>CM053026.1:667081512-667799012 GCA_028564925.1 Lithobates sylvaticus | reverse complement strand
GTTTTAACTGATTTGGCCACTGTTAGTAATTAATAGCTTTTGGCTGTACCTGGCCTCTTCTTTTTTTCCAGCAGGCGGTATGTTAGCAGAATTTAGTGGCAGGTTAAGAGATTAGGACTGTGCAGGGCTGGAGTGAATGGAAAAGTCTGGGCTCTGGGAGGGTTTCTTATATCCTCTGTCCACAGAAGATGCTGATTTTGTTGGCTGCTGCAACAAAACTGTCCCTTGTGTTTCCTCCCTGGTGAATTCTGAATGCGGTAGAGGGGAAAACATCTCAAAGAAAGGATATTATTTTCGGCGTTACGTTTTTTTGATTGGTGGTGACTTACTTCCCTTTTTTAAAAGAGCTGTGGCATTTGTCAGAGGAGGTATTCATTACATATACAGTTTGTCTGACCTTGTACATATACAGACACACACACCCTCCCTTCTCATAGAAACTATGTAGTACAAGCTTCTGAAAATGAAAAAAACATGCAAAGATGAATAGAACAATGATTTATAATCCCTTACTTCATAGAGTGCCAGTACATAGAGCCATTAACATCACTTTCTGTTTCAGTTGAGCTTTCATTTTATTTTACCTGCAATAGTCAAACCAGCACAAATACATTTGGGCCCCTTTCACACATGCGTTCATTTCATCAGTTTATCATTGCGCATCAGTTTTTTTTTTTTTTATTTTTTTTTTTTAACATCCACTGCCAATGCAAAAAAGGATGAAAAACTGACCGTTTGTCAGTTTACATCCGTTTTTTTTTTTTTTTTTTAACGGAAGGAAAAAAAGAGCTTTAATCAGTTTAAAAAACAAAAACGGATGATGCGGATACAAACTGATGTAAGTGGATGATCATCCAATTACATCAGTTTTTCCATAGAGATGCATTGATGTCCATTTTTCATCCGTCAACGGATGGATGAGAAACAGACAGCATGTGTTAAAGGAGCCTAAGGGCTTATTAACACTTTCGTTACCCTCTGTAGCGCAAATGTGAGTTGAATGGATCACGTTTGGTGGATGGTACTGCCCACCAAACGTGGCATTGGCGATACATTTTGCCATGCTGCAGTGCAAAGCAGCACATTTATACCTCTGTCTGCTACCCTTGCAGCTTAAGAGGTTGATGGGTGGTAAAAAAGCTTCTCGGCTGCACGTTTTTAAACCCCCCCCACAAGTGTAAACGAGGCAGATACAGAGGTCTGTATCTATGATGGGTGCCTCTAATGGGAATCCATCCCAGGCAAGTCAGTAATCCTTAGGCCGGCCATACATGAACCGAGTCCTGCTGAACCGGCTGAAATTTAAACCATTAATTGGCAGGCTGAATTTACACATTAGTTGATCAATCAACTTGGATACAACCAGCCTGTCGGATTAGTTTGTGATTATAGTAAGAAGCTGCTATAGCCGCTAGCGATAATATCTTCTCTTGGCAAGACTGCTCTGCCACCGCCCCCCTCTGGGAAAAGACGGTTGCTTGGCAGGAGGGATTTCCCTGTCATTATGGTCTGTGTTAATGGGGGGGGGGGGGTGTTTGTGTGGTTGCAGGAAAGTAATTTACACCGTCTATGGCCTGCCTTTTAAAGTATATATTACCCCAAAAAATAAAATTCCATGTATGTCTGTTTAATGATGTTGTACTGGTTAAACTTGGTCTTTTCCTTGTTGAGCACACCAAGCACGGAATCTGCTCTGCTTTGTGCTGATGTGGGCAGTTAGCGTAGCTATGCTTTGCTGAATAAAGATTCAGGATGCAGTGCCCATGAATGACATGCCTGTCTCGTCTATAGTCAATTTAGCTGCCCCCCCCCCTTCCTATCCAGCCCTGCTGTGTTGATTGCCAGCTGCTCCCAAAGTTGAAGGGAATCGCTCTCTTAGATCGTAGTTGTCCCCGAAACATGTGTCCCCATTAGATTATTTCCCCTCGCCTCTTATTTTGATGACAATGCCAACATTTTTCATTTCTTCTCGCTTTTTTCGGGGTGACAATGGTCGTCAGTGCAAGGTCATATGTTTTTGCATGAGTTGTCTGTCTGCTTAGGTTTTCTAGGATTCTAGAGTTCTGGAGTGTGTATAAATGTGGTGGAGCTGATGTGAAGGATTTTCTTTGTACTCCATTAAACATAGTGTAATATTGTGTGTGTGTGTGTGTGTTTGTGTGTGTGTGTGTGTGTGTGTGTGTGTGTTTTATCAAATTCAGAAGCTCTCTAACCTCTGTATGTAAAGGGGCCATGTAACCCCATTGCGATTTTAGAAGACTCCCAAATCCCTCTGAGTTGTAAAGGTTTGCTCCACCGCCTGTCACCATAGATAGTGCAGGGAGACCGATCTGTACAAATTGTCAGATGGAAGCCCAATGCAGATCTAACTCTCCCTACTCCTTTATTACCCCTTTTAAAGTGATATTGTGTTTGTTAATTAAAAAAAAAAAAAAACATATTATACTTACCTGCTCTGTGCAGTTGGTTTTGCACAGAACAGCCCAGATCCTTCTATTCTCAGGTCCCTCACTGACGCTCCTGGCCCCTCCCTCCTGCTAAGTGACCCCCACAGCAAGCAGCTTGCTATGGGGGCAACTGAGCTGAGCCGCTGCTCTGTGTGTCCATTTTCGACATGGAGCCGCAGCTCTGCCCCACCCCCTCTCTATCCTGATTGGCTCACTCGTTTTGATTGACAGCAGCGGGAGCCAGTGGCGCCCACTGTGTGCCTCAGCCAATCAGGAGGGGGAGTCCCGGACAGCTGAGTCTCTCATGCACATCACTGGATTGAGATGGGCTTGGGTAAGTTTTAGGGGCGCTGCTGCACACAGAAGGTTTTTTTTTTATATGAATGCATTCAGGTAAAAAAAAAATTCTGCTTTAAGAACCGCTTTAAAAACCATGATATGTTTTTCTTTAATGGGAACACAAGCTATAACATTGTGGTTACGATTCTAGTGTATAGTGTTACAGAATTCCTTTTATTGGATGACATTCGGCACATTTGCCATCTGACCTCACATATACTGTACCTGATTGTGTGACCGGCTCAGAGGCACTCCCTGGCTCCATTACAGAGGAGGGGGGGCGGGAGCACCTATTCTACAACTTGTCCTACTGTGACAGCAGGCTGAAACCTATTTTATTTTCTGGAGTGTGAGAAGGGACAGTTGAGCTGTGACTAATGTTTTGATTGTGAAAGAGCAGATCTGTGTTGAGTTGTATGTGTAGTCATGATGCCGACTAGCCCCTGGAGCCCTAAGAGGTCATGCTGAGTTCAGGAATGCTATAAGGAAAACTGTAAAAATATTGACTGCATCATAGTCCCTTTTTTTTTTTTTTTATCACAATGACTTGGCAATTTTTCTTATGAAAAAGACGCCAACTTTAGTGAATTAAATAATTACCAATAATATGATATACCCAACTATCCACATTCCTTTGTTATTTACCTAAATCGGGGATGGAGGTACATTCATTGTGCCTCATTTAAAGTCCCAAACCCCCCCCCCCCCCTCTTTTACATGACTATCCAATAAATTCCTATGAATGTTAATGTTTGGGGGGATATTGGAAATTGTGGTCCTAAACAGACAGTGAATTTCTATTCTTGAAATCCCTATTAAAAAAAACAATTTTAGTTTAAACCACCAAATATACACAAACCATTTCCACCAAGTATATAGAGCAGGGGTAGGCAACCCCCGGCACTGGTGCCGCCAGCGGCACATGAAGCCTCTTTTGCCGGCACTCAACTCCCTCCCCATCAGCAGAGCAGCACAGGGAAGTGTCAGTGAGACACTAATGCATTCCAATTTTAGACTTCCCTATGAGGGGGAAGCACTGTGCCCCCACACATTGTAAAAGATGGGAAACATTGTTTAGTTCTCTAACCTGCTGTAGCTGCGATAGTGATGGGAAAGATATTGGGTGCAGTTCTACCGGGGGGGGGGGGGCCCTGTTTCCAGGAGGGGGAGAACTGTCATTGGTCACTGCTAAAAGCCAATCACAGTCCTGCTAGCCCCGTTCACCATCTGGAGGAAGATGACTCGCTTGGTTGCCACTACCAATCTTGGGAAAGAAGGGATTTCACTGTGATTGGGAAAACCACAATCGGGAGACAGTTTGTGGAATTACTGTTGAGCTTCTGGGAACTTTGTTGAAATTATTCCTGAACCTTTTTCGTCACTACTGAAGCCAGAGCCAGTATTCAGCGCAATGAAAATCACACCCGACTTTTGCTGCAGTGCGGAGCGCTACACCTTTTCCTCAGCTTTAGGGACCCAACTTATGATCCTGCACACAGGCCCACTGCTTTCAGAAAATGCCCCTGACCCGAGCTCATCATTGCGCATCCATTCCATATGCTGGTATGTGACAACTCATACAAGCACGTGGGCTGGATAAAAGAGGTGGATCAGCAGGATGTGTGTGCCAGATAGATGTCTCATCTCTGCTTCCTTTCACCACTCTTCATATCATAGGTGAGATCCAGCGATGTCCATGAGAGCCTTGCCATTGGTTCCCGCTGCTGTCAACAAATGAGCCCATAAGGAGACTGAGGGGGCGGGGCCAGGCCGCAGCTCCATTTGTGAATGGACACAGAGTCGCAGCTTGGGAGTGCGCCAACTTGGGTGCGCAACCAGCTTGCTGTGGGGGAACCTGGCAGAAGGGAGGGGCCAGGAGCGCCGGTGTGGGATCTGAGAAGAGGAGGATCTGGGCTGCTCTGGGCAAAACAATTACACAGAGCATGTAAGTATTACCTGTTTGTTTAAAAAACAAAAAAAAACAAGGCTTTATTATTGCTTTAACTTTACTATATGCCTGAATTAGGCATACACAAACCTTTGTATTTCAAAAAAGGTGTGTGTGAAGCAATTGAACAATTCATTCAATCCTCTACTATGTGCCTGCAATGCCAAATATTATATTCTCAAGATCTGTGTGCTCAGCGCCTCTTCCTCACCTTCTGCTTGTTTTATCACCACACCACCCTGATCCTCCCTCTGCCTTTTCTGTCTCTCTCTCAATGACCCCGCTGAGGACATTTTACTTTTGCTTCCTGTCCCTGTAACACCCAAATAAATAAGAGGGAAGCAGTTGTCACCAGCACCAACCATCCCCCAGGTGATTTTTGTTTTGTGTGTCCCTATTGGCCAGATTTCCTAGCGCTTCTTTCTGACGGCAAGTGAGGGTAATTCTGCACATAGGAACACAAATGGCAGTAGATGGATGGAGATGCACAAGTTGTAACTCTACAGGAAGATTGTTATTTTGATCTACTGATCTACGTTGTTAATTATTTTTGTTTCACATAATTGCCAGAGTATATCTGGCATGACTGTACTCATCATAACTTTTTATGCCCTCTGTTTTTCCCTTAGATCTGATTTTTCTCCAGGGATCAGAAGTTATATTTAAAGTAGCTCTAAGTTTGCTGGGGAGTCATAAACCCCTAATATTACAGCAAGAAAACCTTGAATCCATTGTAGAATTCATAAAGAACACACTTCCGAACCTGGGGTTGGTTCAGATGGAGAAGACAATAAACCAGGTGATGTGGTTAATCATGTGTATCTTTGTTTTCTGTTGACGAGGTGGTGGAGCACTTAAAGGAAAGTGTCACTGGATTGCATCCAATTCCTGTAGCTTCCTGTAACTTACAAAAGTATGCAAAATAATCATTTAACAAATTTCCTTGCTTTCATCAAAATCAAGTAGAAGTACTCATGTATTCTGCTGGATTCTTGTTTTGGGTATTGTGCAATCAAAGGCATCCATGGATAACAATGTTGCACATCACCAATGACTGAAGTCTTCTTCATTATTTATAGTGCCTAAAACAGATCGTTGGGGTCATGCAAGTTTTTATTTTTTTTCTGCTTTCTTTTTCTTATGGAATTTAAATTGAGCACAGGCAAGTAAATGTTATGGTGAAGTCTCATGGAAATAAAGTTTAATGTACTTTACTTGTATGTCAGATTTTATTATCAGAGAATATCATCCAAGTTTCATGGTTGGAAACAGTGTAGTAGTGAGCAGTAGCATCCCCTTCCTGTACATGTTAATCTCCTGTCTATTCGGTTTATGCTAATTGTATATCCAGACTTCCCCATTCAAGTCAATTAAAGTGATTATAAAGGAATTTTATTTTTATTTTTTTTAACAAGCCTGCTCTGTGCAATGGAATTGCACAGAGCGGCACATAACCTCCTTTTCTCGAGAATGCATTAAGGTAAAAATTGTTTAGGCTTTAGAGACACTTTAATTTTAAAGCTGTATTCCAGGAATTTAAGGCACTCTGAGTTAAGCCCAAGGAGATGTTTATTATTTATATCTGACGTGTTTTGTGCTGGAGCAGCACAGCTTCTGGAGCTCTGACGCTAAACTCAGCTGGTGTCAGCCCCTTCAAATGTAGAGTCAGTACAGCTACTATGCCCACCCCTTTTCTCTCCTCCTGCCCAATCAGTGAACTCATTCACCATATTCAAAGGCTTCTGTAAGTGAGCAGCAAAAGGGCGGGCATAGCTGCTCTCTGTGCTTCTCTCCTCTCTCACAGATTCTAGCAGAGCCATAAACCTGTCGGATATAAATTATAGTGATAATTCAGTGATGTGGCAGACAGCTATTAGGCCTTAAAGGAGTTGTAAAGTCCCATGGTTAAGATGAAAAACCTTCTGTGCTGCAGCTGCCCCCTCAGGGCCCCCTTTTTCTTACCTGAACCCAATTGTTCCAGCGACGAGAACGAGGCCAGGAGCTCCAGCTGATGTCTCGGGTCCTCATTGGATAGATTGATAGCAGAATGAGCCATTGGCTCCCGCTGCTGTCAATAAATCCAGTGACACTGGGGAGGGGATGAGTCCTGCTGTCTGTGTCAATGGACGCAGCAGCAGGACTCTGGAGGGGAGGGGCCTGGAGCACCACCGGGGGACCCCAGAAAAGGAGTGTTGGGCCGCTCTGTGCAAAACCCTTGTTAAACTCAGTTTTTTGAGTTTAGGCAATTTTTTCTTTTTTTTTATGCCCTTGAACTCCCCTCCTGTTATTTTATGTGTCCATGCACACATGGACATTTTTAGCAATTTAGTAGCAGGGTAGTTTAGAAGATATTTTCTGAACGCCCTAAAACCGTGTTCAGGAGAGCGAATTTTGACCACAAAAAACACTGAACGCTGTTAAACTCGCATATACGCTGGACGTGTTTAACACTGACATCAACTCCCAAACACTGATAAACTCTGATAAACTCGCCTAAACTGGTTTGCTATAATGCAGCTTGGGTGAGTTAATAACGCTGATATTCTCCTGCCAGGATAAACAGCGTTTACAAGAAACCAGTGTGCATGAGTACATATACCGCTAGCGGGCGGCACAGGTCAGATAACACGTCACAAAAACATTGCTAATAAAGTATCTATTTGCACAAATTAAACATTAACAAAAAAGTCAAGAATATATGAGAAATTGAGCAACGTGGCAGGACAAAAGAAAAGTAATAGAACATTGTGCCTCAGATTCACTACTTTAGAAAATTTACATCTGAAGAATGAATTCTCAAATCGCCAAGACAAATATCTACCCAAAAGATGTTGAAGACCAGGGCTGGCCATGCATTGATCAAAGTTCAGTTGTTTCAGCAGGGACCAGCTGAATTTTAGGTCCATGTATGTGCGGGGAGCTCTGCCGATCGACTTATGTACCACCACCCTGTCAGATATTCCCTGCTTGATGAGCATGGCCGACGATAGCCGGCAACACTGATCAGTGTATTCTGACAGTGGGATAGCTAAATAGCTCAGCGGGGAGAATTCTCACATCTACGTGAACTGTGTGGGGAAATCAAGTCCTTTTTTTTTTTTTTTTTGTTCAATGACTTCTCTATGGGCTGCCTAACATGAACAAAACCGTTGATGGGGATTAAAGCCCGACTCCAGGCAAATAAAAAAATTACCCCTTGTAGTGGGGCTGTGCCCACACTGCAATTGATAATTGCTTGTTTATGTCTAGGGGAACAATAAAAGAAGTTATCTACCTGATCCTTCGCTCCTCCCTGCAGCTAGACTGGTCCCCACAACTTCTGGACCCCATGCTCCACCGGTCTAGGGTCCAATACCAGGGCAGGGTCTGGACATGAAGATGTCGAGGGACAGTCCACTGCCGCGGGAGTGGAGGATCAGGTAAATAAACCAGTTTCTCTTCCCTAGACAATACGAGCAATTAGTCCTTGCAGTGCAGGCACAGCCTCCATGCATGGTATCATTTTTTTTTTATCTGCCTGGAGTTGGCCTTTATAGGAGTAGAGCCAAAGACCTACCAACACCCCTACTCCCACACACCCCACTACTCTCCTTTTGTGAAATGTAATCATCCCTGCTCTGCACCTGCCTCTGCCTGTTTTTTGAATCTGCTGTGTGGCCACAGTATGCTCTGCTCTTTGTGCCCTCTACAGCCCGCTGTCCCTGCCTGCACAGGTAGTTGGCAATACAGGGCACACAGTGGGTTGTCTACAGGACTCACCATGGGAAGATCTGACAGGTGGGCACAGTACGGAATGGAGGGGTGGGAATGGGAGTGCTCAGGTTTTAGTTGTATGTTATTTGGCAGAGACAGTGATCCAAAACACAAGGCCAAGTCGACCTGTCATTGGCTACAGCAGAATAAACTGAAGGTTCTGGAGTGGCCACCTCAGTCTCCTGACCTCAATATCAATGAGCCACTCTGGGGAGATCTCAAACATGCAGTTCATGCAAGACAGCCCCAGAATTTACAGGATATGGAGGCTTTTTGCCAAGAGGAATGGGTGGCTTTACCATCTGAGAAGAAAAGAGACTCATCCACAAATACCACAAAAGACTTCAAGCTTAAGAACTTGGGTATGTCAACTTTTGATCTGGGTCATTTGGGTACTTTCTGTTGCTATTATGATTTAAAAAGAGTAAACACAGTTTATTTGATAATAAATGGCTTCAGCCAAACACTAACCATGAGTGAAAGGAAAGTTTTTATGTCATATTTCATATTCTTTGAAAAATGGCCACGAAATCATAAATTCTGCCAGGGTATGTAAACCTATGAGCACAACTGTAAGCGTCTTCAGCTGTGAGAAGAAACAATACAGGTGTATGTAGGAGAACCCATTCAGCCAACGTAAGGTTTTCTTCTGTTGCCTTACTTCGGGGGCAACAAAACGTTTAAGGGCTATAGGGATCGCTAATTTAGGTAGGGCCTCTGGTCTTTGTATTCCTACATCTTATACAGTACATAACCGTACCTTTTATATTTTATCTGTAGGTGTTTGAAATGAACATTTCAAAGCAGCTGCAAGACTATGAGGTGGAGTATCATGTTCTGCAAGACGAACTAATAGACTCATCACCGCTCAGTGACAATCAGAGAATAAATAAGTTAGAAAAGGCAAATAATGGCTTGCGCAAACAAAACTTTGACCTTCTGGAGGAGTTGCAGGTATGTACATACTGAAAGATGCAAATTAACAGTTTACTACGCATATTTGTTCGCTTTCTGCTGAGTCTGTATTTGTGGTATTCTATTTACTCCTTTTTTTTTTTTTTACATAAATGTTTCCATTACTGCAGAATGATGCACTGTCCTGTATTATGTGACGTAGAGCTCAAGGGGTGTTTGAAAATGTAAAGACAACATTTGAGAAACATTACAATTGACTGATGTTTGTAGATCGCCTTATTCCTTGTATAGCTTTCTTCTTAATTTTAAGATCGAAGAAGTTGTGTTTTTTATTTTATTCAAAATGTTGCTTTTAGGCTTGTTTACTTTTTCAAACACAATAAGCCATATTTATTCTTATACTTCTTTCCTGTTCAACTTTTTTTTTTTTTTTTTTTTTTCTAAATTGCTTATAGACCTGAATTTATTTTATACTGGAGGTCTGAATGTCTAAACAATCCACCGCCCCAATGGTAGCCTCACAACTTATATGAAATGCAATAGATTGTGGACAACAATTCTACATTGTGACTTAAATCAGAAACTGCCTAGGCCTTTCCAGAATTATCTTGGGAGGTTCATGACTTTTAGGTTTCCTCATCCTAATCTGTCCTAGATTGCTTGGACAATTTAGTTTGCTGATTTTGCAGTACCCTATTACGACTTAAAATTCAATAATACCTTAACTCTTAACCATCATCGGGAACCCAGATCTTTTTTCTTCCTACCACTTGCGTCCTGAAGCATTTTTTTTCTCCCCTTCTTTTTGTTTCTGGTTATGTCTTGGTTGCACACATTTATAATGTTTTGAAACTTTTGCACTATCCTGTAAATTTTCCTGAAATGTTTTTTGCACACCGCATATAATTACCAAAAAATATAACCAGCAAAGTCTTCTGATTTAACCACTTGGCGCCCAAGGTATGTCATAGGACGTCCTTGACTTTCCGCGGGTATATCTGAATGATGCCTGCAGCTACAGACATCATTCAGATATCGGCTTTTTCAGCCGGTGATTCCCTGCACCATAAGAACGATCATAGCGGCTGTTCAACCGTTTTGATCATTCTTACGGGTGGCGGGAGGGGACCCTCCGGTGCTTCTAACGACTCACCGCTTCCATCGGTGAGACAGACACAGGATCCGCCAGCCCCCGGATGGTGATCATAGAGATTTCTGGTGGACCAGATGGTCGCTATGATCGTTCGGAGGCCAGGCACGATGTTATGACGTCACGCCCGGTCTCTGCATTCAAATAACGGCGCTGCCTCGGCTGGGAAGCCGTGATCGTTTTTTTTTTTAGGCTTCCCAGCCTAGAGGTGAGATGTGTGGTCTTATTGACCCCATATCTCACTGTAAATAGGTCCGATCATGCCATATTCCTATTCCTATTACAAGGGATGTTTACATTCCTTGTAATAGGAATAAAAGTAATCAATTTTTTTTTTTTAAAGTGTCAAACTAAAAAAAATAAAAGTAAAATTAACAATAAAAAAATTTTAAAGCGCCCCTGTCCCCGTGAGCTCGTACGCAGAAGCGAGCGCATACGTAAGTCCCGCCCACATATTAAACCGGTGTTCAAACCACACATGTGAGGTATCGCCGCGAACATTGGAGCGAGAGCAATAATTCTAGCCCTAGACCTCCTCTGTAACTCGAAACATGTAACCAGTAAAAAAAAAATCTAAAGCGTCGCCTATGGGGATTTTTAAATACCAAAGTTTGGCGCCATTCCACGAGCGCGTGCAATTTTGAAGTGTGACATGTTGGGTATCTATTTACTCTGCGTATCTTCATCTTTCACATTATGCAAAAAAATTAGGCTAACTTTACTGTTTTTAGTATTTTTTTAAAGCATGAAACTGTTTTTTTTCTGAGAAAAATGTTCGAAAAATTGCTGCGCAAATACAGTGCGAGATAAAAAGTTGCAACAACTGCTATTGTATTCTCTAGGGTCTTTGCTAAAAAAACATATATAATGTTTGGGGGTTCTATGTAATTTGTTAGCAAAAAAATTATAAATTTTACATGTAGGAGAGAAATGTCAGAATTGGCCTGGATGCGAAGTGGTTAAAATGATATCACATTTGTACGCTAAGGCTTAAAGGATAATGTGCATTTATTATTTTTTTAATGAGCCTGGAAAGCCTTGCACCAGCGATCAGTAGATTGCTGGTGCCATGCAGGTCTCCTGCAGACTGTCAGTGTGAGCTGTGTGCCTGTACATCATATGTCCAGGCAGTTTCACACTGACAGGAACACTCAATGAACTACCAGAGCGCTCAAAATCGCTCTGGTCGTTCATGGAGCACTACAAGCCGACAGCCGCAAAGGATGTCGGTACTTGTAGTTCAGAACTCTGTGAATGAATGATGCTGCTGTGTGGGCTGTCGCTTGAAAAGTGACAGCTTGTACGGGAAACTTCACACTGTATTGCTGTCACAGGGAGACAGGCAAGCGGGGAGCCGCTGCAGCAATGGGAACATGTTACTCCCTAAAAACAGGTGAACACATGTTCCCAAAGGTGGACTTCTCCTTTTTTTACAATGATATGAGTACACAGGTACCTGCAAATTTTCTCGCTGGAGTCAAATTTTAATTTATCCAATCCATTCATTTTTTGTTATAATATACCATACAAACAAAATGTGCTGAATACCATTCTTAGACCTGCAAAATGCCTCCCATGATAACTGTATGTTTTTTTTCTTCTGCTTTCTAGGTATCTAAAGGAAGAATCCAAAGTCTGGAATGCACAGTTGACAATCTTCAAAGCAATGAGGCCAAATTAAAGCAGGCGCTTTGCACGTTGGAACTGGAGAGATCAGCCATGTTAACAACAATAGAAGAACTGAAAAAACAGATCATAGTCTACCAGGAGAACGGTGTTCAGTTCAAGCAGAAAGCCTGAGAACATTGCTAGTACTGAATGGGAGTGATACCAGCAGTGTTTGGGCCATGTCCCTTCTATTCACTGTGCATTCACCTTCTTTATAGAGCTTGAGTGGAGCATCTCATGTCTCAGGAAAGAGAATGTCAATGTTCACACTATTTTGAGCCTTTACCTTCATTCCTACAAGTGGCAACCTCCATATTGCTTTAAAATATCTTTCTAAAGACAACCTAACACTTGGAAGATGATTATAAAGAGAGATAAAAAAAAAAGGTCCATAAGGATTTAGAAAGACATTTGAGGTGTACCTCTGTAAAGGAAGCCATTTTGTAGACTTAAGAACATATTCAAACTACCAAGTCACCAGAATCAAGTGATCTCGTATCTAGTCTTTTGAAATAACATGAATGCAAAGTAGAGTGATGTGCTATACAGTATACAAAGGAAACTTGTACTGAGATATAATATGGGGCTTGTACTTTTTGACCTTCTGAAAATGCTAGTAGCTTGGCTGTCTCTGGTTTTAATATCTTGAGCCACTGTCCTTGTACAAGCATTTAACTGCGTAAAATTAGAACTGATGGTCTGCATATTTTTTCAGACTTAGAAGGTATTAAAACGACTGAATGTGACGGCCTGATCATTTGAATTTTCAGGAAAGGTCACCAGTGTCGGCCTATTTATTTTGCCACGTCCAGGTTTCCTTTTGTTGATTAGTCAGCAAGGTAACAAAGGGTAGTTCATTGACTGCACCTTCTGTCTTTGCATCTTTTTTTAAAGCTTCTATGATGTCACTAGTTACTGTGACTTGATAGGCTGCTGTCTCCTTAGTAAGATTTCCTCACCTTATGCACCTCATTTATCAAAGTGTTTTAATTTTTTACACTTTTATTTTTAATTCACCTTTTATATATATTTTTTAAGTATTTAGGTAAGGAAATATGCAGCAACTACTGATTATTTTGTTCATGTGTAAACTTGCTGTTTAAGCTGAAGGATGTATGAAAGACTGAATGTCCTTTTATTAGTAACAAAACAATGCATCATCTTTCATTGCCATGTATTTTATGTATAGCTTCCCTGATGAATGTGCAGATATTGCAGCGCTAAAGTGGAGCGAAACAATGTGAGGTCCGAGTATTTGCATTTTATTTTTTATTGAACTACATATTTATAACTATATATTAATAGTTTTTTTACAAATACAATGTATTTTTAAACCTTTAATGGCTGCTGTGCTTTTGACCTAATAATATAAAAATATTTGTGGACTCCCTCATCCATAAAGATTATTTTATGAATGGCTTTAATATTGTTCCAGTTCAAATTCCTATTCTCCTTTTAGGATCATTTGTCACTTTCAGAGATGAATGTTGGTTGCTTGGTAAAGTAAAGCTGTCTCTGGAAGAAGGTGCATACATTTTGTTCTTGGTGATCTCCATGATTTATCTGGACACAGGTTCATTCACAATTTTTATAATGGTGAATTTGACAAGCATCAGCGCCTATGTCAGATGCCTTTCTCTAAGGTTGCCATCTAGCACTAAAAGCTCCCATGTCTCACTGTCAGTTTGGTCGAGGACAGAACACACGTTTTAAACCTTACATATGAAGTCATGGCTATGCAAGCATTGCCTCTGTGAGCTGAACGATGGCAGCCTTCAAAGCAGGGTGGGAAACTTGATATTAACAAATAGGTGTCCTGGCTGGTTCTTTTTAAGATTCACAAAATTAGGAATATTTGTTTTTTTGACATTGGGTGAAAGATGTTAGCAGCTCTAAAATGTAATCTGACTAAAACTTCCTTCACTTTTATGCATATTGAGCACCGATGGTAACTTTATGGCTGCCAGTATCAGTAGGAAATAGATGTCTTGGCCACTATGGCTATTCATATTTTGAAACGCGTTGCAAAAAAATGTTCTGGTTTTATATTGAGAGTAAATTCACCTTTGATTACCTTGGAGTTTTATAGCTATTGCATTGGTTTTCTAGAGTCTGGGACTTTTTGTCATTGGGTGCAGTAGGCATGAGTCTGGGAACCCAGGGTGGCTTCTACTGTGCAACCTCAGTTAACTAAGCAAGTGTGATCCATTGCAACATGTCAACATTCGAAGTAGGAAACTGCATAATCATGAAATCTTGGTTCTTCAGCTGCATCCCAGGACAATTGTTTCAGAACGACATCCAAATTTTATTTCCATCTGGCTTCTAATTGGATATCTTAAATGTAAGAAGCTGGGCCTGACATACATATAACTTTGCATTCTGAAAAGTATAGTGGCTTTTAAATATTCAACAGATAAAAAGGTGGTAAGCAGCCATAGAGCAGGTTGCATGTGGTCTACAGAGAGAACATAACATTGACAAACAGGACTATAGCTGCTAGCTTTATCTGGGTTCCAGAGACCATTTTATGTTTGGGGAACTGTCTCTAGAAGAAGGAATGGTTTGGAATATTTATCAGAGTCCCAGTGAACCATTTCATATTGTTTTTAAAGATGTATGCTCTGGGGCTGTCATGCTGACTTTGAATACTTCTACTAAATCAGTGAAGTACAACAAGTACACAGGATAGGACTTCATACTTCTCTGCTGCATGCTTGTTCCAGGTCAGGGATTGTGGAGTAAAGTCATGGACCTTTCTGGTCTCACAGGTTCCCTCTAAAAAGTAAAATAGTTTTTTATTATTGAGTTGAGGAACTTTGTCCCAAAGAGCTGGTATTGCAGTGTGGTGTTCCAAGGAAACATTGTAACTCCTTAACTTTGTAAAGGGGCTTTGTGTGCCTGGAAATGATCTTAAAATATTAGAACTATGTGGGTTCTGGGTTTTGTACTGACTTAGTATCTTTAAGAACTTTTTGCAGCCTTTGACGTTGTGGCTTGTAGTTATAAAAGTCCCAGGTTATTACTTGGAGTGTGACATAAAACACAAAAATGTGGACAAAGATCTATGCCCCCAGAGATTTACATAAGGTCGACACTGAGATAATAGATGAGGCTAAAATTATATAGTTTTTCAGCCCTGTTTTATTTAAAGACCATCTCTTAAAAAAAAAAAACACCCTTGCTGTGGGAACCCCCCCCCCCCCCCCCTGTCGCTGCAAAGGTTAGATGATTGTTTAGTCATAGAGCATAAAAAAGTAGATAGTGCTGTGACTGGTCCCCCACAGCCTGATCGCACTCCGGTTAATGTCCCCGTATTGATGAGTATTGGCTGTATTGATGGTGAGATTCTACCAACCTAGGCTTTGGGCGCAGGAGGAGAGTGCTGGAATGGGGTGGAAGGTAGGTGATGGAGCCTTTTCATCTCTCTCCTAGACTTACTGAGTATTTAACCCTTGCAGTTGGGGGGAAGCATTGCAGGGGTAGATTTTTTTTTTTTTCACTAGAGTTGGGTTTAATGATGAAATAAAAAAATAAAATAAAAAATCTAAAATATTAACCAGTTCAATTGGCATCCTAGCCAGTGCTGAAACATGGGTGCTCTGGGTAGTACTGAAGAGATAAATGTGCAAGTACGAAGTGTATGCTTACAGATTAGTCTGTCACCTGCCAAAATCAAAGATTGATTGATGCTGTATCACTGTTTGCCTGTGCTTCTTGCGTCACTCCTCTATGCAATTAAAGTAGGAGTAAACCTATAGGTAAGCCTATAACAAGGCTTGCCTATAGGTACAGTAAATATCTCCTAAACGTGCATCTTGTAAAGTGGTTCTTGCGCTACAATCAGATCAGATTCCATTCTCTGGTTTTCATAAAATAAATACATTTCATGTATTTATTTGATAGCTGTTGCTAGTGTCCTGCTTTATATAGGCATTGCATTCTACTAGGTTTGATGCACACTGGTTGTAAATGAACTCGACTCACAATGAACTAAACTACCACAGGAGTCTTACTGGCTTTTTCAGCAACGCATTGACTGATAATGAATTGCAAAGTTCACAAACCTAGCACCTGATTTCTTTTTTTTTTTTTTTGTACTTGACTGTAGATGAACCAGCTAAAGATACATTCTGATTGGTTGGCACTGGATGTTTATTATAAGTTTAAAAGTACGGATCAACCTGTAACATTGTTTGTTCTTAAAACCAAAGATAATTTTTTTCACAGATTTCACATACATATTTAAAACCGTTTTCGCACTTGAAAATATTGCATAACAACTACACCCAAATTATTATTTTTTGATTCCACTGTATTTTATACCTAAACATGTAGCTTTGAGAGTCTGATTTAGGTAGGTGACAACTGGATCTTCCTTTAAAACTGAATACATACCTGCACATACTCACAAATCGTATTTGAAAAGTATATAAAAATTATCCCAACCCTGTTCACCCCTTAATTTATGCACGTTTTATGAATCCTCTCACAGGACCACGTTTGAGTAAATCACTGTTTTTCATTGATTGTTGGTGTTTGGGCTTTTTTCAACCTCACCTCTGTTTACCATTCAGATATAAAGGAGCACACAGAGTATCGGGTTGGCAGAATACAAAATGTTACCAGCAGTTGGCCATGTATCTTGAATCACAGCTCGAGGTTTCAGTTGAAGTGAGTAACTGGTTGGTGGGAATCCTTCTGGGCTATTACGCAGTTTGCAGGGAGGGTTGGAATCGAATAAATAGTTTCATTTTTACATAAAAAGATTTTCATATGAACATTATGACAAGTGACTTGAGTTCCAGGAAAAAGTTCAGGATTATACAAGTGCTACCCCTTTCACCATCTTACTCAAACAAGACTGGTAGTTTTGGCTGGGAGTCTTCAGTTTATGTGCCCTTAAATATACAGTATTTATAATGTGTCCTTAAAGTAGGGATTTAGAACCATTTCCAGCAGGTTATATAGGGCTGGTTCCTCTTCCATATTTCAAGCAGGCAGTGTTATTCTTTTAAAAGTGAGAAACCTTTTCTGTATAAAAAAGAATGTACATATTTATCACCACTGATGTAATTTAGTGTTTTCTGCATTTCTTGTGTTCATTCATATTTACATCCATAAACTGCTGTTTTATGTCTTTTGACATGGATATTGTAAAGAACTCTAAAATGTACCATGCAAAGTCATTAAAAAACAAAATAATTTTATGAACTGTTTTTTTTTTATTTTATTTTTGTTAATTTTTTTTACATTATATGGAAGTTTCTAAATGACAGTATATATCATTCCCATTACATGGCTTTCTATGCCTGTCACTGGGGTCATTTTCCAGCACTGTACAAATTAATGGACACTGAAAGCAGGCAGCAGTGTGATGTGAGGGGACTCTGGAGCCTTCCCACTCCATTCTCCCCTGTTAGGGACTTTTTTTTTTTTTATAAACTCTTTATTTTTTTAACAATTTTTAGACATTACATTACATCTTTTGCATTTAACTCCTTTTCTAACATCACAACTAACAAAAAACATATTTTCTGACTTGTGTTTATCATCCACTGTACTTTTGGGATTCTATCGATCCCCTATTACCCTTCTAAAACAGCAAAAACAGCAAAAACAACAGCACCAAAAAAAAAAAAAAAAAAAAAAAAAAAAAAAAAAAAAAAACAATAAAAAAAAAAACCCAAAAAGCGCAAAAAAAAAAAAAAAAAAAAAAAAAAAAAAAAATGAATAATTTAGAGAAAAAAGAAAGAAAAAACAAAAGGGAAAAAATCCTCTCCCTCGTCTCTCCCCCCCCAGGCGTCACCCGACCCCACCCCCACCCACCTCTCCCCTATGTAAAAAATAGGGTGCCCATATGGCCTCGTACCTCTCCTCCTGATCTCTTATAGTCATTGTCAGGTTTTCCATTTGTTGAATTTCTCCCACTTTGGCCCACCATTGGGCCCAAGTGGGAGATACATCCTTTTTCCAGAGGGCGGGAATACAGGCTCTCGCCGCCGTGAGAAGATGTTTTAATAATGATTTTTTATATTTTTCAACCGACATTGGGACATCGTTGAGCAAAAATGCAGCCGGGCATTCTCCAAGGGATACCCCTGTAATTTGCTCTACTGTTTCCTCCACCCTCTTCCAGTATTCTCTAATTTTGTCGCACTCCCAAAAGATGTGCAACATTGTACCCTCTGTTTTCCCGCATCGCCAGCATATATTCGGCGTCTGTGGGAATATATCATGTAACATGCTTGGGGTCCTATACCACCGGGTGAGAATCTTATAACCCCCCTCCTGGAATCTACTCGCTATTGATGTTTTGTGAACAGCTCTCAGTATTTTTTCCTTTTGTTTTTGGGAAAACGTAACCTTCAAATCTTTTTCCCAGGCACATATGTAGCTTAACTTTTCAGGTGCTTCATGTCTTGTAATCATTTCATAAAAATATGATAAGGGGTGTCTCAAAGTCTCGCCATCTAAACACGTCTGCTCAAACTCCGAGAGGCTTCTAATTTCAGGGTATTTTTTACTTTTTGAGAGAATGTAAGCCCCCAACTGCATTGCTCTAAGGTAGTCTAGTTCTGGGGTAAATTGTTTTTCTATCTCCCCTCTTGTCATTATTTTCCCTTCTTTTGAAAAATGTATAATCCTATTTAACCCCCTGTTTCTCAGGACAGAGAATTTCTGATCCGATAGACCTGGCTCAAAGTCATATGTACCTAATATAGGTAGCATAGGGCTTGGTTCGCTTGAAATCTTGTTTTTGTTAAAAATCTTTTTACTTATATTTAGGGTTGCCCCGATCAGTGGGTGTTTTTTGAGTACTCTTGGAATATCCTTTCCAGCCATCCATGCCAACCCCTCCAAGGGGGCTTTGCTCAGCGTTTGTTCCATGTTTACCCATGGCTTTTTTTTTTTAGCGCACCACTCCTTTATTCTAACTAAATGTGTGGCTTCCTGATATTTGCATGGGTCTGGGAATCCAATGCCACCTTTCTCTTTTGGAAGAGCCAGAATAGATCTTCGTAGTCTTGCAGGCTTTCCAGCCCATATAAAACTCAGGAGTCCTGACCGCAATTCTTTCATAAAACTTTGGGGGATCCTTACTGGCATAGTTTGAAATAAATATAGGAGCCTTGGCATTACATTCATTTTTATTATATTCGTCCTCCCAAACCACGTGAAGATTTCTTTATCCCACTTTTTCAGATCTGTCCTTATTTGTTTTAACATTGGGGCATAGTTTAATTCGAACACCCTGTTTAAAGTTTTAGGTATCTTGGTCCCTAAATAATCAATGTGTGAGTCTGTCCATCTGAATTTAAATTGGGAGGTTATCTGAAGTGTCAGGGATTCGCTCATTTCTAATCCCATGGCTTCTGACTTGTTATAGTTCACTTTAAAATTTGCTATGTCCCCGAATTTCCGTAGCTCCCCCAGGAGGGGAGGCAAGGATATGGCTGGAGAGGATACAAAAAAGATCAGGTCGTCAGCGAAGGCAGCTAGTTTGTGTTCCTCTGTGTCTGTGTTAATGCCTCTAATATCTCGATTTGAACGTATTTTCCTTAAGAATGGTTCCATTGTGAGGACAAAAATAAGGGGAGATAGTGGGCATCCCTGGCGAGTTCCATTTTGGATTTTGAAAGGGTCCGAGAGTCTATCATTTACCTTTACTCTAGCAGTCGGTACCGAATACAGGTTTGCGAACCATCTCAGCATTCCCTCCCCTAAACCGATATGTTGCAATGTGGCCCGCAAGTACCGCCAATCCACCCTATCAAAAGCTTTTTCTGCGTCTGCTGAGATTATTGTTAAGGGTTTATGTTGACTTTGGGACCAATATATTGCATTTATCACTCTTTGTGTATTCTCCCTACCTTCCCTCCCTGGGGTGAACCCAACTTGGTCTGGATGAATGAGTTCTGGGATATATTCAACCAGTCTATTTGCTAGTATTTTGGAAAAAATTTTAAGGTCTACATTAAGTAATGATATTGGCCGGTAACTGGAACACTGAGATGGATCCTTCCCCTCCTTCGGGATAACTGCAATATGAGCTAGTAGTACCTCTTCCGGTATTTTATATCCTTCCTGTAATGAGTTGAATGCTGCTAGGAACCTTGTGACTAACTTCTCTTCAAACGCTTTATAGTAAGACAGGGAGTACCCATCAGGACCTGGCGCTTTACCTGAGGGTAGGGAGGTCAAAACTTTCTTGAACTCCTCTGCCGTTATTGGCTTATCAAGTTTTTCCAAGGCTTCTTCTGTAAGTTTGGGCATTTCTGATGAGCGGAGATATTCTCTGACTGCCTCTTCCTTTTCTTTACTTTTTCCTCCCTTAACCGCTCCCTCCAGCTGGTAAAGGCACTCATAGTAGTTTTTAAAGGCTTGCGCCATTTTCACTGAGGAGTTCAGTATCTCACCACTTTGGGATTTAATGCCCATTATTTGTCTCCTTACATTAGATTGTTTTAGTGCTTTCGCTAGCATTCTACTCGGTTTATTCCCATACTCATATATTGTTTGTCTATTTCGCTTTATTTTGGCTTTAGCTTGCTCGATCAGCAGAGAATTTAAATCACCCCTTAAAACATTTAGTTTCTCTTCCAAATTTTGTGCCTGGGATTTTTTATGTACCATTTCTGCTTCTCTAATACTTTTAAGTAGGGCTTCTATTTGTTCATTCAGCTTTTTTTTCCTGTAGGCTCCTAAGGAGATAAAGACTCCTCTCATAACACATTTATGCGTCTCCCAGATACCAAATGGCGTTATTTCTTCCGATTCATTGGTTAAAAAGAAGGAGTCCAATTCACAATCTAGTATTTCTTTGTATTCTTTATCCTTCAGTAATGATTCGTTCATCTTCCACTGCCATTCCCGGTATTCTGCTTGCCCCAAATCCATTTCGCAACTGGTCGGTGCATGGTCGGATAAAGAGAAAGAGCCTATATCAGCCTTAATCAAGGACGTCAGTCCTGTCTGCGAGACAAACACATAGTCAATGCGGGTATAGGTCTTATGCTTCGCCGAATAAAACGTGTAGTCTCTTTCTTGGGTGTTCAGTATCCTCCATGCATCCACCAGTTGCATATCATCAAATAACAGTTTTTTAATCTTTCTTATTTTTGTGTATGTCATATGGGAGGCTCCTCTTGATGTATCCATTAAGGGATCTATTACCATGTTTAGATCTCCACCCATAATTAACAGGCCTTCCTTATGTCTATTTATTTCCTGAGTACTAATCTCCAAATAGTTATTCTGATCGGTATTTGGGAGGTACAGGTTCACCAGTGTAACTTTTTGTTGTCCTATTAGGCCTTTCACAATCAATAAACGGCCCACCTCGTCCTTTATTACTTTTAATTCCTTCCATGGAGTCTGCTTATGTATCAGAATGGTCACTCCGTTTGATTTAGAGTTCTGAGATGTCCCGTGATATACACTGGTGAATCCGTAGTCTCCCAAGTTCGGTATTTTTTTCCCACTAAAGTGTGTTTCCTGTAAAAAAACTATGTGTGTTTTTAATCTTCTCATTTCGGCAAGTAATCTGATCCGTTTCTCCGGTATATTTAATCCCTTCACATTGTAAGAAGTAAACTTTATTCTAGCCATTTCTTTTCTCTTTTTTCCTTAAAAAAAAAAAAAAAAAAAAAGAATTCCCTTCCTTTCTTCTTTATGTAAATTTCTTTTCCTTTCCCTTTCAGGATGTGGAGGCTGGGTCCCGCGGGAGAGGGGGCGGGAGGGGGGAAGGGGGAGGCCAGTGGGGGGAGAGACAACGAGGAAAAAGAGAGAGAGAAGAAAAAAAAAAAAAAAAAAAAAAAAAATAAAAAAAAAAATGTCCACTACTCTCGGGGGTAGAACAACCCTGGTGCGGCCTTCCTATACCAGCGTGCACCCCTTCATAGAGGAGGGAGAGAGATGGAGAGAAAAAAAAAAAAAAAAAAAAAAAAAAACCCCCAAAAAAAAAAAAAAAAAAAAAAAAAAAAAAAAAAAAATTCACCAAAAAAAAAAAAAGGGAAACAGGAGTCCCCTGTTTCTCTGTCGTCCCCGACTTATCCTCTACTCAGAGGAGGAACGATCAATGTGGGGGTGTGTCCCCGAGCACGCCAGGAGCACGCAGCGGCCACCAGCGGCTGCACATCTCTTGAATTTGAGTACATTTATGAATCCCTCTGATTGGTTGCTTTATTATTTTCAGCTCTAGAACCAACCTCAAAAAAAAAAAAATCTAACCTAAATAGGCCCCACATTTAGTAATCAGTCTGATATTACTTATTCATATCATACAATTCCTGTATTCCTTATTATTTTCCTAACGGGCATTCTTAATCAATCTATACATTTAACATCCTCTTTACATCACCGCAAAAAGAGAGAGAGCGAGCAAGATAAGAGAAGAGGACCCCAAAAAAAAAAAAAGAAAAGGTTTGCATCCACCCCTCTCCTCCCCTCCCTCACTCTCCTCTTCCATATAGCCCCCTATATTTCTCCCCCCCCCACCCGCCCCGCCCTGCGCGGTCTCGCATGTCGATCTTCAACTCTTGTCTTTAACTCCCTACCCTTCGTCCCCGTCCCTCCTCCCCTTCCTCCCCCTCCCCTCTGTTACCCTTCCCTAATTGTGAAAGTTTGCCTTGTGTCTCTGTGTCATGTGATCTTAGTGCCTGTTTAATTTTTCCCATCCACCCCCCCCCCAAAAAAAAAAAAAAAAAAAAAAAAAAAGAAGAAAAAAAAAAAAAAAAAAAAAAGAGTCATGTGTAATTATTAAATGTTGTCTTCCAAGTGATATAGACTGTGAAGTATAGACTATGTCAAGTGTATACTATATGTGCTGTGTATATCATATAATTATATGTCCCTACTCTAAGGACCTACCCTTGGTGTCCCCCCCTGGTGCAAAAAAAAAAAGAAAAAAAAGAAAAAAATTCAAAACAAACAACAAAAAGAGAAGAAAACAACAAACAGACAAAAAAAAAAAAAAAAAAAAAAAAAAAAAAAAAAAAAAAAAACCAAAACACCAAATACACTCCTATTTCGCACTAATCGTGTCCAAAGGGGAGAAAAAAAAAAGAAAAAAAGGGGGTGGGGGTCTGGTTCAGTATTTCTACTAGTTCTTTGCCCTCAGGGAGTCAGTCAGAAATTCCTTTTCACCGGGTAGTCAAGCGTTTTTCTTGATTTCCTTAACCATCTTATGAAGTTCGATCTGCCGCTCTAAAATAAGCCGTTTAGGGGGAAGGTGGGGGGGCCGGGGGGTAGAGAAAACATTTAAGGAAAAAAAAAAAAATGAAAAAAAAAAAAAAGGGAGGGCCACTGGTGGTGAGGGACTCCCTTAATATGGTTGCCCTCACTAGATGTAGGCCAAACTTATGGCACCATGTCAGTCTCTAGATTTTTTTTTTTTAGCCGGGTTAACACTTCTTTGTCAACGCTGGTCTATTCCCAGGGTTGACCCACCCCCCAGACTCCATCGGAACGTTTAGCCAGTCAGAGATTTCCACTTTTTCCGTACCCAAAAATTCAAAAAGGTCTGGCAATTGGTCCGGGTTACGCAAAGTGAAGCCTCGTTCTCCTTTTTTAATAATCAGAGATAGTGGGTATCCCCATCTGTATGTAGCTTCTGTGGCTCGCAATAGGTCTAGCAGGGGCCTCAGTATTCGCCTCCTTCGTTTTGTCTGCCAACATATATCCGGAAACACTTGTACTTCATAGTCTATATATGATAGTGCCCCCTTCGCCCATGCTGCCCTCATTATATCTTCTTTTACTTTGAAAAAGTGAACGCGACATAGCACATCCCTGGGGCTTCCCCGCTCCATGTTCTGTGTTATTGGGCTCCTGTGTACTCGGTCCAATTCTATGTATGATTCTGGGGGTTTTTCTAGGTATAAATTAAGAATTGAGGTTGCCACATTCCTCAGGTCGGATGTTTTAATCACCTCTGGGATCCCTTTGATACGTAAATTATTTCTTCTATTTCTATTCTCAAAATCTTCGGCCTGCAATTGCAATTCTATCAGCTTTTGGTGTTGTGTAATAAACTTGGCTTCTAGTATGTCCAACCGCATGTCCGCTGTAACCTGTGTGGTCTCACATCTGGAGAGTCTACTGTCTATGGCTTCAAATTTGGCACATACCTCACTCAGTTCTTCCTTTACTGTGGCTTTTAAATCGCCCATCCATGCTAGAATGTCTTCTTTGGAGGGAAGTGCCTGTATGAGCTGCCTAATGTCGGGCTCCCTTCCATGCTCTTGTCCCCTCGTAGTTAGGAGGCCCAACTCTCCTTCCAGTAGGATTGCGCTTTGGGGAGTGATTGGTAAACTTATATCCACCTCTTCTGAAAGTTCAACTCGTATACTCCCATCCAGGCTAGTGGCCATATTACTAGCCGGTTCCTCCTCCCCTGGCGATGGTTTTAGGTTAGCTCGGGTGGGTCGTTGTGGGTGTACTATAACGCCGGCATCCACTGGTAGTCCAGCGTCCTTCCTCGTGAGAAACCTAGTAATATATGAGTGGGTGGGTGAACTTTCCACTCTACCAGGTCCCCTTCTTCTCGGCATGGAGGCCACCTCCACCACCCCACCACCCTTAGCCCCTTGGCTCCAAAAAAAAAAAAAAGGGGGGAAAAAAAAAAAAAATCAACTTAATGTTCAGAGACCGGCACTGTTAGTTTTTCAGGCACCTCAACTTCCTGGTCTTCCCAGCCAACTCTCCTCTGTGGGGTAGTCTATTAAAGGCTCTATGCGCCTCTTGGGTGAGTGCCTCTTTAGTAGCTCAATTTGTGGTATTATAATGCACAGTTTATAATAAACAGTATATAGGTTATAGCTTATAATGATCCTAAACAGTCATTTGGTACTATAAAGCACGCATCGGGCAAACACCCAGCATTTCCAGTGTGTAGTAGTATTTAGAGCATAATATTTAGAAACCATACACTTTGCGCTTTACCGCTGTAGTCACCATTAATTCCCAAGGGGAAAACTCAGCTAGAACAGTTCCCCCTACAGCAGGACAGCACGGCTCGGCAGAAATCTCGCGTTTTTCTTTTTTTTTTTCCTTATCTCTCCTCCAAGGACAGAGCGGGATAAACAAAACAAAGAAGCACAGCCAGAAGGAGTTTTTGGTGAGGAGTTTACAGTTCTCTGAGAGGGGGGTTCTTCCTAGTTCTTCCTAGTATATACCACCATATACCACCATGTGTGGCGTTACTTATGGCATCCCCAACACTCATATATATTTATATTTAGTACAACCCACCTCCACCACCGTATGGCATGTGTGTATAGAAAAAAAAAAGAAAACACTCCTTCAGCCACTATAGTTCATTGAGGACATTCAAAAGGCAAAAAAAAAAAAAAAAAAAAAGAGTCTCCTTTACATTGGTTTTCTTAACAGCACTTCCCAGGCACTTCCCAGCAGCAGCTATATCCACAGCCACAGCACACGTAGTCACACGCCTTCTGGCGTCTTACCCCCTTCCCGTGTGCAGCTCCGACCGTCCTCCGCCGCCGCCGCCTCGGTACACAGTGAGGTGCACGTCACGCTTGGTCTGCCTGTCCTCCGTGGCTCTCCCCATGGGGTGGAGATAGGAGATTTGTCGTGCCGGTTCTATTGCGGTACTAGCGCTGATATCACCGCAGATGTCAGCTGATGATACAGGGCTTCTTCCCGATCTCCGCTCTCCTGATTGCCGCTCTCCGCTCTCCGCTCTCCTCTCCTCAACAAACACCAATCCAGTACTTCAACAGGCTCTATCCTCCGAGCTCCTGCTCATGTGCAGCCGCTGCTCGCTATCGCCCTCACTCCTGCATGCTCAGAGCACTCAACCCCGGACCCCTGTTAGGGACTTTTCACACTGGCACTCTGTTCATCTGCATGTGTTCAGTTAAAAAAAAAAACAGGACAGCAATTCACTCCTATGGGCTTGTGGATATAAACAGATGATCGTCCATTTACATCTGCCTGCATCCATGGCCATTTAGCTCCATTTTTTTTTTTTTTAACCACTTAACCTCCAGAAGGTTTTACCCCCTTCATGGCTGCACCATTTTTTGCTATTTAGAACTGCGCTACTGTAACCACTTGCATACCGGGCCAATTCTGGCATTCCTCTCCTGCATGTACAAATCATAAGTATTCTTGCTAGAAAATTACTCAGAACCCCCAAACATTACACACAAGTGAGTACACCCCTCACATTTTTGTAAATATGTTATTATATCTTTTTCATGTGACAACACTGAAGAAATTTGCTACAATGTAAAGTAGTGAGTGTACAGCTTGTATAACAGTGTAAATTTGCTGTTCCCTCAAAACAACTCAACACACAGCCATTAATGTCTAAACCGCTAGCAAGTAAAGTACACCCCTAAGTGAAAATGTCCAAATTGAGCCGAATAGCCATCTTCCCTCCCCGGTGTCATGTGACTCCTTAGTGTTACAAGGTCTCAGGTCTGAATGGGGAGCAGGTGTGTTAAATTTTGTTATCGCTCTTACTCTCTCATACTGGTCACTGGAAGTTCAACATGGCACCTCATGGCAAAGAACTTGGAGGATCTAAAAAAAAGAATTGTTGCTCTACATAAAGATGGCCTAGGCTATAAGAAGATTGCCAAGAGCCTGAAACTGAGCTGAAGCACAGTGTCCAAGACCATACAGCGGTTTAACAGGACAGGTTCCACTCAGAACAGGCCTCAACATGGTTGACCAAAGAATTTGAGTGCACATGCTTAGCGTCATATCCAGAAGTTGTCTTTGGGAAATAGACGTTTGAGTGCTGTCAGCATTGCTACAGAGGTTGGAGGGGGGGGGGGGGGGGGTCAGCCTGTCAGTGCTCAGACCATATGCCACACACTGCATCAAATTGGTGTGCATGGCTGTCGTTCCAGAAGGCAGCCTCTTCTAAAGATGATGCACAAGAAAGCCGCAAACAGTTTGCTGAAGACAAGCAGACTAAGGATGTGAATTACTGGAACCATGTTCTGTGGTCTGATGAGCTCAAGATAAACTTATTTGGTTCAGATGGTGTCAAGCCTGTGTGGTGGCAACCAGGTGAGGAGTACAAAGACGAGTGTCACTTGCCTACAGTCAAGCATGGTGGTGGGAGTGTCATGGTCTGGGGCTGCATGAGTGCTGCCGACACTGGGGAGCTACAGTTCATTGAGGGAACCATGAATGCCAACATGTACTGTGACATACTGAAGCAGAGCATGATCCCCTCTCTTTGGAGACTGAGCTGCAGGGCAGTATTCCAACATAACGACCCCCAAACACCCCTCCAAGACGACCACTGCCTTCCTAAAGAAGCTGAGGGTAAAGGCCAAGCATATCTCCAGACCTAAACCCTATTGAGCATCTGTGGGGCATCCTCAAATGGAAGGTGGAGGAGCGAAAGGTCTTTAACATCCACCAGCTCTGTGCTGTTGTTATGGAGGAGTGGAAGAGGACTCCAGCGGCAACCTGTGTAGCTCTGGTGAACTTCATGCCCAAGAGGGTTAAGGCAATGCTGGGAAATAATGGTGGCCACACAAAATATTGACACTTTGGGCCCAATTTGGACATTTTCACTTAAGGATGTACTCACTTTTCGTGCCAGCGGTTTAGCCATTAATGGCTGTGTGTCTATATATGATATCTATATCAGAGACCCTAGGGGATAGAATGGCAGTGGCTACAATTTTTTTTTTTTTTCACGCAATATTTATCCAGCAGTTTTTTGAATGCCATTTTGTTTTTGGGGAAAAAAAAAACTTTCATGAATTAAAAAAGAAAAAAATACACTATTTACGACCCATTGTTTTTGTATAACATGAAAGATGATACGGCAAGTAAATAGATACCCAACATGTAACGCTTTAAAACTGCAGACTTGTGGAATGTCGATACTTTAAAATCTCCATAGGCTTCGCTTTAAAGATTCTCACAGGTTACCAGTTTAGAATTACGGACGAGGTCTAGTGCTAGAATTATTGCTCTCGCGCAAACATTCGTGGCGATACCTCACGTGTGGCTCAAACACCATCTACATATGCAGGTGCGACATACATATGCATTTTTTTTATATTAATTTTATTATTTTTATTATTTTTACACTTTCCCTTTTCATTTTTTCTTTTTTGATCACTTTTATTCCTATTACAAGAAATGTAAACATCCCTTGTAATAGGAATAGTTTTAACCTGTTTTTATAATCCTCCTCAGGACACACAGAGGGGGGATTATAAAAACAGGTCTCGCTGGCCTATGTGTGTGTGTGTGTGAGCGTCCGCATAAAAAGTCTCCCTGGGTGGGCACCGGAGCAACAAAAGTAACCGAGCAGTTTGGATCCCAAGTCATCTGAATTAATCAGAGAGTTGCTATTCTGGAAAAGAACCCGTGTGTTAAAAACTACATACAAGACCATATCCACAGACTCGCTGCACAACTAGCATCACCCAAATCATAGTGGTGAGGTATCCATTACATAACTGTAAGTCGGATTAGATATTATGTAGATTCACAACAAATACAGTGTATATCCCCAGAAAAGACAAAGCCAAATCCTGCAGCCATACGGTGACCCAGGGAGCTACCATCTGTGTGTGATTGGAAACAGCTGATCGACTGACGTCAGCCAAAATCATTGGCTGGAATCGGCTGCCAAACTCGTGCTGTGTCCAATCACAGCATGGGTCACAAGTGGGCGTGTGCATGCACACCACCGAACATGGAAGAATTAGCCGATGTACAGATATGTGATTGTGCCTGCAGCTGCTGCCCGCTCACAGTATTTTTACCGTAGGCAGATGGTTAAGCAGAACTAGGCTGTGTCCGTTTCGGTTTAGACAGAACAAATGCAAACATGTTATGTCATCCATCATCTGTTTACGTCTGTTCTGTTTTATTTCCATTTTTAGGCAAGAAAACTATTTTTTTTTTGCTTATAATTTTGTCACCTATGATTAGTTTCCAAAGTTCTCTTCAACAACCAAACACTCCTGGAAGTGTTGATCTCCTTTGTCCCCACAGCACGGTTCACATTAATCCTGATGGAAATCCAGCATCCTTGTAAGTTCCCATTTACTGAACTGAAATCTCAAACAATATCTGCTTTTGAAGCCATCTTCTGTGAACTACGCAATCCCTCCTCCATATAGAAGAGAGAGAGGCATTTGTAGTCATCAGGTGCAGATAAAAAATAAATAAAAAAAACAATACAGCCACCACATCTAATAATTGCTAAGGTGCACACAATGTCTAAAATAAGAAGCGTGTGTATTATTACTTGAATTTTGGTGTGATTTGGTGAATATGCTCCAGATCCAGTGCATAACTCTGTTTTTTATTGCAGGGAGGTGCTACAAAGACAGTCACTGCTGCTCTCTCCTTGTGCGGGGTGACTGGTCGTGTATCCACCCCCCTCATGTCGTTTTCTGCAGGCAGCCTGTAAGAGCCGGTTCACACCAGGGCGACTCAGGATCCGACTTCAGGTCGCCCCGAGACGCCCCAAGTCGTCCCAAGTAAATATTTTAAAAAAATGTTTTTTTTTTTATTTACACTTTTACACCTTGGGTGAATGGGTAGGGGTACATCGTACCCCATACTCATTCACATAGGGTGGGGGGCCGGGATCTGGGGGCCCCTTATTAAAGGGGGCACCCCGGATTCCGATAAGCCCCCCGCCCGCAGACCCCGACAACCAACGGCCAGGGTTGTCGGGAAGAGGCCCTTGTCCTCATCAACATGGGGACAAGGTGCTTTGGGGTGGGGGGCCGCAGGGCACCCCCCTTCCCCAAAGCACCCACCCCCCCATGTTGAGGGCATGCGGCCTGGTACGGTTCAGGAGGGGGGGGGCGCTCGCTCGTCCCCACCCCCTTTCCTGACCGGCCAGGCTTCGTGCTCGGATAAGGGTCTGGTATGGATTTTGGGGGGCCTGGTATGCTCCTGGAGGGGGACCCATGCCGGTTTTTTGTTTAAAATGTGGCGTGGAGTTCTCCCTCCAGAGCTGATTTTTCTCTGATTGGCCACGGCCAAAGTCGCCTGGCCTGGGGCGACTTAAAGTCGTGTTGTAAGTCGTCCCAAGTCGTGTTGAAGTAGCTCAAGTCGTGTCCAAGTTGCCTTCAAAAGTCGCGCTGGAAGTCGTGTCGCCCTGGTGTGAACCGGCTCTAATGGATAGACCACCTGGGTCCCTCCCACAGCATTTTCTCTGTACAACCTTTGTGCAACACAATGATAATGTCATTAGTTTTGCCAAGATTTGGTGCACACAAAGTAGATTTATATCCTTTGTCGCTATTACTAAATCGATTTCCAATTTTTTTCGTTTCCTGAGTTTAGCTTTAAACACAAGCGATGCATAAAATACCAGTCAGAATAATTATTTAGAAATTCCATCCCGCAGATTTATTTTGTTTAATAAAAGGCCCCCAAGGTAATTATTGGGGGGGGGGGGGAAGAAAAACAATGCAATTCTATCTTGGTGACGCATGAACTTTGGACTCTCGGAACGACATGACATAAACTGTAATCTCTGTAATTAGCACATGGGGTGGCTGCCATAGCCTGCTGAACAATTAGAGAAGTGAGCGCTCGATTGCTGATCCCACTACAGTGTCATATGTTTGTTTTATGTCGGAGAATGGTTGTCTTCTGCTGTGTAATGCCGTTTATTGTGCTAATAAAGAAAACACATGAGCTAATGGAATCTGATCCTTTTAACTTCAGTTATGTAAGTAATCTCTTGGAAGAATCTGGAGTGGCAACATATTAACCACAACATAGTGAAATTGGCGCAGCGTCACAACTTTCCTAGGCGCCAGGTCTATTTTATGTAGAGGAATGCTACAGTTACAGGAATGGAATTGGAAATTTGATTTAAGGAGCGTATATACCAGTGAATGTGGTGAACATTCCCTTTGCAAAGAAAACCCAATCACATGTAAGGAAAATATATAAAACTGTATTTATGTATGCACACGACTGAAGGATAGAAGCCAGCAGAGCTTCACCTCATTCACTAAGCTAAGTGAGAGTCCCCTTGAAAAGTGAACAGCCTATTTGCTTTACTAAGGCTATTTTCACACTGGGGCGCTGGCGGTAAAGCGGCGCTATATTTAGTGCCGCTTTACCGTTTTTTTAGCGGCACTATTCGGCTGCTAGTGGGGCGGTTTTACCCCCCACGAGCGGCCGAAAAAGGGTTAATACCGCCCGCAAACTGCCGCTGCAGTAGCGTTTTGCAGGCGGGTTCGGAGCGCTGCCCCATTGTTTTCAATTGGAAGGGGCGCTATAGGAGCGGTAAATATACCGCTCCTACAGCGCACCAAAGATGCGGCTTGCAGGACATTTTTCAGCGTCCTACAAGCGCACCGCTCCAGTGTGAAAGCCCTCGGGCTTTCACACTGGAGAGACAGCAGCAGCTGTTTCGGGTCGGTTTGCAGGCGCTATTTTTAGCGCAATAGCGCCTGCAAACCACCCCAGTGCAAACACTCTATTTTTTGCCCTCTGCTTCACTCCAAACCCCACTCTGCCAAGTCATCTCTTGTCTGTCATTCTCACTGTCTCCTTTCTCTAGCCTCATCTACGTCTATGTTCCAGCCTTCTGCACATGGAGAAGTCTTTACAAGTAATCATAATGTGCAACCAAATCGGAAAGGCGAATACTGTCAGAAATGGTATGGCAGCAGGCTTTTCAGATGGGCTACACAATGTGTGCCATTTAAAATTGCCTGTAACCTGCAGGGTCAGAACTTGGAAACACTGCCAGCTGTTACTTCTGTAAGTAATAGAATATTTGCTGCTCTATTTTAAGTATGCATGTCCTGTGGATGGACCCCCTAAAGCTGCTGGACCTAGTCTAGTGCCAAGACTGTCCTGATTGATAATTTGGCTCTGCCCCCAACACAACAGCAATACATTTGCATTTCCAAGAAACCATGAAAGTCTTTTCACCTTCTTTGTAAGAGAAAGTAGTTTAACCACTTAAGCCCCGGACCAAGTTGCAGCCAAAGGACCAGGCCCCTTTTTGCAATTCGGCACTGCGTCGCTTTAACTGACAATTGCGGTCGTGCGACGTGGCTCCCAAACAAAATTGGCGTCCTTTTTTCCCACAAATAGCGCTTTCTTTTGGTGGTATTTGATCACCTCTGCGTTTTTATTTTTTGCGCTATAAACAAAAATAGAGCGCCAATTTTGAAAAAAATTCTATATTTTTTACTTTTTGCTATAATAAATATCCCCAAAAAATATATAAAAAAATGTTTTTCTTCAGTTTAGGCCGATACGTATTCTTCTACATATTTTTGGTAAAAAAAAAAAATCGATTTTTATTGTGACTGCGACATTATGGCGGACACATCGGACATTTTTGACACATTTTTGGAACCATTGTCATTTATACAGCAATCAGTGCTATTTAAATGCACTGATTCCTGTGTAAATGACACTGGCAGTGAAGAAGTTGACCACTAGGGGGAGGGGTTAAGTGTGTGTTTTTTTTTAACTGTAGGGGGACGTGGCTTAGTGTCTGATGTCACTGATCGTCTTTCCCTATGACAGGGAACAGACGATCAGTGACAGGCTCAGTAGGAAGCACGGGGAGAGGTTTGTTTACACATACCTCTCCTCGTTCTTCAGCTCTGTGACCCGATCGCGGGACACCAGCGTTGATTGGGTCCGCTATTGCCACTGTCACGGAGCTCAGGACAGAGTCGCGAGCGCGCCACCCCCACGGCTGGGCTCTTAAAGAGACAGGTACCGGTACGTGCTTGTGCCCAGCCGTGCCATTCTGCCATTGTATATTGGCATGAGGCGGTCCTTAAGTGGTTAAGACGATGTTCTCTTCCATAAAAGAAGCGTGCATTTTTTTTTTTTTTCTGTACAAATGTTTGTCAAGGAGAAATATTTCATAGGAACTCAAATTCATTTTTTTCATTTAGCCCCAAATTCTAAAGATTTGACCTACCAAGTTGGTTAGATGGTAAACCTTTTAGAGTTTGCTTTAAATCTGAGTTCCAGTGCTAAAAATCTTTCTGAGGTCAATAGCGACGGTAAAGCAGCTCTATATTTAGCGCTGCTTTACCGTTGTTTTAGCCACGGTATATACCGCTCCAAAGATGCTGCTAGCAGGACTTTTTTTTACCGTCCTGCTAGGGCACCGCTCCAGTGTGAAAGCCCGCCGGCTTTCACACTGGAGCGAATGGGGCCGTTTTTTTCAGGCGGTGTACAGGCGCTATTGCTGTTCTTTTCTCCATTTTGCAGATTGTGTCCATTTTCAGGACATTGTAAGCAGGTACCACACTGCTCTTGCTCTATTCTATACTCTGTGACTCATCACTCCCTCTGTCACTCCATACTCTAAAAGCCCTTTCTGGACCCCACCAGTCTTAACAATCTAAGGCTGGCCATAGACTAAGCTAAAATCATTAGATCCCCGTGTTAACAGGGGAATCCCTCCCCTGGAGCCATTGTGTTTTCCCGGCAGGGAAGTTGTCCCTGCTGGGAGAACACTGTAATTATTGCTAGTGGCTACAATAGCCACTAGCAATAATCGCATGTAAAATCCAGCAGGCTGGTTGTACCCAAATTGATTGAGTGATAAATTTGAGTACATTCAGCCTGCCCATATATGGTTTGATTTTTAGCGGTCTGCCTTAAGATCCATCTCCTTGCTTCTGTTTACCTCCAAACCTCTAGAATGTCTAGTTTACAATCATCCAACCTATTACCTCACTGATAACCTTAGGCTGGATTTTGTCCAATACACTTGGTAGAAACTGCCCTCCTAAAACTTACAACTGACCTACTAACTGCTAAAACCAATGGCTGCTATTCCGTATTTAAACTATAATGCCGCGTACACACGAGCGGATTTTCCGTCTGAAAAATCTTGGATAGTTTTTCCTACGGAATTCCGCTCAAGCTTGACTTTCATACACGCGGTCACACAAGTTCGCTGAACTTTCGACCGTCAAGAACACTGTGACGTACAACACTACTACGAGCCGAGAAAATTAAGTTCAATGCTTCCGAGCATGCGTCAAATTGTTTCCGAGCATGCGTAGGAATTTTGCGAGTCAGAATTAGTACAGACGATCAGAATTTCCGATCAGAACTTTTTCCAACCGAAAAATTGAGAACCTGCTCTCAATCTTTTGCTAGTGGGAATTTGGCCAGCAAAATTCCGATGGAGCATACAGACGGTCGCATTTTCTGGCCAAAAGCTCTCCGCAGTCTTTTGCTGGCCGAATTTCCGATCGTGTGTACGTGGCATAAGACTGCACTCGTGCATCAGTTTTGCAGTGGATATAGTTTGCTGCGCTCAGAGGTGGCTAAATGCACAGCAACACTGTAGTATGACTACATACAAACTGGTTGATTGGCTTTGGCCAGTTTATGTGTGGCAAAAACTCTGAAGAAACGGCAGTCATGGATGCGCACTGCCTGCATCCAGGGTTGGTTGGAGACTCTATTCGCATGTATCTGTTCTGGTGGTTGATGAACCCAATTCCTTTCACCACTCGCAGGACAAGATATATCCTCAGTTTCCTGCAATTAGCCATGTTCTAAGGCCCTGGAGTTCACTCTTGTATATCCTCCCATCCATGTTCTGGGCTGCACACTGAAGACATTCAACCTCAGCTAAGGTTTATTGCAATGAAGGGGGGCATGGTTTTGGGTAGGAATGAGCAGTGTACTGCCATTGCAATAAACCTTGGCTGGAGCTGAATATCCTCGATCTACAGCCCGTTATTTAGATGCTGCTCTGATGATCGGCTACATGTGAACAGCAGCGCCGGTCAATGATTTGCACAGAGTACAAATCTGACAGCTACAGCTGTTTACATACAGTGTGTGCAAGAAGTGTTTACAACTGATTCTTGCTGGTGGTCACTGCTAAATTGCCTTATGAATGTAGCCTTAAACCTTTCTGTGGCCTTTGGTACAGTTGAACACATGCACCTCTCTACAAATCCACTCCCTTGGCCTCTAATATGCTGATATTTGCTTGGGTCTCTACCTACCTGTCTCAGGTCTCTTTTAGTGTCTACTATGATTTCCTCCTTTGCCTCTTTTTGTAGGGGTCCCCAAGGCCCTGTCCTCAGACCCCCTTCTGTTCTCTTTTTTCACCTTCTCCCTGGGTCAGTTGATAGCCTTTCTATCTCGCTACCCTTCAGCTCATCTCTTCAGTCTCCTCACACATCATGAATTTCCTAAATCTGACACATCAGTAGGGATGTAGCACCACTTCAACAAACCTAATCTTTCCAAAAATTAACTCATCTAACGGATGTTGTTTTGTAAGGGTAGTTAGCCTACCTCTACTTGCCCAACAAACTAGGGACTCTGATGAGGCAGGGTTCTTTTTTAACCTCACTAGATGTGTGCCTTTTTTAAGTTTGCAATGTAATGATGCAAAGAACCTGTTGCCTCCCTTCATATTTATTTTTCACTGGACATCGGCAGTAGAAATCGAGTACTGACCTAAAGAAGTCAAGATAAGTTAGAATTCTTATAGTTCCTTGGAATACTGGTCCATATATATTATTAACTTCATATCAAATGGAAAAAAATCATTCATTCTGCCAAAGGCCATACCTTATATGCACCAAACCTTGACTTTTTCATTTTTGGTATTTCATCATTGATCACTTACTTTCATTACTAGGCAAAACTTTTTTACTTTTTTGGATTTTTTTTTAACTATTACAGAGGATAGCAAAGTAGAGCCGCCTTAAAACAGAAGGTATTCACATGTCAAGACATTGCATATGCCAAAAATAAAAATTATGCTTCATTCCTTGCTTTTACGCCGCACTGGATAACTGTAAATCCAGAACCACTGGTGTAGATTACAGTTGAATCAGCATATGGACTAAAGGCTAATGCCACTCCATGTTACATTCATATTTAGGGTGTAACATGGGATCACTCTCAAACCACCCCACCCACTTACCTGAATCAAACAAAAAAATCTGGTAGTAGGCAGGGACTTTTTTTGGAACATTATAGATATAAATAAAACACTGCATATATAAAAATAATATTTTTTTTTAGAACATACAGTAAAAAACAAGACTCAAACCAACGCTAAAATATTGAGTACAGGGTTCAGTCTTTGTTCACATTTACTCCTGAATATCTATTTATCTTAATGCATCACGTCTGCATGTGAAGTGTATTGGATCTAAACAAGCGGCATGATGAAACTTATGATTATCATTGTGATAAAACCAGATATTCAGTGGAATTCTAAAAATGTGTGTCATCTCTTACCCATGTGGGGAGAGAAAAGGGCTAGGAAGCTCTCATACGGTAAGTTGTATGTGCAAGACGCCCTCAATGGTCATCCATAATCCAAAATTTAATTGGACACGTCAAATGAGATCCATATTTCAAGCAGAGCAAGGAGGACTTATCTGCGTCCTATAATCCAATCATTCTCAGTGTCAGGATAGCCTTCCTTTTACGGTCCAGTTCCAGCAAGCAGTCACAAAATCATTTTTGGGTTTCATTATGCCGATCGCTCACAAGAAGATCTCTCTCTCTCATATTCATATATATATATATATATATATAATATATATATATATATATATTATATAAAATCAGTCCCTGGCTACTATCATTTTTTTTGTTTTTATATGTTTAACTTAAAGTGGTTCTAAAGCCTTAAGGTTTTTCACCTTAATGCATTCTATGCATTAAGGTGAAAAACCTGTGCTGCAGCCCCCAGACCCCCCTTTTCCTTACCTGAGCCTATCTGATCCAGCGACGTGCATGAGTGTAGAGGCTTCTGCCGCTGTCCCTCTTGTCATTATGCAGATCAGTGTTTGTCAACTCCAGTTCTCAAGGTGCCCCAACAGGTCATGTTTTCAGGCTTTCCATTATTTTGCACAGGTGATTTGATCAGTTTTACTGCCTTAGTAATTACCACAGCCGATTTCATCTGAGGGAATTCCTGAAAACATGACCTGTTGGGGCGCCTTGAGGATTGGAGTTGAGAAACACTGATCCAGATTGACAGCAGCAGGAGCGATTGGCTCCTGCTGCTGTCAGTCAAATCGGGTGACGCAGGGGGTGGGGCCGAGTCCCGCTGTTTGTGTCAATAAATGCAGCAGTGGGACTCTGGAGCGAGCTCGGATTGGTGCCCCCAGGGAAAGCGGCTTTCCCTGGGGGCACCCGATGAAGAGGGGGGCTTGGAGTGCTGGCTGGGGACTCCAGAAGAAGAGGATCGGGGCTGCTCTGTGCAAAACCATTGCACAGATGGTGCAGGCAAGTATAGGTATGTTTTTTATTTTTATTTTTAAAAACGCATAGCTTTATAACCACTTTAAGAAGGAAGACATATAGCACTAAGTATACTGGATAACCCCTTTTTCCACTTACCTGAATAATGGAGTGCTTCTTCTCGCAGGCTTCTGTTGAAATTTGAATTTGGTGCAGCCATATGTGGTCATCCATAAGTGAAGGTCTATACCTCGATATAGATCTGGGTCTGAAATTAATAGTCAGTAGGAGCCTGGGCATTGCACCTGTGATCCAACAAACAGCTGATCACAGTTGCTTTGCAGGCACAAATTTAAAAAAACAAAATGCACATTTTTCAGTATGGGTGAATTTCTTATTTTTTTTTTTTTAAAGATGAAAAATCTCTTTAAGCCTCTGTTTTGGTAATAGTGCAACATTCATCCAAAAAAAAAAACACACACATTTTGGTTTGATATTGACTAGCGACCAGCCAGTAACAACCATGGTTGTGTGCTTTCTTTTGCCCGAAGTGGATATGTGCAAACTTTGGCTATTCCAATTTCACTATTTTGGGGGTCTTATCTGATATACCCATACTTCCTTGCCCTCTTGGTGATCCCTATGCCCATTTTTGCTAACCTAGGGGCATTGAGTTTATTTATCGCTGTAAGTATATAATTATGGAAGAAGCAAATCATTGCTGGTTTCTAAGTGTAATGGAGCTTGGCACATTTTCTGTGCCATCATCAGTCAAATTTGGTGTGTACTCCTCCACTGCACTGGTGTCATCAATCGTCATTGTCTCAGACACTTTGTATGTCTAATTATCAGTACTCATTACCAGCTGTGCGTCCTGTCCTATGCGATGTAGTGTAAAGCTGAGTTGGATTTTCTTGTTTTGGTGGAGGAGGTATAATGTGAGTCTGGGTCAGCACTACCATAGAACTTCGAATTCAATTGAAAGTTGAGTTTCCGATTTAGTGACTAGGTATGTGGATGTTGTATTCCATATGACTATGTAACAGATTAAACCATAGGATCATTCATCTGAATGCCACTGGCTCTTCAGTAATGAGAATAGATTGCAGTGTTTGTTTTTACATTGTCAATGAGTGCTTTGCATCTGTTCCCCATTTGTAATGATGTACTGTATATTGATGTGCCAGGGCTTGTTTCCCTCTGTATTCTCCAAAGAGAGTAAATCTATATGTGGTTTTCGATGTGACTGATTATGTGCATTTCTTTTCACCCAGCACCTCCAAGAATAAATCACATTTATAGGTGTAGTTTCCACTATGAAATCCAAATAAGAAGACATCTGTATGAATGGATTATCATAAGAAAAATACTATATAACATTTCAACCCATATTAAAGAAGATTGCTGCACAATGGCAGTGGAATGCCATCTATGAGACAACAGACCTTCCTTTCCATCATAAGATCAAATACTTATATGCAGGCTGTCATTGCTGGCCTTCTCTAAATGCTATATAACTGGCTTTCTCTGGCTGTGATCATTTGAGACCTTGACCTGGAACAAGGATGTAGACAAGGAACATTGGAGTGAAGTCAAAGCTCCTAATCATCTCGGTCAGTGAAGTTGACTTACTCAAGGCATATAAACTTAATTTTGCAATGTAAAGCCTGTTATAAACTACAATTTTTTTTCCTTCAACATAGCGAGTTGACCGCTCCGGTCGGAGCTGCTGTACTCACTATCCAAAGTTAGTACAGTAATCTTCCCCCGCTGAGCTGGTGGGGGGACACCCCCCGCCAGAACACTGATCAGCGCTCCCTGCCATTGGCTAAGAACATTGATCAGGAGTCAGTCGGCTGCTGGTTTTCCAGCATGCTCGTCCGACAGGAACCTGCCAAATGGCTGGCTTCTGTTGGTAAGACTGACATACACATGGGCAGAATGCTGCCTGTTTTTTTTATTTGAACCAGCCGATGTCTCCCAACATTCGGTCTGTGTGTGCAGCGCTTATGTTGCACACTGCAAGAGTTTCCCTAAAACCAAGCTTCAACTCATTCACTAAGCTCTGGGTAACTTTCCTTGCAAAGTGCAACTTCTTTTGCAAAGTGAACAGTCTATATGCCTTTAGCAAATCCCAGTGACTTGAAAAATACTAAAGCCGTGATTTAAGCTTGGCAACCTGGGAACTTGTATACAGGCAACTTTTTATTCAGGCTCAACAGTAGCTTTGTGAAGGCCACTGAAAGCCCTGATAAACAGACCTGAACACCCCTTGTAAACTGTCTGGGAGAAGACCACTTAGTTATAGAATTAAAGTGCCCCTTTCCTAATCCTCATTTTGTTAGACTCCTAATACCAACAAATAGTAGTCCGTGTCTGAGCATACCTTTTTAAATATTGCCAGGACCACCCCAATAGCCCCTAAATTCACATCATTTTGTAATGTAAATCTCATTTGAATGGACAATGTTTTTATTTGACACTTTTAATAATGCTAGCACCGATTGACACTGAGCACATTGATTTATCGGTGCTATGGGTTATTTATGTTTGTCACTTTAGAGCTGCTGCACATTTATTATAACATGTTTTAATTTTTTGAAGCTTTGCACTTATTTCAGCTATTGCATGTAAGTTTGATGGTGGGAACCACTTTTTAGTGGTACTAGACCTAATAATCTATAGTATAAACAAATGCCCACTGCCCCCACCTAACTGGCCTTGGCAGCAAGGAGCACATGGAAGGATGACGCATGTCAAACAAAACCAAAGAAAATTCCCAGCTCGACTTACCAACCAGCCTGCAACCAACCAAATTATCCTGTTTAACAGTATACACTAAAAACAGGGATTTAGTTTGCACACATTTGCAAAAAGATGAGTAAGCTGCAGAGCCACTTCACGGCACCCCATTATTATCTGAAATCCTAACTCAAAATTTTGAGAGCCTCCATAGTAGAAGCACATGAATTATAATGGATAGGCAGAGGGCAAATGAGCCTGGAGGGAGCTAATAATCTATAGGCCTATATTTCGATGTGAGCACTGATTGGTTTGACATCAAACGTACCAAGGGAGGACAGTTTTAATTTATCAGTGCTGTGGGGTTTTTTTTTTTTTATGTTTGTCAGTTTGAGTTGCTGCACATTTATTATAACATGTTTTAATTTTTTTAAGCACTGCACTATTTTCAGTTATTGCATAGAGCAGTGTTTCTCAACTCCAGTCCTCAAGGCACCCCAACAGGTCCTATTTTCAGGATTTCCCTCAGCTGAAACAGCTGTGGTAATTACTAAGGCAGTGAAACTGATCAAATCACCTGTGCAAAATAATGGAAAGCCTGAAAACATGACCTGTTGGGGCGTCTTCAGGACTGGAGTTGAGAAACACTAGCATAGAGCACCACCCTACACTCCTGAAAGTGTTGGATTTCCAAAGATTCCTCAGGCAGTGGTTTCTCTTTAATACAGTGGAATTTGGAGAAATGGCCAGGGAGGTGTGTATTAACTATCTTCGGGGACACCACCTTAGCACTTTAAAATAAAATAATTGGCAAAATCACTTTCAGCAGGTGGGGAATTTTTTGAAGGGCCATCTTTATATACTGTTTTTGCTGCCCTTGGTTCATTTACCAATGTCTGCATACTGGTTTAGTGTGTGTGGGAATTTGAATGCTTCACCCCTAATCTTTAGCAATTTCAGCTAAGGTTACACTCCTAGGCACTACAGGTGCGACCTGACCAGAGAAACGGGTTGTAGAGTAAGCTAGTAGCCAAGAGGGGTGGGCTCAGGTGTGTTCAGATCGTACCCTCCAAGAAGCTGTCACTGCACACTGCCAATCATAGGCAGTGAGGCATTTCCCGGCCCGCAGCTGCACATACACACGCTGCACATGATTGGCGGTGTGCAGTGACAGCTTCCTGGCGGGTACAATCCGAACATGCCAGAGCCCATCCTTAGTAGCCAAGTTCCAGTCCTTTATATAAAATAAAATGATTAAGCAAACAATAGACCTACTTTCATTTCAGAGCTATCATCTTGGACATTGTAATGCCATACTATGCTTTTGATACAGTATCTACAGTGTGTAGATGTCAATCAGGTATTTTGAAATTTTAAAAACTCTTGCTATGCAAAGCACATGGATATTATACATAGGGCAGCATTCTTAAATTTATTTGTCTCTGAGGCAGCATAAGATGCCACCCACAGAAACTGGCATGGTTAAAGTGGATGTTGTTTTAATAAAAAAAAAAAAAAAAACCTTTACAGACATATTAAACTTACCAGGTCTGGGTTGCCCCACCACCACTGTCCACTCCTTCTCTTCTTGTGTCTGCCCCCCTAGCAAGCTGTTTGCTGTATGTGCTCGATCCCATGCTGGGCTGTGTGTGTCCATAGACACGTTTTCTTATAGCATGCACAATGGGGAAAAAAAAGCACAGATGACAGATTCTTACTCTCGGAAATAGAAATGACCATGTAGCACGTAAGGCAGGTCATACACGGCTCAAATCTCAGCCGGTCCCTGCTGAAACTCGGTGTCTAAAAGGCCTAATTGCACCGCTCAGCGCTCAGGAAAAATTAAGTTCCCAAAAAAAAAAAAAATATATATATATATATATATATATATATATATATATATATTGTATATGAAACAAGTCTATGTACATAAAGACAGCTGCTAAATAAAACAGAAATATACGTATATAAGTAAAAAAAAAGTCCTTATTCCAATGCTCAAAGCAGCGCTCCAATCAAATAAATGAAGTATGACCAACATTCACATCTAGAAACATATAAGAAATCTGTAGTATGTTGATAGGTGAAGGATTCTACTTAATGATGGGCATATACCATCCACCAGAGTCCACGCCACATGATACACACTCACCAAAGGGATGTGATTCAAAAGCCTTGAACACACCAGGTGTCTCCAGTTTTGTCCGGTTATCTCAAACCGCTCATTGCCCAGGATGGTTTAGTAATGTAAAAAAAGGCTCCACATAGCATGATACCATTTTAAAAGTTTATTCAGGCGACCACCCCCCTTAAAACCACACTTGCACAACATAAATTGTAACAGGCATTTGGTTGAATAATCAAACTGTGTGTTATCACCAATCAGTATGGAATGCCGCCTGCCATCCACCACATCCACTGTGTTGAAAGTATCTGAGCATGCTCTCTGTTGAAGTCGTAATGACGAAATGCGCCAAAGCATGACCTTACGGCGACCAGAAGTGAGGTGTGCATGTCACTACCAGGAAGGAATAGCCAGATACTTTCAACGCAGTGGATGTGGTGAATGACATGTGGCATTCCATACTGATTGGTGATAACACACAGTTTGATTATTCAACCAAATGCCTGTTACAATTTATGTTGTGTAAGTGTGGTTTTAAGGGGGTGGTTGTCTTGAATAAACTTTTAAAACGATCACGCTATGTGGAGCCTTTTTTTACATGACTAAACCATCCTGAGCAATGAGCTGTTTGAGATAACCGGACCGAACGGGAGACACCTGGTGTGTTCAAGGCTTTTGAATTGCAGGGGAGTGTGTTCCACGCGGTGAGGACTCTGGTGGATGGTATATGCCTATCAACATACTACTGCTTTCTCCTATGTTTTTAGATGTGAATGCTGGTCATGCTTCATTTATTTGATTGGAGCGCTACATGGACTAAGGACTTTTTTTTACTTGCGTGTATAGGTTCCTGCTGAACTGGCCTAGAGTCGAACCATGTATGGGCAGGCTGAATGTACCAAGTTAATCACGGTCTTCTCACGGTGAGGACAGCATCCCCTGCCCTTCCTTGCCAACCCCCCCCCCCCCCCCCCCCCCGCTGGGAGAAGGCAATGGCCGGGCAGGAGGAATTCTCGCATCAACACTGTGTGTGTTGATGGGGGAATCAAGCAAATTCCTTACCTGCAACCCGTGGTCGCAGGAAAGAAGCTTACTCCATGGCAAGCCTAACTGAACAGCGTTTGACCCCAGCACTGATTTTATTTAGGAGAACAAAAGATCGGTAATTCAACAATTCAAGTTCGGATTGATCTGGGCATTAAGATTATTTCAAGGAGTGTCTGTTTAGGTCTGTGGGCATCCACAGGCCCATGCATTATTATTTAATGACTATGGGTTCTTTCAGACTCTCAGTCCTAAAACAGCTGGTTATTAGGAAAATTTGACAAAATAATTATGGATACTTTTTTTTCTGTCTGCAATATGTGTAAAACATTCAAAACAACAAACTGAATTCAAACTTTAAACTATCCTGAAACACAAATGGAAACTTTGGAGAACACCTCAGACAACCCTAAGACCCCTTTCACACTGGAGGTGTTTTTCAGGTGCTTTAGCGCTAAAAATAGTGCCTGAAAAATGCCTCATGAGGGCTTTCACACTGGGGCGCTGCGCTGGCAGGACATCAAAAAAAAGTCCTGCAAGCAGCTTCCTTGAGGCGCTTTAGGAGCGGTGTATACACCGCTCGTAAAGCACCCCTGCCCATTAAAATCAATGGGCAGCTCCGCCAAAGCGCCATTAGTGTTGGAGCCCTTTCAAACTGACATCGCCACTAAAACTAGTGATGCTTAACTGTCGTTTTAGAGGCACTTTTCGGGCGCTAGCGGGGCGCTTTTAACCCTTTATTCCGCTGCTAGCGGGGATTAAAAGTGCCCCGCTAGCGTCTGAAAAGCGCCTCTAAAACTACAGTAAAGCGCCACTAGTTTTAGCGGCGCTTTACCGCCGGCACCCTTGTTAATTGGAATAGAATATCAACCACTAAGGAATATCTAGCCGGGCCAATGAATGTTTTCCATGAGAATGTTTGGTCATGGATGTTTGCTAAAGTCATAAAATATCTGTAGACATTGAAGTGGACTCCTGATCTGCATGAAATGATACTGATTATGTAAAGATCATGTAATGTTTATCAAAAGCTTTTCCAACAGGAACATTTTTATGCCAACTTTATTTATAACCCTTTATTTCTGAAACCAGTGCCTAGCAAAATGAAACAACCTTTGTGCTAGATCAACAGAAAAGAACATGGGAAATTTTAAATTTTAGAATTCAGTGCATACAACGATCTACTTAATAAAGCTTTGTTCATGCCAAAGTAAAAGGAACTAGAAGCGTAATAATGACAAACGTAAATGAATTGCCTGTTTACTCTTAAGTCTTGTGGTAAAATAGATGACGAAGAGGCAGGATCCAATACCACAAAATGTGGCGTTTAGCATTTTGAATGCAGGAATTCATTTATGGGAATTACAGATGAGAGGAAATACGGTGTGAGGATTGTCCAGTTTATCCAGACGTTTCTGTGCAGTTCTCTGGAGATTCAGCCCTGACCACACAACCTAGACAGAGATTTTCAGACACTTACTGTATGTTACACTGAATTTTCTGCGTCCTGCAGACTCCAAAAATACAGAGTAAACTGTTGTGTATTTCCAGCGTGCAAAAATCATTTTGATTATGCATTATTTTTTGATATAACATTTTTTAAAATTAGGCATAAATTTGTTAAAATATCATTACAATTTTGTCTTCTGGTAATTTTTGATATAACTTTTTTTTCTATAAGTCTTTTAGTTTTTTTGTGGAGAGATGATTGCTTCCACTCAAATAGATTTTGAAGTCCATATGAATAAATTACAGTGTCGATTACAAATCAGTGTTATCCCTCTCTCTATGAAAGAAGTTGACGTCACTTCCAGAGCCCCAGACTGTAGAAGAAGTGCACATTAAAGCCTTGTACACACGATCAGATTTTCGGACGACCGTTCGCCTGTTTTTTGGGCATGCTAGTCTCATGTGGAAAGTGAAGAGGGTGCTCACCATACGAAATTTCTCGTACGACAGAATACAACTTCAGAAGTGGCGTAATGTGTTAACTAGTTTTTGTATGTATTCTTTCATTTCTGAGCATGCATAGTCTTAGAAAACCGTACCTATTAAACGAAAATAGGACTGAGTTCACGTACGACAAAAAATTATAGTCTGCACATCCAGCTTTTGTCTGAAGAAAAAACGGAATCAACTGTGGAAAGCACCATACTAACGATCTGAAAATTGTCAGATCATTCGCAGGATGAAATTTTACTTCTGATTTTCGTATTACGTGCACGGCCTTTAGAAGGTGATGTAGACAAACATAGGGGGACACCATACCCAGCACACACACACACCGCCATGCTTTGAAATCTGGGAACATGGGTATCCCAGTTGCATGTATTGGATGCACCAGATTGAAAACAATCTGGGAGCGCTGGAGATTGGGGCTTTGCACCAGCCCTGGGCATCCTAGGCTCTGTAGGCATAAATGTTATGTGGTTTCATTTAGAAATGTATTTAATAGGGTGAAGCTGTCTCCATAGGTGCTATATTAACCGCTTCCCAACCGCCTCACGCCGATATACGTCGGCAGAATGGCACGGCTAGGCAAAACCACGTATAGGTACGTGGTCCTTTAAGAGCCCAGCGTGGGTCGCGCGTGCGCGGCGCCAGCAGCGCGCTCGCGACCCGGTCGGGAGCTCCGTGACCACGGCGGCGGGACCAGCGGACCCGATCGCCGCTGGTGTCCCGCGATCGGGTCACAGAGCTGAAGAACGGGGAGAGGTCTGTGTAAACAAACCTCTCCCGCGCTTCCTACACTGCCTGTCATTGATCGGCTGTTCCCTGTCATCAGGAAAGCCGATCAATGACATCAGACGTCGGCCCCGCCCCCTAATGTAAAAAAAAAACACACGTCACACACCATAACCCTTCCCCGCCCCCTAGTGGTTAACTCTTTCCAGTGTCATTTATACAGGAATCAATGCATTTAAATAGAATTGATTGCTGTATAAATGACAATGGTCCCAAACATGTGTCAAAAATGTCCGATGTGTCCACCATAATGTCGCAGTCACAATAAAAATCGCTGATCGCCGCCATTACTAGTAAAAAAAAAAAATGAAATATGCTATAAAACTATCCCCTATTTTGTAAACGCTATAACTTTTGCGCAAACCAATCAATAATCGCTAATTGCGATTTTTTTTTACCAAAAATATGTAGAAGAATACGTATCGGCCTAAACTGAGGAAAAAAATAATTTTTTATATATTTTTTGGGGATATTTATTATAGCAAAAAGTAAAAAATATTGCATTTTTTTCAATTGTCGCTCTATTTTTGTTTATAGCGCAAAAAATAAAAACCGCAGGGGCGATCAAATACCACCAAAAGAAAGCTCTATTTGTGGGAAAAAAAGGACGCCAATTTTGTTTGGGAGCCACGTTGCACGACCGCGCAATTGTCAGTTAAAGCGACGCAGTGCCGAATCGCAAAAAGGGGCCTGGTCCTTTGGCTGCAAATTGTTCTGGGGCTGAAGTGGTTAAAGATGCATATCCTAAGGGTTTGTGCCCACAGGCGTAAAATAAGCTGCCTTCATATCCTAATCCTGAATGCAGTAGTATTATATATAATGTTCTCATTCACACAGCTCCATTTATTTTAGTAAACTTGCACTGTCTTCAGATCTATAAAATAAATCTAGACAATTCCATGTCCAGGGTCAGTAATATACATGTGCACACATACGTGTGTAAATTTCTCATTTTGGGATTAATAACTGAGCTAGAAAAATGTAAGAAGAATTTTAGAAATGTGAACGGTTGTGAACACTTGCGTGTCTAAACGGAAGCAATTTACGGGCCATTACATTTACAGGGAGAGAGAACCTGCATAGATATAGGTATTTTATTATGCCGTGTGCACTGGGTCTAACTATAACAACAAAAAAGAAAAGTACGTCCACACATACATGCATATATACCACACTGTAGTAAATCCTATATACAGTGAGGGAAAAAAGTATTTGATCCCCTGCTGATTTTGGACGTTTGCTCACTGACAAAAAATTTTATCAATCTATATTATTAATGATAGGTTTATTTTAACTACTTCTGATCTACGCTATAGCTGATTGGCGGCTACAGCGCGGATCTGCTTTGCCGGGAGGGCGTCAATAGACGTCCTCCTTTTGCAAGCTGGCCATGCCCCCTGCACGTGATCAGCTGTCAGGCAATGACAGCTGATCACGTGATGTAAACAGAGGAAAAAAAGCCGATCACCGGCTTCTGTTGAAGGGACATCGGTCCAGAGCAGGGAGAGGCAAAGCTGCCTCATATGTGCCCACAGCTCCCACCAATCAGTGCCTACCAGTACATGAGTGCCACCTATCAATGCCCACGAGTGCCATCTATCGATGCCCACCAGGGGTGCCAATCAGTGCCACCTAGCAGTGTTGCCTATCAGTGTTGCATACCAGTGCCCATCACTGCCACCCATCAGTGCCAGCTATCAATACCCTTCAGTGCCACCTCATCAGTGACCACCAGTGCCGCCTATTAGTGCCCATCAGTGTCGCCTTATCAGTGCCCATCAGTGCAGCCTATCGGTGCCCATCATTGTAGCCTCATCAGCGTACGTAATGAAGGAGGAAAATTACCCGTTTGCAAATTGTATTAGCAAAATATAAAATGGTTTTGTATTTTTTTTTTTTAATTCGTTATTTTTTTATTTTTTTTAACAAAAAATAAAAAATGCAGAGGTTATCAAATACCACCAAAAGAAAGCTCTATTTGTGGGGAGAAAAAATTATAAAAATGTCATTTGCGTACAGTGTTGTATGACTGCGCAATTGTCATTCAAAGAGTGACAGCACTAAAAGCTGAAAATTGGTCTGGGCAGGAGGGGGGTTTAGGTGCCCAGTAAGCAAGTGGTTAACAGTGAGAGACAGAGTAACAACAAAAATATCCAGAAAAACGCATTTCAAAAATTATAAATTGATCTGCATTTTAATGAGTGAAATAAGTATTTGACCCACTGTATAAAAGACACCTGTCCACAGAAGCAATCAATTAGATTCCAATCTCACCACCATGGCCAAGACCAAAGAGCTGTCCAAGGATGTCAGGGACAAGATTGTAGACTTACACAAGGCTGGAATGGGCTACAAGACCATAGCCAGGCAGCTTGGTGGAAGGGTGACAACAGGTGGTACAATTATTTGCAGAAATCCAAAATAACTGTTAATCGGTCTGGGGCTCCATGCAAGATCTCACCTCGTGAAGTTTCAATGATCATGAGAACGGTGAGGAATCAGCCCAGAACTACACGGGACAATCTTGTCAATGATCTCAAGGCAGTGTGTTATAATTGGTAACAGAATACGCTGTGAAAGATTGAAATCCTGCGGCGCCCGCAAGGCCCCCCTGCTCAAGAAAGCACAGGTACAGGCCCGTCTGAAGTATGCTAATGAACATCTGAACGATTTAGAGAAGAACTGGGTGAAAGTGTTGTGGTCAGATGAGACCAAAATCAAGCTCTTTGGCATCAACTCAACTCGCCGTGTTGGGAGGAGGAGAAAAGCTGCCTATGACCCCAAAAACACCATCCGCACCATGGATATCAAATATGGAGGTGGAAACGCTATGCTTTGGGGGTGTTTTTCTGGGGACATGACAACTTTACTGCATCAAAAGGATGATGGACGGGGCCATGTACCGTCAAATCTTGGGTGACAACCTCCTTCCCCCAAATAAAATAAACCTACTATTAAAATTATAGACTGATAATTTTTTTGTCAGTGGGCAAACGTACAAAATCAGCAGGGGATTAAATACTATTTTCCCTCACTGTAAATAGACTTGTGATGGCATCCATGATTTTTTTCAGACTTGGGTATCATTTATGGGAGTGACAAATCAAAATATATCTTTGAATATCTGTACAGAGGTCTTTCCCTAAAAATCATTGCATATTCCAGTAAATAGTCTATTAGCATGTTTGATACTGTGTGTTTTTTTCATAAACTTCTTAACATCTGGTCTCCAGATTGAAGGCAATGCAGCTAAAACCTATAGTCTCTAAGGAAATCTTAATCATCTCTGCTTCAATGACTGTACTAAAACCCCTTTGCTTTCGCCTCCAAGACTTCCCCAATGATGTCTCCTATTTATAATTTGCTTATGTTGTTCTTTTGGAATGTTCTTCAGAGCCCCCTTGAATGTAAACATTTTTCACCATTCATAAAGTGTGTATCTCATCTCTCTTCTTTAGTCGTTTATTTTAGTGTATCCTATTCCTTAATCTGGGAGTGTTCTATCAGACTTTAGTAACAGCGCTACATGGCAGATATATAAATGTGGACAGGGCATATGAAGTATAGGAAAGTACACTTAACTAATGGTAATACAGGTCAAAGTGAGGTCAATACCGGGAGCTGATCTGTAGACAGGAGACAGCTGTTCACAAAAACAGTATGCACACAGTATTTTAATTTCCATGTATTGTTAACTTAATATACATAATATATAGTTTTTTGAGTTTCAGATTTGCAAAATGTAACCTTCCCATGATGAGAATTTTTTAAACCTTAGATGCCTGGACCTCTGTTCCGCCGCCTCCAGCACGGCCCTGTTCTAAACACAGAAGCCGGTAGAGGACGTTTTCTACACGACTCACTTTCTCTGTTGGCTTTTGTGTTTACCAGTGATGGCACACCAGTCAGAGGGGCTTGGGGTGAGGGTAAAGCTCTGTACTATGAGGGCTCAATATTGTGGGGGAGCTCTGTATTGGGGCTAAAGGGGTGGAGGGAATATTTTGTTATACACAGGCCTGTATTACCTACTCCACACTCATGAGTTTGGTGCCCTTTGCGATAAGCACTCATGAGTCCTGTATCCTGTGTGATATTCCTGTACCTTACACCCTATGCAATCTTTACATTCCTGAACTGTACACCCTGTGCAATAGGCAGTTCTGAGCCCTGCCCATATACACCAACGGAGAATGGAGGGGAGTGTCAACAAGTTGGCAGGTGGTATATGACTCGCTTCAACTTCTCTCTGAGGAAAAAAAGCCCTGGGTCTTATAATTCAGATAGCTGCCAGCACCATACCAATCAGCGGCTGAATATTGGTGGGGCTGAATATGCTCTGGGAACTTAACTAAAACCCTTTGACTAATATGCTTGTTTGACAATGTGTCTGAGAACTTAGAACACACACAGTTGTGCATTCCTAGTTCTCTGTTGCAAGGTCAATTAACATTTTTGGGGCACGGGACCTTTTTAATTTGGACTTATGAATGAAGGCGTTTTGTTATCACAAAAGGGTTAAAAGAAAACTGTATTTTAGTACAGTAATCCTTATAATTCTCCCCTCAGGATGTGTTCAAGATGCCTATCAGACAATCTGCTTGATGAACACTATAGGATGTGCTTAAGCATTGTGAAATCGCCCAAAAAAACCTTGTTTGTGTTAAAGCAGAGCCTTGCCCTGAAGGCAATGTTGTACTGCCCTGCTTCCTTCTCACTCCCTCGGTTACAAATGGACATTTGTTTTTTTTATTGTTTTTTTTTAAGTAAAGCATTTTATTGACAGCACTTGTGTGTCTCGCCTAGGCAAAAAGCTCTCCTTGCCCCCTGTGCATGCAAAGATATTCTGCATGGCTCGGGTCCTGAGTGCCCTGTGGCATATCTGTTCATGCACCAGTTTTTGTGGCCATCTGCCAAGTGCATGGTTTTCGGCGCATGCACAAAGACTGCCAGCAGGGTAATCGCAAAGATTCACTGTCTTTGTGCTCTGCCAGGAACTGAAGGCCGTGCAGCGCCTGTGGGCATTTCTATGCAAATGTCATAATGGTGGCATCCAAGGGTCACCAACGGAGGTGGACTGAAATTCCACTTTAAGGTTTGCCTGGGTCAGGTTGGGGACAATCTGAAACAGTTGGTCACCTCCCTGCCTCCAGCCTTTGACTGGACAATGAAGGAGTGTCAGCACACTGATAAGACATCTTTCTGTGCTCTCCTCCAGTCAGCAGGTTCCTTGTTAGCAACTGCTAACAACCCCGGCAGCACACTTGATAGGCCATGCTGTCACTCATCTTAGCAGCCTGAGTTCTACTGTACATGGGATGTTAAGAGACAGATTCTGATAATATGCTAAATAATTTGGAAATTACTCATAACATTCATTGGTATTTTTTAATATATATCCAAAGTTCAGCTTTGAGGACCGTGTTGAATCCATGAGCTAAAATTATGCATTTGATGAGCTTTTATACCTGGACTTTTCCTGACTTGCAAGTTTTATAAATCTACATCTAACAATTGCAACTACCCAGTGTTTTCATCCACCACCAAGCACCTACAGTATTTAACCACCTGACGACCAGTCATGTACCTGGTACGTTATCGGTCTTCACATGGTTGTACCAGGATGATGCAGGCATCATCCCAATACTGTTTAATAGACCATGCAGTCATCTCTCATATAATAGCAATTGCTAGCTAACTTGCTGCTATTACAAACAGCGAGAGGGGATGTCCTCTCCCGTTGCCTTCCACGGCTTGCTCTGGCTCTCCCTTCCCACTGGGAGACCCAAGGTACCAGCCAGCACATATGGTCAGACACCCACAGAAGGCCGGAAATTGGCTTTGATCGGGTCTCCTACATGGTAACCCGGAAGCGATGACCTGACATCACTTCCGGTTTACCCGAATGTCATCTGCGCCATTTCCAAAAAATCAAAAGCATTCAAAAAAATCTATCTGGGTGTTTTGAATGCTTTTAAGTGCAGAGTAGGGATTTGGAGTCTTATTGACCCCATATCCCTCCATTAAAAGTACCTGTCACATGCTTATTGCTGTCACAAAATAAATTAATTAAAGAATTAATTAAAGAAAAAAGCCCCCATTAAAGTACCCCAAATGCATGCATCAGTCCCGCATGCAAACACATGTGAAGTAACATCAGATCATGGGCAGCAATTTGCATATGGATTGTAATATTTTCAATGTTTGTCACCACTGCACGGGTGTGCACAATTTTAAAACGTGACATGTTTAGTACATATTTACTCGCCGTAACATCTTTTATACTTTACAAAAAAAAGGGCTATGTATTGTGGTTTTTTTTGCATTAAAATTTAAAAAAAGTATATTTTTTTCCCAAAAATTGCATTTGAAAAAACGCTGCGCAAACACTGTGTGCCATTAAAAATTGCAAAAGCCACCGATTTATTCTCTAGGGCCCATGCTTTAAAACATATATAATGTTTGGGGTTTTCAGTAATTTTCTAGCAAAAAAAATAAATAAACGATTGTTACAAGTAAACAAAAAGTGTGAGAAAAGCCTGGTCCTTTACGTGGACTCATGGAAAGAGGTGTTAGGGCTGCAACTTTTAATATCTCTGCAATGACTGATCATTTGATTATAGTAATAGAAGACCATCCTGCTCAGCAGTCGGTTTGATTAAAAAAATAAATAAAAATCTATATCTGCAGAGCAGAAGCAGGTAAGTGTTTGCAGTAACGTTTGCTAAAACCCTGGTAACCTGTACATTTGACCTGGGGAAAATTTTTTATTTTGTTAAAAAAAAATGGAGTATCAGCTTGCTTTCATTATTGGGTGGAATTGTTCTTCTAGTTGAATAGGATGTTTACTATCTTCATTGACGTAAGCATAACATAACTAAAAAAAATAAGTAGTACAGCCTGAAGCAGGTAAATAATTTGGTGATATAATGACAGGCGTGTAACATGTTTCTCAGTAAAGGACAATCTGTACAGACACAAAAATATAACTGAGAGTCAACATGCACAACAGAGAATTTTATCCAACAGAGAATAGCAGAAAACTCTAGTCCTTATCCAGCATCTGTCTTAATACAAAGACAGTAAAAAAAAAAGTTTAATGATCGAATGACAATTGTTCTTTCCAAATGAGTGTTCATCAAGAAAATCTCAAATATAGTAATCTTTCACTGACAGACCAATTTTCCCATGCACGTGACTTAATGCACATCTTTAGGAACACTATCCGCTGCCATGTGAATGTTCAATCCAAATATTCCTGTCTGGGTCAGGTTAGTCTAGGTCAGGCTGGAGGGCTCTATAGGGCAGATATCTGGTTCCTCCGCCTGGTTCTAGAAGCTTGGAAAAGCTTCCGGATGTTAGTGGGCGGAGGCCAGAAGGTCCTGATCTGCATACTTGAGGGAATTTGGCCAATGCCCAGGCAGAAGGCCCTGGCAGGGTGGCTGGATCAGCTCTTAAATATGTTGGAGCTTGGTCAGCAGGTGGAAGATGGAGCGAGGAAGCAGTGTCATGTGCCCTGGGAGGGGACCCCCAAGTTGAGGGGGGTTCTGCCTCCAGTCTGAGAGGAAGAAGTACTGAGGAATCTCCACTATCACCCTGGTTTGTGGAGAAGGACCTGTAAAGTAGGAGGCCTGAACAGTCGTCTCTTCTGGGCAGCAGGATTTCCAGGGATAGTGTGAGTACTTCCACATCCCCCAGGGCACAAAGGGTTAAAATTGCTAGATGTAGTATCCAACATTCTTTTCCGGGACTGTGCTAGAAAGCTGTGACCCAATTTCTTGTCCTGGGACATTTCAATAAGCAGCCAGGTGGGCTGGTATTTTTTAGTAAGGGGATATAGGGCTACTGCAAGTTTTAGATTCCACTAAAATTCTACTCTGGGAAACAAAGTAAAAGAGGGATTTCTTTACCAAGTCCACAGAGACTGTTGCTGTTCCGGAGGGAATACAGTCAAGTGTATGTTAATTTTCTGGATTACATAGAGAAGGGAGTTGTCCTTATCATTTTTCTTCGTCAAGTTGGGCATCCCATATTCCTTATACCCTTATATCCAAGTTGTTTTCCCCAATAAAACAACAACAAAAAACAAGCCCATGGACTGGTTTTCTGTGTCTGGATGCAAGTTGAAAAATGTGTGTTGCCTGGCTGTACAGGAATACGGGGACCTATAATCCAACAGTTCCTGTGTGTGTGTGTGGGGGGGGGGGGGGGGGGGGGGTAGCGCTACATTGATATTGTTTTTAGCCTAATTTTATTTTAATAAAGTTAATCACTGTTTAGTACCGAATTCTTTGTTTATACATTGTGTAGCATACTTTGAGCAGGTGATGTCAATCCTTGAGAAAGTGTGTAACTGTTTTTGCTCAGCAAATGTCTTTGTCATTTGCTACCAAGGGAGGTTTGACAGCCTCTTGACATGGGGGCAAAGCCTGGATTTGTCAGCAAGTACAGGGATAATATGGGAAGACAGATGTGCATGAACATTGACATCATCACTATCAGGGGAGTTGTGATTCCAAGAGACCTGGGGCACCAACATGCATTCTTTAAAAGACGTGTTCACTTTTACTGAACTTGTCCTCTAATGATTCCCAGCTCCTTCCTGCCATGTAAATATTAATGGTTCTAGCATGATGTGCAAAGTTACTAGAGACATATACCAACAGAGTAAAGGCTGTAATTAAAACAAAAAAACAAGGGGGTTATCCTTTTTCCAACTCAGTGATTTGTTTTTTATTTTTTTATCTTTCACTTGGGTGTTTATAAGTTGCACTGAATAAATAAAGCTGGATAAAACAAAAATTGTCTTAATTTCAGGCTGCAAAGCAACAAAATATTATTTTAAAGAGGGGGGGGGGGGATTCTTTTCTATACCTGTTGTAAATATTTGTTGTAGGGCACTAAAGAACCGACTGAAACCAGTGGATCAAACGGCTACCCATGCAATCAGAATTGGGTAGCAATAGCAACTCCTGCATAGCAATTGATTTAGGGGGAGGGAAAAATATAAATGTTATGGTTTTTGGTCCGGATCAGAGGATCTTCTGTATAAGTCAAGGTGTGTTGGGGGGGGGGGGGCATCACTATTTCTTTACACAATGGTGCTGTAAAATTCTATGCAGAAAATACCAGTTTGCAGGGTTTTGGCTGCAGAAGCCATCGTACATTTTAAAGTAGATATAAATACCCAACAACAAACGTCCCTTATTTGCTGGCTTTTAGTCTGTTAAATTTACCACTGAAAGTCTTTTGTTATTTTTGTTTAATAAGTGTCTGTTGATCATGCCAGAAATTCGGAGACATCCTGTGACTTGTGCACACTTCTGTCTAACTAGCCCTCTCAGTTCTTACCTTTGGACTTAAGAATGATTAGTGTCTATGTTGCGAAGATGAAAGTGTAGGTGGGTTTGAGCAGTTTAGCAAAAGACAACTAGGGAGGGCTGACAACACTTATACCCCTTTCACACTGGGGCCGCGTTAGTGCTAAAGCACCGTTTGTTTTAGCCGCGCTTTACCGCTGTTTAAGCAGCGCTTTTCGGACACTAGGGGGGTGCCTTTGACCCCCAAATAAGGGGTTAAAAGCGCTCCTGTTGCGGAGCTTCCGAAATTGCTTTTCAGGCGCTTTGGAAGTGCTGCCCATTAATTTCAATGTCCAGGGCATTTTGGGAGTGCTAAATGCAGCGCTCCCAAAACCCCCCAAAGATGCTGCTTGCAGGACTTTTCCTAACGTCCCGCAAGCGCTGCGCCCCAGTGTGAAAAGACACACTGCAATGAATGGGAGGTGGTTTTTAGGTGTTATTTAGAGGCTATTTCTAGCGCTAAAACACCTGAAAAACGCCTCAGTGTGAAGGGGGTCTTAGTCCACAAAATGCTGTGTAAAGTAAGCCAACAACAAAACTTAGGAGCCAAGTGCATGTCTGGTAGAGCAACAGGCATTTTTCTGTACTTTAGTAAAAGACAAATAAAGTGGGCAAAAAGACTCAAAAATAGTACCTGTGTGGATACAATTTGTAAAAGACACACAACACAAAAAAGTTTAGTTTATGTTGTGTACAAAAATGCTCTATTTGAGCGTTTGTTTTTTTTCTGCCATGGGAACTGGTGTTTTTTTAAGCCCAGTATGCATGAAGCCCAATGGTGGTGGATACTTATTTATGATGTTTCACAGTGGAGAAACAAGTTCATAAGGACTTTCAAACACAGAAGGACATTTCTGTTTTTTTTTGTTTCTTTAAGTTTTTTTCTGTTATTTAATTATATTTATACATCTTAATTTCGTTTAGCGTAGCACAGTTTGGTTTAATTATTTTTTTACTAAGGTTGATATCACTTAGTGTGCTTGCCGCTTCTTCTCACTGGTTTTGGTTTCATGGATTTGACCACTTGCATAGTTCACTAATTTGACTATTTTTCTGTACTTGCAGGCTCTTTTGAAAGGATAAAATATGAAAAATGTTCATGTATTGCAGAGATTTACTGCATATGTTTTTTCTTTAGCATACACTAAAGAAATGATATTACACTGCTACTATATGAGCTTCAGTCATGAATATACTGTAGTAGTGGTGTATATATAAGTGTGGATAAGTAGACTACATGGAAAGAATTTGAATTGAGTGGATGTAGATAAAACTGCACAGGCCCCCTCAGTCAGAATACCCATAGAGGCTTGCCTAGTCTTCTATAATAATATTTTTGTAACTGAGCAATACTTAGAAAGAAACAAGAAGAAGCATAACTTAGAAATATTTATTTTCCAGGAAATACTGAAAAATGTGCTGCAAAGTATGCAATACCCTGTTTCAAAAAATGTAAAGGGATGTTCAGACAAGGAGTCACACCTTTGATCAACACTGAAACTGTTGCTCATATCATTGTTCTTCTAAAACCTGGTACATGAACAGTGACCTGAAATATGACTTGCTGACCAACAAACCTTGTTTGTTCATGCCCATCTTCATGCCTGGACATTCCTTCACACGGTTGGGTGTAATTATTGACCTGTCATAAACTTGCTCTAGTTTTTAAGCAAACTGACAGGTAACCTCTGCAGGGGGTTCATAAAGACAATAGACTGCTCCTGTCATATGTACAGGGAGTGTCTGCCAAGATGATTTATGAGTTTACATATTTTCTTCAGTTCAAACCAATGTTCAGGCTGTTTGAAATAGATTAACCCCTTGTTGCAAATCACAGAGGTAAGATGTTTACCAGGTTTGAACACCTCTCAGGCGGGATTTTGGTCCGCTCTTCTTTACAAATCTCTAAATCCTTAAGGATTCTCAGCTGTCTCTTGAGAACTCGAAGTTTCAGCTCCCTCCATAAATTTTCTAAAGGGTAAAGGTCTGGAGACTGACTTGGCCACTCCATGACCTTAATGTGTTTCTTCTTGAGCCAATCCTTTGTTGCCTTGGCGGTATGTTTTGGGTCATTGTCATGCTGGAAGACCCATCTACGACCCATCTTCAGTGTTCTGGCTGAAGGATGAAGGTTCACATCCAAGATTTTACAATACATGGCCCCATCCATTGGCCCATCAATGCAGCAAAGTCAGTCTTTAGCTTTAGCAGAGAAACAGCCCCAAAGCATCATGTTTCTTCCTCCATGCTCGAGTGTAGGGATGGTGTTCTTAGGGTCATAGTCAACATTTTTCTTCCTCCAAACATGGTGAAGTACATGTTACAATATACAAACTACTATTAACTTGTCTATTCCCATAGTTAGCTAGTTTATAAAACCCTGCTAGGCACACTGATATAAAGTTAGTTATAAAAACACATAAACTGCTGCTAGTAAAAACAATATCTTATTTATTTCCCAAGAAATTAGGAAAGCTAACAAAGTATTAAAAGACATTACAATATCACAAAGCTTACAATCAGAACATATAATACAAGAATATCAAAGATACTTATCACAAGGCCCTCCGTGAGGCTTTGTAGCATCGGCTAGGCTCAGATGACCAAGAGAGGGCCATCGCCATGATCCAAAGGGGAAGGGGCTATTTCTCTTCCTTACTCAGTCTTTCATACTTTGATCATACACCATTCAAACCCAACCCCATTGCCATCCCATCTAGACTTTTGACGAATCACAGTATTTATGGGGCAGTCCTTCTCAACAGTACTGTCTGTCCTGCTGTACTTTGGCATTGTCCATGTCAATCTTTAGGTGCCCGTTGATCCTTTGATCTTTGTCACCCACTGTCATCAATCATCCTGTCAGCCATGGCCCCTTTCAAGTTTGCGTTATAGCAGTAGACGGTCCAGAGCCAAGAGCTGAAATGACATTCCAGATCACCCCCAGGAAAGCAAATGCTTGGTTGTAATGAAACCCTTTTAAAATTGCAAGGATTAGCCTGGGTGATCCTTGGGAATAGGAAACAGATATGTAATGGATTTATGACAGATCCAAACTCTGGATTATACTAACACACTGTTACCCATAACGCAGTAACATTGACAGAGAAACTCCAGAAATATGACACCAGACCCCATTGCTATCCAACATATTCTGCTTTGCGTTGCTATCCAACATAATCCGCTTTGCGCCTAAAGGGCGCATACCACCCTTCTTCAGACACTGTTCATATTGAACAGTCCATAACGCGTGTCGCTCCCCAACATGTGTTTCCGAACCAGTATCTATGGAAAAGTCCAAGAAACATTTTTAAATAAATTTTGACTTGTTAAATGATAGCGATGTCTTGATATACAAGTAGAGTCATGTCACAACTGAGTATAAAAAAGTAGAGAGGCGCCTCTAAGTGTAGCAATATGTTTACACAACATGGTACAACATTTAGCAACATATTGCTACACTTGCGTCTCTCTTCTCTTTTATACTGAGTTGTGACATGATGCTACTGGATTTTGCTTCTAATCCCCTTGTGAAGGCTTCCATTTGTGGATGGACATTTTATGGTTACACAACCTGGTCACATTGCTATAATCTTTTTATATGGACTATAAACTGAAGGACCTATGAATAAATGGTTGTGGAACGAATCATTTGAGTTTACATTATTTCTTCTGGGGAAATTTGCTTTAATATACAAGTGCTTTGGATTACAAGCATGTTTCTGGAACGAACTATGCTCGCAATCCAATGTTTTACTGTATCTGGATATCTGTGATATTGGAATGCATGGTGGAAAGCATGCGCAGTACGTATTTTTTGGTGGGAACGTCACTTCCGCTGCACAACCTGATAGGTAGCGGTAATCTGATAGAACACCGGCAGGAGGGTGTGCTTAGCTTAGAAAAGCCTTCCTACCCTCCCCCAGATAAAATAAAAAAATAATGCCCATGAAGACTCATTAAATGTAGGACATCAAGTAAATACATTATAATATACCTTCCTAATTATTTGCTAATGCTAGCAACATAAGAACTAAAATAGTTCATGTTAACTGAGAGAGTAAGGTTCTGCTTTAAGTCCAAAAGTCTGCAAATGGTTAAACACATTTTAAACACTGCTTTTGTTTATTACCTAAATTGCTTATGTTAAATTCATGCAATCCTTTGACCAAATAAAAGGCCAAGAGTTGTAAAGCCGAGACTGCGGGGATCTTATCAACTTGGGCACAACCAGCATGCTGGGTTTTACCTGCGATTATTGCTAGTGGCTGCTATAGCCGCTAGCGATAATCACTGTCTTCTCCCGACGGGGAGAGTTTCCTCCGTGTGACCGTGTGTATGCAAACCAAGCATGAGCAGAATTCCACTCGTGTGTACGGGGCATTAGTAAGCAGGTTCTACTGAATTGGAAAGTTCTGTCTTTCTAACATGTTTAGGCAATGGGGAGGAAGACCTGAGTAGAAAAAGTGCTGTTCTAGCCACAAAAAGTAACATTTTTCTCTGACTCTTCAGTAGAAGGTGGGGGGAATGACAAAGGAGGCTGAGCAGAGTTCTACATGTTCTGGCAGGTAAAACAGACCACATATAGTTATTTTGACCGCCTATTTAGATATTGACGGAAACCTACATTAAATAAGTCAAATGAGGGTACAAAGCATGACTTGGATTAAATTGAACATTACATCATTAGCCAGTTATCCTCATGCAGGCAGTTTTTGTATTATCTTTAGCTTCTCTATAATGTACCTGAATATATCATTGTATTCATGTCTGACGTGATGTCAGTATTATGGTAACTGATTACCTGCAAATCCTGTTGTCTTTTCAATAAAAAAATATTGGATGAAATATAATATTACATGAATACAGCAATGTTGAATTTGGTCTATTGATATTTATATACACAATGATGATCACCATATCCTCTTACTTCTGTCTTAGTGATGTCATCATGAAACGTTGCAAGTGAAAGTATTGCTTTATAAAAGAATGCCATTTACAACTACAGTCAAAAAGTTTCACCAAGTACCTGTTTAAAAAAGAAAAATTTAATTAAAGGGTAAGTTTACCTTTACAGAAAAATCTGGCGTATGTGTTTCACTGGAAACACAAGCCAAAAAAAAACACATGCGGGAATGTGAGTTTTTGTTATGTGGAAACGTGAATGAGGCCTGGAAACTGAGTGTCTCCGTCCACTCCCTCCTATGTACTTGTATAAGATGGCCATACACTATGCAATCTGATTGTACAATCTCTGTACAATTTCCTTTAGCTTTACCAGAACTATGGAATAGGAGGGCCCACCAGCCCAATCTGTGTATTTGACACATATATATATATATATATATATATATATATATATATATATATATACAGTGGTGTGAAAAAGTGTTTGCCCCCTTCCTCATTTCCTGTTCCTTTGCATGTTTGTCACACTTAAGTGTTTCGGAACATCAAACCAATTTAAACAATAGTCAAGGACAACACAAGTAAACACAAAATGCAATTTGTAAATGAAGGTGTTTATTATTAAAGGTGAAAAAAAATCCAAACCATCATGGCCGTGTGTGAAAAAGTGATTGCCCCCTAAACCTAATAACTGGTTGGGCCACCCTTAGCAGCAACAACTGCAACCAAGCGTTTGCGATAACGTGCAATGAGGCTTTTACAGCATCCTGGAGGAATTTTGGCCCACTCATCTTTGCAGAATTGTCCTAATTCAGTTACATTAGAGGGTTTTCGCGCATGAACGGCCTTTTTAAGGTCATACCACAACATCTCAATAGGATTCAGGTCAGGACTTTGGCTAGGCCACTCCAAAGTCTTCATTTTGTTTTTCTTCAGCCATTCGGTGGTGGACTTGCTGGTGTGTTTAGGATCATTGTCCTGCTGCAGAACCCAAGTTCGTTTCAGCTTGAGTACACGAACAGATGGTCGGACATTCTCCTTCAGGATCTCTTGGTAGACAGCAGAATTCATAGTTCCTTTTATCACGGCAAGTCTTCCAGGTCCTGAAGCAGCAAAACAGCCCCAGACCATCACACTACCACCACCATATTTTACTGTTGGTATAATGTTCTTTTTCTGAAATGCAGTGTTCCTTCTACGCCAGATATACTTGGACACACACCTTCCAAAGAGTTCCACTTTTGTCTCATCGGTCCACAGAATGTTGTCCCAAAAGTCTTGGGGATCATCAAGATGTGTTGTGGAGAAATTGAGACGAGCTTTGATGTTGTTTTTGCTCAGCAGTGGTTTTCTCCTTGGAACTCTGCCATGCAGGCCATTTTTGCCCAGTCTTTTCCTGATGGTGGAGGCATGAACGCTGACCTTAACTGAGGCAAGTGAGGCCTGCAGTTCCTTGGACGTTGTTGTGGGGTCTTTTGTGACCTCTTGGATGAGTCGTCGCTGCGCTCTTGGGGTAATTTTGGGCGGCCGGCCACTCCTGGGAAGGTTCACCACTGTTCCATGTCTTCGCCATTTGTGGATAATGGCTCTCACTGTGGTTCGCTGGATTCCCAAAGCTTTGGAAATGGCTTTATAACCCTTTACAGACTGATAGATCTCAATTACTTTCTTTCTCAATTGTTCCTGAATTTCTTTGGGTCTCGGCATGATGTGTAGCTTTTAAGGATCTTCTGGTGGACCTTACTATGTCAAGCAGCTCCTATTTAAGTGATGCCTTGATTGTGAACAGGTGTGGCAATAATCAGGCCTGGGTGTGGCTAGAGAAATTGAACTCAGGTGTGGACAACCACAGTTATAGTATGTTTTAACAAGGGGGGCAATCACTTTTTCACACAGGGCCATGATGGTTTGGATTTTTTTTCACCTTTAATAATAAACACCTTCATTTACAAATTGCATTTTGTGTTTACTTGTGTTGTCCTTGACTATTGTTTAAATTGGTTTGATGTTCCGAAACACTTAAGTGTGACAAACATGCAAAGGAACAGGAAATGAGGAAGGGGGCAAACACTTTTTCACACCACTGTATACACACAGTCAGTCTAGTATATATGTATACTCTGCATTTAGCATAGACTTTATATTCAGTGTTTCCTGATGACGCAACTATTGCTTGCGAAACGCGTAGAGGCTGCTGGGAGATTCGTGACGCGACTTCCGGTTTGAACAGGAGCGAGGCGTGGGGCGCACGAGAGCAGAGAGGAAACACACACTTATCTGGGAGGATCCCATATACACGGCTGGAAAAGCCCAGTGCCGGCCTAAGGCACATACAAATGTGAGTGAAACATATGTTTTTTACTGTTTTGAATAAATAACTTTAATATACTACACTATGGGAGCAATTTATTCTTTTTGAGAGTGGAAAATACCCAAACTGAACCTATGGAATAGGAGACTGAAACAAACAGATTCAGGAGTGGTTATCCAGGTAATAAACCAAAGGCTCAAACTCACCTGGTTCTGGTGAGTGGCCATTACATAGGAGGTGGTGGATTCACATCTAGGGTGTTTGTACAGCATCAGGGTATATCTTTCCACAGTGGTGTCACATATTGGACATTTCCATATATTTTAAAATATATAAGATTTTTTTGCACATTTCTTTTGCATATCTATATTTGATGCATGGTATATATGTTTGATGCATGATTGATGGTACCCCTTATAATTTATGCAATGGGTATTAATTTTTATTGTCACAGTAATATATATTTTTGTGAAAGGTATTTTTTGCACATTAAGAACATAGCACTTTATGAGGTATATATTGCCCATTATAGTTTGCACATAAGAATAGGAAGCATAACGTGGTTGTTTAATAATACCATAGTGGCTGGCGTGGTTCTTCTTTATAACACTTATATTCAGTGTTTACTCTATATTAAGTCAGTGCAGGCAGTGTATTAATATAAATAAATATATACAGTTTAGTGTGTGTGTATGTATGTGTGTATATATATATATATATATATATATATATATATATATATATATATATATATACTCTGCATCCAGCGTAGCCTATATCTACAGTGCCCATCGGTGGTGTACTGTTTCTAATACACTTCAAGCAATGTATTAATATATATATATATATATATATATATATATATATATATATATATATATATATATATACACAGTGCATTCAGTGATTCAGTGGTGTATAGTTCCTAATACACTTAAGGCGGTGTACATAATATATAATACAGTGTAGTGTGATGTTGCAAAACAAAAAATACATCATGTCCGGAACACAGCAGAGGGCCATCAATGAGTACCTGTGCGAGTATGGCACCAGGTCAGGGGAGCTTCTTTTCGCCACTTCAGTGGCTACTGATAAAGGATGCATTCACTGTCCCGTCACCATTTGAGGAGACCACAAGGATGGTGAGCAGCGACAATGCATGCATCAGTTACACTGTCCCTCTAGTCTTCCTGCTGGAGCACACGCTTCATGGAATCATGGACAGGGCACTTGAGGCAGAACAACGGGAGGAAGAGGAGGACTTCCTTTCCTCTCAAGGGCCCCTTTATCCAGATAGCATTCTTGCGGCCCCGCCAAACACACAGGAAGAAGAGGAGGAGGATTGTGTCAGCATGGATGTAGAGGATAACACTCAGCAGCAGTCTTCAAGGGATGCTTTTCAGTCCCCAGAAACCCAAGGAGTTGTACGTGGCTGGGAGGAGGTAGTTACGGATAATGTGATACTTAGTGATCCAGAGGACTCCGAATGAAATGCCTCTGCAAACTTACGCTGCATGGCCTTCCTGATTCTGCAAAGCCTGCAAAAGGACCCTAGGATTCATGGTATCAAGGAGAGGGGTTATTACTAGCTGGCAACCCTTCTTGATCCACGTTACAAGGGTAAAGTTGCAGAACTCATTTTGCCTTCGTAGAAGGAGTAGAGGATGCAACATCTTCAGGAGGCCTTGAAGAAAGGTTTGTTTAACACATTTCCCTACCCTGGGAGGTTACCATTTCCTTGGGCTGGACAACGTGTTGCTGAGGCTTTGTTCAGTCAGTGGAAGAGCGGTGGAGAAGGTGGCCGGCTGACCGATGCCTTTAAACTATTTTTTAGTCCTCAGTGCCAAGGTCTGATTGGTTAAAGCAACCATCGCCATTGTCTGCATTATATGGTGCAGGAATATCTAAGGGCAAGAGCAGCCTTGGAGACCTTTCCAACAAAGCATACACTGGGTTACTGGGTCTTGAGGATAGACAACTGGCCAGAACTTGCTCAACATGCAATCAAGCTACGGGCCTGTCCTGCATCCAGTGTGCTTTCTGAATGCACATTTAGTGCTGCTGGAGGGTTTGTAACGGATCAAAGAGTGCGCCTGTCCACAGACTCCGTTCATAGGCTCACATTCATAAAAAAAGGAATCTGTCTTGGATCAGCAGCTATCAAGCACCTGACGCTGATGTAACTGATTGAATTTACTATGGATCTGGGATCCCTTGAAGACTGCCTATGCTGACTATCCTACTCCTCCTCAATCTTGAGGCACCACCACCCAAGGCCCAACTTTTCTGACCCTGTTTAACAGGGGCATGTAATTACAATTTTTGATATAATATTTCACAGCAGGGCCCGTTCCTTCACCCAACAAGAGTATCTGTGAGGGGTTACAGTGTTCTGGCACCACCAACAAGGCCCAATTTTTCTGCCCCTGCTTATTGGGGCATGTAATAACAATTTTTGATATAATATTTCACAGCAGGGCCCATTTCTGCACCCAACAAGAGTAACCGTGAGGGGTTACAGTGTTCTGGCACCACCAAAACCAAAGGCCCAATTTTTCTGCCTCTGTTTAACAGGGGAATGTAATTAAAATTTTTAAAATAATTGTTAAGCAGGGCCCGTTCCTGCGCCCAACAAGAGTATCTGTGAGGGGTTACAGTATTGTGGCACCACCACCCAAGGCCCAATTTTTTTGCCCCTGTTTAACAAGGGCATGTAATTACAATTTTCAATATAATATTTCACAGCAGGGCCTGTTCCGGCGCCCAACAAGAGTAACTTTGAGGGGTTACAGTGTTGTGGCACCCCCACCACCACCCAAGGCCCAATTTTTCTGCCCCTGTTTAACAGGGGCATGTAATTACGATTTTTGATATAATATTTCACAGCAGGGCCTGTTCCTGCACCCAACAAGAGTAACTGTGAGGGGTTACAGTGTTCTGGCACCACCAACACCTAAGACCCAATTCTTCTGCAGAGTATATAGGGCAGGCTGTATAGTATATATACTGCTGTTCAGAGTATATAGGGCCTTGGTGCAGGGTTCCCCTTAATATCCATACCAGACCTGAAGGTGCCTTGTATGATATTTTGGGGGGACATTCACGCGATTTTTTTCCCCTTAAAATTCATAGCAGACCCAAAGGGCCTGGTAATGGACTAGGGGGGACTCACGCAGTTTTTTTCAATGATTTTTATCTATATTGCCGGGATCCGACAATACATTACAGCCGCGAGCATTTTTTAATGACAAATTTTGGTTCCTTTAGAAATGTAATTTTGCTGTGGTACTGTCATAAACACTGTCATTAGCACTTTTGATTTTTCATGTTCGTGTCCCATAGACTTTAACGGTGCTCGCATGTTTGCACAAATTTTTTGCCAGTTTGCATGTTCTACTGCAAACAGACCCGGGGTGTTCGGCTCATCCCTAATCATAGATACGACTAAGCCCAGAAGGGCCAAATGCATTTGAAGGCTGTTCTTGGCTGGAAGCTAGCAAGAGTGACCAGGCGCCGGACACACGTTGGTCTTTGGAAAGCTTCCCAGTTTGCAATCAGCTGATTGCAAGCTGGGAAGCTGATTTGCCTGTGTTTAGGGCGTGTTTGGGGTGCAAGCGATGCGCCCGCAAACACTCCCACTCTTCACTCATTTGTCTAATACTCCAGCAACTCATTTTGTATTGGGGGGACCGGAGGACGGTGTGCAGTGCCCTTTCCAGCACTGCAACGTCACTTCTGGTTTGCCGGCTATCACTCACTGCTGTGAGACGAGTGAAGTAAACTAGTGTGGGTGCAGTGGACTGGATTGAGGCCTGAGCAGCGCCTGTGGGTAAAGGTAAGTGCCGACGCCACTGGCCTCAGCCTCAGACAAGACTGCACTCCTCTCTGTGATCTTGCCACTCCCCCTCCATTCCGCACACACTTCCCTGCAAAGCGCTAACAGTCTGACTGAATTCAATCTCCACTCTGTCTTTCAAAAAAAAATTGAAAAAAAAAACAATATTTTCTACTTTCTGTTATAAAAAATATTCAATAAAATCAAATTCATTCACAAAATGCCAGGACAGTACAAATACCCCCCAAGTAGACCGTCTGAGGTATTTAGTAAGAGGCATGGAAAGTTTTTTGAAGTTGTATTTTTTTTTTGTCACAATTTTTGGAAAATTAAATAATTAATTTTTTTCACAATTCCTTTTTTCCTTACATACTGTAAGGAGTGGAAGAGGACTCCAGTGGCAACCTGTGAAGCTCTGGTGAACTCCATGCTCAAGAGGGTTAAGTCAGTGCTGGAAAATAATGGTGGCCACAGAAAATATTGACTCTTTGGGTCCAATTTGGACCTTTTCACTTAGGGGTGTAATCACTTTTGTTGCCAGCAGTTTAGACATGAATGGCTGTGTGTTGAGTTATTTTGAGGGTAAAGCAAATTTACACAGTTATACAAGCTGTACACTCACTACTTTACATTGTAGCAAAGTGCAATTTCTTCAGTGTTGTCACTTGAAAAGATATAATAAAATATTTACAAATATGTGAGGGGTGTACTCACTTTTGTGAGATACTATATATGTGAATGATTTTTGCGTAGTGTTATGCTCCTTTTTAGATACTTCCTATCCCTCATTCCTCCTGATTCAGTTGCTGTGCCCATATTCCCTCACGCCTACAAGCTTGGAGTGGATTCCACTATTAGGCAGACTCAAGTCGCCCATAATAGGGAACTATGTAGAGAAGTTTCTGCAATTAATTTTAAACTATGCTCTGCATATTGTTTTAGAGCTTTGTAATAAACTCTGATATTTTATAGGCTGTTGTGTTTTGTCTTAGGGGTACTGGGAAAATCCATCACTTCTTTTTCTCTGCTTCTATGTTTAGCATAGCAAGGTAGATTTATGTTTCATCCAAGTATTGCTATTTTGCACACCAGTCCACACCACTGACATTTTTTTGTAATCTGGTGAACCTGGAACGCACATGTTGGTGAGCCTGGACAGCCCTTTTGTGGCCTTCCACATACAGAGGTAAAAAATAGCAATTCTAAGATGTTTTTTGCAACCTGGTTATTGGCTGAACTAGATGGACTTGTGTCTTTTTTCAGCCATTCTAACTATGTAACCCATCTTTGATTGTGACCAGTAACAATTTTCCACCCTGTTCTCCTGAATCAATCAAGGGATGTTAGGTGGGAGGCACCCTCTAAACAGTTTTCAGCCATTTCCTCAGCAACCGGTTGGATTTTGTACAGTGTATGGCCAGCCTTGTACTATGCAAGCATCAGGAAGTACACTGTACACTACCCCTCTTGCCCTCCAACTGACCCTGTATCTCCCTGGTGTGCGCTGATTGTTCAAGGAATAACACAGAACTCACATTGAGGCAACCTGGGTGAATCAGCTGCAATGTTTACTTGAGAGCTTTTATAGATCACTGAATTATTTCACTAGTTGCTCGGAATTGTTCATTAAGTACAAAACCTCCCTTTATGTTTTTGATGGAAAGAGGTTGAGTCAGACCATCATTACTTCCTTTCCATGGAAAACATCAGGAAGTGGCAGAAAATTTCACGATGATGGAAAATCCCTTCTTTGACAGCAGGCACCAGAATGGGTACCCTATTGTGAATAATCTCCTCTATTTGTTTTGTCTATCTGTTCTGGTGGCGGCTACAGTATTTAGAATTTTTCTCACTTGTCCTAGTGAAAAAAAAAATAGGAAACAAGAAAAAAGGAATAAATACTTCATCATTGTATCCAAAACAAAATTGTCTTTAATAAATGAGATCCACTCTCAATTATTTGTCCTGAAACAATTACATTAAAGTGGTTGTAAACCCTTACAAACCACTTTGACCTACAGGTAAGCCTAGATTAAGGCTTACCTGTAGGTCCAATAAATATCTCCTAAACCTACATGGTTTAGGAGATATTTAGAAAAAAACAAGCATTGCTGTCTACGGCGCACTGAGCATGCCGAGATCACGGCGATATGCCGCTCTCGTGTGCATGCGCGGGAGTGACGTCATCGCCGCTCCAGCGAATGACAGCGCTGGAGCAGCGAGACCCGGAAGTCACTCCGGGATTGATGGCAGCGGAGGAGGTCGTGGACGAGGGTTGCTTCGGGGGCTTCGTTCTCAGGTAAGTTATTCATAATGAGCTAGTATGCTATGCATACTAGCTCATTATGCCTTTGCCTTGCAGGTTTCTGTTTTTATTTTTTTTTAAAGGAGGCTTTACTTCCTCTTTAAGAATTGTTAAATATTGGCAGCACCTCCATTTTTCATAGAACATCACTAAGCACCAGGGCTTTTCAGTCTTCTACTTTCTGCATTAGTATAATCTGTAAAACCCATCCCATCACTTACCTAAATAGACAAATAAATGTGACTTACACGGCTGTATTATTTCCTGGGTACATGGTTACTCTCTCTCTGGTATTCGTGTTCTTTACTATATGTGTCAGGTTATTTTGACTATTACTTAAATTGCTATCAACCAAACCTTTTAACGTGTGAAAGGAGTAGGAGTGTGGGGACTCCTAATAGAAGAGGAAGAGTAGAGAAAGAGAAGGATGAAGAGGGGGGTAGGTTGTCATCAGCTTGTGCCAGGATCTGGGTCGTTTTGTTCCTCCCGGTGGTGCCACGGCTCCCAGACCATGTTATGTGCGTCCAGGCGATCTTGAATCCTCGCTGTCATTCTTTCCATTAATTCTACATCTCTAATCCTAGCGTATAGAGCTCCTTTAGGGGGAGGTGATTTGTGTGTTTACACACACACACATCCACGTTCTACCTCTCGTCGCCGTGATCGCGTGTGGCCGACGGACATTGCGCCCACCAGCCACATGCATCGGGTCCTCCGCTGTGCAGGGGGCGCACGCTTGCTATAGCTGTTTAAAGGGCCGACGTACAGCTACGGCGATTTGCACAGGAGAGCCGACCTGCCGCAGTAGAATGACATTGGCTAGTGGTTAAGGAACTGAGCAATTTTATTGTTCCAATTTAGGCATTTAAAAGATTACTACTCCTAGCTAAATGGAGTTATTTTTACTTGGTGTCAGCCCCCCCTCCCATGCTATTTTTCAACACCCACTTGCCTATCAGCCAAGAAAATGGGTATGTTTTCATCCAAACTTCTTTGAAGTTTGCCAAACAACACTCAAACCAATCCCAGGGCAGTTTGACTAATTCCTTGTTATCAGTGAGAAAAATGGTCTTTACCTTTGTGGTCAGTGGGAAGAATGCCTTCCTTACAGAAAGCGAAAATAGCATTGGTGTCAGTGGTTACTTATCTGAGAGGCAAAAATTGCTAATTGTTCAAGGAAACCCCTAGCAACCTCTGAAGGAAACCTGGTCAGGAAAGGCTGGGTTAAAGCCTACACAAGATCGTATTGACTGGGTTTGGAATGAGTAGAAACAAAGCCCAACACCAAACTACCACACTTTTTTGTGATATCTTACCTTAGTCATGTAATGTGTTCTGTCCAATACACACTCCAGACTGCAGACCTGTAGTGGTTACCCAGCTTATTGCAGTACTCCAGAACATATTACAAATTACAATAGTTGTGACAGAGGGGGCATTAAAATGGGAGCTGTGGTAGTGCATTGTTTTTCTCTAGAGCCCATTGCCGCCTTAGTTTGCCACTCCTTTATAAACATTTATGGTAAATCACCTCATATAATGTTTTCAATGCTTTCCTTACTTACATTGTGTAAAGGCTGCAGTCTTTTTTTTTCTGATGGCAACAGATTGCAAAACATAATTCAGGATAAAATTACACTCTGACTAGTGTGGCCGGACCAACCTTTAATACCAGTAGCAGCACTACAGTAGCCAGTAGGGTGGTTCCTTTGGCTGAGACTGGGAAGACGCTACAGTAGGGAAAATGTACTCACAGCTGAACGCAAAGAGCAGACGGAACTCCAAGACCAATAAAGGCTATGAAAACAAGGTTTCTGGGTATAAGAAAGCCATTATTTCATACTGGAGCCAGAGTAAATTTCTCCACCTCGCCCTCTAACAAGCCTGGCTGTGGCTGATGTTGCTTCTTCCTCACTACTCTGATGAATAGTTGGAAAACCTTACAGGAAAAGATAATAAACTCTTTCCATTTACAGAGTGTAAAAAGAAGCTTGAAGCTGGAGAGGGGAGAAGTGCAGGAAAATCACCAGCAGTCCAGAATGTCAATTCACATTTCCTTTGGATACACAAGGAGGAAACTATAGACTTTTTATTAGACGTTGTCCACTACAGGAAAACAAAGAATAGGACATTATAGTGTATTTGACTGACAGAAGAGGAAAATGAATAATGTATCACAACTACTACTCTTGCAAGTTCTACCAGCATTATTGCCTTGCCTACTGAGTGGAAAAACAGAATCAGCTATTCCTGTAATGGGTCAAGTAGGAGACATGAGTTACATAAGCTACCATCACATTCATCTATGTTTAAAAATATATTTAACCTTCATTTCTGGAACTGTAGTTGATCTAGAAAAGAAATTAAAAAATAATGAACGAGTGTGGGACTTTAAATGAGGCAGGTTCAAACACAAATGGAATTAAAAAGTAGTAGTTTTAATGTACAAAGTTTCAAATTGCGCAAGGTTGCATACGTCAGACAGTCACTCAATGCATGTACAGGCATCTTAGAAATACATAGTATACATATCAATAAGGTATAAACACATATTTGCCAAAACAGGGGAACAGTTTTGCAAGTTTCATAAATGTAGATCGTAATGTACATTGAAATTCATAAAAGTATAGATGGTAGTGTGAGGGGGCGTATCCTCACAAGCTCGACGCGTTTCGTCGGTTAGCCGACTCATCAGGAGCAGATAATGAATGTCTGTAAATAATAAGAGTTCTCAATCAAAAAAAGGGAGAGGAGTGGCAAACAACCCATGATATAGAAAATATATGTAAAAAAGTATATATAGAAAAACTGAAAGATGGTAAAGTCCACAAACTTACATCCCATTGGGCACTGAACCCCAAAGAACCCGATATGCAGGAGTCGCCACGTCAAGCCTCACTGGGAGCTGAGGTATACAGTACTGCCCACAGACAACGGGCCCACACTGGAGGATCCCCAACCAAGTAACAAGTAGTAAATTGAGTATTATGCCCAAATTTGGCAAGTAAATCTGTAAGATATTAAAAGAGTCTTGTATGATGATATATCCGGCAGCACTATCAAGCTAGAAACCATAAGTAAAGGAGCATGAAGAAGAGGAGAGCGGCTAAAAGTATGTGGAAGATTGAAAAGTAAATGGAGACAAGGTGTAAGAGAACCAAGTGAGAGTAATGACAAAATGGTGGAAGAACGAGAAAAAATGAACAAGTAAAAGTGAGAAGAGATATGCCTGTAAAGCATACCTACACCTATAAGGGCGGTGTTAAAAGAAAGTGGATGTGAATTTGCAATGTGGAAAGTGAAGGAGTAAAAGATGTGGAGCTGTGACATATAGTATTACCTTGTAGTAGCCAAAGAGGGTTATGCAAGTGCAGTGGAGCGAGCAGTGCAAGCCGGTCATCTGAACAAGTGTGGGTGGGGACCTTCAGGTCCGCCAGTCATATAGGGCCGACAATACCTACGTCACGCAGGCGTGGTGACGGGCGGGAGTGTCTGTCCGCCTAGGGCGCCAAACCTATTCCCGCCCTTGCACCAGCTGGATGTAAGATACCGCGAGACCAGAAGGCGCCGATAAGGACGTCGCTGGTGCGGCATGTGCGTGACGCCGATGCGCACGAGGCCAGCCGTCCCCATGACACCCATCAAACACAAGGGTGGCGGGGGGCGGCGTCTGGTGCGGATCGCAGCTCCCAGGAAAAGGAAGACAAAGGCAACCCCAGCACACCAGGCATGAGGAGCAGGATCCAATAGGGGCAAAAGGAATGTGGAACATAAATATAAAAACATTTTGAGTCATGTATAGACACAACGTGTCATAAATTCAATTGGATAATACCTAACATCCAAAGGGTGGGGATCAAGTGATCCCATCTACCCTGAGGTGGGTATATGGACATGAAAGAGGTAGCTACATGCTGTCCAATGTGTTAGAGACTCTGCCTCCATCCCGGTTTCAACATACGACAAAAGAGGGGGGGAATGTATATCTCCATATACTGGGACTTTAAATGAAGCGCACAAGGAAAGGGGGGTAGTGCGCCTCCATCCCTATATTGAATTAAAAAATAATGAACGAGTGTGGGACTTTAAATGAGGCAGGTTCAAACACAAATGGAATTAAAAAGTAGTAGTTTTAATGTACAAAGTTTCAAATTGCGCAAGGTTGCATACGTCAGACAGTCACTCAATGCATGTACAGGCATCTTAGAAATACATAGTATACATATCAATAAGGTATAAACACATAATTGCCAAAACAGGGGAACAGTTTTGCAAGTTTCATAAATGTAGATCGTAATGTACATTGAAATTCATAAAAGTATAGATGGTAGTGTGAGGGGGCGTATCCTCACAAGCTCGACGCGTTTCGTCGGTTAGCCGACTCATCAGGAGCAGATAATGAATGTCTGTAAATAATAAGAGTTCTCAATCAAAAAAAGGGAGAGGAGTGGCAAACAACCCATGATATAGAAAATATATGTAAAAAAGTATATATAGAAAAACTGAAAGATGGTAAAGTCCACAAACTTACATCCCATTGGGCACTGAACCCCAAAGAACCCGATATGCAGGAGTCGCCACGTCAAGCCTCACTGGGAGCTGAGGTATACAGTACTGCCCACAGACAACGGGCCCACACTGGAGGATCCCCAACCAAGTAACAAGTAGTAAATTGAGTATTATGCCCAAATTTGGCAAGTAAATCTGTAAGATATTAAAAGAGTCTTGTATGATGATATATCCGGCAGCACTATCAAGCTAGAAACCATAAGTAAAGGAGCATGAAGAAGAGGAGAGCGGCTAAAAGTATGTGGAAGATTGAAAAGTAAATGGAGACAAGGTGTAAGAGAACCAAGTGAGAGTAATGACAAAATGGTGGAAGAACGAGAAAAAATGAACAAGTAAAAGTGAGAAGAGATATGCCTGTAAAGCATACCTACACCTATAAGGGCGGTGTTAAAAGAAAGTGGATGTGAATTTGCAATGTGGAAAGTGAAGGAGTAAAAGATGTGGAGCTGTGACATATAGTATTACCTTGTAGTAGCCAAAGAGGGTTATGCAAGTGCAGTGGAGCGAGCAGTGCAAGCCGGTCATCTGAACAAGTGTGGGTGGGGACCTTCAGGTCCGCCAGTCATATAGGGCCGACAATACCTACGTCACGCAGGCGTGGTGACGGGCGGGAGTGTCTGTCCGCCTAGGGCGCCAAACCTATTCCCGCCCTTGCACCAGCTGGATGTAAGATACCGCGAGACCAGAAGGCGCCGATAAGGACGTCGCTGGTGCGGCATGTGCGTGACGCCGATGCGCACGAGGCCAGCCGTCCCCATGACACCCATCAAACACAAGGGTGGCGGGGGGCGGCGTCTGGTGCGGATCGCAGCTCCCAGGAAAAGGAAGACAAAGGCAACCCCAGCACACCAGGCATGAGGAGCAGGATCCAATAGGGGCAAAAGGAATGTGGAACATAAATATAAAAAACATTTTGAGTCATGTATAGACACAACGTGTCATAAATTCAATTGGATAATACCTAACATCCAAAGGGTGGGGATCAAGTGATCCCATCTACCCTGAGGTGGGTATATGGACATGAAAGAGGTAGCTACATGCTGTCCAATGTGTTAGAGACTCTGCCTCCATCCCGGTTTCAACATACGACAAAAGAGGGGGGGAATGTATATCTCCATATACTGGGACTTTAAATGAAGCGCACAAGGAAAGGGGGGTAGTGCGCCTCCATCCCTATATTGAATTAAAAAATAATGAACGAGTGTGGGACTTTAAATGAGGCAGGTTCAAACACAAATGGAATTAAAAAGTAGTAGTTTTAATGTACAAAGTTTCAAATTGCGCAAGGTTGCATACGTCAGACAGTCACTCAATGCATGTACAGGCATCTTAGAAATACATAGTATACATATCAATAAGGTATAAACACATAATTGCCAAAACAGGGGAACAGTTTTGCAAGTTTCATAAATGTAGATCGTAATGTACATTGAAATTCATAAAAGTATAGATGGTAGTGTGAGGGGGCGTATCCTCACAAGCTCGACGCGTTTCGTCGGTTAGCCGACTCATCAGGAGCAGATAATGAATGTCTGTAAATAATAAGAGTTCTCAATCAAAAAAAGGGAGAGGAGTGGCAAACAACCCATGATATAGAAAATATATGTAAAAAAGTATATATAGAAAAACTGAAAGATGGTAAAGTCCACAAACTTACATCCCATTGGGCACTGAACCCCAAAGAACCCGATATGCAGGAGTCGCCACGTCAAGCCTCACTGGGAGCTGAGGTATACAGTACTGCCCACAGACAACGGGCCCACACTGGAGGATCCCCAACCAAGTAACAAGTAGTAAATTGAGTATTATGCCCAAATTTGGCAAGTAAATCTGTAAGATATTAAAAGAGTCTTGTATGATGATATATCCGGCAGCACTATCAAGCTAGAAACCATAAGTAAAGGAGCATGAAGAAGAGGAGAGCGGCTAAAAGTATGTGGAAGATTGAAAAGTAAATGGAGACAAGGTGTAAGAGAACCAAGTGAGAGTAATGACAAAATGGTGGAAGAACGAGAAAAAATGAACAAGTAAAAGTGAGAAGAGATATGCCTGTAAAGCATACCTACACCTATAAGGGCGGTGTTAAAAGAAAGTGGATGTGAATTTGCAATGTGGAAAGTGAAGGAGTAAAAGATGTGGAGCTGTGACATATAGTATTACCTTGTAGTAGCCAAAGAGGGTTATGCAAGTGCAGTGGAGCGAGCAGTGCAAGCCGGTCATCTGAACAAGTGTGGGTGGGGACCTTCAGGTCCGCCAGTCATATAGGGCCGACAATACCTACGTCACGCAGGCGTGGTGACGGGCGGGAGTGTCTGTCCGCCTAGGGCGCCAAACCTATTCCCGCCCTTGCACCAGCTGGATGTAAGATACCGCGAGACCAGAAGGCGCCGATAAGGACGTCGCTGGTGCGGCATGTGCGTGACGCCGATGCGCACGAGGCCAGCCGTCCCCATGACACCCATCAAACACAAGGGTGGCGGGGGGCGGCGTCTGGTGCGGATCGCAGCTCCCAGGAAAAGGAAGACAAAGGCAACCCCAGCACACCAGGCATGAGGAGCAGGATCCAATAGGGGCAAAAGGAATGTGGAACATAAATATAAAAACATTTTGAGTCATGTATAGACACAACGTGTCATAAATTCAATTGGATAATACCTAACATCCAAAGGGTGGGGATCAAGTGATCCCATCTACCCTGAGGTGGGTATATGGACATGAAAGAGGTAGCTACATGCTGTCCAATGTGTTAGAGACTCTGCCTCCATCCCGGTTTCAACATACGACAAAAGAGGGGGGGAATGTATATCTCCATATACTGGGACTTTAAATGAAGCGCACAAGGAAAGGGGGGTAGTGCGCCTCCATCCCTATATTGAATTAAAAAATAATGAACGAGTGTGGGACTTTAAATGAGGCAGGTTCAAACACAAATGGAATTAAAAAGTAGTAGTTTTAATGTACAAAGTTTCAAATTGCGCAAGGTTGCATACGTCTAGATCTAGAAAAGGCAAAAACAAAACTGCAAAGTATGGGACAATTTAACCTAACCTGGGAGAGTATTTCTTTTTGAAGAGAACAACTATTTGGTCTAAATTGTCAGATACAACCAATTATTATGGATCAGTATTCTACAGTTTCCCAAGTTATGACCATATTATAGCCCTCATACTGCACCATAGTTTTTAGTTTGCAATCCTATTAATGAAATCCAGCAAACCCTTGCTGGAATACTGAGACCCTATTGATGGACCTTCTATTCATCAACAATCTTTCTATAAGGTTATATGTGCAGATAACAAATTTTATCCACGTTAAATAAATCGAAATGCTTCCCTTTTGTAGATATCCAAAAACAATGTAATTGCAGCTGGGCGCCATCATTTTGAATGATATTTTAGCGGCTCCAGCAGACTCAGAGCTGTCAGCCAAGTGACACTCTATAGTATTCCCCTTCACTTCTCCCAGCAGCTACAACAAGGGTTGTATAGGGAGATAAGGGGAGTGGCAAAGGAGCTGGGTCAGTACAAAAAGTAATTAAACACTCTCAGAAGAGGAGAGGGATCTGACATGCAAGGAGGGTGGCGTTGCTAAGGGATTGACTCCCCTGCAGCAGTCACATATTCTAGCAAGTTCAGAGGCACATTGCAATTAAAAAAAAAAAAAAAAAAAATTTTATTTGGTGTCCAGGTTTTTAATGGTTAACATTCAGTAAAGTCATTTTACAGGGTAGGTCTGTTGATAAAAACAGTCAAGCCAGAGGCACTTTGGAACCAAGTCCTAAGGACTGATGAAACGAAAATATAACAATACCTGAGGTATGTTTGGATAAAAAATAAGCATTTGAATAAAAAAAAGCAAGTCGCCAACTGTTAAGGATGGGGGTGGACCTTATATAGTTTTGGATTGGGTGGTAGTCAGTGGCACAGGAAACATTGTGTGGGTAGAGGAAAGAATAGATTCTATGCAGTAGCAACAAACCCTGCAGGCTAATATCACACTCACTGTGATGACACTGAAGCTGAACACACGTTAGATATTCTAAGTCAATGTGAAACAAAATAAGCTGTAGGAAACAAAAGATCAAGGCTTTGGCTTTACAGTCCCCAATCATGAATATTTTTGAATGTCACTGGGCAGATTCATACCTCCCAACTTTCTGAGATGGGAAAGAGGGACACCTATTAGCAAAAGTATGTAGGCATAGGACACACCCCCTTAAAGGAGAATTATACACAAAAAAAAGATTAGTTATACCCACAAGTGCTTACCACCACTATTCCTTTATACTGGCTTTTGGAATTTACAAATGCAGCAATTAAGAAATTGGATGAAAGGTTTAGCACCGGGTATACACTTTTTTAAAGATAAAAAGTGCATTTTATATACAACTGTATAGATCAGACCAGAATGAGGGACAAATTGTTGGAAGAGCAACAGCAATGCTTTGTACTATGAACTGTATAATATGCATTATACCTATCTATCCCACAGGTGGCACTGTAGTGTGTGTGTAATGTAATAATAGTAATGTATTTAAAGGAAGTGTTATCTCTCTAAGTGTATGTAGTTGTATTCTCCTTGTTCCTGTTTCTGTCTCCATGATGAAAATACATAATCTAACATCCTCCATAAAAGTAAAGCCGTTTGCTGTATCCAAGAAGCTTCCAGCACTTAATTTCAATACTCTACACAACAGGTTATGGGTCCCAGGCACCCAGGCATTGGAGAGGATACTACAAGTCCAGGCGCTGCAGAGGAAAGCTGAACAATGCCAATTACCAGCTGTGGAAGTTCAAGCTAGAAGTGCTTTTGAACAAGGTTGACTTGTGGCAAATGCTAAATACAGACAAACCCACAAACGGAGAGACAGAGGACTGGGACAGGAAGGATAGGCAAGCAAAAGCAACAATAAGCTTACTAGCAGAAGATAACCAGCTTATCCACATAAGAACAGAGAAAATGGGAAAAGGTATGTGGACTTCATTACAGAAACTGCATGAGCGTTTAAGTCTAAACAGCAAGCTATTTTTACTAAGAAAGCTGTATAAGATGAGACTAGAAGAAGGCCAGCATATGTGTGACCACGTGAAAGCTACGCTAGAGATCATAGAGCAACTGTGCACCATCGGAGAGGACATCAAAGATAACCATATTATTGCCCTGCTCCTCTGCAGCTTTCTAGAGACAAATTTTGCTCTTATTAACACTTTAGAAACCAGACCCAAGCTGACACTAGAATATGTCAAAGGCAAATTAATTGATGAATATGACAGAAGGAAAGAAAATTTGCACCATGATGACAAAGCTCTTAAAGCAGAGTTCCACCCAGAAATAGAACTTCAGATTCCTCCCCCCCTCTGGTGTCACATTTGGCACCTTTCAGGGGGGGAGCAGATACCTGTCAAATCCAGGTATTTGCTCCCACTTCTGGCAAAAGAGCGCCGCACATTGTGCAGTGAATTGCGCTAGGTCTGGTCCCTCCTCTTTCCCCCCAACTGTCTTCTGGGAGACACACAGGTCCCAGAAAACAGCAGGGACCATTCAAAACACTCAGCGGAACTTGCGCATGTGCAGTAGGGAACCAGGAGTGAAGCCGAAAGTCTTCACTGCCTCGTTCCCTTATCAGGAATGGCAGTGGTAACACCTGTGAGTCGTACCGAAGATCGGCTTCGGGTGCCGAAATTGCAGGCTCCCTGGACAGCTAAGTGTCCATCTATTAAAAGTCAGCAGCTACAGTATTTGTAGCTGCTGACTTTTCATTTTTTTTTTTTTTTTTGGCCAAGATGTACAAAGGCATAAAGCAAAACAAAGAAAGCAGAGCCTGTTTTCGCTGTAAAAGGACCGATCACTTGTATAAGAATTGTTCTATCTGTAAAGCTGAGCAGCGAAAGCTAGAGCTATCCACAAAAGAAAGAGCAGCCACAAAGGAAACTGAAGATATATCATGGAGTGGCACCTTTAAAGTGACAAAGCCATGCGACTATTGCATAGACTCAGGTGAGACACCCCAGATGACTAGCGATGAGACCTTCTTCACAAACATTGATTACAGTGCAAAAGACAAAGTTTTCCTAGCAAACGGGAAAAGCATCACTTCAGAAGGTAGAGGCCAGGGCTTCCTGAACTGCATTACTCCACAAGGCAAGCAATTTTTCCTTGTAAAGAAAGTGCTGCATGTTTCAGAACTAGAAGGCAGCCTTCTATCAGTGAAAAGTCTTGCAAACAGCAGTCTCACAGTTAAGTTTCAAGGGGGTGAATGCACAATTCACAATAATAAGCAATTCCTCGCAAAAGGAAAACTGGATGATCACCTATACAAGCTCATCACCACAGACAGCAAGCCAATGTAGTCTCTAATGACCTACACATCAGAAGATTTGACAATAGTGCCTTGCAAAGTCCTCATGAAATGAAAAATCCTGTATTGAACCTAAAGCCACACGTGCTCCCCTTCCATTGGCATCTCAAAGAAAAACTACCAACCTTCTGCAGCTCATACACAGTGACGTATATGGTCCAATGTCAGGTGGGAACAGATATCTACTGACTTTCATTGATGATTATTCCAGGTACACAACTACTTATCTGATGAAACACAAGAATGAAAACTTCAAGAGTTTGTTGCCATGTCTAGCAACAAATTCCAACAGAAACTAGGAATAGTACACACCGACAATGATGGAGAATACATAAGCAAAGAAGTGGCCTCATACCTGAAGAGACAAGGAATAGTACACCAGACAACCACACCATACACTCCTGAACAAAAAGGTGTAGCAGAAAGGGAAAAATCGCACTCTAATGCCACGTACACACAAGCGGATTTTCCATCAGAAAAAAAATGTGGATGTTTTTTCCAACGGAATTCCGCTCAAGCTTGGCTTGCATACACACGGTCACACAAAAGTTTGCTGAACTTTCGACCATCAAGAATGCGGTGACGTACAACATTACGACGAGCCGAGAAAATAAAGTTCAATGCTTCCAAGCATGCATCGAATTGTTTCCGAGCATGCGTAGAAATTTTGCACATCGGAATTGGTACAGACGATCGGAATTTCCGATCTGAACTTTTTCCGACCGAAAAATTGAGAACCTGCTCTCAATCTTTTGCTGGCTGGAATTCCGCCAGCAAAAGTCCGATGGAGCATACACACGGTCGCATTTTCCGACCAAAAGCTTTCATCGGACTATTGCTGGGGGAGTTTACGATCGTGTGTACGCGGCATTATAGAAATGGCCAGATGCATGTTGTCAGATGCCAACCTACCTCACAAGTACTGGGGAGAAGCAGTCATGACTGCAACCTACCTACAGAACAGACTACCCTCAAGAGCCATTAAAAGTACTCCATTCTAAATGTGGCATGGGTCAAAGCCTAGCATAGGGCATATCAGCAGTGTTGGTCATCTTACTTTAAAAAAGTAATTAGTTAAGTTACAAATTACTTTTTCCAAAAAGTAATTGCGTTAGTAACTCAGTTACTACATTGTAAAAGTAATTAGTTACACAGCAAAGTAACTGTGACTTTTTTTTTTTATATTCTATACATGTAACTAAGGGGCGGGTCTAGTATTACTGTAAGCAAGGGGAGCATTTATTATTATTGTTATACATCGTGTAACCAAGGGGCTGCTCTATTATTACTCTAACCAATGGGCAGATATGTTATAGCGTGTAAGCAAGGGGCAGGTCTATTTATTATTATATCGTGTAAGGGGCGGATGGCTACAGAAGAGGGCGAATGTTAAATTAATGGGCAGAACTCGATATATAACAATAATAATAAATGCGCCCCTTGGCTACAGTAATACTAGACTCGCCCCTTAGTTACATGATTGACGCCCCTTGCAGAGTAGCACGAGCATCGGGAGCGTGCGGCATCGACTCGTACAATTACATGTTAACTGCGCGGTGTAAAGTTCACTCAGAGCTGTTTAGGTTCGGCAATTTTCGTAAGCTCTGTAGTCCTTCGGACTGCACAAGCACTGCGCCTGTGTACAGGGGGGTCCTTATCCGACACCGGAATTACACTACTGTCATCTAGTGGCGGTAGATGTAATTGGGGTAACACCGCCAAAGTAATGGGAACTGAGTTACCACGAGGGGAAAAGTAATCAGTTAGATTACTCGTTACCCTCTAAAGTAACTGCGTTAAGTAACTCGTTTATTTTAACTCAGTTACTTACATCACTGCATATCAGAGTGTTTGGATGTTAAATATATGCCTATATTTCAAGGAAAAGCGATCCAACCTGGATAACAGAGCCATAGAGGGCATTTTAGTAGGCTACAGTGAGCAAACTATGGGTTACAGAATCCTACACCCAAAGACGGACAAAGTGACATTAAGCCGTAGTGTTTATTTTGACGAGAGCCCATCATCAGAAACACCAATCGCTGAAAGCTGTGAAGTGAATATGGCAAGCAAACAAGAAGAAGAGGTCGACCAAAGCGAACCTGTGCAGGAGTCAGAACAAGAGATAGAACTCACATTGCCTAAATTAAGTTCCCCACCAGATCCTGCTGAACTGCCTGAAGCCAGAAGATCGACTCAAACTACAAAGGGGATACCACCCCTCAAGCTGTCACACACTGTCAAAACACACAGCCTACTTGAACCAACATCCTGTGAAAACATAGAAAAACTGCCAAAACGTAAAGCCAGTAAATGGAGAAAAGCAGCAGAAGAAGAATAAAAGTCACTTCAAGAAAATAAATCCTGGACACTCACAGAGCTCCCTCCTAACCGCAAAACTATAGGAAGTAAGTGGACTTTCAAAGTAAAGTCAGACGCAGAAAGGAATATCCAAAAATACAAAGCCAGACTAGTTGCCAAGAGTTACTCCCAGACATTCAGTGAAGATTACGATAAAACATTCACTCACGTCGAAAACACTCCACCATCAGAGTCCTTTTTAGTGTTGCAGCCGGGAAGGGCATGCTAGTCAAACACCTAGATGTTAAAACTGCTTTCCTATATGGAGATATTAAGGAAGATCTCTACATGGAGCAACCACCAGGGTTTGAGCAAGGAGACAACCTCCTATGTAAACTTCAGAAGAGCATATATGGTCTTAAACAATCTGCAAGGATGTGGGTTGAGAAAGTGAACAAAGTATTTACCAGAGAGGGATTCTTAAGAAGAAAAGCAGACTCCTGTCCTGTCTCTACTCCAAGAATCAAGGAGACAGATATATATATATATACACATCTAATTATATTAATTAACATTAATCTGGGCTAGGTGAGCACCTGCAGTGAATGTTATTCTGCTATGAATTATTTTAACATTGTTTAAAAGTTAAAATTGATTAATTGGTATTATATTAATGATATGTTCTATGTAACCTAGATGAAATTATAGATGCATGCGGTGCCCCGAAGAAGCAGGAATCTGTGAAACATGTTGGCCTCTCATATCCAAGCATCTTGTTTCATGTATTAAGTATCAATTCATGGTCAAAATGTTGTGATGACTATGTGATGATTTGTATCTGTTATTATGTAATACAAATATTTAATACTTTCTTAAACCATACTCTGGTGTATATGTGCTCACCTTGGTAACAGACGTTTATCCCACTATCCTTGAGGGAGCAGTGTCTCTTTTTGATGAGTCAAATTTACAGTAGATTAGAGTAGACTAGGCTCACCTACATCCAGTCAAACACCAGTAGAATATTTACCCATATTATACATAATATAGTGGAGTTTTCAGATCATTACCCCAGTGTGCTTTCACTCTTGGTGAGCCTTCACACGTGCTTCATTTCTATTTCTTATGAACCAGACACATTTCAAAACATTGTGCAATGTGCTAATATTTTGTTATCACCATATAACAATTCTGCTGTGTAGTTTTGTGTATCTTGGATTGCTGTAGTTTGAGTGTAATAGAATAAACACCTTTATTACAATGATCACAAATGCATCGCTGTCAGTCAGACGTTTAGCGTTCCCCTGCTTTGTGATAGATGGTGTGTTTTCCATTGTCGTGTTGTTTAAGTTGGACTCCGCAGAGATCTATTCAGAGTCTTCATCAAGGTAAACTACGATGAAAGGAAAACAAATCAATGTGTAGATAAAGATGTATCTGCCTACATGACATCATGTACTGCGTGTGCTGGTAATTGCCAACTAAAGTGACGTGCTGTTATGACAAGCTTGTTTACTATGAAGTAACGGCAGATCGTTTTAACAATTAAAGTAGGGCATTGCTCTAATAAAATGGCAAGGGATTGTTTAAAGGAAAACATGACCTTTTATATGACTTTCCATATAAATGTCTTTTATAGATTTGTTTGATGGACATAATTTTAACATGTGTACTAAACCCAGGACCCTGCATTCACTATACCTGATCTCCTACAGTACACAGAACATGGGAATGCAATTATTTTAGTAATTATAAATGGCTAAATAACTTTTCTCATCAGCAGTTTATAGCAGTCCTGTGCCTTCTTTCAGTGTCTGGGTAAAGCTTGTAGGAGGAGTTTAAATTCATGTCCTATAAAGCTGCATGACCCTTGACCCTCTGTCTGGACAGTGCTGATTTGCCCTGTGCTGATCTCATGCACTCTCCCCCCCCCCCCCCCAAAAAAAACCCCTCAAGCAATACACACCAAACTGAACATGTGCAGAATGCCTCCAAGGTCCTGTACTATCAGCAGCTGGATTGGGGACAGGAAAAAAGGAGGAGACAGGATCAAATAGTCTTTTTACACAATGCGGAGGATTAACCCCTTAGGTTCCACAATGGTATAACAAGTATGCTTTACTGCATGTGCAGACTGATTTTACTGTTGTGGGTTTAGTAATACTAATGGTTTTAAACCCCCTTTTTTTATGTATAGTGTTTAATCATATATGAACATGGGGGGCTCTGTTTTCTGCTTTGCAGTGTTACACACTGGTTGCACTTAATTGCTCCCTCTCACAAGACCCTTTCCGGTCTAGTCTACTAATCTCTATATTTACTACATTAGCAAAAATATAGAATAGGGAGTATACACCAAAAAAGGCTGTAAAGTGTTCCTTGCCTTTGTCAATTCAGGGATATAACTGTCTTTCCTTCGCTGCCCACCATGCTATTGAGCTGCTTGGAGCAAAGTGAAATACCCAGTGCTTCTAAGTATGGATGAGCATGTGACTTCTCTCCTCTCCTCCTCCATTTGAAAGTGCTAGTACCTCAAGATTGGTCCAGTGCTGTCACATGGGGGTGGGGAAGGAATCCTTTTCTCTGTTTTCAGTGTAGTTATAGAGTACCTGAGCAAAAAGCTCTTGTCACCTTGACCCTCTTCTTGCAAAACACCTGAATGCATTGTGACCTCTCCTTGTTTCTGAATTACCTTCTTGGCTGATGATTTTGTACCTGGCTTTGGTTGTTTTTCAGTTGATCAGCAGTCACCAGTGGGGAAAAACTAAAGTCTGTTTCCTGAGAGTGTCATGCAGCAAAAGCCTAACTCCATTGTAGGGGGCTCTGGCAATTTTTTTTGGCACACTTTAAACTTTGCTACCCAATGCTGTAACCTGGGGGCGCACAGGACTCAAATATTTGTGAGAAAAAAAAGAGAAATGTTGTTCTGTGCAGAACCTTCTCACACTCTGCACTGTCTGAGGGAGCACTATTATGCACTTTTACCTGTCAAGATATCTGCAATTCTATGAAAAGTATTGTCCTGTTAAGCCCAATGATAAAACTTCCTCTTGCAATAATACCTGCCTGTTCACAACCCCAGAATTTTTTTTTTTAACATGGACACAGGTAAAAATAAATAGTGGTGCTCTAAGGAAAGACAGATTCATTTCAATATAAGGAAACCATACCTCTGTGTATATGGTTGTAAGCGGGGCCAGTTGATTGGTACCCAAGATGGAGGTACACAGATATCAAGGAAGGTGGCGCAATTATTATCTGGTAAAGCAGAAGTAACAATTAACACATGGAAGACAGGAGCTCACTTACAGTTCCAAACACTATGGCAACGGAGCCTCAATATTACAGACAATGCTGGTATAACAACTTTTAACAAAGCTTTCGGTACTTTAAAACAGTCTTTGTACTAGAAAGGGCGCTTTGGTAGGCTATGCTACCAGAACAGTATTTGATGAGGGGAATGGTTGACAGGCAGTACAGTGTCGCAGGCACATTTAGTAACCAGGTAGGCAGGTCCTCATTCCAACTCTCTCAGGTTCCCAAATGGCGGAGCTAGGCAAAGCTAGGGAGACCGGATACTCTCCCTAACGCTAAGTGCACTGTCTTTAGCCAGCGGGGATCCTGTCCCTATATTATGCACTTTGCAAATATGTGCCAACCACACTGTGACAGTGCTATTTATTAGCATTGCCCTCACTAAAGATGGTCACAGGGGTCAGCCAGGTCAATGGACCGCTGGTCCCCCGATGACACCTACGGAGGCTTCAGAAGAACAAATCTCCTCTCTGCATCCATTACCCCCTGCACGGCAGCCAATTGAACAGCGCCACCTACAGCAGGGAGGATTAACTGCACCTGCCTACACTGTGACTGCCAGATGTGTATTAGCATACACAAAACCGACTGGTACTGGTTTGGGCAACCAGTGGCCTATATAAACTGAAGCACTGCATAAGAAAGTTGCTGAGTGGTCTTCCGCTTGTTCCTGTTTACTTGAGACCTGATCTGTGGGTTCTGCCTTAGCCAGTATCATTAGTAAGACCTCATCTGGAATATGCAGTTCAGTTTTTGGCACCAGTTCTCAAAAAGGATATCGGGGAACTGGAGAGAATGCAGAGAAGGCAACCAAACTGATAAGAGACATGGAGGAGCTCAGCTATAAGGAAAGATTAGAGGAACTGAATTTATTCTCTCTTGAGAAAAGGAGATTAAGGGAGATATGATCAACATTTTGATTTTTAACTATCCAGACATAGACTGGGTGGAAGGAACCGCGCATTCATCTAATGCCGCGTACACACAAAGGGACTATCCCGCGGGATTGTCTGCTGGACTCGAGTCCACCGGACAATCCCCTCGTGTGTGGGCGCCAGCGGACTTTTTGGTGCCAAAAGTCCGGCGGACTAGGTTTTAAGTTTTGTTTTAAAATTGTCTGCTGGACTTGGCAGTCCGGCGGACAATCCCGTCGTTAGTAGGCTAGTCCGCCGGACTTTTGAAATGAACGGACTTGCCGCTCATCGGAAAGTCCGTTCATGTAGCACGTGACTTAAGGTAGACGTAGCTAGCGTAGGCAGTGAATGCCGCCGCGCTAGCCCCGTCACCTGGCATGGATTTAAAGGGACTCCCCACGCCGAAAAAACGGCTTGGGGGTCCCCCCCAAATCCATTTCAGACCCTTATCCGAGCACGCAGCCTGGCAGGCCAGGAAAGGGGTGGGGGACGAGCGAGCGCCCCCCCTCCTGAGCCATACCAGGCCGCGTGCCCTCAACATAGGGGGTGCCCTGGGGAAAGGGGGGCTGTGCGGCCCCCCAACCCCAAAGCACCTTGTCCCCATGTTGATGAGGACAAGGGCCTCTTCCCGACAACCCTGGCCGTTGGTTGTCGGGGTCTGCGGGCGGGGGGCTTATCGGAATCTGGGAGCCCCCTTTTATAAGGGGGCCCCCAGATCCCGGCCCCCCACCCTATGTGAATGAGTATGGGGTACGATGTACCACTACCCATTCACCTAAGGTGTAAAATGTAAAGTAAAAAAACACACAATTTTGAAAAAATATTTTATTGCACTGCTCCGGGGGTCTTCTTCCGTCTTGGGGGTCTTCTCGCCGGACTCCTCCGCCATTTACCAAGCTCTTTTACCCAGCGGAGGAGGCCGGCTACCTTCTTCGTCGTCGACGCCGTCGTCTGGGGGTCTCGATCCGCCTTCGGGGGTCTTCCGGGGTCTCTTCTGTTCTTGCGGCTGTTGTCGCTTTCCGCGTCGGCGCCGCCTTCTTCTTCTTCTTCTTCCGATGTTGACTCGTCGCTCTCTCTGGCCGGAATGCCAGAGCCGCGCTGTGCTGGGACTTATATAGGGACAAGGGGACAGGGTCACATGCTCATCATGTCACATGGTGACCCCGCCCCCTTGTGATGTCACAGTCCCGGAGGATGCTGGGACTGTGACACCCCTTTCCTGGCCTGCCGGGCTGCGTGCTCGGATAAGGGTCTGAAATGGATTTGGGGGGGACCCCCACGCCGTTTTTTCGGCGTGGGGAGTCCCTTTAAATCCATGCCAGGTGACGGGGCTAGCGCGGCGGTATCCACTGTCTACGCTAGCTACGTCTACCTGAAGTTACGTTCTAAATGAACAGACTGCTCCGTGTGTGGGCAAGTCCGTTCATTTTCAAAAGTCCCGCGGACTTTGTCCAGCGGATTGTCCGCCGGAGAAGTCCGGGCGTGTGTGGGCAAGTCACACGCTCGGAAGTCCGGGCGTGTGTGGGGAAGTCCCGCCGGACTAGGTCCGGCGGACAAAGTCCGAACGTGTGTACGCGACATAAGGCTCACCAGTTCCAAAATGTCTTGCAGGACAGTTTCATGGATCATATGGTAAATGCACCAACTAGAAACAAAGCGTTACTAGATCTACTGATTACCAACAATACAGACCTGATCACAGATGTGGAAATACGGGCAATTTAGGAAACAGCGCTCACAGGTAAATTAGTTTCAGTATAAATCAAACTAATAGGAAACATAAGGGGAATAGAAAAACACTGAATTTCAAAAGGGCCAACTTCCCTAAAACTACGAGCCTTGCTAGAAGATATAAATTGGGATACAATCTTAGGAACAAAGAACACAGAGCAGAAATGGGTGTGCTTTACGAGCATATTAAATAAGGGCATTAGCCAGTGCATCCCAATGGGAAATACATTTAAAAGAGCTAATAAAAGTCCTGGGTGGCTTAACTCCAATGTAAAAATGCATATAAAAGCAAAGGAGAAGGCCTTCAAAAAATACAAGGCTGAGGGATCATCATCAGCCTTCCAACTTTACAAAGAATACAACAAAAAATATAAGGGTGCAATCAGGGCGGTTAAGATAGAACACGAAAGGCACATAGCAGAGCAGAGTACGAAAAATCCAAAGAAATTCTTTAAGTACATAAATAGTAAGAAAAGGATGTCAGATCATATTGGTACCATAAAGAATGATGAAAGGAATCTGGTTCCTAAGGATGGAGAGATGGCAAAAGTATTGAATTTATTCTTATCCTCAGTCTTCACGAGGGAATCGGGGGGCTTTAGTAACCGAAACTGCAATGTGTATCCTCATGACATGTCACAGGAAGCACCCTCATGGCTAACAGAGGACAGAATTAGAAATAGACTTGAAAAACTTAAAATTAATAAGTCACCGGGACCAGATGGCTTGCACCCGAGGGTCCTTAAGGAACTCAGTCAAGTAATTGCCAGACCATTTTTCCTAATTTTTACGAACAGTCTACTGACTGGAATGGTACCAGCTGATTGGAGAAAAGCCAATGTAGCACCAATATTTTAAAAAGGGCCAAGATACATCCCTGGGAATTACAGACCAGTTAGCCTAACATCAATTGTATTCAAGCTCTTGGCGGGGATGATAAGGGACTGTATACAAGATTTTAGCAATGACAACTGTATCATTAGCAGTAATCAGCATGTATTCCTGAAGAATCGTTCTTGCCAAACCAATCTATTAACCTTCCATGAGGAGGTGAGCTGCCATCTGGATAAAGGAAGGCCTGTAGAGGTGGTGTATCTGGATTTTGCAAAAGCATTTGACACAGTTCCCCATTTAATGTACCAAGTAAGGTCCGTTGGCATGGACCATAGGGTGAGTACATGGATTGAAAACTGGCTACAGGGGCGAGTTCAGAGGGTAGTGATAAATGGGGAGTACTCGGAATGGGCAGGGGTGGAAAGTAGGGTCCCCCAGGGTTCTGTCCTGGGACCAATCCTATTTAATTTATTCATAAACAACCTGGAGGATGGGATAAACAGTTCAATCTCTGTATTTGCGGACGATACTAAGCCACTCAGGGCAATAACTTCTCCACAGAGAAGTGGGTGGCAAAAATATAAATGCAAGCTACTCACTAGGAGAAGAACTCCTCACTACCTATCACAGTTTTGAATGCCATAAAATGCCAAGATAGCACAAAACTCCCCCAAATTACCCCATTTTGGAAAGTAGACACCCCAAGCTATTTGCTGAGAGGCATGTTGAGTATTTTGCAGATCTCACTTTTTGTCACAAAGGTTTGAAAATGTAAAAAAGAAAAAAAATGTTTTTCTTTTCTTTCTTCAAAAAACAAATGAGAGCTGAAAAATACTCACCATGCCTCTTAGCAAATACCTTGGGGCGTCATTTGTGGGGCTTTTGTGCTTATCTTGGCATTTCAGGGCCTCCATAACTGTTATAGGTAGTGAGTAAGTGAAATCACCATTTTTCGCCCTTAGAAAGACTGAAGGCGGTGATTGGTTTTCAGGGTCCTGTTAGGGTTGCCACCTCATCCCATTAAACCCGAACACATATGAATTACACAGGTTCTGAGGCTGATTTAATGCAAGTAAGGCACCAAGTGAGTTGAATTACCACCTTAATCAGCCACAGAACCTGTGTAATTAATATGTGTTGGGTTTTTAAGGGATGAGGTGGCAACCCTAGGTCCTGTACACGGCTAGGCTCCCAAAAAGTCTCACACATGTCGTATTCCCGTACTCAGGAGAACCAGCAGAATGTATTTTGGGGTGTAATTCCACATATGCCCATGGCATGTTTGAGCAATTTATCATTTACATTGTGTACAAAAAAAAGTTTGTAATGTTCCTGAAACTTGTGGCAAAATATTAAATAATCCATGGACTCAACATCATGCCTATCAAAAAATAGCTTGGGTTGTCTACTCTCCAAAAAGGAGTCATTTTGGCGGGGGGGGGGGTGGTTGAACTGTCCTGGCATTTTATGCATAACATTAGAAACTTATGTCTCACATCACCCACTCTTCTAACCAATTTTTGCAATTTCTTCTTGCAATTTTTTTGGAAAAAAAACACTTTTTTTATATTTAATGCACTTAAACACACTATATTGGCCAAATATTCAATGAAATAAAAAAAAGATGAGCTTATGCCGACTACATGGATACCAAACATGACATGCTTTAAAATTGCGCACACACGTGCAGCGGCGACAAACTGCGTACATTTTTAAAAAGCCTTTAAAATTCTTTACAGGTTACCACTTTAAAATTACTGCCCTCCATCTGACCTTCGTGGTGATACCTCACATGCATGGTACAATTGCTGTTTACATATGACACCAGACCGACGCTTTGCGCGTAAGCACGGGGGGACAGGGGTGCTTTTATTTTTATTTTTAAACTGTTCCTTTATTTTTTTATTTTTTTTTATTGTTATCTCAGGGAATGCAAACATCCACTATGATAGCAATAGGTCGTGACAGGTACTCTTTTTTTTAAAAAAATGGGGTCTATTAGAACCTAGATCTCTCCTCTGCCCACAAAGCATCTGACCGCACCAAGATCGGTGTGATAAAATGCTTTCCCAATTTCCCAATGGCGCTGTTTATATCCGGTGAAACCTAAGTCATAAAATGCTCTTAGCTTCCGGTTTCTTAGGTCATAGAGATGATTGGAGACATTCTGGTTTTCGATCAGCTCTATAATCAGCTGACGGAACCACCGGCTGAATTTTCGGATTCCCTGTTGGGACATAAAAGCCAGAGAAAACCATGGAAGATGGTGGGGGGGACGTTCCCTCCCACTGCCTGTAAAAGCAGTCTAGAGGCTAATTAGCCACTAGGATTTATTTTACATGAAAGCCGACCGCTTACTGAAAAGAATGATACCAAGTTGATACCTAAACCTGCAGGCATCATTCTGGTATAACCACTCAAAGTCCAGCAACATACTAGTACGTTGCTGTTCCTTGTTGGGCATATATTGTAATGTTCTTTTTTTCATGCAGCCTGTGGGCTGAATGAAAAAAAGAGATTGATCGGTGGGTATGCCCACCATTAGAATACCGCCCATCATCCACCTACTTCTAATGATGGGCATAGATGCACCATTTTGTTTTTAACTGTGGTGGTGAAATCCCCTCATACAGCGATGGAGTCGCTGATTTACTTATAGTGAGAGCAAACGCTGTTGCTGTCAAGATAAATAAATCAGTGTTGCAGCTGAATGGCGTACCTGCTAAGCAAATGATGGTTAACAATAAAACAAAGTAACATTACAGTATAACAGTAAGACAGGGGTCCCCAACCTTTTGAAGAGTGGGGGCCACTTAAGCAACTTGGTAACCGGTCGCGGGCCACAATGAGCAGAGCAGGTGGATGATAGGTCCACGTCCGCTCTGCATATGCAGAGTGGACACAGGCCACTCTACTCTATGGGTCCTCCAATCCGCCCAGATGGAAGGGGATTGATCCTCTTTTGTTTTTTTTTTAGCGGATCAGATTGGAGGTAGGTGGGTGTAAATGGATACAAATCTGTTTACATCTGCCGTTTCATAGAGGTGAATGGAGGGTCTGATTGGGTCGAGCCAATTGTGTAAAAGGGGCCTTAGACTATTTTCACACTAATGCAACGCACTTGTGTCTTTCCTGTGGGTTAGCTATACTTTGACATAGACTTCTATTATATCCTGCAGGTGTGGTGTGGTTTCTGAAAGCACACCAAACTCGCAAGTAATAAGAGAAGTCTATGCCTCAGTGCAGGTAATCTGAAGATCAGTTGGAAAGCAGCCCAAAAACCACTGCGCAGATATGCCCATACATATACTGCAATAATTAAAATTTTAGTAATAAACTGACCTTTAATAACAGTCTTCCATTCAGGAATTGTCTGCTGTTGCTGTCCCGAGCAGAATGCATTTGGTATCACTCTGCCTATGACAGGAACCGACGCTATACAGGAAGCATCAGCTTACACAGCTGTGCTCCACAGCCGCTTGCTTTCTCTATCATTGGCTTAATTAACAACACAGATGATCTGGGATTGCGGGTCCGCAACCCATGATCTGGGTTTGCCAATCTGCCATCCCAGAAAAGGAGGTCGCGGGCCACATCAGAGGGCTCCGCGGGCCACTGGTTGGGCACCCCTGCAGTAAGACATACCATACCTGCAAAGCAAATACAAAAAAACATAGTAAAAATAATTTTTTTTAACGCAATCTATGCCTAAAAAATATATGCCGAAGCATGGGGGCAATCCATCCTTAATGTTAGGAGAAAACCGCTCCTCCATCCCTGCCCCCATGCTTCTGCATATATGATATTTTTTTTAACTGTGGTGGTGAAAGCACCTCCTACAGCGCTGGAGTCACGGCTTTACGTATCGTGGGAGCAAACGATGTGGCTGTCAGAATAAATAAACACATGCTGTAGCTGAATGTTGTACCTGCTAAACAAATGATGGGTAACAACAAAACAAAGTAACATTACAGTATAACAGTTATGCCCCATACACACGGTCGGATTTTCCAACGGAAAATGTCCTATCGGACAATGTTGTCGGAAATTCCGACCGTGTAGGCTCCATCTGACTTTTTCCGTCGGATTTTCCGACGGACAAAGTTTTATCTCCTGCTCTCAAATTTTCCGACAACAAAGTCCTATCGGACTTTTTCCGATCGTGTGTAGCGAATTCCGACGGACAAAGTGCCACGCATGCTCAGATCACATTACAAGACCAAAGCTATTGGCTACTAGCCTCTAAGTAGTCCCGTCGTAGGCAACAGACGTCACTATGTTCAGAATGATCGGATTTTCCGACAACTTTGTCCGACCGTGTGTATGCAACACCAGTGTCGGACAAAATCCGTCGGAAAAAAATCAGATGGATTTTGTGGTCGGATTTTCCGACCGTGTGTACGGGGCATAAGACATACCATACCTGCAAAGCAAATGCAATAAAACATAAAGTAAAAATAAAACATTACAGTTCTAAAATACAGGAAAAATACAGAGAGAACAATATATATAGAACAATAGAGATCAAACAATAGAGTGGACAATAGAGAGCAAACATAAGAGAGAGAACAATAGAGAGAGAAGAAAATAAAATAAAACGTTTCCCATGACTAAGTCACTCTTTGACGAAACGTAAGTCGGGAGGGATGCGTGCTGATGTCATCGCTGTCTAGGACGGGTGTTTGCAAGCCGGCCAGCATATCTTTCTTATGAGCTTCTTAACGTGTTTTTAAATGTAAGTGTAATATATTTTGGTTCCAAATAAATTGTTTCTTTTATGGATTCACACTATGGTGAGCTTTCTTTTTTCACTGAGACCGTGATCGCTGCCTGCTGGACTGCCTATTGAGTTGGGATCCCCTGGTTTGCTCTCAGTATACTCACAGTCAATTCCTGTTATTTTCGATCTGATGTCTGGATGCTGGCTTGATACTACAGGCTTTACACCGCTTGCCTTCTGGTAAGCACATAGGTTGTGTGGTGGAGGTCCACTAGCATCGGTGTTGTGTTTTTGCACAGAAGAATTAATTAAGTTATCAATTTCACTTAAATCACTGGACTTTTTTCTTTAATGATTTTATTAATATCAACTTATTATCATCCTTCTGAATTTTATAGATTGGTTAATATCACGGATTGCACTATTTACTTATCACTGTGATTTAATTTTTATTATGGTGATTATTTGGTGTATTAATTCATAATTTATTTTGTCACTATATATATTTAGTTTAATTTTGTGCGCAGCTTTTTTCCCAATTTTCTTGATCACAGTGGTTGTATATATCTTACAATTTTGAGCTGCAGCCTGTTTTCCACGTTCATTTAGTATTTAGGTTTAGCGTGGTATACAATTCTTTTTTTCTAACTGTTAAGGTTGTATTCGTGGACACAGAGGGGTTTCTCCACAACACCAGTGGCCATAGGAATTTGGACTGTCGTATCTGCGTGAAGGGAGGACAGAACGAAAACATTCCGTGAATCCCTCCACTTCACTGCTAATGAATTATTACATTTCAAGCAGGCTCTCGAGGACAACAGAGTTCATTGTCATTGAAATGCATGAACCGCAAGATCTGCTTGGATCATGTCCTGGTCATGGAGGCAGAGAACACGGGCATACAAATTGCTTCGGTCCACAATAGATCTATAGAGATCTTCCGAGAAAAACAGAGAACAAAAATCAAATGACGTAATATCAACTGTTTCCATCTGAATTCCGGGTTGGCCAGTGATTGGGGGAAGTACGGTTGCTGCAGAAGTGGTGGGCTCCCAATTCGGATTGGCAAATGCAGCAGGAAGGGTACTATGGGATCGACAGGCCTGTGTTTGTCTTCTTCTTGGTAGCTACGGGACAGTACTTGTGCTAGCCACCTCACCAGTTTGAACTGCACTTATGGGACTCGCCACATCACCACAGTGTTGGATGTATGATCAGGATGTACTAGGCCGCTGGTGCTTGCCAGTTCACCAGAAGGATGAGTGACACTAGTACTGGCTCTCTGCTCCATACGAGAGCCTTTCGGCTCTTGCACCTCAATAACAGCAGAAGAACGGGGTCGGGTACGACAGACTTTGGCAGGGACCAGTACTCTGGTTTGTATGCTGAGCCAGAATCGGACAGATGGGTGACTTCCTCTTCACTCTCATCTGTCAAGCTCAGGAATGTCTAGGCCTCTTTGCTAGTGTACCTTCGATTGGACATTTTGGCCTTTAAATTTACTGGTACACTAGTGAGATTCAAAGGAAAAAAGAGCACCACCTGACTGTCAGCGACTGCTTCAAATGCTACCAACAAAACTGTTAGCATTCACAGGGGTAAGGCCTGACTCTGTGAATGCTGCAGTTATGTGTTTAGTGTTTTGTAGTGACAGTGATCGATTGATACTGCACTTGGGTGGGCTGGGCTGGGCGGAGGGGCTAAATGCAGGTGCTAGCAGGTATCTGGGCTGATCCAGCGTAAATATCTCCCAAATGTGCGCCGGGTCCTCCGTGCCGTTTATTCACTAATAAGTGCCGTGACTGATGGCTCCCAAGTGTATGCATGGGAGTGATGTCACGCCACTCCAGCCAGTCACAGAGCCGGAGTCCGTGGCCATGGAACGAACAGGGGCAAAGATGGATGCTACCACCAGCAGGGACAGCACAGGCTTCGTTTGCAGGTAAGTGCCACATAATGGGCTGGTATGCGTTGCATACTAGCCCATTATTCTTTTACTTTGCAGGAGAAAAAAGAGGAAATAAAACCCATTAGGGTTTATTTCCTCTTTAATATTCACTAATATCTTCCTGCTTCTCCTCCCGGCTAATCAGAAAGCGGGTCCTAGGACTCTCGGCCAATCGGGTCTCAGGACCCACTTCCTTTTCAGCCAGGAGGAGAAGCAATGGCCCTGGCTCTTACCTCAGCAAGCTTCCCTCGGCCAGCTGGAGCGAGGAGCAACAGGCAGAGGGGCAGCAACAGCTGCTTTGAGGAGCCCTGCCCTGGATCCAGCACCACCTCTTCATCGGAAGGTAAGGCCATGGATCGCTGTTTTCTGCCCCCTCCCCCCCAAAATATTGATCATCAGCCACCACTGCTTGGGTCCCCAACCTCACGGTCCCAGAGAAAGTGCACCCTCTTCATCCCCTGTAGTTATGCAATTTTCTATATCAACCACATTACACTGCAAACAAGCTTCTGTCTTACCTGTCCCCCCCCCCCCCCCTGTCCGTGCCCTCCAGGGAAGCCACAATACTGCTTCAGAACCATTGGTAATTATGCACTTCGTAAAACTTTATATATATATCTAGATATATATCTACATATATATATATATAGATATAAATATATATAGATAGATATATATTTTTTAATAACTGTACAGCTTTCTTGGAAGAATACATAACATGGTTTTTGGACTTGGTTTATTCAGCACTGCCATGCTGTTCCTACAGGTTATGTGATGTTAATTCAAGCATTTGAATGATTAAAAAGCCATAAACACAACTCAACATTTACTATCATTATAAGTTAATGATAGCCATAAAACATAATAGACACATGTTGTTGTGGGGCATTTATGGGTGTGTTTGGCTTCTGTGAGTCAATAGCCTGAGACTGAAAGCCTCATAGTGAGCCGAATGTGCAGCAATCCTTACTCTGGAATGCTTAGACTTGCCCAGCTGTGTGAAGGGCTCTTTGTAATATAGAACAATTACTAAACACAAGTTTGGCTAAGTTATTTAACTGGCAAGATAATGAGCTACTGAATATACTCCACATCTCCTTATTATGGTATGTATTAAAGGCACACTCCAGTTAAAATGTAATAGGTAGCCTTGTGATGCATATAGGAAACACAACATACCTGCTCAGTACTTCAGTTTTTCACCCACATATTGCTCTACTGCACCAATAAACCTATTCATTTTTGTATATATTTTGGTAATTCTAGAACATACCTGCAAGTAATCCTAGAGCACACCTGCTAGCGATCATGGAACACACCTGCTAGCGATCCTGGGACACACCTGCTAGTGATGCCAGAACACCCTGCTTGCTGCCTCTCACATAGATAAGCCAAATTTAAAAATGATGATGATAAGGTGTTTTTCCACAGCCAACAATCACATTCAGTCCTGTATTGGGAGTTTAAATCTGATTGGTGATTCATGAAGTAGAAAGATAACAAGTGAGCACTGAATAGAATTGAGGAGTCTGAAACCTCTGATACAGATGATGATGTGTGTTCACTTGGATAAATTTAATGAATTGCCTGATCTGAGCACAGTTGCAGTGTACGGGAATGCATAACTATCTCACTGACTGCATTTCTTCTTGCCTGTATCTGCTCTTTATGAATTTGATAAAAAAATGTAACACATTATATATGAAAAAATGTCTACTCAATACTAACCAACACTTACAGTATGTACTGTATATAATCCTGTGCCCAATTAATCTGAAACAGTTCTTAAATAAAAAAACAATTGCAACGTTCCAACTTTATTTAGTTCACAGCCTAGGTATATGTAGTTCCCCTGCCCTAGGTTGGCTACCTGTAGTTTTTGCCTCCAATATATCCAGCTGAGCAACAATTTATTTTACAGGTCTGGTCAGGTCTCCTTAAGTCTGGTGGTTGATTGCTCCTGCCTACCTCTAGAAGAAGCTTCCAGAAACAGAGTAGGAAGGTTAGTCACTGAGTTATGAATATTTATCTGACCTCAGACAATTCCTAGGAGGTAGGCACAGAAGGTGTGGCTGGGGAGAAGTTACATGTTTGTTCAGCTCTTTCTCTCTCTCCTGGGGCCACTGCCTCAGGGAGACAACTTGTGTTACTGAAGAGCTGTTAGGTCTCAGCAATTGCTTGGTTGGGGGCCTGGAGGAATTTGCTGGACGACACTACCTTAGAATGCTGGGCTGGACAAGAACCCCTTTTACTGAAGAGTGTCGCAGGGTTGCAGAGCTGTCTCTGGACACTGTGAGTATGCCCTTTTTTCTAGAGCTCCAGGTGTGTCTGTGCCAGGGGCGTAACCATAGGGGGTGCAGCAGTCGTGAGCGCAACCGGGCCCTGTGCTGCAAGGGGCCCATGCCACCCCCTCTACATATGGCCGGTGGGAGCATAGGCTGTTAGGTACTGGGCGCACAAGGGGGGCTGGAGGTGGGGGGTGACTAGCAGAGCTCCATGCTCGACTACCGCACTGACTGCTCTTTAGTTGTGCATTCCCCACACAACCTGTGTCCTCTACCGCTCCTCCGGGTCCCCCTCTCCTGCTCCATGCAGTGCTGCTCAGTCCGGTGTCTGTCCTCCCCAGTCCAGCCCGCTGAGTCCGGCTCACACTGCACTGCATGCTTCTCCCGGGCAAACAAACTTTAAGCACACAGATGCAGTGCAGCCCTATGAGAGCCGGCTACCCAAAGGACACCGCAGGCTTGTCTGCCAGGACCCCCCCTCCTCCCCGTCATACACAGATGTTGACAGGTCTTTCTGAGAGATAGGGGACAGGGCCCAGTTCTCCCTAAAGGACAGGGACCCCATTTCCCTTGGGGACAAGGACCCCATCTAATCTGGGGACAGAGCCAACTTCTCCCCAGAGGACAGGGACCTCATTTCCCTGTGAGGACAGGGACCCCGTTTTCCATGGGGACAGGGACCCCTTTTCACCTGAGGACAGAGACCCCTTCTCACCTGAGGACAGAGACCCTTCTCACCTGAGGACAGGGACCCAATCTCCAATGGGGACCCCATCTCCCCTGGGAACAGGGCCCACTTCTCCCCAGAGGACAGGGATTCCATTTCCCTTGGGGGCAGGAACCCCTTCTCACATGGGGACAGGGACCCCATCTCCCCTAAGGACAGGGACCCCATTTCCCCTGGGGACAGGACCCACTTCTCCCCAGAGGACAGGAACCCCATTTCCCTTGGGGACAAGGACCCCTTCTCACCTGAGGACAAGGACCCCATCTCCCCTAAGGTCAGGGACCCCATCTCTCCCCTGGGGACAGGGCCCACTTCTCCCCAGAGGACAGGGACCCCATTTCCCTTAGGGACAGGGACTTCTACTTACGTGGGGACAGGGACCCCATCTCCCCTAAGGACAAGGACCCAATCTCTCCTGGGGACAGGGCCCACTTCTCCCCAGAGGACAGGGTCCCAATTTCCCTTTCCCTTCTTCCTCTTTGTCTCAAAGGTGTAGCATCATAGGTCTGTTTAGACCTCTGATATCTCACCAAAGTCCCCCAATGGGACTCCTAAAAAATTGTAAAAAAAAATTAAAAAAAATGCTGATACCAGTGGTGGAACTACAGGGCTCACAAAAGTCGTACCTGTGACTGAGCCCTGGAGTTCCACCACCGGACTCGGAGGTAAGGGCCTCGGCTGGGGTTCAGGGGGGCCCTTCATGGTTTCTTGGACCGGGGCCCTGAAGGTTCTAGTTACACCACTGGTCTGTGCTTTGATGTCTAAACGCTAGAGGTTGCTACAAGGACTGTGGCTGTTCTTAAAGAGTCTCAGACTAGCTGGCTTTATCCTCTACCGCCAGCAATATTTCAAGAAGTTGCTGAAGGACTTTGGCTGAGAATCTGTCTGTTCTTTTCACCAGGCGTCCCACCTTGCGCTTGTGCTAGTGCACATGCGTAGGATCCTGTGGTTAAACAATTGGTCAGCCGAAGCACCATGCAAAAGGCTCCTGACTGGTTTTCCTTTTCATGGGGATCGGCTATTTGAGGATGATTTGGACAAATATATCCAAAAGATTTCAAGTGGGAAAAGTACTCTTTTGCACTCAAAAGAAGGAATAAACACCTTCATTTAAACAGGCTCTTTCTCCAGCGCCAGGGGCATCTGACTCTAGGCAGTCGTGACAGCTTCTGCCGTCAGAGTCTAGAGGAAAGCCTCAGGGTCAGGCCCAGGCACAAAAGAAGTCCTGGGGCGCAAACCTGCAAAACAGAGTTCTAAAGCCTTTTTATGAAGGGGCACCCCCACTCGCCAGGGTGGGGGGAAGACTTCTGCAGTTCTCAGAAGTTTGGCAAGTGGAAGAGATGGGTCATCTCCACGGTAACTCTAGGGTGCAAACTGGAATTTTTGGAATTTCCACTGCCTCGTTTTCTGAGGTCAAACATTCTGAAAGATCCAGGGAAAAGGCAATCTCTGTTTTGTGCATTAGACCAATTCCTGGCTCAGGGGGTGATCATGCAAATCCCCACAGAAGAGCAAGATTTGCGGTTTTATTCAAACCTCTTTACGGTACCAAAACCAAATGGAGATGTCAGACCCATTCTAGATCTAAAGAATCTAAATCAGTTCCTGAAGGTCCGCTTTTTTTCGCATGGATTCGATCAGGTCTGTGGTTTCTATCCTACAAGGAGAAGAACTTCTGGCATCTATCGACATTAGGGATGCATATCTGCATGTTCCTATATTTCCCACTCACCAAAGGTTTCTGCGGTTCGAGGTAGAACAGCATAATTTTCAGTTTGTAGCCTTGCCCTTCAGGCTAGCTACAGCACCCCGGGTGTTTACAAAAGTTCTAGCCAGGTTAAGGGCACAGGGCATAACAGTCTTGGCATACCTGGACGATCTATTGCTAATAGACCAGCCGGTGGCCCTTTTGGAGCAAAGCTTGTGCATTACAACCAAATACCTGGAAAATCTGGGTTGGATTCTCAACCTAGAGAAGTCTTCCTTAAAACCACTAAAAAGGGTGGAGTACTTGGGTCTGATCATAGACACAGTCCAGAAAAAGGTGTTCTTGCCTCAGGCAAAGATCGACGCCATAAGAGAGCTGGTGCAGATGGTCAGGTCGAAAAGAGATCCCTCCATTCGCCTTTGCATGAGGTTGTTAGGAAAAATGGTGGCTTCATTTGAAGTGGTTCCCTATGCCCAGTTCCATTCGAGGCTGTTGCAAAACAGTATCCTGTCTGCTTGGAACAAAATGGTTCAAACTCTAGACTTGCCAATGCGGCTGTCCCCAAGGGTGTCCCAGAGCCTCAGTTAGTGGTTGGTAACCCAGAATCTGCTGAAAGGAAAGTCCTTCAAACCAGTTATCTGGAAGGTGGTAATGACAGATGCCAGCCTTTCAGGTTGGGGAGCAGTGCTAGAAAGGACAACTGTCCAGGGACAATGGTCAAGTACCAACAGAACCTTGCCCATTAACATCCTAGAGATTTGGGCAGCGCGTCTGGCTATGAAGGCTTGGACATTCAGGTTACAAGGTTTTCCTGTCAGGATCCAATCCAACAATGCCACAGCTGTGGCTTACCAAGGTGGCTTACCAAGGAATGTTTCGTGCCTATCGGCAGTTTTCATTCCAGGGATAGAGAATTGGCAGGCGGACTTCTTGAGCCCCCAGCAGTTGCTCCTGGGGGAATGGTCCCTTCACCCTGACATTTTTCTGGCTGTTTTCCAAAAATGGGGGACTCCAGACATAGATCTTCTGGTGTCCAGATTCAATATGAAGTTGGTCAACTTTATGTCCAGGACAAGGGATCCACTCGCATGCAGAACAGATGCGTTGGTGACCCCGTGGGATCAGTTCTCACAGATTTATGAATTTCCCCCTATTCAGTTGGAAAGAAAGATGGTAATTCTTGTAGCCCCAGCATGGCCCAGAACTTTCTGGTATGCAGAAATCGTAAAGATGGTGGTGGGGGATTCATGGTCCCTTCCACTACGTCTGGACCTACTCTCACAGGGGCCGATATTCTATCCTACCTTATGAACTCTAAATTTAACGGCTTGGCTATTGAAACCCACATTCTGAAGAAATGTGGGCTATCCGGGTCAGTTATCTCTACCTTGATTAATGCAAGGAAGCCAGCTTCCAGAGTTATACATTATAGAGTCTGGAGGGCTTATGTTTCTTGGTGTGAATCCAAGGGTTGGCACCCTCGGAAATATAGCATAGACAGAATTTATGCCTTTCTACAATTAGGAGTAGAGATGAAGTTGGCCTTGAGTACTATTAAGGGCCAAGTCTCGGCCTTATCAGTCTTATTTCAAAGACTGCTTGCTTCGCATTCTTTGGTCCGGGTTTTTCTGCAGGTTAATCCCCCAGTTAGATCATCTTTGAATCCTTGGGACTTGAACTTAGTTTTGTCAGTGTTACAGAAACAGACCTTTGAACCGATACAGCATACTCACTTGGTCCTTTTGACCAAGAAGCTAGTATTCTTGGTTGCTATATCCTCAGCAAAGAGGGTTTGGGAATTGGCTGCTCTTTCTTGTAAAGAGCCATATTTGATTATTCACAAGGACAGGGTCATGTTGCGTCCTCCTCCATGTTTTCTGCCTAAAGTGATTTCAGGTTTTCACCTGAAGCAAGATATTGTCCTACCATTGTTTTTTCCAAAACCATGTTCTAGGGAAGAGAAGTCACTACATTGTCTTGATGTGGTGAGAGCGGTCAAGGTCTATTTAGAGACGACCGCTCAGATCCGAAAGACTGATGTCCTATTTGTGCTTCCAGAGGGTCCTAGGAAAGGCAGCGTTGAGATCCACAATTTCCAAGTGGTTTCGGCAAGTTATAATTCAGGCTTATGGTTTAAAAGGTAAAATTCTGCCTTTTCAAGTCAAGGCTCACTCTACCAGAGCAATTAGTGCTTCTTGGGCATCACCAGGCTTCCATGGCTCAGAGCTGTAAGGCTGCAACTTGGTCTTCAGTGCATACATTCACCAGGTTTTATCAGGTGGATGTAAAAAGGCATGAGGATAGTGCCTTTGGGCGCAGTGTGCTGCAGGAATCAGTATAGGTCCTCAAGTCTGGGGGCGCCCTACAGGTTGTGTCTCCCTCCCCTCAAATAGCATTGCTATGGGATGTCCCATATAGTTAATAACTATGGCTCTGTGTCCCGTGATGTACGATAAAACATTTTTTAAAATGATTTTTATAACAGCTTACCTGTAAAATCCTTTTCGTGGAGTACATCACGGGTCAAAGAGGTCCCTCCCCTCTTTTGGGATTTGTGTATATTGCTTTGCTACCAAACGGAGGTACTCCTGGTAGGAGAAGGGGTTATATAGGGAGTGAACTTCCTGTATTGGGTGTGCCAGTGTCCATCACCTGAAGGTGCCTATATACCCATATAGTTAATAACTGTGTCCTGTGATGTACTCCAAGAAAAGGATTTTTACAGGTAAGCTTTTATAAAATTTGCTGGTTTACCGCACCATGGAGGGGCGGAGCTAAAACTAGGGGAGTATCAAAATTGGAAACATATTGGATATATCAGCTACAGTCCCACTCCCCGCTGGGCATGAACGTGGAGTGGGATATTAACGCCTTTATAAACAAAGCTTGATCTACCTACAACGCCCCTCATCTTGACTATTTGCCACATTACTTTTTCTTATATTGATTTTACCGTTCTCATTTTTCTGCTGCTTTTTAACAATAATTTTATTTCTATCAATATTTCTAAATTATTAATATATATTTTTACATATAAATCATATTAGCCCGCTTATAATCTGTTTACGTAACAGCTTACAACAAAGGCGAGGGTTTACCATTTTATACCCATTTTAATTTACTCTGGAGAGTTTTATGAGTATTTTTTATAATACCTTAATTCTTTATCGTGTTTTATGAAAACTATTTTATGTGCATCTTTTATGTGTTTTTATGTGCAGCTTTCAGACATTTTTTATACCCATGTTTTTACATGTACATATGTCTGTACTTTTATGCATAATTTATACATTCAAACACACATAGATTTGATAGCACATTCTACGTTCGTTTAATAGTTTTTCCATTTTACATACCAAATAATTTGACATACTTTTAAACATTGGACTCTTCACAACATATATATTTATTTGCATAGAAATTGAAGAGTCTAGTTATGTACATACATATATGTGTACAGGTGCACACATGGGTTAATAGGGTGGGGAGCGGCCCCTCTCTGTGTGTCCCCGCTATTTATGTGGCTTAATCCACCACACTATGACAGTACATCCCATAATCATATCCATCCCTATGGCTGCGCCTTGAAGTAAGCCAGGCCCATATGGCACGCCCAGCAGTGTCAGCAACATTCATATGTGTGCGGCACATGCGCACTAGAGTGAGTCCCTCTCACATTGTGCCTTCCGAATTTCATAATGGAGCGACCGCAACATACTATAGTTGCGCGCGCGTCCGCCCCGCCCCTCTCCACATCGAGGCTTGGATTCTTCTATGTTCAACCAGCCGCCGGCGGAAATGACGTTACGACGTCACGCACGTCACGCTGACGCTGCGCTCCACTGCTATCCACGGAACACATCGAGGAGATGACAACTCACTGTGTCTCTCCTCGATCTTATTTTCAACACATGCCTAATATATAGTTAATCCCCATCTTTATAAATACAATCCCCACAATACTAAGTCTCTTTTAAATAAATTTAAACGAGCCCAATACCGCCGGACCGGAAGTGAGGTCAACTTCCGGTCCGGAAGGTCATACAATGAAACAGACAGATTGGGGTCACTCTCCCTATTTAAATGCACTGCTGATGCTTGTAGTCCACACCCCAGACGAAGTCCCAGAGGACGAAACGCGTCGGGTGGACTACAGCAGCAGCACCTTTGATATCTAAAGACGATTCTATGAGCCTGAATTTTACTTCCAAAATGTGAGTGTTTTTAATCTGTTTTACTACATTAAAAAGTATTTTTTACGGTATCACACCATGCGAGTTCTCTTTTCTCAAAATATGACCGACCACCATTGGAGATTTTGACGACCGCAATCCCCCTGCCCTCCCACACGCTTATATCTTGGAATTCAACCGTGGAACAAGGACCCGGTAACCCTCCACAACAAAGCTTGTCACGACTTATGAGGCGTACGTCTCATTTAGTCTGTGACTTCCGGTAAGCCTCCTTGCAATAGGCACTGAAGCCGAGCATACAGGATCACCATCACCTCACCTAGGAATATTCACCATCTCCGGCCATTTCACATATATTGGGCCATTCACTGGACTATATTGTGTCTATCACTGTATAAACGAATATATACAGTTTTGCGACCCCTTGCACTTAATATTCACTTGCTATTTATTCTATGATTTTAAGTTTTATATTTCACTATATCAACAATTTTTACTCACCAAGCATTTGAACTATATTGAATTTTATCCATTGAATTTTATCTGTCACAAGATCACTTTCACAGCATTTATTCACAATTTTTTATTCAGTTTTTATTTCTGGTCTTTTACTTGTAATATATTGTACAAGATTTTATATACAGTTTTATCCAACTTTGATATATATATCTGTATACTATACGTATATTAACATCACGTAAGGGTGACCATACACGTATACCTCTGAGCGCAACATATACACTTTTTCCAAATTTTCTTTTTCCCGTTTGTCTATCGGTCATGTTTGCAGCTCCATTATAAACCATCCAAACTCAGCGCAATATTTCCCTACTTCCAAATTTATCTGTCCTACTTTTGACTCATTATTGCAGCAGTGTATTTCCCTCTCTCTCTTTTTTACCATCATGGACGTATTTGAATACCGCGCCACACGAACAGTAAATACAGAGGGAGTTTTTGTAGTAACAAACAATGATACCGCCATTGGCGGACTCTTCATGAGACTCAGGAACATCATGGTCTCTGAGCTTCACCTACAATGGGATCTAGCATTTCTAGATCAATATACTAGAGAGCACATGGTCCCCCGAAGCCTGAGGTGGGATATCTCCCCCCAACAGGGCGACTCTGATCTAGAATCATGGTATAAATACTTCAATGAGGCTGGAATAGAGTTTTTAAACTTCCTTAAAACACGGAAACAAAGTCGTCTCTGCGTTTTGGATAAGGAGATCAAGGAGATTAAAGAAAAACTACTGAGCTATAAAAACACAGTAGAATATAACACCCTCTCCTCCAATCTCCAGGCTCACCTTATCAAAGAAGACAGAGACCAAAAAGCAAAAAAGCATAAGAAATATACACGTGACATCAATGATTACAAAGCATGTAAAGTTTTTAACTGGCAAAAACAAACTACCTCAGAGGTATCTATGGAAACTAATATTGCCTCCACTAGTAATGGAGATGGGGCAGCTCCCAGTTCTCAACAAACCAATACCAATACACCACTCGCTAAGAGCACACAGAATAACTCCTATCCACAGAGAGCACCAATCTCTAATACACGTACCCCACAAAGAGGTAGGGGCAATAGCAACAACAGAAGAGGACAAAGGGGACGCAGAGGGAACCAGTCCAACCCTGGAAATCGCCATTACGATTATGATGATTACCAATATAGAGGTTCACCTGCTAGGTACCAGGCCCCCCAAAAAAATTACCCTAATCCTCCCTATATGAACTATCCTCCGACCCAACCTACACATTTTCCATCCATACCCACCCATAATCGATACCAACCTCTGCGTGAACCCTATGAGGATAATGTATATCCATATCCAGATGTAGAATATGATCAACCAACCTATGGATATAATCAGATCAACCATTACCCAAATCAGGATTTTCACAGGGACCCCCAAGGCAGAAAAAGGGGCCCAGACCTAAGAGAGGCTGCAGAGGAGGGAGGAGGATACAGAGAAGGAAAAAGAAAGCGCACATAAAGTGTCAGGGGGTGTTCAACCTAAGTAAGACCGTGCTGACGGATCAAGAAAAAACAGTCCTAGACAAAGGCCTTAAGTTTGCACCCCCACGCAAACTTAATAAGTTTGAAACTTTTATAGACGTCCATAAATATATCCGGAAGGTAAATATTCAGAGATATATAATTTCCAATCCGATTAACAGTCACACCAGGGCAGCCATGTCCGGTATGGTCCACTCGGATCTTTCAAATCCCTCACTTTTTAATCCCCCCACCCAACTAGCACCAGCTCTGAATATCTTCAGGGATTTAGTGCTAAAGGATCTCGCCCAACTGCCACATAAACGCATTTATAACAACTCTTTGCCAAGCATAGGAGTAAAATCCCTTTGTGATAATAAAAATCTGGTAATACGCCCCGCTGATAAAGGGGGCGGAATCGTTTTACTAGACAAATCAGCATATATGAGCGAGATGTATAAAATCCTTAATGATCAGACCACTTACAAAGAACTACCTGTTAACCCAACAAACCAATATAAGAAATCACTCACTACTATTATATCCAAGGGGTTCGGTTCCTCTATTTTAAACCGTAAGGAACGAGATTTTTTAATCCCCAGAGCCCCCCGTATTCCCATTATTTATTATTTACCAAAGATCCATAAAGATGCAACAAACCCCCCTGGACGACCGATCATCAGCGGTATTGATTCCGTCACGTCCAGGATTGGTAAATACGTGGACCATTTTTTACAACCTATAGTCAAAAAAATACCCTCCTACCTCAAAGACACTAAGCATGTCATCAACAAACTGGCCTCTCTAAATATCGATAATGATTACATTATGGCCACTGCAGATGTGGCATCACTTTATACATGCATAGCACACTCTAAGGGCTTAGAAGCAGTCAAAATATTTCTAGAAAGAGAAAATACCTTAATACGCACCCAAACCAATTTCATTATGGATTTATTAGATTTTGCTACTCACCACAACTACTTCTGGTTTGATGGACGCTTCTACTTACAAGAAAAAGGGGTAGCCATGGGAGCTAAGTTCGCTCCAAGCTTGGCTAATATATTTATGGCCAAATGGGAGGAGGATGTCGTCTACGCTATGCAAATGCCTCAATTGATACTTTGGGCACGTTACATTGATGACATCCTCCTCCTATGGAATGGAACCTCAGAATCATTGGAATCTTTTTTCCTGTCCCTTAATAATAATGACAGAGGTATAGTCCTCACATATGAATCAAGTAAAACCAAGATACATTTTCTGGACTTAGAGATTACTATAAAAGAACGCCAGTTCGAACTCAGTACATATTTTAAATCCACAGACCGCAATGGTTATATACCAATTGATAGCTGTCATCATAAAGCATGGTTGCGTTCTGTCCCCAAGAGTCAATTCCTGCGATTACGCAGAAACTGCACAGACATCACCAGATTCAAAGAACAGGCCAATGTACTAAGAGACCGCTTCAAAGAAAAAGGCTACAACATGGACGAAGTGGACCATGATTTAAACAGAGTTTTAGAAACAGATCGAACCACACTTCTGATAGATAAACCAGACCAACCTCATGATGACAATTTCAGATGGTCTTTTCTTACATCTTATTCAATACAGCATAGACAAATTAAATCTATCTTCGAACGACATTGGGGCATCCTTAGAAATGATAAAATTCTGGGTAATCTTATACCTGACAAAGCAAAGGTTATCTACAAGGGAGCACCATCTCTTAACAGCAAGATCGCTCCAACAATTATCAACCCACCTGTAAGGCCCTCATTCTTCCATGATCTTACAGGCTACTACCCTTGCAAAAAATGCACAGTATGTCACTTTAACATAAGCGGTAGACGAAATACTAAGGAATTTGAATCTTCTGTAACCAAGCAAAAATTTCCAATTAAAAGCTTTTGTACTTGCGCCACAACACATGTCGTATATCTTATCACATGTCCGTGCTCAAAACAATACGTAGGACGCACAATACGCTCCTTCACGACACGTGTCACGGAACACATTACTAAGATTAAAAGTGGTAGCACAAAACACACAGTCCCGAGGCACTATCGACAGTATCATAACCGAGATCCTCGCGGTACTCAGTTTTTAATTATCGACAAATTTACCGCACCATGGAGGGGCGGAGCTAAAACTAGGGGAGTATCAAAATTGGAAACATATTGGATATATCAGCTACAGTCCCACTCCCCGCTGGGCATGAACGTGGAGTGGGATATTAACGCCTTTATAAACAAAGCTTGATCTACCTACAACGCCCCTCATCTTGACTATTTGCCACATTACTTTTTCTTATATTGATTTTACCGTTCTCATTTTTCTGCTGCTTTTTAACAATAATTTTATTTCTATCAATATTTCTAAATTATTAATATATATTTTTACATATAAATCATATTAGCCCGCTTATAATCTGTTTACGTAACAGCTTACAACAAAGGCGAGGGTTTACCATTTTATACCCATTTTAATTTACTCTGGAGAGTTTTATGAGTATTTTTTATAATACCTTAATTCTTTATCGTGTTTTATGAAAACTATTTTATGTGCATCTTTTATGTGTTTTTATGTGCAGCTTTCAGACATTTTTTATACCCATGTTTTTACATGTACATATGTCTGTACTTTTATGCATAATTTATACATTCAAACACACATAGATTTGATAGCACATTCTACGTTCGTTTAATAGTTTTTCCATTTTACATACCAAATAATTTGACATACTTTTAAACATTGGACTCTTCACAACATATATATTTATTTGCATAGAAATTGAAGAGTCTAGTTATGTACATACATATATGTGTACAGGTGCACACATGGGTTAATAGGGTGGGGAGCGGCCCCTCTCTGTGTGTCCCCGCTATTTATGTGGCTTAATCCACCACACTATGACAGTACATCCCATAATCATATCCATCCCTATGGCTGCGCCTTGAAGTAAGCCAGGCCCATATGGCACGCCCAGCAGTGTCAGCAACATTCATATGTGTGCGGCACATGCGCACTAGAGTGAGTCCCTCTCACATTGTGCCTTCCGAATTTCATAATGGAGCGACCGCAACATACTATAGTTGCGCGCGCGTCCGCCCCGCCCCTCTCCACATCGAGGCTTGGATTCTTCTATGTTCAACCAGCCGCCGGCGGAAATGACGTTACGACGTCACGCACGTCACGCTGACGCTGCGCTCCACTGCTATCCACGGAACACATCGAGGAGATGACAACTCACTGTGTCTCTCCTCGATCTTATTTTCAACACATGCCTAATATATAGTTAATCCCCATCTTTATAAATACAATCCCCACAATACTAAGTCTCTTTTAAATAAATTTAAACGAGCCCAATACCGCCGGACCGGAAGTGAGGTCAACTTCCGGTCCGGAAGGTCATACAATGAAACAGACAGATTGGGGTCACTCTCCCTATTTAAATGCACTGCTGATGCTTGTAGTCCACACCCCAGACGAAGTCCCAGAGGACGAAACGCGTCGGGTGGACTACAGCAGCAGCACCTTTGATATCTAAAGACGATTCTATGAGCCTGAATTTTACTTCCAAAATGTGAGTGTTTTTAATCTGTTTTACTACATTAAAAAGTATTTTTTACGGTATCACACCATGCGAGTTCTCTTTTCTCAAAATATGACCGACCACCATTGGAGATTTTGACGACCGCAATCCCCCTGCCCTCCCACACGCTTATATCTTGGAATTCAACCGTGGAACAAGGACCCGGTAACCCTCCACAACAAAGCTTGTCACGACTTATGAGGCGTACGTCTCATTTAGTCTGTGACTTCCGGTAAGCCTCCTTGCAATAGGCACTGAAGCCGAGCATACAGGATCACCATCACCTCACCTAGGAATATTCACCATCTCCGGCCATTTCACATATATTGGGCCATTCACTGGACTATATTGTGTCTATCACTGTATAAACGAATATATACAGTTTTGCGACCCCTTGCACTTAATATTCACTTGCTATTTATTCTATGATTTTAAGTTTTATATTTCACTATATCAACAATTTTTACTCACCAAGCATTTGAACTATATTGAATTTTATCCATTGAATTTTATCTGTCACAAGATCACTTTCACAGCATTTATTCACAATTTTTTATTCAGTTTTTATTTCTGGTCTTTTACTTGTAATATATTGTACAAGATTTTATATACAGTTTTATCCAACTTTGATATATATATCTGTATACTATACGTATATTAACATCACGTAAGGGTGACCATACACGTATACCTCTGAGCGCAACATATACACTTTTTCCAAATTTTCTTTTTCCCGTTTGTCTATCGGTCATGTTTGCAGCTCCATTATAAACCATCCAAACTCAGCGCAATATTTCCCTACTTCCAAATTTAGCTGGTTTGCATGCTGCCTGAGCTTTTTTGATCACCCTAAAAATTGGGGGTCTTTGCCTTCTCGGAAGCGCCCATTATATACACACTGGTGGTGTTGATCCCACTATCGAGTTCTTTTGGAAGACTTTTCTTTCTTGTGGAGTTCATTTGCACTGGGACTTTTGAATTGCATCATTTATCTCAAAATCTTCTTCGTATTAATCACTGCTTTTTGTCATTACATCCGTTGGGGATTGGACTTGTCACTCTTTTTGTTTTACATAACATATTTGAGTTTGCTATGTGATCCCATATTTTATATTTCAAAAGCAACTTTTATAATATAATTGTTTCTTCCTTTGTTGCATTTAAAAAAATAAATAAAAATTAGTGCACCACTTATTTTACGCATTAAACAACATTTTACCAAATTATTATTATTTTTTTTTAATTCTTATTTTACCAATATTAATGCAAAATTTGTAAACAAGACCAAGGTAGGTGGGTGGAAGACTGACATTTCAGATGTTATCTTAGAAGCTCTGAATAAAACTGTCTGCCAATTTAGAGATGCATATAAACAATTAAATCAGAACTCCAGCCAAAAATAATAATACAATATAAATAGGTCTTACAAAATTACAAAACCAGCTTTTGCTGCAATATTTATCTTCAATCCCGAATCCCTTGCAGTTCAGTTTTTTTCTAGATGTACTTCGTCTAATGGCCAACATCAACCTACTTACTCTAAGCCCAGGTTGTTCTGGTCCCAACCTAGCCTGTAACTGGACAGTGAAAGGAGAGGTAGCATGGTGATGTGCTCATCTCTCTGGTTGACTCCTTGTTCTACAGCTTCCTTGCACACTCTAATGCCCCGTACACACAGTCGGATTTTCCGACGGAAAATGTCCTATCGGACCATGTTGTCGGAAATTCCGACCGTGTGTGGGCTCCATCGGACTTTTTCTGTCGGAATTTCTGACGGAAAAAGTTTGAGATCCTGCTCTCAAATTTTCAGACAACAAAGTCCTATCGGACTTTTTCTGATCGTGTGTATCGAATTCCTCCGGACAAAGTGCCACGCATGCTCAGATCACATTACAAGACCAAAGCTATTGGCTACTAGCCTCTTTGTAGTCCCGTCGTACGCAACGAACGTCACCACGTTCAGAATGATCGGATTTTCCGACAACTTTGTCCGACCGTGTGTATGCAAAATCCGACGGATTTTGTGGTCGGAATTTCGGACCGTGTGTATGGGGCATAAGACTGGAAGAGTCTAATACCAGGTCAAATTTTGTATGATATATAATGATATATTGATAGTTGTAGAGCTGAATTCGTTTTTGTCTTTTATATCTGCCTAAAGTTCAGCTTTCACTGACAGGTACAACGTTTAACAAATGTCATTATTGAGTGAAAGAAAATAACGCATATAGGCCTGATGTTCCTTAAAGGAGATGTCTCACGCACAGCCAGAAATCCAGTAAATTTACCACCCATTGGCAAATTTACACTAAGGCTTAGTCAGAATAACAAAGATGATCATTAGTGCCCTTTAAACATGGTGTAATAATGTCTAACTGCTCCTGTTTCTATGGAAATAAATATAGATGCATACCACATGTGTTGTGCTACTAGACTCCAATGAAACATACACAAATGTCATTCACTGTATGATTCTCCTTTACTTGTATTGCATGAATCTAGAACAAATACACCAAAGTTTACTGGAGAGAAAAGCAGTCAAATCCAGATCTACAGGCCAACTTCCATACCCGGTAGTATTTTTTGGTATCCGTGGGCAAGATGCAAGCTGATGGTGGTGGCTGTTTAGGTTGCAAAGCCCTCTCTTCTGTTAGAGTTTACCTAGTTTTCAATATATTATTTCATGTTAAGAGCATGCATGCTACATAATGTCTGATGCCCTGTACACACGACCGGTTTTCCCATTGGAATAAAAGGTTTTTCTGACGGAATTTCGCTCAAGCTGTCTTGCATACCACGGTGACACCAAATTCCGACCGCCAAGAACGCGGTGACGTACAACACGTACGACGGCACTATAAAAAGGAAGTTCAATAGCCACTGCGCCACCCTTTGGGCTACTTCTGCTAATCTCCTGTTTATCTCGTGTTAGTAGAAGTTTGGTGAGAGACGATTCGCGCTTTTCAGACTCATGACTATAAAAAATAATTCTAAACATTATTATGGAGATCTGGCTTTAAAAAAAAAATAAGAGATTATTCATGAGATCACGAGAAATTATAAAGAAATAAGTTTGTCAGAACTCTATGTGAATATCAACAGCAAAACAATTTTATTATTCTAGCATTATAAAGCAAAAAATAATGCGCTGCATTAAAAGATCACAGAATTTGCAGCGTGAGGAATGTGCTATCTCCATTACAAATGCTAGTTTTACCAGACCGAGCGCTTCCGTCTCGTACTTGCTTCAGCGCATGCATGGTTTTTGGTGTCAGAACAGCATACAGACGAGCGTTTTTTCCGACAGGAATTTTTTCCATCCGAAAAATATAGAACATGTTCTCTATCTAAGTCCGTCTGAATTTTCGATGGAAAAAGTCAGATGGGGCATACACATGGTCGGAATATACGATGAAAAGCTCCCATCAGACTTTTTCTGTGCTGCCTTATCTTTTAGATGATAAGTACATTGTACTTAAGGCCCCTTTCACACAGGAAGGCCAATCGGGTCAGCTCATCAGTTTTTCAGGCGGACCCGATCAGACCATCCATTTTCCACTATGGAGTGACGGATGTAAACAGACATGTGTCTGTTTACACCCACCGACCTCCAATGCGATTTGAGCCGCTAAAATCAGATGAATGGGGATCCGTTCCCCATCTGTCTTGCGAATCAGATGGCAGACAGATGTTAATGAACAGGCGGTCTGTTTACCTTTGGTATTCCATAGAGGAATTGGGCTGTGTCTGTGTCCTCTTTGCATAAGGGGAGCAGACACAGACCAGCCATATGCCTGCTCAATGGGGATCAGCAGACAGACTCCCCGCTGAGCAGGCGGACTCCTCCCAGTCCCATGTGAAACGGGCCTTATTGAGCACCTGGGCCCATTTTCTGTCCGATACATTTGTGATGGCAACTACAAGGTTATATAAAATTTCTACAGTGTATGCAACTAATTTGTATTTTATATTAGTACATTTGTGCATAAAGTTCTGTGTATTTTGTGCTGTACAGAGCTCACGGCAGACAACGCTTAAAGTTACCTTTGTGCAAAATGAATGATCTTTTTGCCCTGAAATCAACTTGCATGATCTTTTTTTATTTTTGCACCTATAAACAGGCTCATATATTCTTTTATGGGGGTTAAGCAAGTTTCCATTGGCTGTAAGCCAAAGGACTAGGAGACAGCTTATGTTAAAGAATGAAGAACAATGAGGAGTTGTCTGAAAACTTCCAACCTTGCCAACTTATTGAAATGTTATCTGATACCAGTGCAATGAAGTTATTTGTTGCCAAATGGCCACACCAAAGTTTGTATGACTCTTATTATGGCTAGATTTTTATCTGTAGAAGTGAGCTCATGGGGGAGCTTTACACCCCTCATACCTTGCAAAACATTTCTCTGTACAGTTATTGTTTAGAGTTTTACTTTCAGCCACCTAAGACTTGACACTGTCAGCACTTCTCTCTCTTCTCTGTATGCCTGATCAAGCTTGTTACATTCTTGACAGAAATTTACCTTCATCACTTTAAATTTGGCAGCCTTCCATTTTACAGACACTTAGCGGTTGGAAACCATTGCCTCGAGCTCCATAATTACATTTTTGTCTAATTTCAGGAAATGTGACTTAATAACTTATTTTACTTTTTTGTAATTAATAAAGCTAGTGGTTGGAAGTAAAGCTGATACTAGAGACATAAAAGAACATTCATTTTATGCAGTTGGTTATGGACAGATCAGGCTTCTGTCTGTTGTACCTGGCAAGCTGGTCATGTATGAAAACAATAAACTATCATGTGATGTTATCAATGAAAAATATTATTTTGAATGCAGAAATCTATATATTTCCTAGTTCAATCAATTTAGTTCTAATTCTAAAGCCCCATACACACGGTCGGACTTTTTCATGGATTCTGTCCGATCGGACAAGGTTGTTGAAAAATCAGACCGTGTGTATGCACCATCGGACAGTGTTCGTCGGTTTGGCCGACGGACAAAGTCTTATCTCCTGCTGGAAAACTTTGCCGTCAACACGGTCCGATCACACCAAATCCGAGCGTGTGTACGCTTGTCCGACCGGACAAAGTGCTACGCATGCTCAGATCACATTACAAGACCAAAGCTATTGGCTACTAGCCTCTACGTAGTCCCGTCGTAGGCAACAAATGTCACCACGTTCAGAATGATCGGATTTTCCGACAACTTTGTCCGATCGTGTGTACGCAAAACCAACATCAGACAAAGTATGACGGACATGGTCCGACGGACCTGGTCCACGGATTGTCCGCGCGTGTGTATGGGGCTTAACTGTAGTCTGCCTGGCAACATATGCTTGGCCTATCATGAACTCGAAAGTACCTTGCTAAATATCTAGATATGCTTTGTAGAATTACTAAATGGCAAGGACATATAAGAAATCTTTCTTTGTCTTATACTATGCTATATCAAGGGTTTATATCACCCAAAACCATCACTGGTAGCAGGATTAGTCTCCTCCCATTCTGCTTTTTTATGAGATGATTTAAACATATGTATATATTTTTTGTTGTTGCTGGGGAGTGCAAAAACCTTAAAGTGTTACTAAAACCCACAACACTAAAATCAGTGTGTATATGCAGCATAGCATGCTTGTTATACTCACTGTGGAACTTAAGGGGTTAATCCTCTGCATTGTGTAAAAAGGCTGTTTTATCCTGTATGCATAGATCCTTCCCTCCGTGCACTATCTATCTGGGGAAGGCCAGCTTACACAGGCAGGGTAGCCAACCTGCACATGCTCAGTTGTGTCTTTTATGCTGGAGAGAATATTGCTTTGTTGAGCTGAACTAGCCAGGTCACATGATATTGACATCACACATGTGGGCGTGTATACAGGCTGCAGTGGAAATCTCCTCCTTACTGAACTCTCAGCACTGGAGAAACTGTGCAGTTTATCACTGACCGTGGTATACAGATCAGCCAAAAAGGTATATAGTGGCAATATTTTAATGTAAAAAAAATAAAGATTTATAAGCTGTGGGCACTGTGGAGGGGCAGATGAACTATTTTCATATTACTGGGTTTAGTAACACTTTTAGTCCTTGTTCTCTTTGTGAACCTGTGATTGGTAAAGTTTTCACAAAACATGCATGCAAGTCAGGTAATTTACCTATCTTTATTATTTACCACTGTGCTCTATAGGATTATCTAAATATCGGGTCTGGCTGGCCAGAAATAATAATACCTTGGCAGATAAATTCAGCTGTTGACCTGGAGTTCAGATTTAAAGTACACCTAAACCATATAAATGAAAGAATCAGGCTCATTTTGATTACTCGCTGAACGCTAATTTCTGGTTATGACCGCTCCGCATTTCCTGGATCCATGTATAACGAAGGTACTGATCTGTCAGAAGTACACCAATCAGTTCCTCTGCCTTGTAATATGACGTAAATCGAGCAATCCTGATACCAATAATAGGTAAGTATTTGGATCCTGTTATTGTTAATATTGACCACTAAGAACAAAGACAGGTTCTAACTTTGTCCTCGTTTAATGGTAATATGGCATTTTGACTTTTCCAGTTGCTTTCTGTCATCACATAATTAGATTGTCATGCAACTTGTTTAAAATCATTGGCATCGTGCAATGATTCAACTCCAAATGCAAGTACCGTAGACTGGTATAGTCACCCTAAATAGACTTTCTTTTACATTTATGACATTTAATAGCCAGCAGGTCGACCAAGCTCTATGATACCGCTAATTGACTGTGACATGTAAAGTTGGACTAAGGACAAGCTCTGCAACTCAAAGATCCCACAAACAGAAAATCATTCTTTAGTTCTCAGCAAATGAAAACATTTATGAACACAGTTGATTTTTATTGAATCCCATGTTATGAAATGCTGTTCTGTTCTTGTCCTAGGAGTGTTGATTGAGAAAAAAAGCTGATGGAAGACGGGTGATGGGATTGCCTGGATTAGTATTGTCAGCTATGTCTACACCCAGTTCAATGCTGCCTTCAAGAGATAAACAGTTCTAAAGAAACTATAAATGTAAAAAGATATAATGCAAGGCTTTTCTTTCTAAACACAGTGTCTCATTCTGGCTACCGAAATTTAGGATTCATTTTCTTTATTGTTGTATTGTCATTTATAATTACTGTTATTTTCGTTAACAATTGTACTGCAGTTTATTGGTTTCATAAAATTCTGACTTAAAATCAGGTCTATTTAAAGCTGCACTCCAAACAAAGTAAAATGGATTGAGAAAGGTGGCCAGCATGCTCTGCTGCACTGCGCAGTGCTGTCAGTCTAATGCCGCGTACACACGTGCGGACTTTTGCCGGCGGACCTAGTCCAGCGGACAATCCCGCGGGACTTTCCAGCTAGGTCCGCTGAACTTTCCGAGCGTGTGGACTTGCCCACACACGCACGGACTTCTCCAGCGGATAATCCGCCGGCCAAAAGTCCGCGGGACTTTTGAAAATGAACGGACTTGCCCACACACGGAGCAGTCCGTTCATTTCGAACGTAACTTCAGGTTACGTAGCTAGCGTAGGCAGTAAATGCCGCCGCGCTAGCTCCGCAAGCTGGCATGGATTTAAAGGGAATCCCCACGCCGAAAAAACGGCGTGGGGGTTCCCCCCAAATCCATGTCAGACCCTCATCCGAGCACGCAGCCTGGCAGGCCAGGAAAGGGGTGGGGACGAACGAGCGCCCCCCCCTCCTGAGCCGTACCAGGCCGCGTGCCCTCAACATGGGGGGTGCCCTGGGGAAAGGGGGGCCGTGCGGCCCCCCCACCCCAAAGCACCTTGTCCCCATGTTGATGAGGACAAGGGCCTCTTCCCGACAACCCTGGCCGTTGGTTGTCGGGGTCTGCGGGCGGGGGCTTATCAGAATCTGGGAGCCCCCTTTAATAAGGGGGCCCCCAGATACCGGCCCCCCACCCTATGTGAATGAGTATGGGGTACGATGTACCCCTACCCATTCACCTAAGGTGTAAAATGTAAAGTACAAAAACACACACACTTTTGAAAAAATATTTTATTGCACTGCTCCGGGGGTCTTCTTCCGTCTTGGGGGTCTTCTCGCCGGACTCCTCCGCTCTCTTCTGCTCTTTTACCTAGCTCTTTCACGAGCGGGGGGAGTCCGGCTACCTTCTTCGTCGTCGCCGCCGTCGTCGTCTGGGGGTCTCGATCCGCCTTCGGGGGTCTTCCGGGGGTCTCTTCTGTTCTTGCGGCGGTCGTCGTCTTCCGCGCCGCCGGCGCCTTCTTCTTGTCCTTCTTCTTGTTCTTCTTCTTCCGATGTTGACCCGACGCTCTCTCTGCCCGGAATGCTTGTGCCGCGCTGCGCTTGGACTTATATAGGGGCATGGGGACAGGGTCACATGCACATGTCACATGGTGACCCCGCCCTTGCCCACTAACGGCGGGATTGTCCGCTGGACTGCCAAGTCCAGCGGATAATTTTAAAACAAAACTTAAAACTTTGGTCCGCCGGACTTTGGCGCCAAAAAGTCCGCCGGCGCCCACACACGAGGGGATTATCCGCTGGACTTCAGTCCAGCGGATAATCCCGCGGGATTGTCCCTTCGTGTGTACGCGGCATAACAATAGTAGCTTGCTGACAAGGGGAAGAGAGCAGAGTGGTCACTCATTTGTGTGCTGCTGCTTTTTTATTGTGTAGACCTCCAGAGTTAGGGATAGCCAACATCCTTCTGTGTAGAGTGGATTACAAGGCATGGTGCATGTAGCACAAGATAGATTCATGGGGGCCAGACACTTCTTGAATGCAAAGAAATTTATTGTCTCCTAAACAGAACTGTGGGAGAGAGGGTTTAGGGCCAGGGACACCCTTTAGTAGTTGCAATGTAATTAGCAGACTCCGAGACTTTAATAGGTGGACAGCCATGCAGGGAAAGGCACCCAGCCGGTCACCACTTCTGCGTGTGTAGACACGCTGTCTCCTATGCCAACGAGCTTGAACAGTTTCTAACAAAGTTTACAATGAACTCTTTATTTCCTCCAAAATCTCCTATTGTAGATCTTAACTCAACTGAGCTCCCAGTCTCTCTCACTAGACTTGCTTATCCACTGTCACTGGATCTTTGAGCTCTTCCAATCTTCTCTCTCTCTGTATCTTCCTCAAGCGTCACCCCTGCTTCCCTGCTGGGTCCCTAGCTTGGCATCCAAGATACTCCTCAAGCGTCACCCAGGGCCGGACTGGGCATAAAAACCAGCCCTGGAAATAATTTCATAGCAGCCCCAGTGGTGTAGCATGGGTTGTCATTTAGCACTCCGAGTCCCTTCCACTCGTACAGTATATTTAGCATAAGGTACCCCTATGGTACCTCATGGATGTACCACACTTTCTTTGTTCTCCTTTCTTTCCCTTTTATCTCTCTCTATCCTAATGTCTCTTTTTTTCCCCCCATATATCGCTCTCTATCCATCTGTCATGTTCTTTCTCTCCCGCTTTCTTTGTTCCTCCCCATTTTTTTTATTTCTTCTCCTCATCTTTGTTTTTTTTTACCCCCCTCTCTCACTTCTTTAGCTACACACACACACGCTGTATGTATTTACACCTATATGTATGTTGCACCCAATGAATTATTGTCTTTTGGGGGAGGGTGGATTCCAATGTGAAGTGTGCCTTGGCCATAGCGCCCACCATAAAGCATCCTCCCTCTTTACTGGTCCAGGACTGGGGGCTGTAATATACTTCTGCTGTGGCAGATGGGGAAGTGTGTACAGTGTGTGTGTCCTCTCCTGCAGGGATTGCAGACACATTACAGGAGATGGTCAGAGGCTGCAGATATAGTACAGGCAGGGATTTTTTCAGCTGGAACGTGGTGGAACTCAGTACCACCACCTCAGGCCCTCTGCTCCCTGCTCACCACTATCGCTCTGTGGGAGCCGGACTTCTGTGTTTACAAGTGACAGCTTGGCTCCCTCAGATCTGATCTCCTGAGTGGCTCCCACTAAATGCAGGATGGGGAGAAGGGGGATGCAGGTGCCTGGAGTGTGTGCAGGGCATGGCTGAGTCCCTGCACCTATTCTCTGAGAAAAAAAAGCCATGAGTACAGGAGAGGGTCAGAGACTGCAGCCATGGTACAGGAGAGGGTCGGAGACTGCAGCCATGGTACAGGAGAGGGTCGGAGACTGCAGCCATGGTACAGGAGAGGGTCGGAGACTGCAGCCATGGTACAGGAGAGGGTCGGAGACTGCAGCCATGGTACAGGAGAGGGTCGGAGACTGCAGCCATGGTACAGGAGAGGGTCGGAGACTGCAGCCATGGTACAGGAGAGGGTCGGAGACTGCAGCCATGGTACAGGAGAGGGTCGGAGACTGCAGCCATGGTACAGGAGAGGGTCGGAGACTGCAGCCATGGTACAGGAGAGGGTCGGAGACTGCAGCCATGGTACAGGAGAGGTCGGAGACTGCAGCCATGGTACAGGAGAGGGTCGGAGACTGCAGCCATGGTACAGGAGAGGGTCGGAGACTGCAGCCATGGTACAGGAGAGGGTCGGAGACTGCAGCCATGGTACAGGAGAGGGTCGGAGACTGCAGCCATGGTACAGGAGAGGGTCGGAGACTGCAGACATAGTACAGGAGAGGGTCGGAGACTGCAGACATAGTACAGGAGAGGGTCGGAGACTGCAGACATAGTACAGGAGAGGGTCGGAGACTGCAGACATAGTACAGGTTAGGGATCGCAGACATGATTGATTCAGGAGACTGCATTTAAAGCTGAACTCAGTGTACAGGTATATAGTATCGCAGGGTTGCTCCACTCTATTTAAACCATCTCTGCAAGATCAAGTCAGTCATTTTACTTTGAAAGTACAACCAAGTAACAGAACACAGCTTCACATCCCATTTCCAAAATACACATTTTCTTGCAAACACTAAACTGCTCAGGATTAGTGGAGGACAGTAACCAGTTAATGGGGCTGTGAAGCTTTTAGCCTGATCCTGCAGTACGTCCTCCAAAAAAAAAAAAAAAGAAAACAATCTGTGCAGCACAGAGGGAGCTCTGGCTAAATAGCTGATTATAAGCTGAAAGGGTTAACAGCCATGTGTCCTGGTCTCATAGAATGCTGCTGCAGCGTCTTCCAGAGATCTTATCGGTGTGATCAGACAATGTGCAGGTCGGGTTAGCAAATAAATAAAAAAGTAATCAGGGAGATACAAGGGAGGGGAGGCTGATCTGTAACCTGCACACTGCCTGATCACATTTGGAAGACACTGCAGCCGGCCAGCAACATGTTACTGTGCTCCAGACGATCCAGACTTGTGAGTCATGCAGAACTTACATTATTGTAGTCATACCTCCTTGTATCTCCCTCCTGGCGACCCCATTCTGCCCCACTCCAGCGCTTACAGTCAAATGTGAGTGGGGGAGGGCTACACTGCCTGCTGATTGGCTGTGGATGGATGGGAGGAGGAGCAAGTCCCCTAAGCAGCGCTATTGGCTGTGGGTTCCCTGCTAAAAGAAATGATCAGTCTACTGCCCAGTAAACACACAGTAAGCGTCCATGCTCCCTCCCTCCTGCACACCACAGACCTGTCTGCCGCACTGCTAGAATTCGATTCCTCAGCTAGCCCCGCCTCCTGTTCACAGCTCCTAGCTGACAGCGGCCCCAGGGCAGCCAGCCTACCGGGAAATCTCCCGCTATCCCGGTAGGCCAGTCCGGCCCTGGCGTCACCCCACTGGCCTGCTCAGTCCCTGGCTTGACACACAAGGCTGCTCTGCAAGCGTCACCTTTGCTGGCTGGGTCCCTAACTTGACACCTGCTGAAGTTTCCCAATTCTTCATCGTCGGTTGGTGAGAATACTGCTCTGGTACTTGCTTCAGCTACTCACGGTGGTAACAAGGTGGATGGTCCCTTAGTGGTGACAACTTCCCCTCTACCGCTGACCATGACAAGTTCTCCGGGCGGCAGAACCGTCACTTCTGGTTGGACTGCAAGCTGCAATCCTAACCCTATGCTGCTTTCTTGCTTCTGGATAGGCTCTCAGACAGCCTAGCAGCCAGACCTCCCCGGATAGGCCTCAGGCTCAACACACGTCCACCCAGACAGCTGTCCAGGTGTCACAGAACCCTGATCACCTGACCTCACCCAAATAAATAGGCTCTCCCAGCAGGCCAAGGGACCAAAGAAGATCCCTGCCCATTGGCTGAGATACCCCATCTATTCCTAATCTGTCCTTGCAATGCCCGTGTCTTATCTAATGTCACCAGATACCCGGCCATCTAGCAACAGAAGAGAGAAGTCCAGCAATTCCAGAATTATTGTGGAATCAATTGATCCCCTATCAATTGGCCAAGGCAACTATACCTGGCAGGTACATTTACTAGCAGCTCTGCCTGAACATCAGGGTGCTACATCAGATCTAGTTACATTGTCTGCCTCCCACCAGTAGGGGGAACAGACAAGCCAAAAGAGATCCATAGACTTTCACATTGACTGCATTGGACTGTGGAAGTGGAAGTCATGAATAGGAACCATGCTGTGGAATCCTATGGACCATTGAACTGCAGCACCTCAAACAGACAGTGTTGGGGAGCAAGAAAGGCTGTATTTCCCAGGATTTGACAAAGAGGCATGCCCAGAAACATGTTATCCTGGCTACTGGCTTTCTAACCATCCTTGTGGTACACTCCCATATGCCCTGCTAGCCAATGGTGTGTGGCTGTGTCCGGAGTTCAAGTGATGTTACTTCCAGGGACACGAGATCCTGCAGTCCCTGTGCTGTGGCCAGCGGTCTCCTGTCACAAACCTGCAGCTCCATCACAGCCTTCTGCCATGGACTCCTACAGCCCTCAATGCCCCTCCAGCAGATGCCTTCTATCACTGGTTTGGGTCTTTCAACTAGCAGCTGTGTGCACAGCACCATGTAAGACTTTTAATTAGCCTTTTCAGTAAAGCATGATTTTAACTGGATTTCCTTGTCTCCTGTGGATCCTGGGCTCTGGCTAGTGCATCTACCCCACACAGTCCATTCCACAGACTGTGTCAGGAAAGACAAAATATACCCAGGCGCATAGTTATGTGCAGATGAAGAATTCCTATTAGCCAAATCTATTGTCAACAAAGAACCAATGTGCATAGGCAAATGCGTGTGTGCTGGTGTGCAAGCCAGCATGCATGACCGCCACTAGATTGGCAGCAAGTGGGCTATTTTAATACCTCTGCTGCACTAGGACCTTGCCTTATGGTCTACAATGTTCTGCTACCTGTTACCTGTTTGATGACGGTGCTTGATCTTCTGTTGCTGTTCTCCTATTTATCTGACCACACTTGAACTCTGCCTGAACCAACCCCTAGCTTGCCCTTTGACCACGTCCCTGCCTGATCCTTCTGCCTATCTGCCTACCATTGCCAACTCCAACCTGAACATGACTATTCTTCTGCCTGCGGCTCTGTACCTGAAGTGCTTGCTAGTTTCTGACCCAGCTTGCCTGACTCTGCTCTGTTTCTAGCCCATGTAAGTCAGTTGTAGACTAAGTGTTCTAAAATTTTAGAGGTGAATGGGAGCAATGAGATGGGTGTTAAGTTGTTTAGGTTGGTAGGGTTCACTGAGGGCTTTTTAAGTATGGAAGTGATCTGTGCATTACACAAAAAATAAAAAGTACCTCTGCGCTACCCCTGTGTAAAACAGCTCCGTAGTGTGTGAACCAAATAATGTACCTATATAATAAGTGCACAAAAAAATTGCCAGGTGTGGTTGCTGCAAACACCACACTGTGTTCCCACCAGTTATAATATAGTAAATATGAATAAGTGTTGTACAAACCAAAATAAAATAAAACTGATACTTTAAACCAATGATCTCAAATGATCTGAGATTTAAAATATATATACAGTGGTGTGAAAAAGTGTTTGCCCCCTTCCTCATTTCCTGTTCCTTTGCATGTTTGTCACACTTAAGTGTTTCGGAACATCAAACCAATTTAAACAATAGTCAAGGACAACACAAATAAACACAAAATGCAATTTGTAAATGAAGGTGTTTATTATTAAAGGTGAAAAAAAATCCAAACCATCATGGCCCTGTGTGAAAAAGTGATTGCCCCCCTTGTTAAAACATACTATAACTGTGGTTGTCCACACCTGAGTTCAATTTCTCTAGCCACACCCAGGCCTGATTATTGCCACACCTGTTCACAATCAAGGCATCACTTAAATAGGAGCTGCTTGACACAGTAAGGTCCACCAGAAGATCCTTAAAAGCTACACATCATGCCGAGACCCAAAGAAATTCAGGAACAATTGAGAAAGAAAGTAATTGAGATCTATCAGTCTGGAAAGGGTTATAAAGCCATTTCCAAAGCTTTGGGAATCCAGCGAACCACAGTGAGAGCCATTATCCACAAATGGCGAAGACATGGAACAGTGGTGAACCTTCCCAGGAGTGGCCGGCCGCCCAAAATTACCCCAAGAGCGCAGCGACGACTCATCCAAGAGGTCACAAAAGACCCCACAACAACGTCCAAGGAACTGCAGGCCTCACTTGCCTCAGTTAAGGTCAGCGTTCATGCCTCCACCATCAGGAAAAGACTGGGCAAAAATGGCCTGCATGGCAGAGTTCCAAGGAGAAAACCACTGCTGAGCAAAAAGAACATCAAAGCTCATCTCAATTTCTCCACAACACATCTTGATGATCCCCAAGACTTTTGGGACAACATTCTGTGGACCGATGAGACAAAAGTGGAACTCTTTGGAAGGTGTGTGTCCAAGTATATCTGGCGTAGAAAGAACACTGCATTTCAGAAAAAGAACATTATACCAACAGTAAAATATGGTGGTGGTAGTGTGATGGTCTGGGGCTGTTTTGCTGCTTCAGGACCTGGAAGACTTGCCGTGATAAAAGGAACTATGAATTCTGCTGTCTACCAAGAGATCCTGAAGGAGAATGTCCGACCATCTGTTTGTGTACTCAAGCTGAAACGAACTTGGGTTCTGCAGCAGGACAATGATCCTAAACACACCAGCAAGTCCACCACCGAATGGCTGAAGAAAAACAAAATGAAGACTTTGGAGTGGCCTAGCCAAAGTCCTGACCTGAATCCTATTGAGATGTTGTGGTATGACCTTAAAAAGGCCGTTCATGCTCGAAAACCCTCTAATGTAACTGAATTAGGACAATTCTGCAAAGATGAGTGGGCCATTATTGCCGTTATCGCAAACGCTTGGTTGCAGTTGTTGCTGCTAAGGGTGGCCCAACCAGTTATTAGGTTTAGGGGGCAATCACTTTTTCACACAGGGCCATGATGGTTTGGATTTTTTTCACCTTTTTCAATAATAAACACCTTCATTTACAAATTGCATTTTGTGTTTACTTGTGTTGTCCTTGACTATTGTTTAAATTGGTTTGATGTTCCGAAACACTTAAGTGTGACAAACATGCAAAGGAACAGGAAATGAGGAAGGGGGCAAACACTTTTTCACACCACTGTATATATATATATATATATATATATATATATATATATATAAAATATATATATATATATCAAAACAGATTATTTCATATTTACTAGTGATCTGTGCAGGCTTTAGAGGGTCGGGGAAGGTGTCACTAGAGAGGAAGAGATTAAAGACGTGAGTAAAAGAGCATAGGATAGAATAGGAGGGTGACTGTAGTAATTGCAAGGGAACAGGATCCAGGGGACAATTGGTTAAGTGGGCATCTGAGAAATGCTTTGTAACCTCTTCGGTAGTAGCCAGAAAGAGGAGAGTGTTGACTGTGCTGTTATACAAGATATGTTGAGTTGGGAAGATGTATGTAGAGTGGAGGTGTCCTCACCTATTGCATAAATCTTGTCTTTGGAGTGATTGGGTAGTGAGTAAGATAGTGGGTAGAGGGGGTGGGAGAAAAAGCAGGGGGTTAAAGGTAGAGAAGAGCCAACAGGGACTGGATGACAAGGTATTAATAAGAGAGACAAAGTAAGTTCTTGGTGACTTTAACATCCCTGCTAATGTTAACAGTCTGTACAGTTCAACTTCTCAATTTAACCTCATCTTTTGACCTAACACAATGGACACACATTACCACCCACTCCAATGGTAATACCCTTGACCAACATGGAGGCAGGAATTGTATTTTAGGAGGGCAGATTTATGTAGGGTAAAATCCTGCAGGGGTTAGGTTTTACGCCACGCAAGAGCACAGCAATGTCTCATGAGACTTCTCGTGTTGTCGGTTTGCCAGGGTTGTAATGGTCAGGGACTGATTTTGCATGTAGTTAGAGGAGCAAGTGCGTCCAGTGAGGATGTGAATGAACTGTTGTAGACAGAGGTGGTCAGGACTGGGGAGAGATTTTATCATAGAGCTGGTCAGTAACAGAAAAAAGAAGAGAAGGGTTAAAATGTCGAAGGTTTCTATAGGTAATCGATTGCTGCTTGGAGGGATAGGTGGTTGGAAACAAGAATACTGTGAAACTGTTGAAGTTGTGATCAGACAGGGGAAAAAGGGGGGTTGGTGAAGTTGCCAGGGGTGCAGAGATGGGAGAATACAAGGTATGTCCATTGGAGTGGGTGGAAGTGTGTGTGTAGATACTGATAGATACTTGCATGATTTTTATTGTTGATGTAGCACCCTCCTAGGTAGGTGCTAGAGTGAGTGTACATAGTTTTTGGTGTCTCTGCTTAACAGGGAGACAGCTAGGTAAATGTATGTGCTGTCTGTTTAACAGTGATCTGTGATTGGTTGATAGAGTCTGCTCAGTCTTATGGCGCTGCTTGTGCTGTCTTGAAAGTTTCACACTGATCCAGTAGATTTAGAGTATATTGGATAGTGGGAGGAAACCTGGCAGATGAGAGCATGGATATCTATACAGCCCTGGCCAATTAGAAGGGAAGGTGCCCCAATGCATGCTGGGTGACTGTATTTATGTCTAATGAGCACATGGGCTCTGGGTCTTCTGCAGAGAGAGAGGTCCAGATGAGGAGGGGGCTGTTGCCCCTCCTCACCGCAGGCTGCCATGCGGCCTCAAGTGGTCGACGGCCTGAAACATTGAAGTTGCAACACATGGTTCTTGTGAGTGCTGACTGAGGGAGGATGTCTGTGGATCCTGTCTGGTCCTGCTGAAGAAGGCTGGTGTGTGTGCTTCAGGAGCGTTGTGAGAACAGGCCCCCACAGGGGATCTCTGGGACTTGTGCTGTTAGATCCCCCCGGGTGCTAGAAGTCAGCTACTAGGTGTAAGTTAAAGGGAACACTGGCTAATGTCTTAAAGAGGCAAAGTTCACTGAGTTCCTTCTGCTACAAAGGGTCCTACAGATAATCTGCTATACAGTTCTATCAAGAGAGTTGTTTTCACCTATGAATAGTTAATTTAATTATCTTCTCCTATCCAAGTTCTCCAAATATCATACAAAACAAATCCCCTAGACTGGTCATTGAAGATAACGAGCGGAAGAGTGTGCGTACCTGGCTGTTTGAATATACCCTGTATCCAAGCGGCTCCTGCGGGGGTACCGCTACATTAGCATACCTTATTTTTCTTTTCCATCCATTTACCTTTGCATCCTGGAACTTTGCCTAGAACTCTGGGTCTGTATTCTGGAACATTTAACAGTGTACATTATCTTGGGTGGAAGACATTGGTGATGTAGTCTTACCAGGATACATCTATAAGGCCCTGGTTATGTCACCAGTGCCTCCCTCAACCAGGAAGTGGTAAAGCAGTAATTGTAAGTAAAAGCAACAATTGTTTGTTTAAAGTGGGGTTGCGGGCAAAAAAAAAAAAGTGGCTTAAAAATCATAAAAAAATGTAAAAAAAATGAATTTTTTACTCACCTCTAAATGCCTTTTGCTAGGGGGTCCCTCGTAGTCTGCCACCTTCATTGCCCGGGCTAAACGTCACTTCCTGTAGGTACCGCACAGTCATCTGGGACATGTCATGTGTCCCAGATGAGTGAGCGTCGAATCATGGCGCACGGCGCCGCTCGCATGCGCAGTGGGTGCCTGGCTGTGAAGCCACAGCCGGGTTCCCACATTTAGAATACCGCGAGCGGAGCGGGGAACGAGGGGGGGTCTCGTTCCCCCGCATCGCTGGACCCCGGGACAGGTAAGTGTAATTATTAAAAGTCAGCAGCTTTTTGTAGCTGCTGACTAAATTATTTTTTTTTTGTTGGATCTCCTCTTTAACTACTAAATTTAAAATCATTTGATTAAGCAATAGAGGAAAATGCACAGCAGTTCTCAATGGCGAGCTTGTTGCTGATATAACATGAGGCACAAACTCTAAAGCCTCGTAGACACGATCGGATTGTTGGCCAACAGAGCATCAGACTTTTGTCAAAAGGGAGTATGCCTGGATCTTGTCTTACATACAAACGGCACACAAATATTGGCCAACAAACACCAACGTAGTGACGTACTACGTGGAATTTTAGCTCTTGAGCGCCACCCTTTGGGCACCTTCTGCTAATGTCATGCAAAATCTGACAACACACCGTTGTCCAACGAAAATTTACTAGCCTGCCATCCAACATTTGTTGGCCGAAAGTTGGACAACAATTGTCTGAAGGAGCGTACTAATGGTCGGATTTTAGGCCAACAGTCTGTCATCACACAATCCCCTGCCAACAATCGGATCATGTGTACGAGGCTTTAGCGAGAATTTTTTTGAAAAAAGAGGATTGGTGCAATTAAATTGCCAGTGTGACATGGCCCAAAATACAGTGTCTCAGTACTAATGAATACGTAACACAGACATTATCACTGTAATTTCTAGAGAATTGGATGTTTACACATTTCCCATGGCTTTATTCTGTATGCCATACAAGTAGGCTGAAGCCTAAGGCAGGACTGTGCATAGGATATCTAAGGAATGATTTTACTGTTTACTTTTTTTTTCAAATATGTTCCCTTAGGCAAAAGCACCTATTTCTACTTGCCTTAGAATTGTCAGTTCTTTGGAAAGGCTCTTGCAATTCAGTCATATGTCATATTGTGAAACTATCCTGTGATGGAATGTACAACTGTCAAATTATGTGGAATATAAGTATCTCACACGAGACAATTTGGTATTTATGCGTGTATGTAATGTACGTCCTGTATGTTGTCTTGATTCAGCCACTTCCATATAAGAAGAAAGTAATGAAGTTTCACCAATAGCTAGAGAAGTTCAATAAAATGTTGTGGTTATAAGGTGTAGTTTGGTGTGAAATTTGAAAAGGACATTGAATGGCCTACAGAATTATTATTAAAAGGGTCAGTCTACTTAAAACGGAATTCCAGGAATTCAGCTCCTTTGTAAAAAATGAAGGCACCATTTGAGCAAAGTCCAGCGAGGTGCATGACACCTCCTGCATGTAACTATATTATTTATATCTGACAGCTTATAGTACTCCTGGAAGACAGCTATCGCTGTAGTTCCAGGATAGCGACCTCCTTCTGGGCTATGCATTTTGAGCAGGAGAGTCACTGCAGCTGCTATGAATGCCCTTTTCCTCCACTGTCCATTCACAGAAGCCTTTGTATTATATGACACCATTCACAAAATACAAAGGCTTCTCTGAATGGGCAGCAAAATGGGGGTGGGGGGGTGGGCGTAGCTGCTCTGTGGGCCTTTCTCCTCTCACAGCCCAGATTGTCAGAGCAATAAATCTTTCAGATATCTATAATAGAGATACAGTGCCTTGAAATAGTATTCACAAAATTTCCACATTTTGTCATGTTACAACCAAAAACTTAAATTTATTTGATTGGAATTTATGTGATAGACCAGGGGTGCCCAACCAGTGACCCGGGGGCCACATGTGGCCCGCGGAGCCCTCTGATGTGGCCTGCAACCTCCTGCTGGGATAGAATAGAAAGAATACTGTTATTAAAGGTCAGATTATTACTAAAATTACAGTGTATATATGGGCATATATTTTTTGCAGTGGTTACTGGGCTGCTTTCAAATTTACTGGGCAGCTTTCTGAAAGTGCACCACACCTGCAGAATATAATAGTCTATTGCAAACTGCAGGAAAGCCAAAGGTACACTGAGTTGCACATGTGGTGCGGGTAAACCACAGCGCATCAGTGTGAAAGCCGCCTTGGACCCCTTTCACACGGTCAGTCCGACAGTCCGACCAATTGGACCCTCCATTCACCTCTAAGTAGTGGCAGACATAAACCAACTTGTGTTCTACCTCCAATATGATCTGCTAAAAAAGTATTGTGGGCTGCGTCCGTGTTCGCTCTGCAAATGCAGAGCAGACACGGACATGCTATCCACCCACTCTGCTTATTGTGGCCCGCGACCCGTTAACAAGTCACTTAAGTGGCCCTCACTCTTCAAAAGGTTGGGCACCCCGGTGATAGACCAACACAAAGTGACACATAATTGTGAAATGGAAATAAAATGATAAATGGTTTTTAACATTTTTTACAAATAAATATCTGAAAAGTGTGACGTGCATTTGTATTCAGCAAAAGTCAATACTTTGTAGAACCACCTTTAGTTGCAAGTACAGCTGCAAGTCTTTTTGGGGATGTCTCTACCAGCTTTGCACATCTAGAGAGTGGACATTTTTTGCCTATTCTTCTTTGCAAAATAGCTCAAGCTCGGTTAGATTGGATGGAGAGCGTCTGTGAACAGCAATTTTCAAGTCTTGATACAGATTCTCAATTGTATTTCTTGGCTTTTTTCTGGGCCATTCTAACACATGAATATGCTTTGATCTAAACCATTCCATTGTAGCTCTGGCTGTATGTTTAGGGTCGTTGTCCTGCTTGAAGGTGAACCTCTGCCCCAGTCTCAAGTCTTTTGCAGACTAACAGGCTTTCTTCTAAGATTTCCCTGTATTAGGCTCCATCCATCTTCCCATCAACTCTGACCATCTTCCCTGTCCCTGCTGAAGAAAAACATCTCCACAATATGATGCTGCCACCACCATGTTTCACAGTGGGGATGGTGTGTTCAGGGTTATGTGCAGTGTTAGTTTTCCGCCACACATAGTGTTTTGCTTTTAGGCCACAAAGTTCAATTTTGGTCTCATCTGACCAGAGCACCTTCTTCCACATGTTTGCTGTGTCCCCCACATGGCTTCTCACAAACTACAAACAGGACTTATTATGGCTTTCTTTCAACAATGGCTTTCTTCTTGCCCCTCTTCCATAAAGGCCAGATTTGTGGAGTGCACGACTAATAGTTGTCCTGTGGACAGATTCTACCACCTGAGATGTGGATCTCTGCAACTCATCCAGAGTTACCAGGCTTCTCTGCTTAATGCTCTCCTTGCCCAGCCTGTCAGTTTAGGTGGACGTCCATGTCTCGGTAGGTTTGCAGTTCTGCCATACTTCATTTCCATTTTCAGATGATGGATTGAACAGTGCTCTGTGAGATGTTCAATGCGTTGGATATTTTTTATAACCTAACCCTGCTTTAAACTTCTCCACAACTTTACCCCTGACCTATCTGGTGTGTTCCTTGACCTTTATGATGCTGTTTGTTCACTAAGATTCTCTAACAAACCTCTGAGGGCTTCACAGAACAGCTTTATACCGAGATTAAATTACACACAAGAAGACTCTATTTACTAATTAGGTGACTTCTGAAGGCAATTGATTCCACTAGATTTTAGTTAGATATATAGGAGTAAAGGGGGCTGAATACAAACTCACGCCACACTTTTCAGATATTTGTTTGTAAAAAAAAATGAAAACCATTTATAATTTTCCTTCCACTTTACAACTATGTGCCACTTTGTGTTGGTCTAACACATAAAATCACAATACAATACATTTACGTTTTTGGTTGTAACATGACAAAATGTGGAAAATGTCAAGGGGTATGAATACTTTTTCATGCACTGTAAGCCCAGGAGATGTTATGCAGCTCCTTGGACTTAAGTCGTACTGTGCCTTCATGTTTTACAAAGAGTCTGAATTCCTGGAATTCAGCTTTAAAAATGGTATGCTGACTTAAAAGATTTTTTAGGAAATCCTGGCAAAACAATCTCAACACCAGAGTGGAATGACGACAAACTATGGTACTTAAAAATCTCCACAGGCGACGTTTTAATTTTTTTTACAGGTTATCTGTTTAGAGTTACAGAGGACCTGCACTAGAATTATTGCTCTTGCTCTAATGATCGCGACAATACCTCACATGTGTGGTTTGAACACCATTTACATTAGCGGGCGCGACTTACGTTTAGGGTTGCCACCTCCTCCCTTTAAAACTGAACACATACTAATTACACAGGGTCTGGGGCTAATTTAATACAGGTAAGGCATTTAATTGTAAGTGAATTTAATTTCCACATTAATCAGCCACAGAACCTGTGTGAATAATATATGTTCATATGTATGTGTTTGATTCTTCGTGCAAGCTGAGAGGGATCGGGCACTTAAAAAAAAAATTCTTATTTATTTTACTATTTGTAAACATCCCTTGTAATAGAAATAAGCATGACAGGTCCTCTTTATTGAGAGATCTGGAGTTGAACAGACCCCAGATCTCTCATTTACCTTGAAAAGCAAAAAAAAAAAATGTAATTTTTGACTTTAAGAAACAAAAATCCTGTCTATCTGCCCGAGGACCAGAAGTGTTGTCGGAAGTCGCTCCAGTCCTCCAAGGGCATAGAGCCAAGTGGGTGCTATTTTGCCCTCAATCTACTTCCTGCCTAACCATCGGTCGCATCGGATCTGGGCTTAATGGCGGCTCCGGTAAGCTCTGAAACGACCGGGAAGCGGTGGGAGGGGGGTACCTCTCCCACCAAGCTATAAAATTGACCGTGCGGCAAATCTGACACTGGGACCACTTTTATCTGAAAGTCGACCGCCTAAGGGAAAAAACAATACTGGGGTTATGGCAGATTTGGGCCGCTTGTGTTAGGGACTACATGGCCCACAATCCTTTGCTCCTCCGGGGTAAAGTCCCATTGGTTTCCTTCCCCTGCCAATGAGGAAGCAGGGGAGGGAACAGAATGGACGGCTGTATTTTCTGCGTACAGCGCTCGCTCATACTGTAATGTAGGGAGGAGAGGGAGGTGGAGGGTTCCCCCGCAGGAGCTAATAAACTTCTCTCTACCTTGTAAGAGCCTGTGTGATTCCCAGCGGTGGCCGGTAGAAAGTGCAAGGCCTAAATGGGGGAAAACTCACAACTGCCCTGCAACCGCACGCAGTGCAGGATTTATTGATTAAAACAGGTGTTGAGGAGATGCTATAGTGCCTCCCCACTGCCTGTTAAATGTTCTCTGAAGAGTGTCCTGAATGTGGATTGCTCCTCAGAGGGCAACGCAAGTGTAAATGAGGCCTAAGTGTTTTATGTAAGATTTGCTGTTGTGCAAGGAGGATAGTGCAAAGTGAGAGATGAGCTCAACAGTGTGCTGCTTCTTCTTCACTGTCCAGTCACAGAGTGGGTAGGTAATATGTAGATGAATGAGTTTACTCCCCTGCTAGACAGAGCTGTGCTGTTGGGCAGAGCTGTGTAAATCTAAGGCCTCACTGGACAGAAATTCAAATAATCTAGCACGTAGTACAGCTCTTATATACGTTTATCATCTTATTTATTTAGTGGTTTTAACTCAGGGCTGGCTGCACTGTTTGACAGGGCTGTGCAAATCTCTGGATTGGATAGACAGAAATACAACTTCTTTGGCAAGAAAAGTCATCTTAAATTTATATATTTAATCTGTGAATTTCAATATTAGCCTTTAGCCCAGATTTAGGTTTTATGTGACAGTTTAAATGTATGTTTTGGTGAAACAATACTGCGCGTTACTTTTTCAGGTGCCCCATCCCCAGTCCCGATCCCACCCCTACCACACCTCACTCGTCTTTTTCCTAGGTAATGCTGCAACCAATCGTGTTAAGGCCCGTACACACGGTCAGAAAATCTGAAGATAAATTTTGTCCGATTTCTGATCGTTAGTGTGCTGCTTTTGACAGCCGATTACAAATTTTCGGCAGACAAAAACCGAATGTGCAGGCTTGAAAATGTTTGCCTGATGTGACCACAACGTCCAATTTTCTTTTCATTAGTATGGTTTTCTGTCAAAAAAAAAATCTAAAGAGCAAGACTAGGCATGCTCAGAAATGAAAGAACACATACAAAACAATTCAACACGTTGCGTCACTTCTGACGTTGAATTCTGTCGTCAGAAAATATCTGATGGTGAGTACCCTCTTCACATTTGATTTGAGACTGGCATCCAACAAAAAACTTACGAAAATTCATCCAAAATAATCTAAAAGTGTGTACAAGGCTTTATTTATTTTCTCTTTCAGATATGTCTAATAAAACAACAGAAAGATAAAATGCCAAGCGCAGCCCCACAGCAGCAGATTTCAGTTTTGTACTCAGTTTAGTGCAGTATGAAATAGTAAAGCGAAATAATGACTTCTGATTCATTTATATGGGTTACTGCTCTTTATTCTATGTCTTGCAATTCAATTAGCAGCATATGTTACTATTAAATTCCCTGAATGATTCTGAATCTAGAGGAGAAAGACTACGCCCATATTAAATTATAGCTGTTACAATACTTCCTTTGAAAGAAGGCTGGCACTAATCTGAAATCATTTTATAACAAGCACTGACTTATGGGTGTGAATACAAGTCTTCTTTTCCTCATCAGTGAATTTCTTCAGTGTCTGTAAACCTTCAGTGGTGGGTTTGGTCGGTTGTTGGCACCCACATGTTAGGTGGAATGGATCATTTTCCTATCCTTTTGCCCTGGGCTTTAAATCCCCAGCTTGGTTTGGAACGTCTCTCCAAGTCAACAATATAGACAGTGTTGATTTAATTACAGCAGATCTGCTCTCACTTTCATTACTGTCGGTGGTTTGCCAGTAATACAAATATAAAGGACTGGGACAAAAAATAGGCCCGGCATTTTAGACTGGGTAGCCTGATGGGGGGGGGGGATAAGGGCAGAGATGGGGGCAGGCGTTCATGGGGGGGTTAGTGATGGGATATTCATCCTGAGAGGCATCCCCATCCAGCAAAGAGACAGCCCCCATCCTGCAAAGAGACAGCCTCAGACCAGCAAAGAGACAGCCCCAGTCCAGCAAAGAGACAGCCCCAGATCAGCAAAGAGACAGCCCCAGATCAGCAAAGAGACAGCCCCAGTCCTGCAAAGAGACAGCCCCAGTTCTGCAAAGAGAAAGCCCCAGACCTGCAAAGAGACAGCCCCAGTCCAGCCTAGAGACAGCCCCAGACGAGCCCCTTTCCCCGACGCTACAGAGTGGGACTTTGGCTGTAACACACACGGAATCAGTTTGGGGTTCAGCAGCCCCAGACCAGCAAAGAGACAGCCCCAGATCAGCAAAGAGACAGCCCCAGACCAGCAAAGAGACAGCCCCAGACCAGCAAAAAGACAGCCCCAGACCTGCAAAGAGACAGCCCCAGACCTGCAAAGAGACAGCCCCAGACCTGCAAAGAGACAGCCCCAGACCAGCAAAGAGACAGTCCCAGTCCAGCATAGAGACAGCCCCAGACGAGCCCCTTTCCCCGACGCTACAGAGTGGGACTTTGGCTGTAAAACACACTGAATCAGTTTGGGGTTCAGTATCCTCACATTCCTCCCTGTGCAGCTGTCACAATGTGCCGACTGGTGTTAGAGCAGAGGACTGTTCGGCTGGCCCATGAGGTGTCTCTCCTGCAGGCGCTTCCTGTGTGTCACAGGAGCCGTCTCTGCTACCTTCTTCTGCACCTCCATGTTTGCTTTAGGCATGGCCGCATAGCAGGAGGTCACGGTTACCTCCCACTGTGCGACAGTCCACCCATTTTAGGATTTGCAGCCCGAGGGTTCCTGGCCCACTGGGCAAATGCCTGGTGTACCCTTTGGCCAGTCCGGGCCTAAATTCATCCTACCTGTACTTATCTGATTTAAGCAATGGCTGCAGCCTACTTCGAAAAGAAGGAACAGGTCGAAACTCAGATACTGTCCTTCACAAACAAACTGAGCAAAATCCTAGAAAAAAAGTCGGCCCTCTTTTGGCACATCAGGTCTTTTGAGAGATATAAAAGAGATAAAATAAACCCACTAGGGCTCAGAATCCAGATTTTTCCCAATCTAGATAAAATAAGCACTGACTGCAAACAAGAATGGGAGGCCAATCTAAATGTATGTTCCCAAGAAATGATGAACATACTCATCAAGGAATACAACAGACAAATTGTTCTGTTGGATACTGAAATTGTCACTATTGAAACTAATATGAAACTCTTTGAGCAACATAAACACTACTTAGATCTACAAGTCAAAATAAAGGATGACCTTTCCATTTATAACAGAAATATTCTGTATAAAAAAGAACAAAAATTCTGGAGGGACAAAATGGCCTTCGCAGAAGGGCGAGCCTATAAATGGCACACAAATACACAGAACAATAGGAACCACTTGATAAGACCATCATCTCCCAATCCCTTCAATGTACCCAAAAACAAAAATATTCCAGATTCCAGCAAAAACTCCAATACAGTCCTAAAGGGTAGAGGAAAGTACAAACGAAACCGTAATAATAAAGGCTCTCCCCAACAAGAAAGAAAGAAACGCACCGTTGACACAGATAGACAGGAAGAAGGGCCGCATGGGTCGAGCAATATGCCACTGGACTCCCAAGGAGAGCCACGTGATATGAATGTGGAGAATGGTGACCCCACATCCACATATTCCTCGACTAATGCGACACATACAAACCACACTGTAGAAAAACTTAAACAAACCATTAAGAGTCCTTTAAACCTTATACGGGGACCCTCCCCACCCCAAATAAACAGGGGAGTGGGAAACCTAGACACCTTTGTGACAAGGATCCCATCAAATCCCTAAGTGTTATCAACCTGTCATCATATCCTCTGTCTACGGCTGAGGAAAATGTCCTTGCTCGGGGACTAACCTTCTGCCCAGAAGAAAACTTTGACACCTTTGGAGTGGTGACCGATCTACAGCTCTTTGCACGCAGGCTCCTATTAAGGAGCCTGCATGCAAAGACCGAGACGATCGACACCACAGACTGGTCTACCTTTAGTATGAGGGAATACAAAGCCTTACGGGACTTAACCCTTTTATACCAGGAGAACAATACAGTGGACCTAATAGACCAAATTGATCTGGAAAACCTATTAGAAAATGCTGGAAAACCACCAAAGCCCTCTGCGGCTCTTTTTAGAAAACCATCGGCCAGATTCCCTCCTTTAAACCTTAACCCTAGTATTGATATTTTCATTAAACAAATCAGTAGAGATTTACTCAAACTGCCCAGGAAGAAGATACCTCCAACTAATCTAACTCCCAAAGAGTTTCAGGCCATAAATTCCCTACGCAGCAATGCTAATATCACCGTGAAACCGTCCGACAAGGGGGGGAACATAGTCCTGATGGACAATCAGGACTATGTATCCATGTGCATGGATATACTTAACAACAAAACATGGTACCGCAAGGTTACCACAAAGATTATACAAACCTCTTATGTTAAATTCGAGGACCTAATTGATTCAGCCCTCTTGGAAGGCACCATAACTAAGGATCAACACGAATATATTAGGGTTAAATACCCACGCCTCGCCACGTTCTACAGCCTGCCCAAAATTCATAAGAGCCTCAACAGACCCCCCGGACGACCCATCGTCTCGGGTAACGGAAACATATCCGAAAATCTGAGCAAAATTATTGATGCCTTTTTACAACCTTTTGTTTTGGAATTACCTTATTTTCTAAAAGATACTATACATTTACTCCAAAAAATTGAAAATATATCGTTGACTGATAATTCATTATTGGTGGCCATCGACGTAGAGGCATTATATAGCTCGATCCCCCATAACCAGGGGATCGCAGCTATATCTAACATTTTGTGGGCAGGCTGTAGATACGATGGCGCTCTGAATAATTTCATCACGGATGGATTAGAATACATCCTAAACAACAATTTTTTCTCATTCGACAATTCCCACTACCTCCAGGTGCAGGGCGTGGCCATGGGCACATGTTGCGCCCCGGCTTACGCCAACTTGTACCTGGGGGAGTGGGAAAAGTCACTCCTAGACGACGAGGACCTCCGTGTGTACACTAGCCACATCAAAATGTGGCTACGGTACATAGATGATGTCCTCGTCGTCTGGGAGGGATCGGCGGAACTCCTACAAGAGTTCCACGATCGTATTAATACCAATACTTGGAACCTTAAGTTCACTTTGACATCTAACAAGGAGAGTATCACTTTTCTCGATGTCGAACTGAAGCGGAACCCTGAAAACAAAATCTCCACCACATTATACCGCAAAAGCACTGCGGGTAATACAATACTCCATGCCCATAGTGCACACCCCCAGTTTCTCAAAGATTCCATCCCTTACGGGCAATATTTGAGAATACGGAGAAATTGTTCAGATGAGCCCCTATTCAAAATGGAAGCAAAAAACCTCCAAAACCGTTTACTTGATCGGGGATATAGTCGCTCATGTCTCCGAAAAGCCTATAATCGAGTAATAGCACGCTCACGCTTGGACCTGCTGTCCAAGAAAAAGGCACCCGACGATCAAAAAGAGAATGTATCGCGAATCGTTCTGCGGTTTACTCGACAGCATAGAAAGATCCGCGATATAATTCGAAAACACTGGAATATACTTACAGACGATCCTAGAATAAATCAATTTATTTCCAGTCACCCCTCAATTACATATAGAAGAGCTACATCATTAAGAGACCACCTTGTTCAAAGTGAATTCAGGGACGAGCACAGACGCCACAAACACTGCCCAGCCCGGGGGTCTTTCCCCTGTGGCCATTGCAGTTGCTGCCAATACATCCAACGCCAAAGGAACAACCCCCTTCTTCCAAATGGGCTACCTCACAAGTCAGCCCACTTTGTCAATTGCCAGACAAAGGGCGTTGTATATATAATGTCCTGCGAATGCGGGGCATTCTATATTGGCAAAACCAAGCAGGAGTTTCACCGCCGGATGTCCAAGCACGTCTACTCCATGCAAATCGGAAACCATTACTTACCCCTGGGCCGTCATGTTGTTCTGATACATGATTATAAAATGCCCAAGATCACATTCATGGCCTTGGATAGAATTCATATCCCTGATAGAGGAGGAGATTGGAACAAAACTTTGTTACAATGTGAACAAAAATGGATCTATAGATTACGTGCCACCTTCCCTCCCGGACTCAATGAGTCTATTTCCTTTGCCCCTTTTCTCAAGGGCTTCACGTCCGGGAAAACGCAGTAATATGACACTCTTGGTTTTCCGGGTCTTTGCATTTGAGTAGACGTGCTTGGACGTCCCGGCCCCCCCCCCGCCCCCCCCCACATCCCCCCCCCCCCCCCCCCCTTTTCCCCTTCCCCTGGTGAACTCCTGCTCCCATACTCTGGCCAATATCTGTGCTCTATTCCATCTTTGTCCAGGACTTTTCGCCTTATACAACTCTGTGCGATTTTAGTGCTCTCTCTTCATACATAACCCATAGAGGTTATATTGTGTCACCCTCTTTATGTCCTTTCATGTAATAATTCAGTCTGCTATATGTGGCTTGGGGGCTGATCCATTCATGCCACCCGACATCTATGCTCATAGGTGGGTCGTTGTCCCCCTGTGTACATTTTTCTTTTCTTTCTTTATAAATTTGTTAAACCCCCTTTTTTGCTCCCTTTGTATATGCACACAGCTACATGGCCATATACATACTGTGTACTACCAAGACACAGGGCTGTAGCGTGTTCATATGACAACTTTTGAGCTAAATATGAACAACACCAACAATGTATCACTGGAAACAACTCACAATGTAATCACATATTAACTGTGGATAATGCCATCTGAAAAGATTTCATGCCCTTCGTTCTCTCAACATGTCCAATATGTTTTGTGTGTACGCTAATATGCTATGACCCAGATAATCAATGGGAATATGATACTAATAGAGATGATCATGGAGACATGTTCTCCCATCTGCCATACCATACAGGCAGTAAATGTATGTTAAAACTCTGTATTCTCCCTTTATTTCAGGGTTCCCCCTGTGGTTTGAAGTGCGCCTCGGATCCCCTAGGTGGCGCCTTTGGTCCCTGCCCCCTCCGGTGGATACGTGCGGCGGTGGGGCGTTCCCCGCACGTGACCTCACAGCAAGGGTAAGGAGGAGCGCCCACCAACCAAGCTCCTCCAATCATGTTCCCCCAAGGCGGCCTGGGCAGGCCCGGGCTCCCTGACAGGGAACCACTCCCCTTGCTGGCGGCGTCCTGGAACGCAATCGGACCTCTCCCGATCACTGCGCATGCGCGTGGCCACGTGCGTGCGCGTGATGCGGGACGTCACGCCGGTGCGGCGATTGCGTAGCAGACGCGACCCCGGAAGGACCTCTCGGACGCCGGGGAGGCCACTCCAGATGGCTCATGATGCCGTCATGGCTCCCACGGACGGGCGGGCCAGGCGGACATAGGAACGGTAGATGGAAGGTGATGTTCCCCTATGCCCCCTGCCCTTCCCCTTTCCTCCTCCCTCCCCTTCCCCACTCATCTTTTCCCGTCCCCTCCGCCCCTTTCTCCTCCCCCTTTCCCCTCCCTGGGGATGCCCTGATTGGACACCCTATGGTGTCCTAACATGCACACCTGATTCTAGTTGGGTATTACCCATAAATACCACATGGGGAGGTCAAACAAACCCATCTCCATGTGATGATCCAAGCACCACGCCATACAAACACAGTGAGTAGAACCTCTCTCAGTTCCATGCTTTTTCCCCTCTGGGACCAATTCTAGATATTATAGATGACCTTGTCTCTATTCCCAGATTGGGTATCCCATCTCTGGAACTTGCAACCAATACAGCATACTCTGGTTTGCAATATATGGGTTTTTACATCTACCTCGCAACCTGAGCAAGATACACCAACTCTATTAGGTAACTCTATATTATATTATATTGTCTGTTGATATCTGACATACTGGTATACCCTTTCCCTGCCTATGCCCCCTCCCCCCCCCCCCTGCTCTACACCCACATACACTTACACTTCCTCACGGTCTCACCCCTCAGCTCTTATACTTCACACTCTATGATATCCTTGCACATTCCCACCCACACACACCCCCACCCTAGGATCCCTTTATTCAGTGATTCACAGCACTACCAGCACAGCACCTAATTGAGCATCAGCGTTCTGACCGACATCACAACAACACCCCTCTATTTCCCACTCGACACTCACCCTTTCACCTTCCTTCCCTTTCCCTCCCCCCTCTTTTCATTGTCCCCAACAGCTTATCCCTTTCCCTCATCATTTCCCCCCTCCCCTTATATCTTCCCCTTCCCCTTTCCTCCCCCTTACCTTCCTCTCCTTTTTTTCCTTTTTTTCCTTTTCTTCCCCTCGCTTTCCTTCCTTTCCCCTTTTTTCCCCTCCTCCTTCCCCCTTTCCCCCCCCTCCCCCCTCCCCCCCTCACTCCTCACTTTCATACCACACTTTTCCTCGTCCCCCCACTGCCCTATCCCATTTTCTCTCGCTCTATCCACGTGGATGCTGCAGCATCCCTATGTCTACCTATACATGTGCATGCCATGTATTGGTTCCCTCTTCTCTCCCCCCCCTTCCCCCCCCCTCCTCTTCTTCCCTTTCCCCCCCCCCTCTCTTTCCCCTACTTTTTCCTCCCCTTTTCTCCTCTTCCTTCCTCCCCCCCCCTTCCCCCCCCCTCTCTGACCCCTTCTTACCCTCCTTTTAGTTCCTACCCTTCCCCCTTGCCCTTCCCTCCCTTCACTTCCACACCTTTTCACTTTCCCTCACCCCATTTTTTCCCCCTCCTTCTTCTCCCCCTTTCTCATCTTTAACCACGAGTCTAGATACAGTAATATACAAACTGGCATTATTTGAAAAATACATCAACGGCACAACCACTTTCTTACCTTAGAAATTCCATTTCTCTCCATCACTGTTTCAAGTGCACTAGACATTGTTTAGTCGATATGGCAATCCCCTATGTTATATATCTAAGTATATGATCTTGGATCCCATGACAGGTGTGCAGAACAGGGGACCTCAGGGAAACCCACCTCCATTTTTCCTTCCCCCTTTTCCCCCCCCCTCCCCCCCCCCCCTATCTTCCGTCTCCCTCCCTCTACCCGTCTGGCCCACACACGGACCCGTGGGTAGCCGATTCATTGGATGTGACCTCTCGCAGGTCCCGTTGTTTGATCGCCGTACCTGCCGCACGCCCGCTGGGGGGCGCCATAGCGGGACGCCGCCTGGGACCTGGAGCGCACCGACCTAGAGGGAACCCCACCACACATAAAGGAGTAATTCATAGGAAAAATTTACACACCAGGTAAATATCCCACAGCACAATGTGATATTATACTATGTGAAATGAAAGACTAATTGGAGATCAATATATGCAAATGAAATACTGTTACAATGCATTGTTCTTACCCTTTCCTTTCTCAAACAGACGAAATTACCTTTGAGGAAGACCCTCACTAAAACGGGTCGAAACGCGTCAGGTTCACTTTTACCCCCAACATTTGGTTATGTAAAACTACATTGATGTAAAAGCTTTTTGTCTGTTAGTGTAAATCTGTTTTAAAATTTCTGTATTGTTTTATCCATTTGGGACCCATGTCTCCTATTTTTATCTTTACCCATATGTCACATGCGACATCTTTAATCCAATAAAGATTCATATTTTGAATACAACAATACCTCTCAGAGAACTTATTTCCAAACGCTGCCTAAAAACCCCACCAATTCCTCTTTGGGGGGACTTTTTCCTTTTTTTTTTTACATCCCAGGGGTGAGCAGCAAAATATCATCCCCAGTGAGTGTCTTTTTCCTTTTGGAGCCTACAGCTGGACCTATACAGGTAGTAATGCTTGAACAATGAAGAATACAATTCTCTGCACTAGAATGTCAGCCCTGCAGGTCAGCCAATGGCTGAACTCTGCTTCTAAAAATTTATAAAAGCAGCAGATAGATACATTTACCAATATCAGGGTGTATACAGTGGGTATAGAAAAGAATCACCCCCCTTTAAAACAATCACATTGTGTTGCTTTGCAGCCTGAAATGAAGACAGACACATTTTTTTGTTTTATCCAGCTGTATTTACTCAAGTGAAAGATATAAAACCAACATGTCAGAAAAAAAAAAAAAACATCAAAAACAGAATCACTGAGTTGGAAAAAGGAACACCCTCTTATGTCAGTATTTTGTTGAACCACCTTTTGCTTTAATTACAGCCTTTAGACTGTTAGGATGTGTCTCTACCAACTTTGCACATCTAGACTTTGTCCATTCTTCTTTGCAGAACTGCTCAAGTTCCGTTAAATTTCAGGGTGACCATTGGTGGACTGCCGTCTTCAAGTCATTCCACAGATTTTCAATGGGGTTTAAGTCTGGGCTCTGACTAGGCCATGCAAGGACATTTACCTTTTTCCTTTGACCACTATGTGGTCCTTCACAACCTAGTTGTGATTGTGTTTATTTGTTTTTGATTTCTGTAAGTATGGTCATGATCTTGTTATTGTTATAATATTATAGGTTTTGGTAAAATTACTTATGCTGTATGGTATGTGTGTTGAAGGGGGACAAGGTAGCTGGCCTACATACATTGGCTAAAGATCTAATTTGGGAAGGAGAAGACTGCTGAAAAGTTAAGACAAAAGGGGTAGGGAACATTAAATTAAGGAATAGGGTTTGAGAAGAATAGCCAAGTGCCAGCAAGGCCCAGCATAGGACTAGATCAAAATAAATCAATCGGCCAGGCCAAGGAGGAATGTTTTTACTTGCAAAGAAGTAAAATAAGTAAAAGAATAACTGACCTTGGGATTTTTTGGAGGTTAAAAAAACAATTCTACATATAAAATATAAAAACCAACCACTTTATTGGAAACTAGAAAAAAATGTTATATCAACCTCCACAAAATCCCTGGGGCAATTATTATTTTACTTCTTTGCAAGTGTTTTTTGGGATGGGAGTAATTGTGCCTTTTTGGTAGGTCCTGGTTATAGGTTTATTGGATGTTTATTGAAGCCTGCATGGGCACCATGTTTTTTAGTATCTCAGGACCACAAAAGCAGAAGCAATCTGTAAAAGCTTGCAGTATCCTGTATTTTAGAAACCAAGTTTACAAAACTAGGCATTTATGTAAACTAAAGATAAAAAAGACTGCACTGTCTGCTAACTGAGAACCAACAATATAGTGGATCAAACAAATGAAGTGAACACATTACAAATGTATCATCCTCTGCAAAACTGATATCACAGTGTGATCAGACACATTATAAAAGTAACAAGTGAAACCAATAAAAAATATATATAAAAATAGTCCATAAAATGTTCCAAAACAAAAAGTACAATTCTTCAGATGTGGATTGATACAAAATAAAGTGCTTCAATGCTCTTCACGTGCTAAAATAAAATATAGCCTCTTACCAGATATATATGATCTCTAAATTATAGGAGATCATGATAAGCGTAGAGTCCAGAGGTCTCCTTAGGGAAGCCGATCACGTCCTGACAGCTGCACATCTAAAACTGGATCATGTGTAGTTGGATTGGCGTCCCAGCCTCCATACACGCTTTTCCGGGCTGAAATACCTTGAATCACTCGGGCAGCAGTCAGAAACGTATGCATGAGGAAAAAGACGGCTCCTTGTGCAGTGTTGTTATGCAATTTACTAAAGGTTAAAAAGTATTGCACTTACAAAATGGAGAATAAAAACAAGCTGTGGAGATAGGAACAGACCGTGGGATAAACCAGCAGGTCAAAAACGTAGTGACGTCACAACTCCTGTATCCAATGACGCGTTTCCCCGTAACAGGCATCATCTGGGGTTGGCGTCTGGTAGCAAGGTATCTCAAGGTGGCAGTAAGCTGCTGCCTTACCAGATTTATGCGCAAAGGTGTACTGTTTTGTGATCAGTGGACGAATAAAGTTAAGCTATTCTCAATAGCTGGTCATAGAAAAAGCCTAAACAGTGTTGGTTCTGTCCATGAGCCTTTGAGTATATCAAAACATCATGCTCCTTTTGCAGGGGATGCCTAAATGTTGACTTATATCTTAGTCTCAAAAAAGAACTGATCCAATAGCAAACACTGAAAATTCCATACTGAACATTTTAAGATTTTCCATATTGCAAGGATGTGTTTAATAACAGTACAGTAGAGTACAGAATTTACTATTAATAGTGTAGTGTGAATGAGCTTTCAAATGTCAATTTACTTTACCACTGATGGGCTTCACTGTGCATTTTTTGATCCCAGGATGTCCTATGAAGGTCTGTTTCGTTTAAATTCTTATGTGCTGTGAATTGCATATTTTTTTTAGCACTGATCACTGTATTAGTGTCAGGTTAGAGTCCGATTTGTCCACCGCAATATCGCAGTCCCACTATAAGTCGCTGATCGCTGCTATTACAAGTTAAAAAAAAAAAATAAATAAAAATATCACATAGTTTGTATAACTTTTTAAACAAAAATATGTAGCAGAATACCTATTGGCATAAATTGATGTAAAAATTCGATTTTTTACATTTATTTATTGGGTATGTTTTATAGCAGAAAGTAAAAAATATTGTTTTTTTTTTTTTTCAAAATTGTCTTTTTTTGTTTATAGCGCAAAAAATAAAAATGGCAGAGGTGATCAAATACCACCAAAAGAAAGCTCTATTTGTGGGGAAATGTATTTGGGTACAGTGTTGCATGACAGCGCAATTGTAAGTTAAAGTAGCACAGTGCCATATGGCAATAAAGGACCTGGTCATGAAAGGGGCTAAACCTTCTGGAGCTGAAGTGGTTAAAGTGAGATTTATTTACAGTAGATGTAATATAACTACACACCAGCAAAGCAATAAACATGAAAATCAAACTGAAAGACAAAATGCAGCAACCTACACAACAAACTAAATATACAAATATATACAAATGTAAAATGTGCAGGACAGGGGGAAACTGGAGGAGCGGATGGGAAGGACAGAAACACGGCTGAGACAGGAACAATAGGGAACAAGGCAACAGGGTACTGAATACAAGGCAAGGGCAAGAGCTAATGGCATTGACACAGCAAACAAGGCAGGTACAAGGCAGGTGCAACCAAAACACTGATGCAAGGAGCAATAGCAAAGATAGAACTTAAAAGAGAAGTCATTTTTTTTATTTTTTCTTATTCATACTTACCTAGGTGGATGCAGCATCGGTCCGATGCTGCATCTATACCCTAGCGCCTCTAACACTGAGAACCAAGCGATCTAACATCGCCAATTGCTCAGTTCTCACAGCTCCCCGAGCAGAGAGCTGGTGACTGTCAGTCACAGCTCTCTGCTCTGCCCCCTCCTCGCTCACTGAAGTGCTGGGCTGTGGAGGGGCGAAAGTGGCCGGTTCAGGCTCTCAGCAGTCGGGTGTCGGTCCAGGGATCTGGGCGGATCCCGACTTCATGGTCGTGATGACGCCGAGCCTGGCCTGACTCTGTGACATTAGCGGAGAGCGGACTTCAGCCCACTCTCAGCTGAAAATGGGTCACAGCAGTGCAAAACGAACTGCCCTCCTGTGATCCATAGGAGAAGTACAGACATACAAGCTTTAGCTTTGCATTTCCTGTAGCCACCCTGGCAGTATGATTATGTCAGATTTGTGCAACTCAAAGCGGTACAATTGTTTTTGCATAGAAATTTGGCGTTTTATATTGTAATTCTTAGTAATAGCACACTTAAATCTGTACAAACAAGAGTCTTGTAGATATCCCGGGTATGATAACGTTTAACAACACGAAATCCTGATTTATAATATAATAAATAACTATATATGATTATAAAAAATAATAATATAATAATACTAAAATTAATTTCCCCTCGATTCACTATTGCTTAATTCTGCAAGTGTTCTAATTTACTATCTCTGTTTTCTAGCTGGTCTACAACCACTTTTGATGTAAAGGGACACTTTTTGGTTGCTATGGACAATCTCAAGTTTCCAGGCAGAAAGAATAGTATATATAATATAATATAAAACTACATGCAGGGCTCTGAACAAAGCATTAGGGACAGAAGGGATGTGAAATGATTTCATACAGTAATGTAATCTGTAGGATTACAGTGTACTGTATGTGTTATGAATTTTGTACTTTTTGAATTTGCCGCGGGGCTCCACCCCCATGCATCGCAACGCTCGCAGGGATTGGAGCCTGGCACACAGAGCATTGGGTGGAGGACAGACACAGCGGGGGGGGGGGAGGGCATCGCAGGATCCTGGGGACAAGGTAAGTAACCTGCACCAGGATCCTGCAATGCAATCCCGAGTGTGGCTCGGGGTTACCGCTAATGGTACTGAAATTTAACCCCGAGCCACACTCGGGAAAACTGCCAGGGAGGCTAAGTACCCTCCCAGCATATGTGGCCAGGTGGAGCTGATCACTGGAACCTGTGGACTGCTGGGAGACACCTGCATCTTTCACCCAGGGAAGCACAGTGCCATCAGCAGGGGACCCAGGACCTGACAGGACCACAAGTTCCCATCTTGTGAATGCTGTCTGGGTACAGATGACCAAACTTTGGTGACAAGACTAGAGAATTCAGGAATGGGTGAAGTGGGCCATAGACAAGGACCTTAGATTGTAAGCTCCTTGAGGGCAGGGACTGATATGACTGTATAATATAAATGTGAAGCGCTGCATAAATTGACAGCACTATATAAGTACCTGTAATAAAAAATAAAAATAATATTTTTTTGCCTTATTCAATATTCATACAGATTATTAACATACCTGAATGTATGATTGCTTTTCAAAATTCCCCAAGATAATTAGGGAGTTGTCAAGATTTTAGATCCCATTTATTATTATACAACTTATACAACTCCCCATTTTTTTTTCTTTGACCACCCCAAAATTGCCCCATATGGAATTTTTTTTTTCTTGTCTGAAGAGACTTCTGATTATGGGAAATGTCCAATATCTTTGCTACACTGCATCAAGCAGATCATTTCTGGATCCAGAAAATGCAACAGGTCCTGGTGTAGGACAAGTGAAGAGAATGGAAAGCAACTTCCAACCACCGCTCACCAGTGTTAGAAGAGGAACTGCAGAGATCAGTGGATTCAGTAGTTTGAGGCTTTAAAGAAAAATAAAATAAAAATACTTATGAGGAGTAGGGTGCGGGAATTTTCTGGAGTTCGGGTGGTATGCAGCTTTTTGCAGTCTACCTAAATCAATACTGTTTATTCTATAAAATCTTGTTTAAGCTTTGCTCCTTCCTGTTTCCTTAAAATGAAATTTTTGCACAATCCTGTCTCCTTGTGACTTTCTCACACAAGCCAACTAGCACAGTTAACCACAAGCCCATCCCATCCTGTTCATCTTTGCATGCTTGTTTGGTGAAATCTGAAAGACAAGTTTTTATAAACATAAACCTACATTTAAATTCGTTTGGTTCAAAAGTTCATAATCGCTGTGTGACAGACAGATATTTCAATACCGTGATCGCAATCAAGTTGCTGGTATGCTGCTGGTATGGAGACATATACTATAGTCTTCTATCCTGGGTGTGTATACAGCTGTGGTAAAGCTTTATTACAGATACTCAAATATGCAAAATCACGACCAACCTGAAAGTCTTCATCACTTGAAAATCTATACAAAACAAAGTAAAAAATGTCGCAGGTCTGTGTGACATGTATTTAACTTACTACAAGTATACTTACCATGTGGGTACATTTGTCGATATCAGGCATGCTTCACTATTTAATCTGTTTACTATCATAATCATGCGCTGTTGTATGTATATGCTTTTTACCATGCCTATACTATATCTACGCCTTTATATGCATATGAAATTGATACAGTACTTTTTATTGTCTATATATTTAATAACCAATAAATATTCCATGGTGGAATTTAAACATGGTTAAATTTACCTCCACTATCCAAGTGCTTCATTTAAAGTCCCAATTTCCTTTTTATACTTAACTTACTACAAGTATAGAACATTATTGGTCTGATCCCTATGATTTATAATAATGTATAATTTCTGTGCCCCTGGGCATAGCTTGTAACTACATATTAGAGCTGCATGATTCTGGCTAAAATGAGAATCACAATTTTTTTTGCTTCAAATAAAGATCATGATTCTCTCGTGATTCTCAGCGTAACATCATCTTTACATTATACAAAAAAATTTGACTAACTTTACTGTTTAGTTAGTTACATAGTTAGTAAGGTTGAATAAAGACCCCAGTCCATCCAGTTTAAGTGAGTGAGTGTCTACAATTGTCCCTATCCCTATACATTGTGTCTCATTAAGATTCTCATCTATTATATTATTATTTATTTAAGGTACCCATATAGCGCCGTCAATTTACGCAGCGCTCCACACATATATCGCACACTCACATCAGTCCCTACCCTCAAGGAGCCCACAATCCAAGATCCCTAACTCACATTCATATACTAGGGCCAATTTTGGACCAAAGCCAATTAACCTCCCAGCATGTCTTTGGAGTGTGGGAGGAAACCGGAGTACCGCCCAGAGGAAACATTGTGACATAAAATATTGTACAGTGTGACATAAAAACACTGTAGGAAACCGTGTGACATAAAATATTGTACAGTGTGACATAAAATATTGCAACAATCACCATTTTATTCTCTAGGGCAGGGGTCTCAAACTGGTGGCCCTCCAGCTGTTGCGAAACTACAAGTCCCATCATGGCTCTGCCTTTGGGAGTCATGCTTGTAACTGTCAGCCTTGCAATGCCTCATGGGACTTGTAGTTTCGCAACAGCTGGAGGCCGCCAGTTTGAGACCCCTGCTCTAGGGTCTGTGCTAAAAAAGATATATATATAACGTTTGGGGGCGCAACATGTCAGGGGGCGTGGCTGGAACTGCGCTGGCTGAGGCCATACACAGCAATATGCACATCTGAAGCACTGGGTCGGTTTGAGCGGCGTCTTATCCCACACTTCTGAATTAGTGCCTGACACCTGCTCCCACTTTCTGAAAACCAGTAAGGACACCTGTTATCCTCCAGCTTTGAGTGGCACGCCAAGTTTACACGTGATCACAATAGATGCACACAGCACACAAGCTTGCACCAGTACCCCCATAGCAAGCGGTTTCCTAAGGGGGAACTTAGAGAAGAGGAGAAGCCAGGAGCACTGGCGGAGGACCCCAGAAGAGGAAGATATGCTCTGTACAGAGTAAGTAAGTATGCCATGTTTATTTATTTATTTATTTTTAAAAACACATTTACAAGTGATTTTAAGAAAAAAAAGCCACAGCAAACATATTTTAACTTTAACGCAGCAATAATTGCTCAAAATGCATTTTACAGTGGAACATTGGATTATGAGCATAATCCGTTCCAAGAGAATGCTTGTAATCCAAAGCACTCGCATATCAAAGCGAGTTTCCCCATAGAAGTCAATGGAAACTAAGATAATTTGTTCTGCATTGACTTCTATTGAATGCAATACCGCCTGTGGCCAGAGGTGGGGGGGCACCAGAGAGCCTCGGAAATACTCAGGGATAGCTCAGCTGAACTCAGAAAACCTCTGAGTGTCTCGGAAACACTCGGAACGGAGTATTTCCTAGTGTTTCAGAGTAAGTATGAAATCTCCAAATGCAGCGCACAATTCTTCTTCTTTAATGGGATAATAATGAATCTGCTTTGCTGGTGATACGGATGGAGTTATTGCAAACAAATTTTCAAAGGCTTTTTTTTCTAGTGATATCAAGAATAATAATTATTATGTTTTTTATTTGTGCAAGTTTATAAGATCCAAGATACAACTATCTAACTTGTTAATTTTACATTGTATTTTTACATTGTATTTTTACATTGTATTTTTACATTGTATTTTTTAAAATGTAACTGCCTACTCCCAAACTGTCATTTGAAGTAAAACACATAGTCAAGTATTATTCTCCACAAGTTTTTTATTGAGCATTAAAAAAAAAAAAAAAAAAATTAGACATGCTATCTGCCAATAGAACTTAACCAAAAAGTGCATTATATGCATCCAAAAATATAGAAAATATACCAAATGAAATCATTATTCAACCAAAAAAATAATGTCAAAGCAATAACTCCAAGGCCAATAATAAATAACACGTTATCTCCTCCGATTCCGCAACATGTCTGGTTGACGAACGGCCATTCAGAAACGAACTGAAAAGCACGAAGTGAAAAGCACGAACTGAAAAGCGCGAATCAACACTCACCAAACTTCTACTAACACGAAATTAGCAGAAAGAGCCCAAAGGGCGGCGCTAAAGAGCTGAAAAACCCTGTAGTACGTCTAGTACGTCACTATGTTCGTAATTGTTGGCCAACAATTGTGTGACCGTGTGTATGCAAGACAAGTTTGAGACAACGCCCTTCAGACAAAATTCCACGGTTTTGTTGTCGGAAAGTCCGATCGTGTGTATGAGGCAGAAGAGAGCAGAGTGATGAAGAGATGAGCTCATTGGTCTGCTGCTTCTCTTTTTACTGTCCAGCCACAGGTCAGTGGAGAGACACGTCTGTAATTGTTACTTTACTTCAGCTTAGAAAATTCAGGTCTTCTACCCTGCCAAACAGGGCTATGCTGTGTGATAGAGCTGTGTCATCGTCAGGACTGTATTGACAAAAATACTAATTCTTCAGCAGGTAAAACCACTTTAGGTGATTTTCATCAGCATATTTAGCTGTGTGCCTGGACTATAGTTCACAAAGTTGGTCCAGCTTGGACCAATGTAACTACAGTGCCTCAGAGAGACATCCATTCAGAAAAAAGTATTCATTACCCCAGGACAGGGAGTTGACAATTTTCCTACACAGTTTTGTAGCATTGTTACAACCAAAAAGAGAGAAGAAGAGGAGTCAGTAAATGTATTCTATTGGGATTTTATGTGATCAAAACTCATTCAAGATGACCAACATAAAGTGGAAGGGGGAAAATCATAAATGGTTTTCAAATTTTTTTTTACAAATAATGTGAAAAGTGTGGGGTTCCATTTGTCATTCAGGGCCCCCTCAGAGCAGACACACAGAGAGTGAGTCAATACTTTGTAGAAAGATTCCACCTTTCACTGCAATTAGCAAGCTGCAAGTCTTTCAAGAGAGAAGGATTGGGTATGTTTTCAGATGGACAGCCAAGATAAGTAGCTTGGTAGGTTTCAGCAGTTGTGCCAGTTCCAGCTCTTTCCATTTTCAGATGATGGATTGAAACAAGTGCTCAGTTCAGCGAGAAGAGTTCAGCAGCAAGACCAGTCAAGAGAGCAAGCAAATCAAGAGCAGTGATCTCCTGCTAGCAGCTCTCCCCCAGTACGAACTAGCCTAGGCAGCAGCAGGTCCATGCACCAGCACGAGTTCGACTGTTCCAACACAGATTCACATCAGCACAAAAGTCAGACATCAGTCAGGCAAGTCAGCAAGTCAGGTCAAGATCAGTCATTCAGCAGATCAGTCAGGTCAGCAGAGAGCAGAAAAGTTCAGTCAGAGGAAAGTCACAGGAGCATCATTCCGAGAGACAGCAGTCACATCAAGACAGGTTCAGCACCGCAGTTCGTCAGTGAGCAGGCAAAAAACAGGCAACAGCAGTCAGCATCAGCAGACAGTCAGCAGAGAAGCATACAGTCAGAGAAGGAGAGACAAGCACAGACAGGAGCATAAGAGATTTCAGAGAAGAGCACAGGCAGAATTCAACATCATCAGTCACAAGCACAGGAGCAAAGAGACAGCAAGAAGGTCAAAAAGGCAGACAGCATCAATCATCAGGGAGCAGGAACACAGAAGGAGGAGAGTCTAGCACAGGTATTCAGTTCAGAGAGGATCAATAAGCATCAAGCCAGACATTCAGACAGTTCAAGTCACAGGGCGAGTTCAGAGAGATCAGGCAGGTGATGCACAGAGAGATTCAAGAGAAAGGCAGATCAGGCAGACACAAAGATAAGAAGGAAAGGGAGAGGAGGGAAGACAGACAGTCAAGAAGTGAGAGAAGAAGTTCATGGAAGGCAACAAAGCAGATTCAAGCAGAGTCAGTCAGAAGAGAGACGCAGAGTCCAGAGACAGGGGCAGTCCAAGCAGAGTTCACAGATAGGTTCAGAGCAAAGCGCAGAGTCAGGAAGAGCAGGAACAGAACAGTCACCAGTCATCAAAAAAGCAGAGGTCATCGCAAGAGCAGTTCAAGGATCATCATTTAGAGTCAGAACAACACACAAGCCCAGATCGGAGCAGCGAATTCAGCAGCCAGGAGCAACAGACAAGTTCAATCAAAGGAGAGCGAAGTCAAAGCAGAAAGACATTCAGCCGCAGAAATCAGGAAGAGAAGGCAATGCAGTCAGAGCAGATTCAGTGCAGTCAGCAGCAAGAAGCAAGCAGGCATTCAGTCAAGACAGACAGTCAATCAGCAATCCGGGCAGCAGAGTCACAAGGACAGCAGAGATTCAGTCAGCAGCAGATTCAAGAGAGTCATAGAGAGCAGCACAGCAAGAGGAGAGGACCCAGAGAAATCAAAAGAGAGAAAGAACAGCACAAGGGCATCTTCGAACATCAGGGTCAGAGCAGGGTCATTCACAGAAGCAGTCAGAGGCAAGTTCAAGACAGGACAGGGCAGTCAGAAGAGAGAGGAGTTCCCAGAACAGGGCAGTCAGAGTAGTCAGGAGCACAGTCATAGCCAGCAGAGAAGTCACAATCAGCAAAGCAGCAGCAGTCCACAGCTCAGACAGAGCGGAAGATCAGGCACAGAACATCAGACATCACAGGCAAGACATAATCAATAGTCAGTCAGAGAGGAGTCCAAGGCAGCAGGACAAGAGAGAATGATTCCGAGCAGAAGGTCAGGAGAAGCAGAAGTAGTCAGGTAGAGTCATAAATGCTCAGCATCATTCAAGAGATCAGAGTCAATCATCAAGGATTCATTCCACAGCACTCAATCAGCATAGAGCAGGACAGAAAGATAAGTTCCTACAGCAGGAGGAGTCAGAGGAGGAGCCACTCATCAAGAGCTCGAGACAAGAGGAGGAGAGAGGCCAAGTCACAAAGAGAGTCATCAAATCATCAGGAGAGCCCAATCAGATAGAGCAGAGAGTCAAGGAACCAGGGCAGTCAGGCAACAGTCAGACAAGAAGCAGACAGGAGCAAACACAGAGAAGAGCCAGAAGTCCGGGCACAGTCAAGGAAGAAATCAGCCAAAGTCTGATCAGGTCAGCAGACAGCCATCAAGAGCAGGAGAGAAGGCAATTCAGAGGCCTGTTAAGAGTTCGCAATTCATCAGCATCAGAAGAGAGATAGATCAAGCATCAGAGGATTCAGCAGCAGTCAGAACAAGGCATGTCAAAGGCAGAGCAGTCAGCAGCACCATATCAGAAGAGGAAAAGTCAAGAGTCAGGTTCAAGAAGAGAGATTCATCACAAGGAGAGACAGCAGAGTTCAAGTTCATAGTGAGTTCAGACGTAGCTACCATCAAGCAGCCCAGCACAGACTTGTCATTCATCTTGACAGACATTCTCTGAGTCAAACAGATACGTATCGTGCAGCCTGTCAGAGGAAGCAGAAGAAGAGTCAGCAGTAAGGCTCAGCAGGAGGAAGCACATGAGTCAGAAGTCAAGATCAGTAGTTGAGTCAGTACTCCTGATTCTGACATGCAACACAGTCACTCTTGCCCATGTGAGCAGATAGTATACTAATTCTTCAGCAGGTAAAACCACTTTAGGTGATTTTCATCAGCATATTTAGCTGTGTGCCTGGACTATGTGCCCAGCTTTAAAGAATTATTTCAGGCATTGGAATGTCATGCATAGTTACATTGGTCCAGCTTGGACCAAGGTAACTACAGTGCCTTGAAAAAAGTATTCATACCCCTTGAAATTTTCCACATTTTGTCATGTTACAACCAAAAATGTAAATGTATTCTATTGGGATTTTATGTGATAGACCAACACAAAGTGACCAACATAAAGTGGAAGGAAAATCATAAATGGTTTTCAATTTTTTTTTTACAAATAATGTGAAAAGTGTGGGGTCCATTTGTATTCAGCCCCCCTCAAAAGTCAGCAGCATAGGATGGGAAACAGTCGAGATGTTCATTCATCAACAGAGAGCATCCCAGCACACCAGTAGGAAGAGAGACAGAGCAGGTCACAGGGCCGAGATCAGTCAACAGCAGTATTCCATGTATCAGAACAGAGATAGCAGACAGAGAGAGAGCAAAGGTTCAAAGCCAGGCACCAGGCGAGAGAGAGAGAGCAGAAGCAGCAGAAGGATCAGTACAGACATATCAGTAGGAGCTTTCAACATAGTTTCATCAACAATCAAGCCATTCAAAAAGAGAGAAAGCAGCAGAGAGAAGCAGAGAAGCACCAGGAGAGCAGAGGCAAAAGGATCATAAGAGAGAAGCGAGAGAAGAAAGCAGGAGGGGGCATCATTCAAAGGCAGAGTTTCAGAGGCCGAGAGAGAGTCAAAGAAGGCAGGTCAGGCGGGACTCATCAGCATCAGAGCATCAGTCAAGAAGCACAGAGACAGAGACATCACACAGCATCACAAAACGAAGAGGACAAGGTCAGTCAGAGAGGTCAATCAACAGAGTCATCAGCAAAGCCCCCCCACCAGCATCAGAGCAAAAAAATCATTCAGAGTATCAGAGCATGAGGCAGTCATTCAGTCAGATAACAGTCAAGAGACAAAGAACAGCGACAGGCAGAGGGACAAGCAGAGGCAAAACAGAGCACAGAGTCAGAGGGAGAGAGTCACAATCAGGAGTCATTCAGTCATCACAAGCAGTCATCCAGTAACAAGACAGCAATACAGGGAACAGTCAGTCCAGGGATAGTTCAATTCAGTTTCAGCTCAGTCAGGAAGATAATAGTCAGCAGAGGGCACAGTGAAAGCATAGAGGTCCACGAGTCATAGAGCAGAGTGAGCAGAGAGATAAAGTCAGAAAGAATCAAAGAGAGAGAGAGTCAGAAGAGAGTCAGCAGACAACATCACAGAGAGTATTCAGCAGTCACGGAGCAGGGTTCAGTTCCATTCAGCACAGACACAGATTCAGAGAGGAAGCAGAGCCAGGGAGCATCAGGACCAGAGTCGCAAAGCAACAGCAGCAAGGATTCAACTTCAGCACAGAAGACAGGAGCAAGACAGCAGTTCACAAAGAGAGATAATACAGTCCTCAGCTAAGTAGAGTAAGCAATACAGCAGGTCAGAGAAAGACGTCAAAAGAACAGACAACAGAAGAAGCAATGAGAGCCGCAGAGAGGACTAGAAGTCAGAGTCATCAGCAGGTCTGAGATGCCAATCCAGAGAAGCCAGCAGAGCACAGTACAGGAGCAGGGTCAGCAGGAAAGAGGAAGATAGAGACACAATCATAGCAGCAGAGGAGATAAGTTCAGCAGCAGAATTGTATTGTCATAAAGAAGAGAGAGAGAGAAGAGAGAAGAGAGAAAGCAGGTCAGGAGCACCAGCAGAGCATATTCAAGATCAGGGAAGTTCATCAGTGTCCACACGCGCAGGAAGGTCAGAGCAGAGGAGCAAGAGAAGTTACAGGGACAGAAGGAGAGGTCATAGAAATCCATAAGGGCGCATCAAGATCAGTCATCAGCAGCATATGAGGTCAGGAGAAGAGCTTCAGAGCAAGAGTCAGTCAAGTTATCACACAGAAGGTCAGAGAGAGAGCACAGCAAGCAAGGAGAGATTCAGTCTAGTCACAAGAGTCAGTCAGGTCAGAGCAGCATCAATCAGAAGCCAGAGCAGAGGAAAGAAGTTCAAGGTCAGTTCAGCAGTCCAACATACACAGTGATTTTCATCAAAGAAGCTTATTTCAGGCATTGGAATGTCATGCATAGTTACATTGGTCCAGCTTGGACCAAGGTAACTACAGTGCCTTGAAAAAAGTATTCATACCCCTTGAAATTTTCCACATTTTGTCATGTTACAACCAAAAACGTAAATGTATTCTATTGGGATTTTATGTGATAGACCAACACAAAGTGACCAACATAAAGTGGAAGGAAAATCATAAATGGTTTTCAATTTTTTTTTACAAATAATGTGAAAAGTGTGGGGTCCATTTGTATTCAGCCCCCCTGAGTCAATACTTTGTAGAACCACCTTTCACTGCAATTACAGCTGCAAGTCTTTTTGGGTATGTTTAGATGGACAGCCATGTCTTGGTAGGTTTGCAGTTGTGCCATACTCTTTCCATTTTCAGATGATGGATTGAAAAGTGCTCTGCGAGATGTTCAAAACTTGATTTATTTTTTTATAGCCTAACCAAGCTTTAAACTTCTCCACAACTTTATCCCTGACTTGTCCGGTGTGTTCCTTGGCCTTCATGATGCTGTTTGTTCACAAAGGTTCTCTAACAAACCTCTGAGGGCTTCACAGAACTGTATTTATACTGAGATTACATTACACACAGGTGGACTCTATTTACTAATTAGGTGACTTCTGAAGGCAATTGGTTCCACTAGATTTTAGTTAGGGGTATCAGAGTAAAGGGGCTGAATACAAATGCACGCCACACTTTTTAGATATTTATTTGTAACTTTACTGTAAATTTTGAAAACTATTTATCATTTTCCTTACACTTCACAATTATATGCCACTTTGGGGTTTATTTACTAAAGCTGGAGAGAGCAAAATCAGTCTTTCTTCTGCATATAAAACAATTAGCTTCCAGGTTTTATTGCCAAAGCTTAACCCCCCTGGCGGTATTCCTGAGTCTGGCTCGGGGTGGAATTTCAGTACCATAAGCGGTAACCCCGAGCCAGACTCAGGATCGCATTGCAGGATACAGGGAGAGTTACTTACCTTGTCCCTTGGATCCTGCGATGTCTCCCTGCTGTGTGTGCGAGCTCCTCCGCTCGATTCACACAGTGCCCGAGTGCCGCTGGGCTCCGTTCATGGCGACGTTACGATGCATGGGAGCGGAGATCGGTGCCAAATTCAAAAAAGTTAAAACACACAACACACATGCAGTACTGTAATCTTACAGATTACAGTACTGTATAAAAAAAATTACACTTCCTCTTTGTCCCTAGTGGTCTGTCCAGTGCCCTGCATGTAGTTTTATATTATAAATAAATTTTTTCTGCCTGGAATTTAGAGATTGTCCATAGCAACCAAAATGTGTCCCTTTATGTCAAAAGTGAATTTAGACCAGCTAGAAAACAGCGATAATAAATTAGAATCACTTGCAGAATTGATCGATATCGATTTTTGGGGAAATTCGTCATCAAACACTAAATCTAATGACAGCGACAATTTGGCAACTGAGGAAATTTCTGTGTTTTTGATTTGATTACATTATTGAATAATTTTTATAGTTATTTATTATATTATAATTTATGATTTTGTGTTTATCATACCCGGGATGTCTACTAGAATCTTTTTTTGTACAGATTTAAGTGAGTTATTCCTAAGAATTGCAGGCCTACAATATAAAATGCCAAATTTCAATGCAAAATAATTGTACCGCTTTCAGCACCTTAAACCAGAAATAATCATACCGCCAGGGAGGTTAATTGAAGAAGCTGAGGTTAGAAGCTGATTGGTTTCTCTGCAGAAGTAAGACTGATTTTGCACTCTGCAACTTTCTGTTGGTTTAGCACATAAAATCCCAATAAAATACATTTAAGTTTTTGGTTGTAACATGACAAAATGTGGAAAATTTGAAGGGGTGTGAATATTTTTTCAAGGCTCTCTATGTATATACCATACCTGGCCAGAGCAAGTGGAAGCTGGAAATCTCTTAAGTAGACATTGATACTTCAGTGATCTCCCCGTGTTTCTGAGTCTGTGCTGATCGGCTACTCTTCTGCATTGTAAATACAGGACTTTGGCCGCTTGGCATGGTCACCATTTAGAGAATGCTTTGCATTTTGTGAATGAATGCAAAGCATTCTCTGATTGGACAAGGTATAGAGCGTAATATCACAGCACCTATCCCGCCTTGCCTCGCCACCTCGTCCAATCAAAGAATGCCTTGAATTATTTTGGCTGACCTCCTGTATTCACAATGCATCAGGTCAGCCGCTCAGCGCGGGACCTGGAAGCAAGTGGAGATCACTGGAGTAGTGATGTCTATTTCAGTGATTTTAAGCTTTCAGAGGCATTATCCAGGTATGGTATATTCATAGTAACATGGGTCCAAGCTGAAATAATGTATCTATGCATAACATGCCAATGCCGATGCCTGATATCCAGACCTAGGCGTGTTTATCATTCTTTTCTTTTGTGCAAAAAAAAGGAGGAGAACTAGGTTAAATGATATATTTATATATTTTTAGTTTGAATTTTATTACTGTGTGATGAATCATAATAGTTTCAATTTTCTGTACTTGAACTCTTTCATTCTAGTGAAAAAACAATCGGTTTGGGCTGTTGAAGACAGAGATAATTATTGGATTAGGGTGGGGAGTGGTGCAGGCAATCAGCACAGAATTACCCTTTTTTTTTTTTTTCATAACACAAATTGTAAAGCCAAACGAATGTCATCTCCCAAAGCTGTAATTGTCCTGTCCAGCAGTCAGTGTGTCATCTGTTTAACTTAGTGAGAATAAAGTCATATGTGCTCAGGAAATGTACTTGTTATGTTCCAACAAGTTGGTAATTTATGATGTAACTCCAACATGATCATGTAAAAATTATATAAAGTTATGATAGTTTAATGCAGTAAATAACACATTGGGGTTGATTTACTAAAGACTGATAGTCTGTGCACTGCAAGTGCGGTTGCTTTAGATCTGAGGGGAACATGCAAGGAATATTTAAAAAAAAATTGTCTGGACTGTCCGCATTTCAATCAGCGTATAGCCAGCTTTTATCTTCAGATAAGGGCTTTGCCGGTTCTTATCTTTCCACTCTCCCAGTCCTGATGGGGCAGCTAAAATATTTAAACTGCTAAATGAAATGAGCTTATTGGAATTAGGTGAATGACAGTGTGTTTTGGGTGAATATAACAATTTGTTTTGAAATGCTTTAACTACTTACCGCAAACCGCCGTCATTGTAATACCGTTGGTATTTTGACGTAGAATAACGGGGTTATGGCAGCAGATAGCTTCCATAACCCTGATATTTTCTTCAATGGTGGGCAGATTCGCTGCAAGATCAATTTTATCAGCGGTGCCCCCTGCTGCGCTTCGGTCGTCTACGCCGCTTACTGGAGCCATCGTAGTGGTGGAGACGATCTGATCCTATCCCCTCAGTAGCATGGAGCCGAGTGAGGGAAAGATGGCCCCCACTCGGCACCATAACATTGGATGACGGAAGCAAAGTCAAACGTCACTTTTGCCCAATGGTCTTAAAGGGGAATTTTTTTTTTTTAAAAGACATTTATTTTTATTTATTTTTTTAAATTGCATTTAAGTGTAAATGTGAGATCTGAGGTCTACAAGAAAAACAGAAATGAAAGGCGTGCACACCTAGTGCATTACCAGAGATAATTCAATAATAAGAAACTTTTGTATAAAAGTGAGTACTCACAAAATGCAACTGACAAAAGGCCATAAACACAGTGAACAGAACACGGGGTACAGCTAATGCGTTTCCGGGGCACACCCCCCTTCCTCAGAGCTAGGCTAACTCTGAGGAAAGGGGGTGTGCCTCCGAAACGTGTTAGCTGTACCCCGTATTCTGTGCATGTCCATGTACTGTGTTTATGGCCAGATGTCAGTTACATTTTGTGAGTACTCACTTTTATACAAAATGTTGTTATTGTGAAAAAAGTGCTAAATACCGCGCTGTCTAAAGAGGGAGCTGCCAGCACCGCAAATGACAATTGCAAATAGTAAGAGTGGGAAAGTGATGGTGCAGCGCTGATATACAAAAGTTTGTTATTATTAAATTATCTCTGGTAATGCACTAGATGTGCGCGCCTTCCATTTCTGTTTTTCTTGTAGTTCCTTTCAGATTACCCCATCTGAGGAAGGCAGCATCCACCTAGTTCTGGGATACCATATATATCTTTCGCGCCACCATTTTATCTGACATCTGTCACTCCTTACCTTGGAAGACCTATTAGTGCTGGAAGTGACTGTGTTTTTTGAGATCTGAGGTCTTTTTGACCGCAGATCTCACATTAAAGAGCTCCTGTCATGCTTTTTTTCTATTACAAGGGATGTTTACACTCCTTGTAATAGGAATAAAAGTGACCGATTTTTTTTTTTAACCACTTCAACACCGCCCATAGACATATGACGCCCACAAGGTGGATCTACCATCCTGGGTGGGCGTCATATGACGTCCTCGGATTCCCGGCCGCCTGGGGGGCGCGCGCGCGCCGCCGGCGGCGCGCGCGCGCGCGCCCGCGGCATCGCTCGGGACCCGGTGCGAGTGCCCGGCGGCCGCGATGTCCGCCGGGCACCCGCGATTGCCCGTTAAAACAACGGGACCGGGCGGGACCGTGGAGCTGTGTGTGTAAAAACACAGCTCCACGTCCTGTCAGCGGGGAGGAGACCGATCATGTGATCCCAGTACGGAGGATCACATGATCGGTCTCCTCCCCTTAAGTCCCCTCCCCCTACAGTTAGAATCATTCCTATAGGGACACATATTAACCCCTCCAGCTCCCTCTAGTGTTAACCCCTTCCCTGCCAGTCACATTTACACAGTAATCATTGCAATTTTATAGCAACGATCGCTGTGTAAATGTGAATGGTTCCAAAAATGTGTCAAAAGTGTCCGAAGTGTCCGCCGCAATGTCGCAGTCACGAAAAAAAAATCGCAAATCGCCGCCATTAATAGTAAAAAAAAAAAAAAAAAAAATTCAATAAATCTATCCCCTATTTTGTAGACGCTATAACTTTTGCGCAAACCGATCAATATACGCTTATTGCGATTTTTTTTACCAAAAATATGTAGAAGAATACGTATCGGCCTAAACTGAGGAAAAAAATAGTTTTTTAAAAAAAAAATGGGATATTTATTATAGCAAAAAGTAAAAAATATTGTGTTTTTTTTCAAAATTGTCGCTCTTCTTTTGTTTATAGCGCAAATAAAAACCGCAGGGGCGATCAAATACCACCAAAAGAAAGCTCTGTTTGTGGGAAAAAAAGGACGTCAATTTTGTTTGGGTGTAATGTCGCACGACCGCGCAATTGTTAGTTAAAGCGACGCAGTGCCGAATCGCAAAAAGTGCTCTGGTAAGGAAGGGTGTTTAAAAGCCCTGTATTGAAGCGGTTAAAGGGACAGTGTAAAAATAAAAAGTAAAATAAATAATAAAAAAAAAATTGTAAGCGCCCCATCCCGCCGGAATCGCTCGCGAATGCATATGAAAACGGTGTCCAAGCCCCACATGTGAGGTATTGCCGTGACCTTTATAGCGAGACCAATTATTCTAGGAAAAAGACCACCTCTGTAACTCAAAACTGGTAACCTGTAGAAATGTTTAATTGTCGCCTATGGAGATTTTTAAGGCCAAAGTTTGTCGCCATTCCACGAGTGGGGGCAATTTTAAAGCACGACATGTTGACATGTTGGGTATCAACTTATCTTTGACAATATAAAAAAAAATTGGACTAACTTTACTGTTGTCTTATTTTTTAATTAAAATCTTTTTATTTTTCCCAAAAAAATTGCGCTTGTAAGATTGCTGCGCAAATACGGTTTGTTATAAAGTATTGCAACAACCGCCATTTTATTCTCTAGGGTGTCTGAAAAAAAATATATAATGTTTGGGGGTAATTTTCTAGGAAAAAATTATTATTTTAACTTGTAAACAACAAGTTTGAAAAATAGCTCTGGTCCTTAAGTGGTTAAAGTTATGTGTTTTCATCCTCCAAGAGGAAAAAAACGCAAAGAGCAGTTACTGTAGATTTAGGCCTACCCGTTTATTATATAAGTTTAGCCATAGGGTTTTTTTTTTTGTTTTTTTTTTTAGTTTAGTATGATGAAGAATGTAAAATCCAATTGATACAATTATAATATATGGGACAAATGTTGAGAAAGTAGTCTTAGCACTCACTTCTATATGGAATTTAAAAAAAGAAACTGGGTGTCTTCCTGTGACAAAAAAAAAAAAAGTGTGAAATATGCAGCTCAGCTAATTGTTGTGACACCTTGGTGTTTTTTAATTCAAGGGTTAATGGTGGATATAAATAATGAACAGGTACACACAAAGTTCCTGAAGGAGTAGCCTGTCTCCTCCTTGCATCAATACACAACTCCACCTGTTGCCTCTGGGCAAAAGGAGTGGATGATGAGAATCCAAACACATACACACCCAATACTTTTGCAACATTATATGACAATTTTAATACAGAGAGAGGTTATTCTCAGGTCAGAAAAATTGAAATACCTTAAAGAACCTTTAGGCTGACGCAAGGATTCTTAAACAAGACTGTACAGTTCCCTCTGCAGTTTAGCTATTTTTTTTTCTTTAAATATATATCATTCATATGCATTATTTATTTTTTTATTTTTTATTATGCAGAATTTACCAACAGTGAAAACTCATAAAACCATGAGTAAAATATGTATATTTGATCAATAAACCATGTGATCAACATGTCAGCACAAAGGTGGTAATCAGATGATATAAAACAAGGTGTGACGATAATAAGATCTGATGAGCCCCAAACTGTCTGGAGAGAATGGCGGAGTCATACTAAACACATTGCCACCCTCATTCCTCCAAATTCACAAGCTGATAACAAAAACTGATTTAAATCTCATGTCTATACTAGGCATTCATGGTAGGTAATACATTTGACAAAAGAAACCCCATGCAGTTTAGGATACATTGACATAAAGTAGATAAGCCAGAAAATAATATAGAACATCACAAACCATAGCTAGCCCTACAAAGACTTGGTTTTCTTTTTGGTCTCAATCATAAATGGCTGTCATAAACTGACCATAAAATAGTCTAGAAGCAAAAACACATCTGTGAGTCCGGTTTTCGGGATCAAACCACTAGAGCCAAACTTCATACATAATCCATAAATCATGCTGTAATGGAGTTACATTCATAAAATGTGGTTACATTAGTGTATAAGAAAATAACAATCAGGTAGACACACCAAACACCCCTATATTACACGGTGCGGAAGGCTTACGAAACACATCACGTCTCTTAAGAGATACCTACATAAAACTCTGTTTGGTATCTATAAAATTTTAGTTTTATTTTGTTCAATAAACTGTTGATTGTTGGATTGTACGGTAGCTATGAAAGGAGCTACCGTATTGAAAACCGTCCCAGTGACAATCGCGCTCAGTAAGCTTAGTTTGTTGCCCCATGACTTGGAATATCTCTGTGCAGATTAGGGATGGGAGTGTAATATGTCACAAAATGGTTAGGACTAACGCTGGAGTTGGCGTTAGGATTAGGGTTCACAATAAGGTTAGCGCTTGGGTTTCTGAATATCGAACATCATGTTCCCAGCTAATGAAAGGCCATTTTTTTTGCCACAGGAACAGGTCCAGGATAGTTGAAAGAAGCTTCTCTAACCCACAGGAGCCATTTTAGAGCCTACTACACCCTTAACTGGTTCTCGACCAGCCGCCGCATTTGTACTGCAGCAGGTTGGCTCTCCTGTGCGAATCACCGTCATTGTACATTGGGCGCGTACACAGCGATCTGTGGGTGTGCCTGATGTACAGTGATGGCAATTCGCTAGCAGGGGAGCCAATCAGCAGGTACGGCGGACTTGATGTCCTGCAGCCACCCACGATCACTCCACAGAGAGGCAGAACAGGGATCTGCCAGTGTAAACAAAGCAGATCCCCATTCTGTCAGGGGAGTAGAGTGAGATTGCCTGTCTGTTCCTAGTGATTAGGAACAGCGATCTCTCTCTACTTCCTGTCAGTCCACTCCCCCCATAGTTAGTTAGAAAACACCTCCCTAGGGAACATTTAACCCTTTGATCGCCCCTAGTGTTAATCCGTTTCCTGCCAGTGTAATTTATACAGTAATCAGTGCATTTTTATAGCACTGATCGCTGTATAAATGTCACTGGTCCCAAAAAAGTGTCAAAAGTGTGATCTGTCCGCCGCAATGTTGCAGTCCCCCTAAAAACCACAGATCACCGCCATTACTAGTAAAAAAAACAAAACGATCCCCTATTTTGTAAATCAATCAATATACTCTAATTTGGATTTTTTTTTACCAAAAATATGTAGAAGAATACATATTGGCCTAAACTGAGGAAGACATTTGTTTATTTTTTTTAATTTTTTTGGGGGATATTTATTATCGCAAAAAGTAAAAAAAAATGTATTAATTTTTTTACAAAGTTGTTGCTCTTTTTTTGTTTCTTGCGCAAAAAATAAAAACTGCAGAGGTGATCAAATACCACAAAAAGAAAGCTCTATTTGTGGGAAAACAAGGACATCAATTTAGTTTGGGTACAACGAAGCACTGCCGCGCAATTGCCAGTTAAATCGACGCAGTGCCATAGCACAAAAAATATCCTGGTCAGGAAGAGGATAAATCTTTTCGAGCCTGAAGTAGAACACCAACACTTTCAACCTTTCCCATTGATCCCAATGCATTCATTTTACAGAAATGGCAACAATTTACTGAAATGTCTCAATTTCTGCCACAATTTCAACAAATTAAAAACTGCTAGCTTAGCTCATCCCTATTCTTGGGATACTGGCTGATACAAAAGGATGAATGCTTTTGGTAAAGTACTGTGTAAACACATACATTAAAATAATCAAATAAATGAACAACAGAACTCACCTCCAAATCCAAATTATATCCATCGTTAAACAGTACTGACTTTTTGTTTTAAGAACTATTTCTTAGCTTTTCAATCTCACAATATGTATTTGTAAATTTATTGAAAGTTGAAATAAACTTTTGCTGAGCAAAAATTCCCTCAAAGTCCGTTATATACATTGCAAAGTTTTACCAAGTGTTTAGATACTCTTTCACTTCTGCTCTGTAGATTCTAACATTAGATGATGTTAGTACACCTGTGAAGGCCAATCTAGTACTGTACCGTCCTCCTTTCTGGGGGGCTAAGTGGGAGGTCCACCAGCTATAATTCATCTTGTAATACAAACACAGTGTAGAGGAAAGCAGTTAGCCAATCACATAATCAGGGAATTACATTTTTGGGTGGTTCTGGTGGTGTTATTGTTGCAAGTATGTGACATTTTAATTTATTAGCAGTTTTAGAAAGTTATAACTGCCTGTAGACTTGGATGGAAAGTATATTATTTACATTTTTTTGTGAAAACTTCGTTTTTATTTCTGACTCATACCCATAGGAATTTACCCTGAAGAATCCACATCGCAATATTTTCTTTGGTGCTACATTAATTGTTTTTGTTTACCATGTGCTAATGGTTAACACAATGTGTTTATATACTTTTTTTTTTTTCTCTGCTGCTATAACCGGTGCTTATGGGTAACAACCAAAGAGGAAGAAGAAGGGATAAACACATGAAAATATGCAAGTACACAATGCATATTTTTCTTTTTATGATGTTCAGGAAAAAGAAAACACATTTTATAAGAGCCTGCATGTTTAATCCCTTACAAATAAAAAGGGTTTAAAAAACAGTAGTGGTGCATCCATAAAGGGCGCAGGAGCGCCGCCCCCTCTCTCCTGCACCGCTCTAATTACCATAGATAGATTCATGCAATTCGCTTTGCTAACATGAATCCGCCTTTCAGCCAATCAGTTTGCCGGGTCTGTTATCGGTCACCTGATGTGATTGGATGCCTGAGAGAGGATGGAAGAAGACATAGAGGACGTGCAGGAGACTGCCGCTGACCCGCTCCGACACAGGTAAGTGCCGGGTAGCATCTGATGGGGCACACTGGCAGCATCTGATGGGGGACACTGGAGGCATCTGATAGGGCACACTGGCGGCATCTGATGGGGCACACTGGCGGCATCTGATGGGGCACACTAACAGCATCTGAAGGGGCACAGTAGCGGCAATTGATGGGCACTCTGGCAGAAATTGATGGGCACAGTGGCTGCATTTGATGGGCACAGTAGCTGCGTTTGATGGCACAGTGGCTGCGTTTGATGGCACAGTGGCTGCATTTGATGGCACAGTGGCTACGTTTGATGGCACAGTGGCTACGTTTGATGGCACAGTGGCTGCGTTTGATGGTACAGTGGTTCCGTTTGATGGCACAGTGGCTGCGTTTGATGGCACAGTGGCTGCATTTGATGGCACAGTGGTAGTATTTGATGGGCACAGTGGCTGCGTTTGATGGAATAGTGGCTGCGTTTGATGGCACAGTAGCTGCTTTTGATGGCACAGTGGCTGCGTTTGATGGCACAGTGGCAGCGTTTGATGGCACAGTGGCAGCATTTAATGGCACAGTGGCAGCATTTGATGGGCACAGTGGCTGCGTTTGATGGAACAGTGGCTGCATTTGATGGCACAGGGGCTGCGTTTGATGGCACAGTAGCTATTGATGTTTTTTTTTCTGTTTTTTTGCGCCCCCCCCAAAAAAAAATTTTGAGCACCAGCCGCCACTGGTTAAAAAGCTCAGATGAAGCCAGATAAAGCTATAGATATTGGTTTAAGCAAACCAAGCATATGAACTCTTATCCCAGTGGTAAAAGGATCCTGACCATAAAACTAACTTGAAACCTGAATTCTCTTCAACATTATTTTCGATTCAATAACTTTTATTGAGTTTAGTGAACATAACAAAATAAGCACCAGGGTTGCTCATGCAGGGGCTACGTAAGGATCATTCAAAGGTATGAAACACAGAAAGGTGCCAATGGAAAACAAACAAACAAGCAAGGCAATACATCAGGTGAGCGGGGAGCCCATATGGGGAACCCCTAAGCCTAGTTCCATATATTTCAGAAAATTCTAAAGGGAGTCCTTCAGGACACTTGACTTCTGTCTGTCAACCTTGAAGGCCATCAAACGGTCTTTAAAGCGGTATTAAACTGCCAGGGCTTCCACCTTGTCTCTCTTCTGGGTTGCCGTTCTTCAGTCCTTTGATTGGATGAGCTGTGATGACATCACTCCCACAACTGTGCGCGGGAGCCGCTGTTCAGGGCACAGGACTCTGAAGGAATGGGCCGGGCATGTTATACCTTCAGAGCACATGCGCCGGTGAGGTCACTGGCGGTTTGGGGAGTAAACATCTCCTAAACAGTGCTCGTCAAAGAGTCTCACGTCAAACTATGGGCAATTAGGGGCTCAGAAAAGAGGGGCGCAATGCATGAAGAAGCCAAAGAAGGCTCTGAATGGAGGTCAGTGTGCAATTAGGGAGTTTCAGGAGCACTCACAGACTTAAAAAAATATTTTTATCAGAAAAGATTGCTACTTTACTTTCCTCTTTATTCAAAAATAATATATTGAAGGGTACTTAAAATATTTCCTAGGAATGACTGAATTAACTAAAAAAACATGTGACAATAAGATTGAAAATACCAGAATCCCACACTCTAGTACTCTACCCTGAATCTGTTTATCACTACCTGGATGGCTTTTACATTGAAGAAGGCAAACTTACTTTTCTTGACTGGGGTAGGTAGGTTGCATAAAACCCCCAATGTTAAGTGCATAGAACATGTTAATAAAATAAAGAGCACCAGGTAATCTTAGTAAAGGAATTTTTCCCATAATTTGCTATGATATGTAAACCTCACATTTGTAGCCAGCATCTAAAATTAATGGGTAATAAAAGTATGTGTCACACTGTACTAAATGTAAATAGAAATATTCAAATTCCAGCACAGAATAATGAGGTTTGTCACCTACAAAGGAAGAAACATAATATAAACGGTTATTATACCAGATAATTAGAGATATAACAGCACGGTGCAAGATATTCATGTCACTAGTACTATAAAAATAATGGAAAGTTGAGTCATAACATACCAGCATACCAGCCTGACAAGCTGCAGTTAACCTAGATGAATAACATCAGATTTGCTACTTTACCAACAAGCTACCTTTTGGAACTACACATTTCACTTCAGTTTTATAATATCTTAACCACTTCAGCCCCGGACCAATTGGCAGCCAAAGGACCAGGCCCCTTTTTGCAATTCGGCACTGCGTCGCTTTAACTAACAATTGCGCGGTCATGCGACGTGGCTCCAAAACAAAATTGGCGTCCTTTTTTCCCCACAAATAAAGCTTTCTTTTGGTGGTATTTGATCGCCCCTGCGGTTTTTATTTTTTGCGCTATAAACAAAAATAGAGCGACAATTTTGAAAAAAATGCAATATTTTTTACTTTTTGCTATAATAAATATCCCCAAAAAATATATAAAAAAACATTTTTTTTTCCTCAGTTTAGGCCGATACGTATTCTTCTACATATTTTTGGTAAAAAAAATCGCAATTAGCGATTATTGATTAGTTTGCGCAAAAGTTATAGCGTTTACAAAATAGGGGATAGTTTTATAGCATTTTTATTAATATTTTTTTTTTTATTAGTAATGGCGGCGATCAGCGATTTTTATTGTGACTGCGACATTTTGGCGGACACATCGGACATTTTTGACACATTTTTGGGACATTTGTCATTTATACAGCAATCAGTGCTATTTAAATAGCACTGATTCCTATGTAAATGACAGTTGTAGTTAGGGGGTTAACCACTAGGGGGCGGGGAGGAGTCAGTGTGACGTGTTGTGTTTTTTTTTTACAGTAGGGGGGCGTGGCTGTACGTCTGACGTCATTGATCGGCGTTCCCGATGACAGGGAACCGCCGATCACTGACAGTCAGTGTAGGAAGCGCGGGGAGAGGTTTGTTTACATAGACCTCTCCCCGTTCTTCAGCTCCGTAACCCGATCGCGGGATACCAGCGGCGATCGGGTCCGCTGGTCCCGCGGCCGTGGTCACGGAGCTCCCGACCGGGTCGCGCGCGCGCCGCTGGCGGCGCGCGCGCGCCCCCCGGGCAGGCAAATTAAAGGGGACGTACAGGTACGTGCTTTTGCCTGCCCGTGCCATTGTGTTGACGTATATCTACAGGAGGCGGTCGGGAAGCGGTTAAAGGGTAACTCTACTTTCATGGTGAAAAAAAATAGCAAATAAAGAAAAAATAATATAGCACATATAATTGCGAACACTAATCATATTGTAATTGAATGTTATTAAAAATGACCTTTCCTTTTCAATCTGCAGCCGCTGTAATTTTCTGAGAATGCAATGCAATATGGCTACATGGAGTTGTTCTGTACACAGAGTGTGTACTGACCACTCCCCATAAACATAATTTCCCGCTTGTGTGATTGGCTAACCAGTTTTCCCAGAAGTCTGCCTAAGATACAAGTCAGATTTCAGGCATCCCCTGCAACAAAAATGTCCTTTTTGGAGAGATACTTTCAATAGAAGCACATCTAAAGGGATGCAGACCCAGCAGATTTCCTCATTAGTGCCCTGCAGCTGCACACCTGACAGTTAATTATGAAACCACTCCCATTAGACCCACTCAGTACAGAGGCACAAACAACTCACATGGATTACTTCAGAATAACAAAAGGTAGGAATCTACCACAAAGGTTGTTGTAATCCTTGCAATGTACATAGATCATCCAGGGGGGAATGTTTTTTCCTCAACAAAAGTGGATTTACGCTTTAAACATACCCTGCCATCAGACCATTAATTTCAACAACAATCTTCCTATACGATTATATGTGCATTTTATGTATATTAGACATGTTATTTATCGGTAAAAACCTTCCCTGTGTAGACACCCCAAAACTTGGAGCCTGCTGCTGAGTGCCACCATCTTGGATGTGATATCCTTAGTCAGCAGACTAAGAGCTTTCACTATTATAATTCACTCCTCCCCAAACTGCTTTGTAGAAGGCTATAAGGAGGGTAGTTGCAGGGAAGGGTGGAGGAGCTGGACCATCACAGACAGAGATTTGTTTGCAATAACTCCATCAGTATTACCAGCAAAGCAGCTTCATTATTATCCCATTAAAGAAGAAGAAAATTGTGCACTACATTTGGAGATTTTTATAATTTGCCACGAATGTTAATTCTCCATTACAAAGGCTAGTTTACAAAAACGACCTATTCTGCTTCCGAGCATGCGTGTTTGTACTTTGGACTTTTGTCCGATGGACTTGTGTACACACGACCGGAAAGTCCGACAACACACATTTGTTGGTGGAAAATTTGAGAGCATGCTAGCCAACGTTTGTTGGCGGAAAGTCCGACAACAAATGTCCGATGGAACAAACACACGGTCGCACTTACTGCCAACAAGCTCACATCCAACATTTCCCGTCAGAAAATCCAATCGTGTGTACACCAGATCATATGGAAGTCTAGCCAGCTAGATTTGGATAAGTCTGCCTCTAGAGGTGGCTGGTGGCATTGCAGGCTGTGATAATTGTATGAAAACCTTGATTTACCTGCCAAGGCAAGTTTTCTACTCCTATTCTTTCACCATCAAACAAGTTTGCCACCCTGGTTAGTAAGTCACTGTGACACCTGTGGCATCAGTGGGATATTAATGTGTGTGTTTTGTTTACAATTGTATCCAGATTGTAGAACCAGCGTTCTGGATAGATGGCAATACTGTGAGTTTTTAAAGTAAAATAAAGCAGCTAACAATAATCCAGAAAGGACAGGTGAAAAAAGGCAACGTTGTTTAAAGTGGATGTAAACTTCCGTTGATTGTTTTTTCCTACAGGTAACCCTATAATAAGGCTTACATATAGGTACTATAAATATCTCCTAAATTTGCATTACTTAGGAGATATTTACTGCATATGCAGCCGATGACTTAATCGCCACATGCGCTCTGAAGGAACGACCACCCGTGCATTTTCTTCAGATCCCTGTGCCCTGCCCGGCGGCTCCCGCGGGAGTGACGTCACGTGTCTTCGGCCAGCCACACAACCAGAGTCTGCGGACCTTGAAGGAAAATGGGCAAAGATGGATGTGGCCTCCAGCGGTGACAACGAGGGCTTCGTTTGCAGTTAAGTTTCACATAATGTGCTAGTATGCGATGCATAGTAGCAGATTATTCCTTTACTTTGCAGGTCAGGGGAAAAAAAAGGGGGAAGCACTTTACTTTCTTTTTAAAGGTTATGGTTTTTGGTCAATTGTATTTATTTATTTTAGATTAAAAACTTTTAAACTGTTGTTGTGTGTTTTAGTTTTAACTATATACAACATATACAATCTTATAAAAAAATATTTAACACATTAGAACATGCCTGCAGTGCACTATGGGTTAGATAAAGAGACAGTACAGCACAGTAGAGTCTACGTTGAGGCTTAGTTTGTCTGATTTAAACTTCAGATAGCTGATGTGATAATGATAGTGATGAGTCACTGCATCAAGTGTGTATAACCAGACAAAAGGAGGCCAAACGTCTTATAAGTATTGCTAAAGCACAGAAGGAGAAAAAAATGGCTAAATCCATTACAAAAAGGAGACAAAACCTTTTAAGGTATATCAGTGAGAGGAAGAAAAGATACTATAAGATCACAAAGATGAAAACTGGGAAGGGAGACCTGGATGTCGCAAACCATTTAACCACTTGCCTACAGGGCACTTACACCCCCTTCCTGCCCAGGCCATTTTTCAGCTTTCAGCACTGTCGCACTTTGAATGACAATTGCGCGGTTATGCTACACTTTACCCAGATGAAAGTTTTATCATTTTCTTCACACAAATAGAGCTTTCTTTTTGTGGTATTTGATCACTGCTGTTTTTTTTTTTACAAAAAAAAGACCAAAAAAATGTGAAAATACATTTTTTTCACTTAGTTTCTGTCAGTAAATTTTGTAATTAAGTAATTTTTTTCCCTTCACTGATGTGCACTGATGAGGCGGCACTGATAGGCTGAACTGGTGGGCATTGATTAGGTGGCACTTATGGGCACTGATTAGGTGGCACTGATGAGGAGGCACTAATATGTCGCACTTATGGGCGCTCCAAAAGACATGCTGGTAGGTTAATTGGCTTCTATCCAAAAAAAATTGGCCCTAGTATTTGAATGTGAGTTGGGAACCTTGGATTGTGGGATCCTTGAGGGTAGGGACCAATGTGAGTGTGCGATGCATGTGTGGAGCGCTGCGTAAATTGACGGCGCTATATGGGTACCTTAAATAAATAATAATAATAAATGAGCATCTTAATGAGACACAATGTATAGGGACAATTGTAGACATGCACCCACACTCACTCAAGTTGAAGTGGATATACTGGTGCCTTTATTCAACCTTTCTAAGTATGTAATTATGTATGGGCACTGATAGGTGGCACTGCTGAGCACTGATGGGCACTGTTAGGTGGCACTGATGGGCACTAATAGGTGGCAGTGGTGGCACTGATAGGCGGCACGGATAGGTGGTACTGATGGGCATTGATGGGTGGCACTGATGGGCGACACTGATGGGCATTGATGGACAGCAGTGATGGGCAACACCGATAGGCGGGACTGATAGCCAGCACAGACTGGCATCACTAATGAGCACTGATTGGTGGCACTTTTGGGCAGTGATGAGCACTGATTGCTGGCACTGGTGGGCACTCATCGCTGGCACTGATTTGTGGCACTGGTGTCGCTATTGTTGTATTGATGATCAGTGCCCTGATTATATGTGTTGATGTCTCCTGTGAGGAGATGCCACTGATTGGCTCTCCTCGCCACACACTCTGTCAGTGTGAGGCGAGAAGCGCCGATTACCGGCATCTCCATATTTACATGTGACCGGCTGTGATTGGACATGCAAGAGCGGCTGTTCTTGGATGCCGTCATATGGCGGCGTCCCAGAACGAGAGCTGCACCGCCCCGCCATCATTTGACGGTGGGCAGGCAGCAGCTAGTTAAACAACTGATTCTGTTTGCCTCAGAAGTTGGAGGAATCATATTGGTTCTAGCTTTGAAGATTAATTTGCAGGATTAAGAGGAACTGGCTTGCTTAAAGCCTTTTAAAGCAATGGGTCCTGGTGGAATTGATCCCAGAGTTCTAAGCAACTGATCTTTTGTAACCAGTCTCTTCTGGCAGTAGAAGTACTGGTAGACTGCTAATTTTGTACCTATCCATTAAAAGGGTAGAAAGGATGAAGCTGGCAACAATAGGTCATAGAGTTTAACAACTGTGTTAGTAAAATTTATGGAATCATTCCTAAAAAGAAGGATCAATGATAATTTAAAAACACACACAACTTGCTGAAGCCAAAGCAGAATGGCTTTACTGAAGGCAGATCGTGTCAGACTAATCTGTGGACATAGTCTATCTTGATTTCAGTAAAGCATTTGATACAGTTCCACATAATAATCTCATAAAAAGTTGTACAAGCTAGGACTTAACCCTTGGCTAGTTCAGTGGATATGCAGTTTGCTGAAGGATAGATATTAGAATGTGGTTGTATATGAACAAAGACTAGTCATTAGTGAAGTACAACACGGCTCTGTCATCAGTCCTGATTTATTTAATCTATGAGTGATATAACTGAAGGTTTGGTGCACAAGATATATGTTTTTGTTGATGACACAAAGGTGGTGATATTCCAAGGGGTGTGTGTACCATGAAACATACTTTTGCATTACAGAACAAATGGTCAAAACAATGGAAACTGCAATTCAGTGCTTCTAAATGCAAAAAATTTACTTAGGGAAAAAGCATCCTATTGCAGAGTACTATATTGGGGGTACAGCATTGGCCAAAACTACAGAGGAAAAAGATTAGGTGGTGCTTATTTCAGGTGATCACAAAATAAGTAAACAATGTGAACTGGCAGTAGGGAAAGTGAATCGAACTCTAGGGTGTATCACAAAAGGGGTCACCAACAGGAAGAAGGAGGTTCTGATTCCCCTATATAGATGTTTCATTATCACTAGAGGGATCGCCAGCAGGAGGAAAGAGGTTGGAGGTCCCGAATCCCCCATATAAATATTTAGTTAGACCTTAAGTAGGATACTGAGTCCAGTTCTGAATACCTGACTGACAAAAAAACATACTGTATAGAGACGAGCAACGAAAAAGATAAAATGTCAGGAGAGACTGCAAGAATTTAGTATGTACATTCTTGAGGAAAGAAGGGAAAGGGAGGACATGAATGAAACCTTTAATTGCATTAAGGGTGGAAATAAGGTTCAGAAGGGCAGTGTTTTTAATATGAAGCTAAGATCAAGAGCTGGTGACATTGGAGTTTACTAAAGGCAAATAGGCTGTTAATTTTGCAAGTGGATTTTTCCCAGAGCTTGAGGGAAGTGTTCAAATTTCATGAGAAACACTTTACAAAGCAGGAAAATTAAAAAAAGAAAACCTGCATTTTTGCTTGCACATGATTGGACGACGGAAGCCAGCAGAACTTCACCTCATTAACTAAGCTCTGGGAAAAATGTCCTAGCAAAGTGAACAGGTTACCTGCATTTAGTAAATCAAACCAATAACCTCAAACCAACAGCAGAAAAGTTTAAAACTAACCTTAGCAAGTATTCTACCAAAAGAGTGGTTGATACTTTGAACAGACTTCCAGCAAAGTTTAACAGCAAGTGAATTTAGGCATGCTTGGGACGAACATAGATCTATACTAAATAAATAAACAGGGCCGACTCGATTAGCCACTTGGGCTTTATCTGCGATCACTCTTCCATTTTTTTTTTTAATGCTGACTGCTGAATCACAGAATATGAATTTCTTTGCCCTGATAAAGCAACCATAATTCCATCCGTATAATCAAATGACCCAGTAATAATGTCAAATCCAGCACAACCAATAAACTATTCACCCAGCTTCAGCGTGACTCTAATAACCCTTAATCTAAATACAGCCTCAGGCAAAACAATCATCACCCAAATCTGAATTTGTAAGATTAGAAGACTGTCATCTAGACCCTTTTGGTGCTCTTATTTATCATCACCCCAACCTGATTTGCTAAAACTGGAGAGTGCAAAATCTGGTTCATAGAAACCAATCCACTTCCAGATTTTCTGTCAAAGCATAATTGAACAAGCTGAAGTTAGAAGTTAGAAGCTGTAAAAAAAAAAAACATAAAGTGCAGCGTCTAAAAATAAATAAGGTCTCAAAGTGATATATCATAAATAAATTACAACTAGTGATTACGATAGTGAAAAATAGTGAGCAATAGATATATGTAACAAATAAATAAAAACAATCCATGTAAAATGTCAAGTGAACCAATCTGTGAGCAGTATCACCATCTGAAAAATCCACCACCACTTGTGAATGAGGACCACACCACACTCACCAGATTCCCAGTACATGTCCCCCTAGTACTAGCATCCCCTGAAGACATGCGTTTGCATGAAACTCGTCTAGGCGGAGCTATGCACTGATGTCACGTCACCATGTGATTGGTATTTATCACTTTGGCATCTGAATGCATATTTTTACTTCTAAGTCTTGGGCATATAATTTTTCAATAAAAATACTACACCACGTATGGCCCCTTTGATGTCTGTCCCTTGTGGTGGAGCGCTGTTTCCTAGTTAATGGTGGTGCATGTGGTTCAGCATCCTTAAAGCGGTTGTATACTCATTTAAACATTTTTTTTTGTTTACTACCTGCAAGACAAAGTCATAATGAGCTAGTATGACTAGCATACTAGCTCATTATGCATCACTTACCTTAGATGATGGTAAAACTTTCTTTTCAAATATCTCCTAAACAGTGCAGGTTTAGGAGATATTTCTTGTACCTACAGGTAAGCCTTAATCTAGGCTTACCTGTAGGTGCAAGTTGCATTTTAGATACCTCATGAATGTGGTTTGAGCTGGAGGTCCATACAGGAGAGTTTGTGACTGATTGCTAAAAGTGCACTGTAAGCTGGGAATCTGGTGAGTGGTCCCCATTCACAAGTGGTGGTGAATATTTCAGACAGTGATACTATTCACTGATTGGTTCATTGGACTTTTTGCATGGACTTTTTGCATGAACTTTTATTTATTTGTTACATATCTATTGCTCACTTAAATTTTTTTAATTATCGCAATCACTGGTTTTATTTATGATATATAATTTTGAGCTCCTATTTATTTTTAGGCACTGCACTTTATGTTTTTTTACAGTTTTTTTGTGGTTTGTATACTTACCCGCTGCCAGTTGCCTTATACAACTTTAGCATTGACCTAATACATCTGGTGTAAAGTTAGAAGCTGATTGGCTACCATGCACAGCTGCACCAGATTTTACACTCTGGTTTTGATACATAAACCCCATTTTGTCAAATTTGGAGACTGTCACCTAGAGCAGTGGTTCTCAACCTCAATCCTCAAGTACCCCCAATGGGCCATGTTTTCAGGTTTTCCTTTACTTTGCACAGCTCCTTTAAATCCAAATCAATGACATGCTATTGATAAGAGCTATTGTATCTAAGGGAAGTTCCAAAAACATGGCCCATTGGGGGTACTTGAGGACTGAGGTTGTGAACCACTGACCTAGACCAGTGTTTCTCAACCTTTTTTTATTCAATGCACCCTTTAAAATTATGGGCAATCTCAAGGCACCCCAGTCTAAAATGTAAAAAGCTATTGTAATAATTTTACATAATGCATCAACATCCACACACGTAGGACAACCAATGTTAGAGGGCAATTGTTCTTCCAAATCAAATACACTTCTGTACACTGGTACTGACTAGTATTCCAGTGTTTCTTTTTTTCCTCAGTTTTTCTTCATCACTCACGCTAATGTGTCCCCAGCGCTGACGGAGAGAGGCAGGTGAGAATCAAACAGGGATGCACAGCAAAGAGCCGACATCCTCCTTTTCAACTGATGATGTCATTGGTTGTTAGGATGCTTCCGGCTAGAAGGATGTAATGGTGCACAATGAAAACCTGTGGCTTTGTGTAACTAAAAGGCAGCTTGATCCACCTGCTGGCTTGTATATGATTTTTGTTCAATTTTTAGGAATTTTTGCCAAGGCACCCCTGAAGACACATCAAGGCACCCCAGGATGCCTGGGCACCCTGGTTAAAAAAGGCTGACCTAGACCCTATTGATGCCTTTGTTTAGTCAAATGTGTTTGCTGTATACTTCAGATTAAGTTTGCAGCATGTTTTACTTGGGTGGAGGTATCCAAATCAGTGAGCTCTTACATAAGCTAATAACAAGAGCAACTGCCAATCATAATCAAAATCCTGTTTGAAATACCTTCAGAAAGTAGGGTAGCTTTTTTTGGAAATCTTCCCTTCCACTAAATGTGAACAGGAGTGTTATAAATGACTGAATTGGGTGAGGGTTTGGGAAGATTAGTGCGAAAAAGCTATTCCAGGCACCAAATAAAGTAAATCTGTGCACTGCTTGCTAAAGTCAAAGTCGTTTTTGGTCTCTAATTTGCTTCCAATTTTAGGAAGTGTTGGGTCACACATCCTGCGATTGTAATATTATTGTCATACTACAAAAGAAACATACAAACAAGATAATGCTTACCTAAAGCAACTTATTTATGGTTGGATCTGGCAGTAATCTTATGTTGTGGATCCTACAGAAGCCACAGACCTTCAAACATTGTTTGGGATAAATTGATTAGCTATGTTAGAATTTTCCAGTTATATGTTATTTACGGTATTTCTGCCAAAATAAGGTTAGAACTGGACAGTAAAAGTAGAATTAAAAACTGGTGAGCTTGACTTTTTGTCACTCTGCTCTTTTCTCCAGAAAGCATTAGTGGTGGCTGGTGCTCCAAATTTTTTTTTTGGGGGGGGGGGGGGCACCACAAACTAACACAACCCCCCGGGGGAGATGGATGGTGACGATCATTCCCCCAACACACCCCCCCTTGTGGGAGACGGACAGTGGCGATCGCCCAACCTACCTCGTGTGGGAGTCGGACGGTGCCGATCGCACACCACCCCCCCTGAGGGAGATGGAGGGTGGTTATTCACTGTGAATGAGCCATGAGAATGATGCCTTACCTTATGGAGGCTGGGGGAAGGAAGAGCTGGGGCCGGCCGCTCTGACCGATTCTCCTGCGAGCACAGAGTGAGACATTCTCCTCCCGGCCGCACAGGAACAGGAAGTGTGTCCTGAGGCACATTCGGCCAGGGAGTCCTAAGACTCCCTAGCCAATAGGTGCTGGGGAGGAGAACGAGGAAGATAAAAGCAAATATTCATTCGCTATTGTCACACAAGTGGGTGTACTTGGGGCGCAGTGCTCTTTTTTGAAGCCTATTAGAGCCTCAGGCTCTAATCACATGCTTGAAAAAAAAAAAAACTCATTGCCCCTGAACCGCTTATGGAGCGGCCGCCACTGGTCAGCATACTCTTTCTTGCTCTTTCAGTCTGAGCTCCACTGTACAGAGACTAGAAAAGGCAGATACTACGGTAATTACATTGATTGCATTTAAAATACAGCTAATAATGTATTACTGAATACAGAGCTGCATTCCTTTTTCTTTTTTTTTTTATCTTCTTGGAATTTCAGTTTTAAGCTGACCTGTTTCATACCTCCCAACTTTCTGAGATGGGAATGAGGGATGCCTAGTACAAGTATGTAGGCATAGGACACACCCCCTGGCACACCCTCTTAAAGGATAATTATTCCAAAAAAAATATTAGTTAAACTTATAAGTGTTTTTTTTTTTACCCCTACTATGCCTTTATACTGGATTTTGACATTTACAAATGCAGCATTTTAGAAAATTGGATGAAAGATTTAGCACTGGGAAACACTTTTTGAAAGATAAATAGCGCATTTTATATACAACTATAGAGATCGGACCAAAATGAGGGACCAATGAGGAAAGACGGACAAGAGGAACTTTGTTCCAAATCAGGGACAGTTGGCGTTTGTGTTGTTTATTTTTTGTAAGGAGGTACTCTGATGGGGACATTTGATGTAAGGGGGTACGCTGATGCTGACATTTGATATAAGGAAGGACTCTGATGGGGCATTAGATGTAAGGGAGGACGCCGGTACTTTTATTTTTTGTAAACCTTTTATGTTGTTTTTTCTGTGTGTATTGCATGTACTTGTAGTCATTTTTAATCAAAGAGGATTGTATAGACTGCATTCCCAATCACAGAGGCTTCCTTTTATTTTGAAGGAAAGAGTCATGGGAATTTCCTGTAATAGTCACAATTCTGGATGAACCCTCTGCACACTGCTATAAACCCTTTATACAACAAGGAATTTCAGTTCACATACATTGCAATGCATGTTTAAGCCAGCCAACTGCATCAACGTAATCCCTCTCTGGCCAGTCCCTACTCTACTCTGCAACAGATAAATGAACCCTCTGCACGCTGCTATACACCCTTTCTAGAAATGTTTCCATATAAACAGGGATTTTTAGTTCACATACATTGCAATGCATGTTTAAGCCAGCCAACTGCGTCAAAGTAATCCCTCTCTGGCCAGTCCCCACTCTATCTATCTATCTTATCTTATCTTAATATATATATATATATATATATATATATATATATATATATAAAAATGAGTGTGGGTGTCCTTTGCGCTTTGTGACGAACTAGAGACAATGTAGATGAATAAGTTTCTGTGGTTTCTGTGATATCAGGCTGAATCAATTTATTATCGGCACCTTTATATATATTTATTTTTTGATATTTTGACACATGTTTTAGCACTGGATGCACATTGCCTTATTTATCATTATATATGTGTACACATTTATTTATTTGTTTATATTTACAAGTAGATATATTTAGACTTTTGTCACATGCACTTTATCTTTCATCTTGACTATAATTGTGCCGCGGATCGGCTCACATACATCATCTAATGCACTTTAGCGCAAAATCACTTTATTTGATTTCTTATATATATATATAATCTATCTTATCTTATCTATCTAACCATATCTTATCTTAGTATATCTATCTTATCTTATCTATCTAAACTTATCTTATCTTAGTATATCTATCTATATTATCTTATCTATCTGAACTTATCTTATTTTAGTATATCTATCTATCTATCTATCTATCTATCTATCTATCTATATATATTATATATATTTTTTTTTTGACCATCTATTGATGGATGGCCCTCTGATGATGGTGGGGATCAGCCTGTTATTGCCTTCATTCTCTCGCTCACGTATATGTACACCCAACGAAGAACAGCTGATCTGCTGGGTCAATTGGCATCTCCTGGTCTTCGGACAGAAATGTATCCACTTGTCTTCCTCCAGTGGTTCCTCAAGAATCTGGAAAGAAAAAATGGCATTGATCAGTTTTTCCAGTTGACCCAAAAAACGGTAATAAAGCTTTGTGAACCCCAACCCCTGTGTACAATGTGTTACACCAAGCAGGCTCCTCTAGTTCAACCCTGGTCCCCTATAGTGGTCAAAAGAAGCATTCCCCTGCTTTATCACACCCTTAAAGTAAATCTAAACCAAATTCAGTGTATTTATGACAGGGAACATAGAAAGCAGAGGGAGAGCTTAAAGAATGAAGCGCGGCAGGACTTACCACAGATGCTTGGATGGTTTTGAATGTATCTGCATACGTGGATTGTAAATTATTGTATAAAAACAAATAGATTACGAAGAGAGATGAAATCACTTCCAAAATGCTACAGGGCAGCAATGTATCGCTTGCAGAGAGACGCTACATAGGTTAAAGGGATATATAGGACTGTAATTAGTCAAATAGTCATTATAATGGGGTTCGTGGTGAAAGACTGTATGAATGAACAGATAAACAAATCAAGATGGTACCTGTTAACTAGTACGCTGGGATTAACCGAGCTTGTAAAAGTTCGGTATAATATGCAGGTTAGGTGATTGCATTTTGTCCTGAGATTTGTTATGGTGATAATCCTGGGGTTTATCTGCAATGAACCAGGGTGAAAGGACACTCCGTTAATTGCTGATAGCAAAGTAGGGGATGTAAGGGGAGAATGGTAATCATGAATAAGAAAAGAGAGTGGTTTAGTGAAGTCTTACCCCAGTTGAAGTTGAATGTGACATCCCCGCCGGGTCGTGGGCGCCATAAACAGCTGCGTCCAGCTCTGGACGTCCATAGATGAGAGATGCGCATGCGCCAGCGACGAACCCTGTCGCCGGCGCATGACGTCAGACGGCGCGTCGCTGAGAGCGGCGCGTCGGCGGCCATCTTGGATTATCCAGGATTGCCCATATTTTTTTAAATCAGGAACACATTCAGAATGGATGGGGGACAATTTTCTGAAAGTACAAAATAAGTATATGTAAACCTTGTCCGTGGTAAGAAGATGGAAACTCCAATTAGTCGTCACATGGGACTATTTCATGCCCATGATCATTTTATAGAAGAACTATCATTAAAGTGGTTGTAAACCCTTACCTATACCCAGTGAAGTCACACAGAGATGAAACAATCCTCTTACATAAGTTGTATCTGTTTATCAATAGTTGTCTGTCCCCTACATCCATCTTTGAAAAGCAGGGGGTGGGGAGCTTAACTTATGTCAGTGAGGAGAGCTCTGAGAGCTCATTGGGGGGAAGGGACACAGCCCCTTTACACAGCACACAAACAGAGTTGATGCTGTCAATCACAGTCTTTGCCCTCCCCTGTCACCAAACGTGTCAGAGGGACGAAATAGTGGACAGAAAGGACACTTAGTGCTCTTAATTGAGACAAGTAGACACTATAGAGGATATGCTTTGTTCATATTTCATGTCTGAGGTTTACAACCACTTCAAATGCTTTCCCTGTGTTGTCCCAAATGGGACAAACCACATGTAGCACCTTGTCCCATATTGATAGGTGCTTCCTAACCCTAGTTAAGAAGTCAGACGAATAATAATCACCAATAATAAACAGAATCAATTCAGACAACCTTTCAAACCATGTGGCCATGTAGTGATCAGAATATCACAGATAAATGTGATAATTCTGTACAAAAAATATGTCTTAGATGGATCTGCTGTGTTAAAGAGCCTGTCACTAAAGATCCCCCCTCCCCTTCCAATGTGTTTTGACTCGTCCCTTATTCATATACTTACCGGTTCAGATGTACGTGGTACGCATGATGGTCGTTTTTTCTATATCTGCCCAGTCAACTTCCTCAAAGAAACAGTGTGATCTCAGATTGCGCAGGTGACAGATGGTCCGCAAAAGATATCAAACAGAGGCGGGGCATGTGAATATTGGAGGTGTATAGTCAAATTGGAGGTGTATAGTCAAAACTTTTTTTCTTTATTTTTGGATGGAGTAGTGAAAGATTAAAAATGCCTGCTTTTTTAAGTTTCTATGTACTATTGAGGATATTTTTTTCTAAAGTAAGGGAAATTCTCTTCTAAGGCTGGGTTCATGGCTTCTTACTTGGGGTCTGGTGCATTCCTGTTCACTGGTTCAGGTGCGATTCAGGTCTGAATTTTTGCCTGAACCCAAAGACTCACAGGACCAGGATCAGAGAGCCGGACCATGGCCACCCCAGACCTGTGTGAACATGCTCCATTGAGAGCCGGTTACACTTGCCTGTCATCTGAATTTGATGTGAGGAAACCCACATCCAATTTGCATATATGTGAACCCAGACCTTGGCAGGTGTCCCTCATTTAAGATTTCCTCTTGGTGACAGCCATAAGATTTTTCTTTCACTATCTTTCTAAATGACAAACAGAGAGGGTTAATCTCCCCAAAGCGGACACAGACACCAATAACAACTTGACAGAACATCTAACTCTTCCCCGCTTTACAAAAAAATAAAGGTTTGGCCTAGAGATACACTTTAATTGCCCCTTTTAAAGGAGGCCTATAAAGATATACTGACCCCATTAGCTCAATTCTCACAAACACACATTGAGGTTGATTTACTAAAGGCAAATAGACTGTGCATTTTGTAAGTGCAGTTGCTCCAGAGCTTAATAAATGAAACAAAATAGCTCCAACACTGCTGCAGGTCTCAGACACTCCCCTACCTGTCCTAGTCCTTGAATAGCAACCCACTAACAGCAACCGGGCACAGGTGGAGAAATTCTCTATTTAGGGGTCAACCCTTTATCTCTACTCCATATCCAATAATGATACTTACTTCTGGGGCCATGTAAAGGAATGTCCCCACACAATCTGTGAGTCTGTTTAATTGATGAGCACAGTGAAGCTGCATTTGATGGACAGCGAGGCTGCATTTGATGGGCACAGTGAGGCTGCAATTGATGGGCACAGTGAGGCTGCATTTTATGGGCACAGAGAGGCTGCATTAGATGGGCACAGTGAGGCTGCATTTGATGGGCACTGGTAAGGCTGCATTGATCTCCTGTATCATGTCTGCAGTCTCTGACCATCTTTGGTCCTCAGTCTCTAACCATCTTTTGTATCATAAATGCAGGATAAGGGAAATTTTGGCGCTACCTATAGATCCAAGTGTAAAGTGCTACAGGGTTAGTAAACAAAGGAGTGTAGAAGTGTACACCTATAAGCCTGGCGACACCTCCGTATAGTCCCCTCCTATGCAGTATAAATAAACTGTGCGGGATAATGAAATCTTGGATAGATGCAGGAAATTTTGACACTGCCTATAGATCCAAGTATAAAGTATAAAAGTGCTACAGGGTTAATAAACGAAGAAGAGTAAAAGTGTGCACCTATATGCCTGGCGACACCACCATAAATAAACTGTGGTGAAAAAGGGGGGATAGGGGGAGGGGACAAACCCTAAAAGGATAAGATATCCACCCTTGACTATACAAATCCCCAATAGACAGTGGACAATAAATGTAGGTAAATAGTGAATAGTGAAAATGCAATATCAAAAATAAATTAGAATACCGTAATAAAGTGCAAGAATAATATAAATAACACAGAAACGTGACAAATCAATGAAAATTGATTAATTAATATACCAGTCCCAGTGAAAAAAAATAATATGACAAATTAGTGAAAAATGTATTAATTAATATATCAGTCCTAGTGAAAAAATTAATAAACCATATAAAAGTTCTGGATAGATATGGCACAAAAAATGTGTCGGCCTCAGGTGGATGTATAAGTCCAATTAGAAATGGACAAAAAAGAAAAACTTTCTTGCAGCAGTGATTTTCAAACGGTGACTTTTGTGCTCCAACAGTGATGGTGACTTTGGTGCTGCCCCCTCTGGCTCCCACACTCACCAGATTTATGTACAGGGGTGAACAGCTTTGCAAGTGTCTATATCGGGTGCTCCTCTGGTCCTCACTCTGGATGGTGTCCTGACCGATTGCTCCCTCCAATGGATTCACCCCGAAATCCCCTTGTAAGGAGTTGGAGGTCCTCAGCAGATTCCCAATTAATGTGGGGATAAGCCAATTATGGATCAAAGAACAACCTCCCTCCTCGGACCTTCGATACTAAGCGTTAGACCTTGTAAAGCTGAGTTGCTGATTTAAACTTATTGCATTATCCACAAGTGATAACCAAAACGGTGGCAATCAGTGGAAAAGAACTGTTCAGTCAGTGTTGTGTTCATACTGCATGCCAGGGGTCGACTCTGTTCCTAAGCGTGGAGTTGTTTGTTGGATCTTTTGTATCATGTCCGCAACCTCTGACCATCTCCTGTATCATGTCTGCAGTCTCTGAGGGGGAGTCTGGAGAGGAGTCAAGAGTGAGAGCGCCGGTGGGATGGAGGTCATGGGAGAAGTTAGACTTGTGTGGACTGTGGAGAGAAGACTATAGAATAAAACCAGAGCCACCGAGCTGTAGCTGACTGACTGATCCCTGCATGGTGCACCTGAGAGGAGGTCAGTGACAGCGCCGCCAGGCAAGGGTGGGGGGGTCACTGATGTAAGGGGGGAGTGAATACAATAATGTAAGGGGGCACTAAAATAAAGGGTTCCCCCTTATATCAGTAACCCACCCCCCCTTACCTTAGTGTATTCTTTCAGCGGAAGGTGGTCTCTGGTCTGACCTCCCCCCCACATTTCGAGTTCCTGGTGTCCCCCTTGATGATTGACCACTTTTAACTGGAATTTGCTTTTATATATACAAAGCCCTATTTGATTTCATATCTGACTTATCTAGATATCTAGATATAATACACTCTTCAAATGTGCTTTAAAATACATGGTTTTCCCTTTCATGAACTAGAAAGTTATTCTGTTGGGCTTGTATAATGATGCTATGGGGCTGGTATGAAATTTTTTCCAGGGCTGGTTTTTATTCCCAATCCGGCCCTGTATGGAACAATATACAGAGACATACACAGCGGCAGAAATCTGATAGCTGATTGAAGGAAAGGGATACACCCCCTTTACACAGCACACAGGAACAGAGTTGAGGCTGTCAATCAGCTGGAGATCCCTGTTACCATTTATCTCTCGGTGTCAGGAAAACTCATCAGGTGGGACTCATGCTTATAGCAGAGGAAAGAGGCAGTAGACAGAAATTAAATGTATTGTTCTGGATTGAGACAAGTACACACTATAGAGGTATATCCTTTTTTCATATTTCGTGTCTGAGGTTTACAACCACTTTAACTAACCTCCAGCCCTGTAGGAAGCACTCTTTTACTATTACCTGTACTGCTTTGCCCCATCTATAGCCGAAGCATGCAAAAAAAAATCCTGGGGTGGGACACAAGTGAAACTCCCTTCTGCCCCTCATAATTCAGCACTCATTGTATAATGGAGTAATTGACAGGCCCAAACACTATCATTTTAGGGGGGGCAGGGGGAATGCTTAGCTATGTGTAAGTTTTGACTCTCATAAAGGTCCACTTTTGCATAACTATTTAAGGGGTCTGAATAGTGGTGGGGCACAGTACAGGAAAGAGATGAAGAAATTAGAAGATGAAAAAAACGTACTTCCGTTTGAAAGGAGCAGTGTTGTTGTCCAGTAGAATGTTCTCTGGTTTTAGATTTCGGTGGATGATCTGAAGAGAATGAACTTACTGCAGGCCACACAGAATTTCAACAGTTATGCCCCGTACACACGGTCGGAAATTGCGACGGAAAATGCCTGATCGGACCATGTTGTCGGAAAATCCGCACGTGTGTGGACTTTTTCCATCCGAATTTTTGAAAAATTTGAGATCCTGCTCTCAAATTTTCCGACAACAAAATACGATCAGACTTTTTCCGATCGTGTGTAGAGAATTCCGATGGACAAAGTGCCACGCATTCTCAGATCAAATTACGAGACCAAAGCTATTGGCTACTAGCCTCTACATAGTTCCGTCTTATGCAACGAACGTCACCACGTTCAGAATTATAGGATTTTTCAACAACTTTGTCCGACCATGTGTATGCAACACCAGTGTCAGACAAAATCCGACGGAAATGATCCGACGGATTTAGTTATCGGAATTTCCGACCGTGTGTACGGGGGCTAAGACGTCTGTTGGAGAAAGAAAAAAAAAATATCATTCAAACTCAACACAGACCAATTAAAGCTAAAGATGAACTGACGTCTTCCTATAGTACATTTGTGTAGAGAGGAACAAGGTCCACTTAGAGGGGCCTGGCTAGGTCAATGAATGTCCTCAGTGAGCAGCCATCCCTGACTCCAGCGTGACCCTGTCATTATACTTCCCCTCATAATTCAGCACTCATTGTATGATGGAGTAATTGACAGGCCCAAACACTATCATTTTGGGGGGGGGGGGGTGCTTAGCTATGTGTACATTTTGACTCTCATAAAGGTCCACTTTTGCATAACTATTCAAGGGGTTTGAACAGTAGTTGGGCCAGGGCCGGACTTACCATTGGGCTTGACTGGGCTCACAATAGGGGGCTCTGCGGGCCCCGCCCATTTACATTTTAAATATCTTCATATTCGTTACAATTTAATTATCATTGTATCCTTTTCTATTGCTTTTATTAATCTCCTGGTTCGTTTTTAATTAGTACATTGTTTACTATGTATATGGTTGTTTCCGCACATCCGGCCATTTCCCTTAAGCATGTGTGTATATATATCTGACCTTGTGAATGGTCAGCTAGATCGGATGAAACAGCGGATACTGTGAAACGTGTCATCTCATTTGCCACAACGTCACTTCCGGTCCGCGGTGTTTGCGTTCCACCTTGGAACACACTTCCGGCCTCTGTCTTCCAGTTCACGGACGCCATCGATACTGCACGGCGTGCAGCGCCTACACTGCCCTGGAGTCATACAGAGCGTGGGGAAGAGTTACCACCACTGCTTCTCATCATCCTCCTGTGGTGCCTCTGAGAACGATCACTTACATCGTGGACCCAGGACGAATACCAGTACAGTATCCCCCACTTATATGCTTATATATTATCTACTTTTGTGAGTAGCCATTTGGCTGTTTTGCCTTGTCCAGTTAAACAGAAGTTCTTTAATACTGCACTGAGTCGCATCTTGTCCTTTTCTATTTCTGTTTTATAGAGCTGTGCTTCGCTCTCCAGGTTGCAGCCATCAGAGCAATCCTAATGACTGTTCTTATACATAATATTTGGGACTATTTAAGGACTATATAGAATCATTCATTCAAACCCAATTTTTTTTATAAATAATTCAGATGAATTAAACATTTTTAATAGACTTCAGCAATTAACATACATTATGTAATTTTGTTTAGTTGTTTGTTCAGAATCGTGATCTCTATTTTTATTCTCAGTTTATCCTGAATTGTGTAGCTCTAATACATAGCTTGTATATGTATCATTTTGTTCTATTTAAAGTAATGTATAGAAGGTAGGGCCCGAAATTGACTCAAGCCCAGGGGCCCCCACCACCCTAAGTCCTGCCCTGAGTGGGGCACAGTACAGGAAAGAGATGAAGAAATTAGAAGATGAAAAAAAATGACTTCTGTTTGAAAGGAGCAGTGCAGATGTGTGACAAATTGGGAGTTGCTGCACCTTTCCATTATGTAGCTCTCTGTAAGGGCAAGGCTGGGATCGGTTTGAAGTAGTGCTCTTTTTTTAACCATTTTTTCCAGGTATGAGACTTTGCAACAGATTCAAAAAAACATATCTCTCATCCGTATTCTCCATGGGAAGATTTCCCCTCTATTCCTGTCTTGGTGGCAGCCCACAATGTTGGCTTTTCCAGCACTTTCTATCCTGTGACATTGGTGATCATTACAAATATAGGGGGGGAATCTCAGTAACGGGACATAAAAAGTGTTAAAAACCTGACAGAGGTTCTAACTCTTCCTAGATCCCAACTGAGATTAATGGTTTCGTCCATATAGTTTTTAACCCCTCGAGTGCCAGTCTATAATATTCCTTCAGTTATGTAACACTGTACACTAATGGAGCTTTCTTTTGGAGGAATTTAATAAACACTGGATTTTACATTTTTTTTTTACTATGTAGCACTGACCCCCTAAGGAGCTGCTGGTTTTTGTTGGGCCTGTACTCTGATTCTACACCCCCAGTAACTTGGCTCAATCCCCTTGAGACAGCTGTGGTACAGTATGGTGTGCAGTGTTGGTCATCTTACTTTAAAAAAGTAATTAGTTAAGTTACAAATTACTTCTCCCAAAAAGTAATTGCGTTAGTAACTCAGTTACTACATTGGAAAAGTAATTCGTTACGCAGCAAAGTAACTGACTTTTTTTAAAAATATTCTATACGTGTAACTAAGGGGCGGGTCTAGTATTACTGTAACCAAGGGGCGCATTTATTATTATTGTTATATATCGTGTAACCAAGGGGCTGATCTATTTAAAATATTTTAAGCAACAGACAGCATGGATTCATGAAAGACAGAAGTTGTCAGACAAACCTCATTTCTTTTTATGAGGTGGTAAGTAAAACCTTGGACAGAGGCGTGGCTGTGGACGTAGTATACTTGGATTTTGCAAAAGCGTTCGATACAGTTCCCCACACACGGCTCATGTGTAAGGTAGGGTCTACAGGTTTGGAAATATCGGTTTGTAAATGGATAGAAAACTGGCTAAAAGACAGAATTCAGAGAGTCGTGGTTAATGATTCTTACTCTGAATGGGCTAAGGTTATCAGTGGTGTACCCCAAGGTTCAGTGCTGGGACCCTTTCTTTTTAATATCTTTATAAATGATATTGGGTCTGGGATCAAAAGTAACATTTCTGTCTTTGCAGATGACACCAAGCTATGCAGTGGAATAACGTCCTTACAGGAGGTCTCCAATTTACAAGCCGACCTCAATGCTCTGTCAAATTGGGCGACTATGTGGCAGATGAGGTTTAATGTTGATAAATGTAAAGTTATGCACTTGGGGGCTAAGAATATGCATGCATCATACATGCTAGGGGGAGTACAACTGGGGGAATCCGTAGTGGAGAAGGATCTGGGGGTTTTGGTAGATCATAAACTCAATAATAGCATGCAATGCCAAGCTGCGGTTTCCAAAGCGAGCAAAGTCCTTTCTTGTATTAAGAGAGGTATGGACTCCAGAGAGAGAGATATCATTTTGCCCCTGTTCAAATCATTAGTAAGACCTCATCTGGAATATGCAGTTCAGTTTTGGGCACCAGTTCTCAAAAAGGATATTGGGGAACTGGAGAAAGTGCAGAGAAGGGCAACCAAACTGATAAGAGGCATGGAGGAGCTCAGCTATGAGGAAAGATTAGAGGAACTGAATTTATTCACCCTTGATAAGAGGAGATTAAGGGGGGATATGATCAACATGTATAAATATATAAGGGGTCCATATAGTGAACTTGGTGTTGAGTTATTCACTTTACGGTCAACACAGAGGACAAGGGGGCACTCTTTACGTTTAGAGGAGAAGAGATTTCATCTCCAAATAAGGAAAGGTTTCTTCACAGTAAGAGCTGTGAAAATGTGGAATAGACTCCCTGCAGAGGTGGTTCTAGCCAGCTCAGTAGATTGCTTTAAGAAAGGCCTGGATACTTTCCTAAATGTACATAATATAACTGGGTACTGACATTTATAGGTAAAGTTGATCCAGGGAAAATCCGATTGCCTCTCGGGGGATCAGGAAGGAATTTTTTTCCCCTGCTTTAGCAAATTGGAGAATGCTCTGCTGTTTTTTTTTTGCCTTCCTCTGGATCAACTGTGGGTATAGAATGGGGTATATGGGATTGTATGATATATGTATGTATATATATATATATATATATATATATATATATATATATTTTTTTTTTTTATTTGTGGTTGAACTGGATGGACTTGTGTCTTTTTTCAACCTAACTAACTATGTAACTATCTATTATTACTCTTACCAAGGGGCAGATCTGTTATAGCGTGTAAGCAAGTGGCGGGTCTATTATTATTATATCGTGTAAGGGGCGGATGGCTACAGAAGAGGGTGAATGTTAAATTAATGGGCAGAGCTCGATATATAACAATAATTATAAATGCGCCCCTTGGTTACAGTAATACTAGACCCGCCCCTTAGTTACACGATAGACGCCCCTTGCAGAGTAGCACGAGCATCAGGAGCGTACAGCATCGCCTCGTACAATTACATGTTAACTGCGCCTGCGCGGTGTAGAGTTCACTCAGAGCTGTTTAGGTTCGGCAATTTTCAGAAGCTCCATAGTCCTTCGTAACTGAGCAAGCCCTGCGCCTGCGCAGTACAGGGGGTCCTTATCTGGCGGGGGAACTTTTTCGACAGGACACCGGAATTACACTACTGCCATCTAGTGGCGATAGATGTAATTGGGGTAACTAAGCCAAAGTAATGGGAACTGAGTTACCATGAGCGGAAAAGTAATCAGTTAGATTACTCGTTACCCTCTAAAGTAACTGCGTTAGGTAACTCAGTTTATTTTAACTCAGTTACTTACATCACTGATGGTGGTGACAACAGAAGACGACCCCACAACAATAATGTACCTGTACCTGGGTATCCACTGCTTTGCCTGTGAGAGAAGGAACAACGCTTCATACCAATTGTAATTAACCAGAACGTATTTTTACTGGAACTGGTAGAAAAGCAATAATTGCATTAACTGTACCGTCACACAAACTTAGTGCCACAGCACAGTAGATATTCACAACAGCTTTTTGCATATAAAGAATTTGCAGATGCACATGCTTAGAGAGACAATGCCTTACTCTGGGTACCTTTCCCACTTCCAGCACGCTGCATCAAACACAAAATGTAAAACCAGCAACACAGTACAACACACTAGCTAGGGAGCTCCCCCTTACTTTATAAGACAGTTCTTTCTATTTGAAATGAATGCAAGGCCCTGCAATGAAGATGTAGTCTTTATTCTTCTGTCTTCTGCTAGCTATTGTGTTGAAATAATTGTAATCCAAAAAGGGTTTAGTAAACAAGAACAGTGCAGAATGAGTATTGAAACTGTTATGGTGATATGGCACACTTATGACTACCTCCGGTGTAGCCGTCTCTGATCCACCAGCGTCAGTTCTCAGTGAAGTATAGGCTTGAGGCCTGCTAAACTCAGTCTGCTGGTGTGCAACAGCAACACTGTGAAATGAGTCTAAGTGTGTAAAAGTGCATTTGAAATTGTGGGCGGCAGCCCTCTCACCAGCCTCAGTCCTGGAAGAATAGGAACCCTTCACTCCGACTGTATGAATCCTGCTTTAAGCCAGCGTTGTCACGCTGCTTCCCTTCCGCAAGATGACCCGGACTTTCAGATGGCTCTGTCAAGCGTCTCTGGATCCTTCTCGATCCGGTCACACAGCTGCTCCAGCACCCGGGTATGAAGCAGAGTCGCTGGCTGTTTCGCTCCTCAAAAGCCGGAGGCTATGCTCTCTGGAAGGCCTCCCCAAAGGTCCTTACTGGCAGGCCTTGCGTCCCGAAGAGAACGAAAAATGTCCGCCTGTGTCCTTTTATACCTACCCAGCATGCAGTTCCACTGCTGAGTGTCCAGGGGTAGGTCACTTGGCATTGTGGGTAGGTAGGTCACTTGTGAATGTAAACAAACAGTCACTTCCTGTAACATTTCCAATGTCCTTGTAATAGAAAATAACTGAAGTCCATTTCTCGTATAAACCACTAGATGGTGCTAAATACTAAATTATAACACTGCTCATAGATTAACATTGCATTATATTAGTAGGCAAAAATACAAGCGATACAACTAAATAAAGCAAAAAAGACTAAATTGAAAAACCTTGTTTCCCTTACTTTCTGTTATAAACATTGCAAACAAAATGCCAGTACAGTGTGAAAACCTAAGAAATGACCCCTGTGAGGAAAATAGACATCCCAAGGTGATCGCATTCCCTGACACATCTTTTGGAAATGCAGAAACATGCCGGTAATTAGAGATGGGCCGAACACCCCCCTGTTCAGTTCGCAGCAGAACTCCCGAACAGGGGAAAAGTTCTAACCCAAATGGCGGACCCCATTGAAGTTTATGGGAGCCGAACATGAAAAATCAAAAGTGCCCACTTAGAAGGCTTATATGCAAGTAATTGGCCATAAACGGGGTATAGGGGTCCGGTTACTGCTCTGGAGGATATATATCAATGCAAAAACATTTATTAAAAATTATTGTTTTTTCAGGGGCAGTGATTTTAATTATGCTTAAAGTGCAACAATAAAAATGAAAAATGTATATAAATATACTGCCTGGGGGGGGGGGGGTCCCCTTAGTCTGTCTGTAAAGTGGAGCATCTGTAGCATGTATAGAACATGCTGCAGCAAAACTGACATTTAAAATGACTCACGGTTGCAATTGCCGACACCCGGCTATTGAAAAAAGAGAGAAAAAACAGCGTGGCCCCACCAAAATCCATACCAGACCTTTATCCGAGCAAGCAGCCCGGCAGGCCATGAAGAGGGGGAACGAGCAAGCAGCCCCCCTGAACCTTACCAGGCCACATGCCCTCAACATGGGGCATTATTCCTTCCACTAATATCAATGATGGGGAACTATTCTTTCCACTGACACCAACATTGGGGCACAGTTTCTTGCACTGATACCACATACTGACCACTGAGCCTGAGGCCATGCTGATGCTGGTTTTGGGGCATTTTCTACTCCCATCTTCCACAATCCGGCCCCCCTAAAGTGTGAAGGGCAGTTAACTGGCCCTTTGTTTGAAAAGTTTGGAAACCCCTTTACTATATGAGGTGAAAATACAGTGCTGGGTGTATATACAAAGGTGGAAGAATGATATTAAAACAGTGTTGGATTCCCTGGAGATGTGCTTGAAGCTAATAGTTTACATACGATTCACAGCTGGCCTAAACAAACGAGGGTATAATAAATCTCAACAAATAATGTTGATTGAATGGAATACGATTTAATGCACAATAGGGAAAATAGACAGATTAGGCAGACAAAATTAGCTACTAATGTTTTTTTTGAGCAGTATCAGGCTCTTATAATCTCACTCGGTAGTAATGCAAGTCTGTTTAATGCATATTTCATTTTCATTCTTACCTGTCCTAAATCATTGTTACAAATACAAAGCAGATGGTTAAACATTGTTATAATATGCATTTGAAATGAATTTCAGGCTGAATTTAAGGTAAAAAAAGAGCTTCTCGGTTTGTATGACTGATTATCTGTTAACTCACAAGTACATTTTCCTTTACTGAAACTGGCTAATAATATTAAGAAAAGAAATGTTTTTGTTAAAAAATCCTGATGGTTCACATCTGGAATTGTGATAATCCTCTGCTGAACTTCTGTTCTTTCAGATGGAAGAAACATATGAATAGATCAGGCTGTACAAAAAATCCTGAAGTGGAAACTCTGCTCCTTGTTTAAATTCATTTATTTCTTACATTTTTTAAAACATTTTTTAAAACGAAGATCTGAAGGTGCCAGTGAAATGACAGTTTGAATTGGATGACAATCTCTGGGGTACAGCTGTGAAGCCTGCCACCCTTCCAGCCCCATTATCATGAACTGGAAACTTCTTTCAAGCAGTTTATGGGCCTGATAGCTTATCCTCATGCCTTAGAGTGGCTGGGTGATGCATGACCACACCCGCATGTAAAATTGGTAACAATATGATTATCCACTCACTTTTTGATTCTTGTTTATAATATATCTAATATATTGATGGTTCAATAAAGTCAAACTCCAGACAGACCATGAAGAATGTAACAGCTGTTATAAGAACTCCAAGTTGAGTAGAAACACAGCCAGGAACAGCATGGCAATTTATTTTCCTGGAGTTTCCTGATTAACTTGGTCCACCAGATGTTACCTCTAATACAAAATACTGTTTTTAAGTATACAGACCCTTTAAATAGATCCAAATCTATTATTTATATGCTCCAGTTGAATAGATACTGTTTAGCTTATGCACTTTAAAGCTTTCAATATCCTGTTTTTATATGCCAGCGTTTAATTTAAATCTGTTAAGAGATGAACACATGCTGATCATTTACCAGTGAGTATACAAATATATAGCCCGCCCCATACAGTGCTTTGCAAAAGTATTCACTCCTTGGCTTTTTACCTATTTTGTTACATTACAGCCTTAACATTGAACCCCTAGTTCAATGTTTTTTTAATCTGAATTATATGTGATGGATCAGAACACAATAGTCTAAGTTGGTGAAGTAAAATTAGGAAAATATATACATAAAACAATTTTTCAGAAACAAAAAATTGATAATTGGCATGTGCGTATGTATTCACCCCCTTTGTTATGAAGCCAATAAAAAGCTTTGGTGCAACTAATTACCTTCAGAAGTCACATAATATAATAATAATAATAAAGGCCCCAGAGGCTGCAACGCCTAAAGCCCCATACACACGCGCGGATTATCCGAGGACCAGGTCCGTCGGACCATGTCCGTCATACTTTGTCCGATGTTGGTTTTGCGTACACACGGTCGGACAAAGTTGTCGGAAAATCCGATCATTCTGAACGTGGTGACGTTTGTTGCCTACGACGGGACTACGTAGAGGCTAGTAGCCAATAGCTTTGGTCTTGTAATGTGATCTGAGCATGCGTAGCACTTTGTCCGGTCGGACAACCGTACACACGATCGGATTTGGTGTGATCGGACCGTGTTGTCGGAAAATCTATCCAGCAGGAGATAGGACTTTGTCCGTCGGACAATCCGACGTACACTGTCCGATGGTGCATACACACGGTCTGATTTTTCAACAACATTGTCCGATCGGACAGAATCCATGCAAAAATCCGACCGTGTGTATGGGGCTTAAGAAAGAGGCAACACTAAACAAACACTACCATGAAGACCAAGGAACTCTCCAAACAAGTAAGGGACAATGTTGTTGAGAAGCACAAGTCAGGGTTAGGTTATAAAAAAATATCCAAATCTTTGTTGATCCCTAGGAGCACCATCAAATCTATCATAACCAAATGGAAGGAACATGGCACAACAGAAAAACTGCAAAGAGATGGCCGCACACCGAAATTCATGGACCGGGCAAAGAGGGCATTAATCAGAGACGCAGCACAAAGACAGTAACCCTGGAGGAGCTGCAGAGTTTCACAGCAGAGACTGGAGTATCTGTACATAGGACGAAAATAAGCCGCACGCTCCATAGAGTTGGGCTTTATGGCCACAAGAAAGCAATTACTTTCAGCAAAAAACTAAATGGCACATTTTGAGTATCCAAAATGTATGGAGGAAGGAAGGTGCTCTGGTCTGATGAGACTAAAATTTTACTTTTTGGTCAACAAAGAAAACACTATTACAGACCAGCTGCTGTCTGAATCTGGCCTTCGGTTTACCTGATACCATCTATAGAGATTACCCTAAGCCTATCTGACCCACTGCCGTACGGTAGGTGGGTCCAACATCGCTGGTAAGCGTACCCATTTCATAGCCGTTGGAGGTTTATTCGTGTGTATACATACCTGAATCTGTGTCTTCAGTGACCCTTCAATATTTCAGAATTCCATGTGAATAGGATGTCTTATGTCACATGATAGGTTGCCTTTGAGCAAGGACTTTCACTATCTTACATTGCTTTTGGCACAATTTTGGACTTTATACTTATGTATCTGTGAACTATTTAGTTTCAACACTTATTTACTTTTTTATGTTAGCGCTACACATTGGTCTGTACTTGTTTAATTGACTTTGTTTGTTAGGGTGTTGGCTGCTTTCACATATATTTTCACGATATATTTAAATTTTCACTATTTTATACTTTGATATTCATTTTGTTGTTACATATCAGTATATATCGTTTTTGGGTCAGCGCATTGTTTTCCCCATTATACAAAGAAAACACTATGTTTGGTGAAAACCCAACACATCACATCACCCAAAGAACACCATCCCCACAGTGAGACCTGGTGGTGGCAGCATCATACTGTGGAGAATTTTTTCAGCAGTCGGGACTGGGAAACTGGTCAGGGTTGAGGGAAAGATGGATGGTGCTAAATACAGGGAGATTCTTGAGCAAAACCTGTACCACTGATGTGTGATTTGAGGCTAGGATGGAGGTTCACCTTCCAGCAGGACAATGACCCCAAACACACTGCTAAAGCAACACTTGAGTGGTTTAAGGGAAACATATAAATGTGTTGGAATGGCCTAGTCAAAGCCCAGACCTCAATCCACCGTTTTGCAAGGAGGAATGGGCAAAAATCCCAGTGGTAAGATGTGGCATGCTCATAGAGACTTACCCAAAGCGACTGGGAGCTGTGATAGCCGCAAAAGGTGGCTCTACAAAGTATTGACATAACTGACTTTAATAGTTATGCACATTGGCCTTTTCTGTTATTTTGTCCTATTTGTTGTTTGCTTCACAATAAAAAAAAAAACATCTTCAAAGTTGTGGGCATGTTCTGTGAATTAAATGATGCAAATCCTCAAACAATCCATGTTAATTGCAAGGTTGTGAGGCAACAAAACACAAAAAATGCCAAGGGGGTAAATACTTTTGCAAGGCACTGTACAGTATCTCCCAAAAGTGAGTACACCCCTCACATTTTTGTAAATATTTTATTATATCTTTTCATGTGACAACACTGAATAAATGGCACTTTGCTAAAGTGTAAAGTAGTGAGTGTACAGCTTGTATAACAGTGTAAATTTGCTGTCCCCTTAAAATATCTCAATAAGCAGCCAATAATGTCTAAACCGCTGGCAACAAAAGTGAGTACACCCCTAAGTGCAAATGTCCAAATTGGGCCCAATTAGGCATTTTCCCTCCCTGGTGTCATGTGACTCGTTAGTGTTACAAGGTCTTATCACTTATCACTCTAACTCTCTCATACTGGTCACTGGAAGTTCAACATGGCACCTCATGGCAAAGAACTCTGAGGATCTGAAAAAAAAAATTGTTGCTCTACATAAAGATAGCCTAAACTATAAGAAGATTGCCAAGACCCTGAAACTGGGCTGCAGCACGGTGGACAAAACCATACAGCGATTTAACAGTACAGGTCCCACTCAGAACAGGCCACGCCATGGTCAACCAAAGAGGTTGAGTGCACGTGCTCAGCATCATATGCAGAGGTTGTCTTTGGGAAATAGATGAATGAGTGCTGCCAGCATTGCTGCAGACGTTGAAGGGTTGGGGGGTCAGCCGCCTGTTAATGCTGAGACCATACGCTGCACACTGCATCAAATTGGTCTGTATGGCTGTCGTCCCAGAAGGAAGCCTCTCCTAAAGATGATGCACAAGAAAGCCTGCAAACAGTTTACTGGATACAAGCAGACTAAGGACAAGGACTAATGGCAACACACCTAATAAAATATTTACAAAAATGTGAGGGATGTACTCACTTTTGTGAGATACTGTGTATATATATATAATATATATATATATATATATATATGAAAGAGGATATATAGAAGAAATATTTTACACACAGAATTCATCTGAATACAGTTATAACAATGTAGGAATCTTGGTTGAGAGCTGTGTCAATCTTGTGTAAAATTTCCCTTAAAGCCTTTATAAAAATATGAGCCAATGAAAAAGCAAATATTTTAAAACGTTGCCCTATGCATTACCATTCTGACAATGTAAAAAGGGGTTGAAATGCATAAAAGCCTTCAACTTTGTGAAAAATAGGCAGTGGCACAATAATTTAACAGTATAGTTTGTGAGCTTTTTTCGTGGTACTACACTGCATTGTCCTACATGTTTAATAAAACGTCAAAAGAGTGCACAAAAACACTTTAAAACCACAACACCACATTCCCTGTACCCCCCCCCCCCCACTTTATCCCAGTAACACCAATTAGACCTCAAAAATTCAAAATATAGACTTCAGTCATACTGTATGTATGGTAGAAATACTTGAGCACTTAAAGTGATGGTAAATCGGGAGGGAGAGTCCCAGATGGCCGAGGGACTCATGGATATCACTAGACAGAGATGGGGCTCAGGTAAATATTAGGGGGTGCTGGGAGGCTGAATCACACAGAAGGCTTTTTATATCTTAAGGCATAGAATGCCTTAAGATGAAAAACCATCTCCCTTTACAACTCAAACTCAAAAGATTTCTACGATGCAGATCTTATTTAATGTATCTGCTGCCAAAAGCACCTTTTTTGTTTGCATCCTCTCCCTCTGGTAAAAGTACTACTTGCATTTGGGTACCACATGCATGAGGAAACACTTGACCCTGCACCACAGTGCTCAATGGAAGCAGCACCTCATTGAGTCAAGTTGTCAGAAAAAGGCAGAAGGCAAGCACTTATACTCCCTCTCCTCCAGGGTGCATAGCAGCCACTTTTTTTTTTTTTTTAGAGTCCTGCTAATGCCCCCTTTTTCTCCACCTCAAGGCACATAGCAGCTATTTTTTTTAATTTTGCCAAGATCACTGCAACCTTATTCTTGTAATCTACTAGACTACTGGCTCTTTTTCTCCTCCTCCTCCTCCTCAGGAGCACTCAAAAGCAATTTTTTTGGGCCTACTAACGCATCCCTTTTCTACTCCTTAAGGCACACATCAGCTATTTATTTTTAATTTTTTTTGTTAATTGGCCCTTTCCCTCCTCTTCAAAGGAGCACAGAATCTGTTTTTTGGGCTTGCTAATTCACCCACTTCCCTCCATAAGGATGTATATCAGCCTTTTTTTTTTATTGTTAATATGCCTTTCACCTCTTCTGAATATCAGATTTTGTGTTACACAAAATCATCTGCCAGTGCCATTATTTTGCCCAGAAGGCTTTCCCTTCCCTTCACCACCATGTGGAATGCAATGAGGCAGCAGAAAAAAGAAGAGGGGAAAATTTCACCCCTCCCCGGTTACCTCCTGATCTGGGCACTGTTCAGACTTTTAGTGCTTTTTGAATTCTTACAAGATTGTAAAAGTAATTAGTGGCATGTCACATGGCATACAAACCCTGCATACAGCAAATATCATTATTGGTTCTCTACATAAAAACAATGTGTTTGCTGTAAACTGAAAAAGAGGAATCAATGGAGAGTCACATCATTCATTCATTCATTCATTCAGAGTTTGATTTCAATAGAGATGCAGGGCAAAAAAATTCTAGTACCTCCATTTGTTTCCTGTTGTAGACAGTCTCTGAATTAAAGGAAGGGCAGCTGCTTTGGCTTCCACAGATGTGTATACCTATGGAACACTCTTGCTATGGCTTTTCATTGCTAACAAAGATATACCATATAAACCAAATAGAACTCCTGATCTAAGGAAAGGAATTGATGTGGTTTCCAAAGCAAATGGTCTTCTATACAGCCTAATTTGTTCCTGTGATCACACGGAGGTCCAAGCAGATCAAAGCTCATAAATATTTTCTGATTGGGAAAAAAAAACATTATTCCCTTGTCTGCAAAAGATGAAGAGATTGATATGAATGCACTAGTTGATTTTGCTTAACCTCCTTGACGGTATTCCCAAGTGTGGCTGAGGGTGACATTTCAGTACCATTAGCGGTAACCCCGAGCCACTGTATCCTGGAAGAGGTGACTTACCTTGTCCCCACGATATACTCCCACTATGACCAGCGGCCGGATCTTCCACCCCATGCTCTGTGTATTCCGGCTACCCTTCCCTGCGAGCGTCACGACGCAGGGGGGTGGAAACTGCTGCAAATTCAAAATGTATAAATCACAACACACACAATACATTGTAATCTTATTGGATTACATTACTGTATCAAATCATTTGACTTCAGTTTGCCCCCCAGTGCTTTGTCCAGTGCCCTTGCCTGCAGTTTTACTTTTCTTTCTAATGGAACAAGTGCAGCGCATCAAAATAAAAAAAGGTTGTGTAAAAAATAAATAAATATAGTGACAAAAAAGTTCATATCCTGAAGATACGAGAAGACGTGAGTGAATGAATTATTGTAGATAAGCACCCAGGTGACTGTAGATCATAATTCAAACGAATCTTTAAAGTGAAATCCTCCACCAAAGCAGATTAGATACTCTTACCAGAAGTGCCGAGCACATTCGCATGGACCCAATCAGGGATGATATGTGAGATTCCAAACCAGGCTGGATACAATCTGGATACAATCTGGGTGATGACCAGGCAGCAGGAGAAATCTTTTACAAATTGCAGCGACCATTAGGCACCGTTGATCCAGACAAAGAATTCCCCAAAAATAAGAAATGAAGGGGGGACACTCTAAGTGTAGACTGTATAATACTATTTATTAAAAAAATATTTAAAAAAACAATCGCAAAATGATAAAACAAAAAATTGTTTGTATAGGCAGTAGGTCAGATATGCATTACCAGGACGGTCATAGTTTTCAAAGTCCAGCAAAGAAAAGCACAACAGAACCTTCTCTGGTATTGGGGCATGCACACACTGCTGAATGCAATAACAAACGAGTGCTGTATAATATAGGAATAGCAATACAGCAATGCAAAAATCGCGGCTAGTGCCGCTGTAGGTGATGATGAGAAGCGGGTGACTAGTAGGCTTCTCCCCCGGTAAGATAATACCAGCAGGACCGCCATCAGGGAGGACAGCCCATACACATATAGGGGGCCCGGGCGTCCCGAGGGGCCCAGGCGTTGGACCCCAACCAATGAGTTGTTGTGCGGACAGCTGGCCTTCCGTAACTTTGGGGGGCCTGCCGTTCCTAGTTTTGACTGTCTTATCATCACATTGAGCCTCTCACTGGGCCTCTCACCTAAGTTCTCAGCTACAGAGAGACAGATGCCATGTCAGGAAGCTGAAACTGTCTGGAGAAGAAAGTCAGCTGACAGGCGCGGGCCAGTAAAGTGAAGAGGGAGGAGCTATCCACTGTGTGAGCAGACCCCATGTCAGGAAGGGGCAATGGAGACATGTGAAGGGAGCCAGGCAGGCTGAAGTACTCAGGCTGAAAGGAAAACCACACCAGTTGAATGGGAATTGCAGGACAACTACCTAGCTGCCACAGGGCTTCTAATGTGGGTAGTATGGATGGTACCGATGCAAGGAAGATTGAGATGGTCAGCTACACTTAGGAGGTAGGTAGTAAGACTTTCCTGCAAACCTTTGGATGATCACACTCCAATATACAATATATACTGTATATACTAGAAACTCCTGAGGGCTTTCGAGCTTGCAATGATGCATATGGCAGTTAAATATTAGGAGTTACTATATATTATAGTGACTTACCATAGATCTCAGCTACTGGTAATCTATATAGGAGGTAGGTGTTAATGTGTATACAGTAGCTGACTAGATTATATAACATGGGGTACCCAGGGTAGAAGGAAAGCTACACTATTTGGTTGAAACTTGCATGGCACTTACCTAGCTGCCAAAGGGCTTTTAATCTAGGGATGGCGCAGACACAAGGGACACTGACATGGTCACCTATACCTGGCAGGTAGGTAGTAGGACTCTCCTGCAATACTTTTCTTGTGTCAGTTGTACATATTAACCACTTTAAGACCGGACCAATTTGCAGCCAAAGGACCAGGCCCCTTTTTGCGATTCAGCACTGCGTCGCTTTAACTGACAATTGCGCGGTCGTGCGACGTGGCTTCCAAACAAAATTGGCGTCCTTTTTTTCCTACAAATAGAGCTTTCTTTGGGTGGTATTTGATCGCCCCTGCGGTATTTATTTTTTGCGCTATAAACAAAAAAGAGTGTCAATTTTGAAAAAAACGCATTCTTTTTTATTTTTTGCTATAATAAATATCCCCCAAAAATATATAAAAAAAACATTTTTGTTCCTCAGTTTAGGCCGATACGTATTCTTCTACATATTTTTGGTAAAAAAAATTGCAATAAGCGATTATTGATTGGTTTGCGCAGAAGTTATAGCATTTACAAGATAGGGGATAGTTTTATAGCATTTTTATTAATAATTTTTTTTTATTAGTAATGGCGGCGATCAGCGATTTTTATTGTGACTGCGACATTATGGCGGACACATCGGACATTTTTGACACATTTTTGGGACCATTGTCATTTATACAGCAAATCAATGCTATTTAAATGCATTGATTCCTGTGTAAATGACACTGGCAGTGAAGGGGTTAACCACTAGGTGGCAGTGTAGGGGTTAAGTGTGCCTAAAGGTGTGTTTCTTACTGTGGGGGGCGTGGCTGTCATCTAGTGAATGCTGATCTCTGCTCCAATCACAGGGAGCAGAGATCGGCGTCACTAGTTGCCAGGCAGAACAGGGAGATGCTGTTTATTTCCGCATCTCCCCATTCAGCCTTCCCGTGAGACGATCGCGGGTGTCCCCACGGCGATCAAGTCCACGGGACCCGCGACCGGCCTCACGGGGGACCCAACCGGCGCGAGCGCGCCCAATGGCACGGCGGCATCTTAAAGGGGACGTACCTGTACGCCCTTATGCCTGTCTGTGCCATTCTGTCGACGTACATCGTCGTGCGCTGGTCGGCAAGCGGTTAAGGCATCTTAATTTGTTTTCTGTTGACTGCTGATGATAAAAATAAACAGATGGATTTATTTGTTCTTGCCCCAATCCGTCCTTTGCTTAATGCCAGAACCACATACCTTCATCACTGTGCGATATGTTTTCTGCCGCACAACTGGCATTGTTATATCCTCCTAGTCCTCTCCATAAAATTGGCAAAAAAGGAGAGGCCGTCTATGATTGGCTGTTGGCTTTGACAGCTTCCTTTTTTTTACATTTTGGATAGAGTAAGGGAGGGTTATAGCCCCATGTCAGTTTATTGTTTACCATCTCTGTCCCACTGCAGAGATTTCTCTTCATTTTCTGCCCCATAGCCTAACAGGAAGTGAGAGCAAATCTCTGCAATCTAAGGGAATTCATCCCCCCCTCCCCCCCAAGGCCCTCAGACCTAGTGTCCACTGTAAAATGTTAGTGGGGGTCTTACAGGAAGGGATGGGTCATAATTAAATTAGGGGGTTATGAGTTTAGTCAGGCCTAGGGCAGCACAAACCCTAAATACACTACTGCATTGGTGTGAACAGGGCACATAACTGATGTCAACGTGCATAAAGACTCACTGAAACGCTGATTTAAACTGATGTGAAACTGATGTCTCTGGAAGTGAAATCTGCATGGTTTTCCCATCAGTTCCCATCAGTTTTCATGCATGTATGGATGTGAACGAGCCCTTAAGCTCATCCCTATCACTGACTATGCTGACAGCTCTACTGCAAACTGTCAGACTATTAGGCAGGTATTGTCACAGTTGAAACTGTTAACTGTTACAGAGTGAGTTAGCTGTAGTTAGTTGGGGCCCCATTACAATTTTGCACTGACACCCCATGATTCATATTTATGCCCCCGATAATCTATGAAGTATACTATATGTAGCACTACCCCCGTAGGGGTTGCAGGTGACAGGGTTCCTGACTGCTGCATAGTCAGGCACAGAACATTTTCAACTTTCATCCAGGCACAGTGAACAGTCCTGGAGCTTTGTTTTGTGTTTTTATTAGGGGGTAATAACTTGGATGGGGATAGTAATTATGGGATGCCCAACTTGCTAGTGACAAAACCAGGGACAACTTCCTCCCTATATACAGCTCTGATTGTTTCTTATGTATCGCTCCAATTGATTCCTCTGTACAAGCTAACAGTCTTCGTTAGATCAGCAACAGCCCCGTACAGGCTAGGAACTCTCAGTCCCTTTAGAAAGTAGCACAATGTGATGTGAACTGCATTATGGAGTACCTCCAACTCCCCTGTAGACACTGATCCTAGCTCTACCGCTGCAGGAAATGCTATCCCACCTGGTTGCCTCTTCACCAGTCTACTTGACTGACTCTCTGGAGATCTCCCAGGGCAAGGTTTAAAAAAGGGCGGGCTCGGGGCGCAGAGCACTGCACTTCGAGCCCACCCAGTTGTGTGAAAATAGCGAATGACTATTTGCTATTCTCACACTGATCCTCCTCTCAGGAAGCGGATCTTGAGACCAGTCAGCCGATTGGCTGAAATGACAGGCAATCCTATTAGATGCCTAAGAGGAGGAGGGAGGAGACGCACAGCAGAAGCCACTGTGAAACAGAGGAGGAGGAGGCGCCCACCTTCTGTCACCCGTAGGAGCGTCGCCTGCCTGGAACCTAGATGGGGTAAGTGCGGGGGTTGGTGACCGACCGGGGGGGATAGTTCTGCCACCAGCTAACCGGGGGAGTGGTTGTTTTCCACTCTCCCCAACAAACACCAGCTGCCACTGTGTCCAGGTAATGTTATCACACGATGGATTCATAAAGTGCTATTTTACTTTCACTGTTACATTACATATAACATAAGAGGTCGTGCCTGGAGAGGTAACCAATGCCCTTATGACATTTTTACAACCCTGATGAAGTTGCTTGTCGAGCTGAATATTCTTTTCCTGCTGAACTTGTGGGCAACATGTGGGCCTCTGGAGTGCATTGAGTCTTTCCTATGGACGCTCATTAGTTTCATAAATGCTTGCCGTCTCCACAGATTACACAATACAGTTCCAATCTGTGCAGCCTTGTCAGATTGATTCCATATTAATGCATCATTATAGAATAACTATAGTCTCTGGAAGAGATAAAGCACAGGCTGTAACAAAGATTGTCTGTTAAGTGTTTTGATTCTTTTAGGATGTTTTATGCAGGGACATACCTGACCTTATTGTGAGAGTGGCCCTAGGGTAAATACCTTCATGTGTACAACAATATTACAAGGGTTATAGGGTGACAGAATAGTGATGTCACAGACAAATCTTTCTCTTACTTGCTAGAGGGGACAGTATCATGTTCTGCTTAATGTTCCCTTCTGTGCAAACTACTTTCAAAACAAGCATCCTCCTTTAAGAAAAGCCAGATTTTTCATAAATAAGAAGGTCATTTGAGCTTGTGCTTAAGATCATGGTGATGTAATTATGTAGAATTCTGCATTTAATGTGTTTTTTAAATGTGAAAATGGCACTTTGTAAAAGATGCCCACTCAAGGTGAGTTTTCATGTCAGTTGTGCCCAGTGTTAATTTTGGCAACAAATTTCAATTTAGTTTTAGTCTTAGTCTTAGGATTAAAATGGCATTTTAGTTTTAGTCCCATTTTAGTCCTCTTTAATTGTTTTAGTTTTAGTCGTATTTAGTAGACTAAATCTCCAGTACATTTTAGTCTACTAAAATGTCCTTCGTTTTAGTCGTCTAAAATCTCCAGTACGTTTTAGTCGGCTAAAATTCATTTCCAAACTTATTATATACTGCTGGAGTGAAAAATCTCATATGTTATTATTTAAGGTATTGAGGTATGAACATGCACTACAAACCAGTGTTGATTTTGAAGTCAAATTTCAAATTTGTTTTAGTCTTAGTCTTTTGACTAAAATGCCAGTAGTTTAGTTCATTTAGTCAACTAAAATGAACACTGGTTGTGCCTATGGTAGTTACCAACATTTTATATATTTAGTGGGACTGCTTCAGCAGTCCCACTATTGTTATTCGCTTTTTTATTTATTAATCATCATCAACTTCTTTTTATTCCGTACGTTTTTTGGCTCTGCGTAACTTCTGCATACTTTCAGCTATTAAAGCCATTCAACTTTTAAAATGTTCAGCTCTTTCAGCTGATGTGTCAATTTCTTGAAATTTTTTTTCTACTATTTATACTTTTTAAAATATTAAGCTTTTTAACACTTTTTTTTTAACATTGAAGTCAATGAGAGCATGCTTAAAATCCTTAAAATCTTCTTCCGCTACCAAAAGTTTCAGCTCCTTCATACTTTCACCTACAGACCAAACAATCTTTAAAATTTTCACAAAATATTCAGCTATATGGCTATATCTTTTCAGTTTGATCTCTTTTATAGTTTTTGTGAAAAAGCTGCTTAAGTTTAGTGATCATTTCAGAAAATTTCATTAAATTTAGGGCATCCAGGCTTTTGTTGTCTATTTTGTTTCCATGGTTACCAAAGCTTCTTATACACAGTGATGGGCGGTGGGGGAGAGCACAGACACACCATGTACTGATTTATAATAGAGGAATATGATGGGCAGTTTTGATGGGGGCAATAAGATGGGGCAGTTTTGATGGGACAGTTTTGATGCTATTCAGCATTCCCACGCATTTTCTCCAGGAAATGCATTTTCTAATAGAAATTGTTATTCTCTATAGATTTTTCCAAACTTACTTCTGCAGGTTTATTGAATAATTCCTTTGAAAAATTATTGTTACGAAAGTAAATGTTAGTGCATACAAAGTGGGATTCTATTAAACAGCTAAAAAACATGCTTAAAAACATGATTAAAATAATAAAACTGTTTAACTTGGTAAAATATTTGTATTCCTAAGGTTTCATGCACACAGGCTGTTTAAAAAGACAGCCTCTAAATATTGGAACGGCTGGCAAGAAAATGGGGCTAAAAAAACACTCTTTTAACAGTGTTTTTTTCACACGTTTATGCATGTTTAGTCACGTCACGTCAGCGTTTATAAGCAGTTTTGTAAAATAACACCCCCTACATTTCCAAATGCCTACAATGCATTGTTAAAATAGTTCATTATTGATTTGGAGAGCCACTTTGTCAGAGCAGAGAGAGCACAGTTTTCAGCAGGGAGCTATCTATCTTTCCTGGATGCGTTCACTATGGTTCCAGTCATTAAAAAGTTTGAGGAAGTACTCCTGCTAAGTTTTTTGCGAAGGATCAGGACACGGAGAGGATTGCATGAGAGGACCAGAGTTAATCGGGACTGGACTCATCCGTTGAAATCTCAGCGAAAGCTTCGGGATACTGCGCTAACTTGTAAGTTCAAAATTATCCTGGAAAGTTCTTCAACATTTTAAGGATGTCTGTAGGCACCTTTGATGATCTTCTGGAGAGGCTACAACCCCGTCTAATTTGCATGGACACCCAGATGAGGATAAGAGTGTCATCTGAGAATTGTCTCCAAAGGCATGAAATATATTTTTCATTAATTCGTAACCTTTATTTTTTGTTATTCAGTTTTTTTTCAATTTTTTTTAAAAATGTTTCATTTTCTTTTATTATATTTAGGTTTCTGGCCTCAGAACAAACATTTGCATCGCTACACCATTACTTTCTGATGAGTATGAGTACTGGGCAATGGTAGACAATCAGCTTCCAACTTCAACTTGTACAATTAATTAGTAAATCGATCACTCAGTCTCCCAAATGTATAGGAGCCCTGGATGGAAAACACATTTGAGTGAAAATGCGACCCAAGTCCAGGTCACACTATTTCAATTATAAGAAATACTTTTCTATCCTACTCTTGGGATTGGTGGATGATTACCTGAGCTTCATATGCCTTGATGTGGGAACCTATGCATGTCAAGGGGATGCCAGAATCGTCCGTGAGTCTGCAATGGGGCATTGGCTATATGAAGGATGGCTCAGAATTCCTGCAAGGTGGCCTCTTCTGTGCACATTGGAGCCTAGTCTTCCACTTTTGCTTTTGGACTAGCAGAAAATCTTTTGCAGCCCTATAGTGGACATGGACTAAGGCTGGGTTCACACCTATGCGAATTTGATGTGGGTTTTTCTGCATCCAATTCACATAGCAGGAGAATGTGACTGGATCTTTATGGAGTCGGTTCACATATCTCCGCAGCAGGTTCGGTGCATTTTGCACGTAAAACGTGTGCCTTTTTTGGTCCGTTTCAGGTCCGAATTCAACCCAGAATTCAGGCTGAAATTGGACCAGAAACGGTGAACCAGTACGCACAGGACCCCTACTGTGTGATGGCTGTGGTGATGGTGTGAACCCAGCCTTAGTTACAAGCAAAAAACGATACACTTAGCCATGCCCGACAAGTTGTGGAGTGTACATTTGGAGTATGTACTGCAAAGTGGCATGTACTTGTTTCCACCATTCAATTGGATATTGAGAACAATATAGAAGTAGTTCTGTTATGCTGCGTGCTACCTAATTTTCTAATTGACAGAAAGAGGTCAATCTCCACTGAACCTGCATCCCCAAAGCCTATCATGGAAGGAAATGGGAATTTCAAAGACGTTCTGTACACAAACTATGTACAGAATACCCCCAGCTGCCAGGATTACATGTAAGTGCAGTTACACTTTTAACACCTCATCTATTCTTTTCCAATGCCTCAAGCATGTGGCTGTCAAAAATGTGCTCTAATGCTGCGTACACACGACCGGTTTTCCCGTCGGAATAAACTCCGAAGGTTGTTCCGACGGAGTTCCGCTGAAACTTTCTTGCCTACACGATGATCACACCAAAGTCCGACCGTCTGGAACACGGTGACGTACAACACGTACGACGCGACTAGAAAAAGGAAGTTCAATGGCCAGTAGCCAATAGCTGCCGCCTCGTACTTGCTTCAGAGCATGCGTCATTTTTGGTCCGTCTGAACAGCAAACAGATGAGTGTTTTTCCCGATAGGAGTTGGTTCCGTCGGAAATATTTAAAACATGTTCTATTTCTAGGTCCGTCAGAATTTTTCGAAAAAAAAAAGTCTGATGAGGCACACACAAGATCGGAATATCCAATGAAAAGATTCCATCTGACTTTTTCTGCTGGAAAGTCCAACCGTGTGTACGCGGTATAAGAACCTCAGCACAAGAAAGGAGTTGGGGACAAGTGGAGTCTATCATTGCATTACTTCCATCTTTTTTATTTTCAGCAGCAAGTGCAGACATCACATGCCTTACCGAAAAAGATGAGATTTTAAATTTATATCTAATAACTGTATATAATAATGGGATCCCAGCTGCCATTTTTTCCACTAAAGTCATGAAAGGAGGAATCTGACTTGTTCCTATGGACTATACGTACCGATCTCACTGTAGACAATTGATAAATGTCTTCCATTAAAAACACAGCTGAAGTTTTCTCTGTGTGTACAGTTCTCACATTTCTGATTGTGATGTGACCGCAGCTTTGATACTTCATGAAATAGTTTCACAGTCAGAGGTCTTGTCTGAGCTTTAATTTGGGACTCTTCGCCTGGTTCCTGTCAAAGACATCTCATAAAATATTTATAGGAATTTACTATCCAGTCAAAAAGATTGCCTGCGGCTGAACAGGCTCACCTCCTTCATAAGACCAAAGACAGAGTGCTTTCAGTGCACATTTATTTTGTTTTATTGTATTGCAGTATTAGTGTATGAGAACCATCAAAGCTACAGATTAGCAAGATGGGAACCTCTGAGGATTTGCTGAGGAGTTTTGCTGTCATTCTGTGTCAGAGATACAATTCTACATTATAATTGATTGCCTATTTCTTCAGAACTTTCTTTTAATTTGCACACATGGAGGCTTGTTTAGTTCAAAGTATGAGATCACCATGCTGCAAATGTTACGGCTATTAGTTTAAAACTGAAGTATAATAAGAATGTTCCAAACTTTGCTGCTAATTTCGTTTCTCTGCATTTATTAACCGTGTAAACCCTGCTGAGAGGTCCATGAATTGTCTCTGTTTAGGTTGATTGGCAGTGGCGGCTGGTGGTATATTTTTGAGGGGGGGCGGCAATCTGTCTGCTGGCAACCCCCCCTCCCGCCCCCTGTGGTCAGTCGGTTGGGTCTCCTGCACCCCCCAGCCGGTTGATCGGTCCCCGCACTTACCCCATGTAGGTTGCGGGCGGCTTCACACTTGGTCTCCTCCTTCCTCTGCTTCACGGCGGCACGGCATCCCCTGCGTCTCCTCCCTCCTCCTCCTCCGCGGCCAATAGGATCGCTTCTCCTCTCGGCCAATCAGGTCTCAGGACCCACTTCCTGACCCGGGATCGGTCGGGAGGAGAAGCAGGAAGACAACAGCGAATATTAATTTGCTATTGTCACACAAGTGGGTGGGCTCGGGGGACACAGTGCTCTGTGCACCAAGACTACCCTTTTTTGAAAACTATTAGAGCCTCTTGATCTAATCACACGCTTCTTAAAAAAATAAAATCCCTATTGGAATCCATGTGTCCGGCACCCTGCATGTAAATTAGGGGCTAGGCGCATAGATAAGGGGGGTGGCGCCCTGTATGGATGGGCCGCCGCTGGTGATTAGATTAATATTGTAAAACTGTAAATTGTATTGACTTCACCCAGCCCCTGGTCAGGTTTTCCACTGTAACTCCACTTCCTAAGGAGCTGGTAATCCACCATGAACTGGACCCAACACTCACCTACACACCAGTAGCATTAAGTGGGTCTTATCTGAAGCAGAACTTAACTGTATCTATCTGAGCTATTTAATAATTTTTTAATATTCAAAGCCTACTTACCCATCCATCCAAGTCTCCATGCTTTATTTTGAAATCACTTTGAAAAACACAGATGATTCATGTAGCATTTACATCCAGAAATCCATCTGCCCTTTGATTGGACATGCAGGCAAGAGGGTGTGGTTAGATGAGAACGCCCTCCTCCCCTCTCCCAGATGAAAAAAAAATGCCCATGAAGACTCCAGGAATATATGACATAATTTTTGCCTAGGCCAGAATCCAGAAAGCAACTGAAGAAATCTGAAAAAAAAAGCTTTTTAAAAATAAAAATACTTAAAGCGGTTCTAAAGCCTAAACATTTTTTTCTTTAATGCATTCCCTGCACTAAGGTAAAAATTGTTTAGGCAGTAGTATCCCCCCTACCCCTCCTTTATACTTACCTGAGATCTTCATCGATCTAGTGGCTCTCCCCGCTCTTTCAGACTTTGCTCCCCGCACTCACATTGAGAAGAGGAGGAGCCAGGAGTGTCAGCCGGGGACCCTAGAAGAGGAGAATCAGGGCCTCTCAGTGCCATGTTATTGCACAGAGAAGGTAAGTATAACATGTTTGTTAAAAATATTAGTAAGCCCTGGTGACAACCAAAAATGACAATATGCTAAAAAATGTTAAGCTTTCCTTAAGTAAATAAACCACCTGTGAAAAGCAAACCAATGAAAAGCAAGGCGTTAACACATATGTCATAATTGCATGTGAACAAAGGATAAAAAACAATCAAAATATACTTGAGAGTCCAAAGGTGAAAATTTTTTATTTATGAGAATTATTAATAAATATTACACAGTCCAACATTTTTTCCCCCCAAATCTTGCTAAAGAAAACTCCAATTAACTTGCTTCTGGTCTTAAAGGTACCTCAGATACTCCTCTACCACAAAGTATACAAAATGCATGCTTACCAACAGCATCTATGATATGTGCCTTTGGTGTCATAGGGTACCACCCTTTTTGCAAGTTGTTTTCACAATGTCCCTACTTAAGAATGGTATATGGGAAACAACCACCAGCTGATCTCCTCAAACATCAATAACCGAGACCCAGGGAGAGATAATAATCCAGGATAGTGTGATACCATTTTATTAAAAGCCAAAACAAGGATTTAAAAATATAAATTTGCCACTTACATTTAAAGGTGCTATAGTCAGCACCAACACAACCAGCCTGTTCGATTATCCTGCACACTGCTTGGTCCGAGCTGGCGTTCGTCCCAAACGGCTGAATGTTCAGACCAGATCAAAAAATGGAAATGACATCATGTATGGTGGACACGCAGCCTCAATGCATTTTGCTTGTCAGGAAGTGTGTCTATAGGAATGTTTGACCATTCTTCCATAAGCACATTTGTGAGGTCAGGCACTGATGTTTGACGAGAAGGCCTGGCTCACAGTCTCCGCTCTAATTCATCCCAAAGTTGTTCTATCAGGTTGAGGTCAGGACTCTGTGAAGGCCAGTCAAGTTTCTCCACCCAAACCCACTCATCCATATCTTTATGGACCTTGCTTTGTGAACTTGTCCAAATCATTTGGTGGAGGGGGATTATGGTGTAGGGTTGTTTTTCAGGGGTTGGGCTTGGCCCCTTAGTTCAAGCTAAGTGAACTCTTTAGCCCCATACACATTATCAGATTTTCTGTTGATTTTTGTCTTCAGATTTACCAAAACCATGTAGTGCAAGGGCCTGCCTGATTACATACAAATTGAAACTCCTAAGGCTTGACCTCATATTATATGGTTTTGGTCTGAAGACAAAAATCAGCAGAAAATCTGATGTATGAGTGTGTATGGGCCTTTAAGGTGTCAGCATACCAAGACACTTTGGACAATTTCATGCTCCCAACTTTGTGGGAACAGTTTGGGGATGGCCACTTTCTGTTCCAACATGACTGCGCACCAGTGTACAAACAAGGTCTATAAAGACCAGAATGAGCGAGTTTGGGGTGGAGGAACTTGACTGGCCTGCTCTCAACCCAATAGAACACCTATGGGATGAATTAGAGTGGAGACTATGAGCCAGGCCAAAAATGCACTTCTGGAAGAATGGTCAAACATTGCCATAGACACACTTCTAAACCTTGTGGACAGCCTTCACAGAAGAGTTGAAGTGGTTATAGCTGCAAAGGGTGGACCAACTCAATGTTGAACCCTACGGACTAAGACAGTTAATGCCATTAAAGTTCATGTGTGGTAAAGGCAGGTGTCCCAATACTTTTACAGTGTATATTACAGCCAGACAGTTTTGGGGACCCATTGCTCACACATGCAAACATACAGTATATTCTAAGCTTCTCTGGCATTAGCCAGAACTTCCTAATTGTCTATTTGGATCTGAACAAAAATTAGATCCTGTAAAACAATATATATGTTGGTTTTAATGTAGCATTCTGTCTGCCTTTATACTTTTGTTCACTTTCACAATTCATTAAACAAGGAAAATGGGGTATGGTTTTTGTTGCCTGAGCACTGGTGATTTACCACAAACATGCAGAGGTGACTAAGGGAAAAAATAATAAAGGTTACCTATAGTAAGTATTACCCTGAACGGTTAGTGCTGAGAGCCCAGGCAGGCTTATACCTGTATCTCTGTGAGTGTAGTCCTTGTTCCTACTCTACCAATGTTTTACTGGAAACAAAGTATATTATCAATGACGTGGCAATATAGATTTAGTAGGTTTTCAAAATGTCTTTCACAAGCCAAGATGAGCAGTAATAAATAGCTAACAAAAGGATAGCAGTAGTGTGGTAATAATTATAAAAACAGTGGGGTTCGTTTGCCAATATTTTCAGTAAGTTTTCTTTCCTATTTCTAAGCCATCTGTGATACGTAATATGCTGTGAACTCACTTTTTCCATTTGAAATCCAGCAAGATTGTCTGTGTTATTCAGCTTTTGGACTCCGTGCAAATTCCAACCATTGAACATCATTTATGTAGAAGCCAAAAGAATTACACAACTTGCTACAATAATGAAGTCACTGCGTTCATTGCTTATTTGTTTTGCCTCGTCATTAAAAATACTTTGCTACTTAGTGTTAAAACTTATGATTTAATGGATACATTTTGTTCTAGAAAGTCATGCAGAAGTATGAAAATACAAATATGGAATTTCATATTTCCTAGAAGATTAAAACCTTTCACCTAAATTTACTGGAAAGAAGTGTACGAAAAATATTTGATGGTGTTTGCCAGTGTTTTTCAGCCAGTAGTTTATGTACTGTAGACTGACTAAGTATTTAACTTTAATATAGACTTCCATGTACCCAATCTTAAAGTGCACCTAAAGCCAAACCATGTATTACCTTTGGTAATAGTGGTGAGGTATTGTTCTCCTGCTAAAGAAAATTTGTCCTGGTGATCATTATCACTGGGGCAGAAAGTGGTGGAAAACCCAACTTTCTGAGTACAACAAAACAGGAATAGATGGGAAATCTCCCAATGGAGACACTTGATCTAGTGACAACTGCTTTGGACTGGATTTCCTTCACATTAGAGAGGTTTTCTCTCACTACCACCGCTAAATGACAGCTTCCTGCCTGCTGGCTTGTTTCACACAAGCCAGCAGGGATCCCAGGCGGACAGCTGTGACAGACTCACCCGGGACAGGGGCTTTTGGAGAGGACTAGCTTCTTGCCTACTCACTATGGGCCCTGGCTTTTAAGGGAACACTACTCTTTGTGAGGTGTATGCCTGGAGGACCCTTGGAGTAATGTTACTTTGGATTCAAGTCCATGTCTCCCCAAGAAACAAAGACTATAGGCCCGAGGTCACTGTATAGGGCCTAGCTATAGGGCCTTGCTACACGTAGAGGTGATTTATTTTTATTTTTATAAAGCAATGAAGTATCATGAGTGTCAGAGGTCATGAGCAGGGGAGATTAAATTTGAAGCAGGATTAAACATATTAGAAGTCTTGGAGGTGAAAATAAGATACATTTTTCTTACTTCATTATATATACTGTGTATGTGAATTTTGAGTTATCCAGTATATATTGCAAATTGAAATATTTCGAGTTTGACATATAAAATTGCTGTCTCTGTAAAAATAATGTCTTTCTTAATGCATTTTTCAGAATTTCTAGAAATAATAAGCCCAGATCAGTGATTAGGATGAATGTTAAGTTTCCTTTATGTACAAAATGAACTAGCTCAGTATGCATATCTGAAAGTCTATAGGGAACAATGTAGCATCTGGCTATGATTATATGAGTGTTCTGTATGATTTAATATCTAGTCAGATATATTCCCAGTCTCCTGTACCTAAAGCTTTACCCAAATCTCCATGCCGCTTTTGCGTGCAAAGTTCTCAAGGTCTTCGCTGTGATCAGTTCATGGTTATTAAGGTTATTGTAATGAAAAAGTGAGTTTACTATGACATTAGCTAGAAATTATATTTAATAGAAACATACACAATTCGTAGCCTCCCTGGCGGTATGATTATGTCAGATTTTTGCGTCTCAAATCGGTACAATTATTTTGCATAGAAATTTGGCATTTTATATTGTAGGCCTGTAGATTCTTAGCAATAACACACTTATATCTGTCCAAACAAGAGTCTAGTAGATATCCCGGGTATGATGATGTTTGAAACACAAAATCATAAATTATAATATAATAAATATAAATAATTATAAAAAATAATATAATAATAATAATAATATTAATTTCTCCAAGATTCACTATCACTCAATTCTGCAAGTGTTCTAATTTACATCAGCCATATTGGCGATTCGAAAAAAGGTATTTAGGTGCAGAATTAAAAAAAAAATACACACTGTGTAGTACATCTTGCTATTACAGAGGGGCTGGCAGGAATTGGAATCACTAACTCTACTGCCAGAGGAAATAGTGGCAGAGGGCACAGGAGACAGCTCACACACAGGCTCCTGAGAAGACAGGGAGGGAGGGGGAGAGCAGCAGGGTGACATTGGCATGAAAATTGACCACAGTATCATGTATCAGCAGCCATTATTACCGTGGTCAGCACACTAAGGGGGCCCCAGGAACAGGCAGGATCAACCAGGTATATTACAACATAGAAAGAGACAAATGACACCGCACAAACACTATGCCGTTTAACGTGCTTTAAAGGAACAGGGTCTTTTATTTTTTTAGGGTTTCAACCCTTTTTAACAGTTTGCCGACCAGCCACCGCATTTATACTGTGGCAGGTTGGCTTGGCTGTGTAAATCACCATAGATGTACATCGGGCTCGTGCACGGTTTTCTGTGGGCGCACGCGCCGTTTGGCCAGTGAGGGAGCCAATCAGCTGGTCCAGTGGACTCGATGTCCACCGGCTGTCCTCAATCATTCCCCGCAGAGACAGAACAGGGATCTGCTGAAGTAAACAAGGCAGATCTCCGTTCTGTCAGGGGATGACACAGAGATCCTGTCTTTCTGCTATGCAGTAAGACGGATCTGTGTGTTGTCCCAGGCAGCCCATCCCCCATACAGTTAGTAAATACACACAGGGAACACGTTTAACCCCTTGAACACGTTTAACCCCTTTCCTGCCAGTGTCATTAGTAGAATGTCAGTGCATATTTTTAGCAATGATCACTGTAATAATGTCACTGGTTCCCAAAAAAGTGTCAAAAATGTCAGTTAGGTGTCCAATTTGTCCGCTGCAATGTCGTAGTCCCACTAAAAATTGCAGATCACCGCCATGACTATTAAAAGATAAATAAATAATAAAAATGCCATATATCTATCCCCTATTTTGTAGACGCTATAACTTTTGCGCAAACCAATCAATATACGCCTATTGTTATTTTTTTCTTACCAAAAATATGTAGCAGAATACAAATTGGCCTAAAATGATGAAGAAATGCACATTTTTTACTTTTTTTTTTTAATAGGGTATGTTTTAAAGCAGAAAATAAAAAAAATATTGTTTTTTTATTTTTTTCAAAATTGTCAGTAATCAAATACCACCAAAAGAAAGCACTATTTGTGGGAAAAAAAGGATATTAATTTTATTTGGGTACAGCGTCACGCGACTGCTCAATTGTCAGCTATAGTAACGCAGTGCCGTATCGCAAATAATGGCCTGGTCATTAAGGGGGTAAATCCTTCCAGGGCTGAAGTGGTTAAAGGGGTTGTACACTCAGGGTTTTTCACCATAATACAGTCTATGCATTACGGTGAAAAACATTTTGTGCAGCACCCCCCAGACCACCCCCCCCCCCCCCCCCCCCTTAATGAATTTATCAACAGGTGATGACCTCCAAAACAGGAATGATTTTACAGGTGGAGGCCACTGACATTTTTTTTCCCCTACTAATCTTTTCTGACTGTTTTTTACTAGTTTTGCATTCGGTTAGGGTCAGTGTCACTACAGGTAGCATGAGGCGATACCTGGACCCTATAGAAGTTGCACAGGCAGTCCAACTCCTCCAGGATGGCACATCAATATGTGCCATTGCCAGAAGGTTTGCTGTGTCTCCCAGCACAGAGCATGGAGGAGATTCAAGGAGACAGGCAGTTACTCTAGGAGCGCTGGACAGGGCCGTAGAAGGTCCTTAACCCATCAGCAGGACCGGTATCTGTTCCTTTGTGCAAGGAGGAATAGGATGAGCACTTCCAGAGCCCTAAATGACCTCCAGCAGACGACTGGTGTGAGTGTCTCTGACCAAACAATCAGAAACAGATTACATGAGGGTGACCTGAGGGCCGACATCCTCTAGTGGGCCCTGTGCTCACTGCCCAGCACCGTAGAGCTCGATTGCCATTTGCCATTGAATACCAGAATTGGCAGGTCCACCACTGGCACCCTGTGCTTTTCACAGATGAGAGCAGGTTCACCCCGGGCACAAGTGACAGACGTAAAAGGGTCTGGAGAAGCTGCGGAGAACATTATGCTGCCTGTAACATCATTCAGCATGACCAGTTTGGTGGTGGGTCAGTGATGGTCTGGGAAGGCATATCCATGAAGGGATGCACAGACCTCTACAAGCTAGACAATGGTACCCTGACTGCCATTAGGTATCAAGATGAAATCCTTGAACCCATTGTCAGATCCTACACTGGTGCAGTGGGTCCTGGGTTTCCCCTGGTGCACAAATATGCCCGGCCTCATGTGGCAAGAGAATGCAGCCAGTTTCTGGAGGATGAAGGAATTGATACCACTGAATGGCCCCCACGCTCACCTGACCTAAATCCAATAGAACACCTCTGGGACATTAGGTTTTGGTCCATCCGACGCCGCCAGGTTTCACCTCAGTCTGTTCAGGAGCTCAGTGATGCCCTGGTCCAGATCTGGAAGGAAATACCCCAGGACACCATCCGTCGTCTTATTGGGAGCATGCCTCGACATTGTCAGGCATACATACAAGCACGTATACAAACTACTGAGGACCATTTTTAGCCTGCTGCACCATTTTTTCACTATGATTTTCAGGGTGTCTCTGAATTTACATTTCCATCAAACAATGTGGCATCCTTTCGTTCCTAACACATTACCTAGTCCATATCAGTACAGATATCCAGCATGATATTTTTCCTTATTGGGATCTGATGTGTTTTCAAAGTGTTCCTTAAAAATGTTTGAGCAGTGTGTGTATGTGTATATATATATATATATATGCATATATATATATATATATATATATATATATATATATATATATATATATATATACACATATATATATATATATATATATATATATATATATATATATATATATATATATATATATACATACACATACATATATATATATATATATATATATATATATATATATATATATATATATATATATATATATATATATACTGTATGTATATTGTATCTTCATACTGTTAAACTGTTCTTAAGCTGTCTTTGGGAAATTCCTCTACCGAGTCTGGGCTGTTATTCGGAACTCGGTTGATCTATTGCCCTCCTTTGTAAATTAATACTACTTTGCTACTGCAGTAAAAGCTGAGTTAATATAAACATATTGATCTGTGTCATTTTAAGGTGCTGGTGGAAAGATGTCTGAACCCAAAGTGTCAAGTGGGTTGGAAAGTTTACAGGGTCATGGTGATGCAGATGAGCAGGTAAATCCAAGCAGTCCTCAAGGGACCGTGCTACAGAGGGATTTCTTCTCACTTCATTATGTGACTTCGGGTCAGGGTGTGAAAGGAAATTTCTCCAATGGAACACAGATAGCAAATAAAAATCTGACACGGGTAAAAACCCTCCCTTACTCTATCCAAAATGGAGAAAAAGCTTTGCTCTCATTTTTTTTCTTAATGGAATCTTCCAAGAGTGAAATTAAAAGGATTGGGGTTTTTCCCATGTTGCCCTCAAAGTTAAAAGGAGGACCTTTATCCCACTGTGCATTGGTACCTGTACCCTACAGCGGTGCACAGCTCCCCATTGCCTTTTTGACAAACCTTTGCCTATTAGCCTTGGAAATTTTATATTTTGCCAAAATCATCAATGCTCTTGTAAACAATAACTCTGGAAACCCAATGCATACTTCTTTAAGCTCTAATTTATTTTTTGTAAATAAACCTCAGCTGTCCAATAATGTTTTAATTGAGTAATGAGTCTGAATGCATTTTTGAATGCATTAGTCATACAGGGTTAATTTTAGTCTGTAGTGGATGTAAAGAGGGCAATAGATGTACCCTACCAAGACAGATAAGCAAATGCTTGTTACTACATAGTTGGGACTATACATAGAATATCCTGAGGTCTGTCCTCAGCCCTTCTATACTGGGAAGTTCACAGGATCATTTTTAACAGCCAACCTAATAGGACCCCCCTCCTCCCCCAGGCCCCATAGCAGTCCAGTGGGCTGCCATGGCTATTGTTATACCACTGTATATTATTTAATTGCACATTTGCACTTTATTTCCTACTCAGCATTCTAGCTGTTGGAAATGTTCCATATTCTTACTAATGGGAACAAGATCTGGTGGATGATGAGACCTAGAAGTGAAAGGTGTGGGACTTAGGAATGAGGTCATGGACCTGAGTCAAGTTTTCAAAGCAGATTCATTGCAACCATAGTCCACTGATTAGGGTTAACATATATAATGGCCCACTAAAATTAAATGGACTAAACTTCTAGTGTTATACAAAAGTCACTGTTATAGCCCTGTACTATTTTTTTTCTTGAAACCTCATACGTTACTAGGCATGCCTGGTCATATTATCCATCTCAGATACACATGTCCTTCATTGTAATTCTGCTGTACATAACTATACAAGTCCCAGAGTGCCCAGTCACGTTTCTACAGGTATGACTGATAACAGAATTTTGTTTTGTCTTTGACAGGTGTGGCACAAAGCATATTGCTTAAACTGTAGCTGCATTGTCTAGTCATGCTATAATTTTCAGACTGCTGGTAAATAAGGTGAAATGTTCATAGAGTTATCATTATAGCTGGGCTTTGGCGTCTTCTGATAAATGTCAAGAATGCTGAGCACTCGCTTGTGTATCCTATGAGTAAGCTGAAGAAAGTTAATTTTAAACAAGACACGTTCCACAGGTGTGGCTTGGGTGGATACTTCTGGTGAATTTAGGTCTGGAGTAGAGAACTGAGTGGCCTGGATAGTAATTACTGTTTTTCTTATAATGACAAAGGGTAATAAACTTCTGAGGGATGTCTCTAGGATTTCACTCTGAAGATGAAAGCAGCCGGTTGTCCTCAGGAATGTATTGACCAGTACAGAAGTGTAATTTTCTGCAGAATATTTGTCTACATGTTTGTAAGACTTGCTGAAGATAGGCAACTTACTGTTTAGATTTTTTTTCTGAATACAGTAGGAATCCATCCTATACCGGTCATTAAAGGGCCTTCTACCCAAAAGTGGTATTTCAGTTCTGAGTCACACGGCTGGTCGACTAGTTTATCCAGTGCTTACCAATATCTCTTGTGAACTCCAGCAGTTACATACCTCTGCCATACAGTAATTTCTATTTTTTTTTTTTTTCTGCCAACTTCTGAGATTTTTCATTTTTGCTGTTGCATTCAACATTATATACAGTCGATTTTAAATCTGACAGCAATGATGAGATCCCCTCATCATTATGAGGGCAGGTACATAAACCTGGGATATCAATGTCATCAGTGGGATTTTCTGGAGCAGCTGTTTTCACCCAGGGTTCTGTGGAACCTAGGGTTCCTCCAGACGTTACTAGGGGCAGAGGCAAGCAGGGACAGATTGATCTCCCACATTATAGTGTCTACATAGTTCAGAAACCAATGTCTCTAAGCAGCCAATAGCAAGGGACCAGTGGAGTCTTTCCCTCCACTTATCACAAATGTAAGGGGGTAATTTTGGTTAAATTTGATGAACTTGCGTCTTTTTTCAACCTTACTACCGTTATGTAACTATGCTGACTCCCAAGAGGACATTTCTCCACTAACTGACATTTTTTCAATTCATTCTCTTCTTTATTGATGTTTAAAGGCAGACACAAGAACAGTATCAATAATAATAAATAGTGCTTCACAGGTTCACAGTTTATTATAACTACAATTTAGGGACACTAACCACCAATTTAAATGGGCACTATAATTTTCACAGTCTGCATGTCTTTTCTGGCAACTATTATTATTTATTTAATTTTAATAATTTTTATGGACAGCAGTTTTGTCATGTGGAGTAGGGGGTGTTAAAACATGAGTATGAAATTGTTACTTTTTTTATGTATTACTTTAAGAGTTTGTGCTCACGACGAATGTTTGTTTTTCGAAAATGGGTTTGGCCGATTTTTTGTATAGTGTATGGCCAGCATAAATCTGTGTCTGTAGTGCATGTTTAAACCTTAATACCATAATAATGACATGTTATTAGATTTTTCTTTAGGAGTATATAATGTTTGGCAATTCTAAAGAAATAATGCATTAAAATGTAACTAAACCCATTAGATTTTAGTGGACTAAAATGTACTGGAGATTTTAGTTGACTAAAATACAACTAAAACTAAAACAATTCAGATGACTAAAATACGACTAAACCTAAAATTAGATTTTAGTCATCAAAACACTAAAATAAGACTAAAACTAAAATGGCATTTTAGTCAAAAGACTATAACTAAGACTAAATTGAAATTTGACGTCAAAATTAGCACTGAACTGGGCCCACCTAGACTTGGATGGACTAACTGATTTATTCAAGTTTATTTCTTTAGTATTTCTAGTATTTAGTATTTCTTGTAAGCTCTAACGAGCAGGGCACTCTGATCCTTCCTGTATTGAATTGTATTGTAACTGTACTATCTGCTCCTATGTTGTAAAGCGCTGTGCAAACTGTTGGCACTATATAAATCCATAATAATAATAATAATATTTAAAGGGTCTCAATACCCCAAAACAAATGCAAAAGTATTGCGTTTTATCAAAGATTCAAATCATATCGTACATAGGAATTATTAATGTGAACTATTTTGGATCACCTGGAAGGGGGAGTTAGCTTAGATCCTTTTATTAGTTATGTCTGTACTTTAAATAATATATTTTTTCTTTAGCTTTGAGTAGAATAGGAAAGGCTGTTTAAAACCTCACATGGGAGATCACCCCTCACTCCCTGTTGCAGTAAGGACTGTGCTGTGTATGGACACACCCCATTATAAACTATAGCCTGGTACACACTATGAGTTTTATTTCCGTCAGCTCCAGTCAGCTGTGGTCAGAGCCGCTATACTAACGATCCGACGTTAGTACAGTTAGTTAGTACAGACGATCTGAGGTTATTACAGTGATCTCCCTGTTGTGTTCTGACAGGGGGACGGCCATTGGCTGAGAGCGTTGATTGGTAACCGGTTGGCTGCTGGTTTTCCAGCATGCCCGTCTGACAGGCGGCAAGTTTGGCCGGCTTCTGTCATACCGGCTGCCGTACACATGAGCCGAATATATAATATTATCTGATTCTGCTGCCTGTAATATTTTTCCTGGAGGCCTGTTAGCAATACACACAGTCAGAGTACATAGTATATGACCTGGGGCCATCTGAGTACTGGTGGGCTTTAAGGGAAAGGTGGTTACTAAAGGCGAAGTATACTTACTCACTTTATATTTGGACCCCAGAGTATTTGCTTATGCGGCCTCACAAGCCTATCCCAGAAATGTAATTTTCATAACAGGCGCTCTCGAAGGATGAAAACTGAATGTTCAGAAACAAAGACAATCACTACAGAATTTATACAATTATGTACTAAATAAATAAGTAAAATTATAAAAATCCCATTTACTATCAGATAAGGACAACAATATCTTTGAAAAGGTCTAAAATACACGCAAGTTTCCATTAATTCAATGTATTCTAAATTTAGCCCTGGCCACTTCTTTGAAGTGTTGTTTTAACTTTAGTTGTCATGCAAATTCCTCTGACTAACTGCAATCCCATAAATAGTCAGAGGACACGCAAAGCAGGCAATGGGTGTGCAACTGTCAAAAATGTTTATATAAAATCTGTAAGCTGCGTATTTTCCGATTTTTACATCATGCTTCTTTATTCTGTAAAGAATTCTGAATATCAAGCTTGAAATAAACCATTTCTCAATAAAATAATGTTGTGAACATAGTACATACATACATTTTCAGCAATCATCAATTACCTGCACAAACATGTAGTGAAATAAAGGATGAGACTAGTAAGAAGTGCCCACCTTGTAGTCACCATTGACTCTAATATTCATATATCATCTAATAACATCAGTGTGATCTGCCTCCCACTATACACAAAGCTCACTTATCACCATCCATGTCACTAGTGAGATCTGTATTCCAGCACATACAACTCACTTTCCAGTATTCATGTGTAGCGCTACCCCATGAGGAGCTGCTGGTTGAATAGATCCTTCTGTTGCTCCCAATGAGGACCCATCCTGGTGTACCCATCTTACTGACACACCCGTGGCTGTAAAATTGGCTTTATTGAAAGGGTTAAAGCCCTATAGCTAACCGATTGCCGACCACCACATGTACATATACGTCAGCAGAATGTACGTTACTTTGAATTTTCCGTTGTGCGGGGAACATGTAGGGGGACATGTATCCATGCAAAAAGAAGTTTTAAAAACGGACGTTTTTTCGGGGGCAATCATTTTAATAAGGCATAAAGTGAAAAAAAAAAGTGAAATATTCCTTTAAATATGGTACCTGGGGGGTGTCTAAAGTATGCCTGTGAAGTGGCATGTGTTTCCCGTGTTTAGAACTGTCCCTGCACAAAATGACATTTGTAAAGGAAAAAAAGAAGCTATTTAAAACTGCTTGCGGCTTTAATGTCATGTCTTGTCCTGGCAATATGGATGAAAATCTTTGAGAAAAATGGCATGGCTACCCCATCACCCCCCCCCCCCCCCCCACTCCAGCCCATTACCAGCCCCTTTGGGTCTTGTATGGATATTAAGGGGAACCCTGCACCCAAAATAAAACCCTATACCTACATCCCTATATACTCTGAACAGCAGTATACAGGCGGTGCAAACAAGACAGGGACTGTAGGTTTGTTCTTAAGTAGAATCTGTTTGTAATTTTGAACAGGTAAATTTTTAAGTGTAGCTCCATCCAAAAAAAATCTATTTTTAAACTTTTTGGAGAACATAGGGAAGGGTTATCACCCCTGTAACATTTGTTTTTCTGTCTGTGCACCTGTTCAGAACATTTCACCTCACTTTCCGTCCCAATGAAAAATGTTTTTGGAAAAGTGGGTTTTTTATTGAAACAAGGATTGGTGATAAAGCATCAGTAGAGAGGAGATACCTTTTTCCCAAATTAAATCTAACAGGATAGAATTTCCCTTCCTAGGGGTAGATTTCCTCTCACTTCCTGTTTTCTCCTTCCGTTTGCAAGTAGGAGTCGTTTGTAAGTTGGATGTTTGAAAGTAGGGGCCTGCCGTATATACTCTGCAGAAATGTGCCCCGTTAGATGTTGGTGTTGCCACAACACTGTAAGCCCTCACAGTTACTATTGGTGGGCACAGGAATGGGCCCTGCTGTGAATTATTAGATCAAGATTTGTAATTACACGCCCCTGTTAAACAGGGGCTGAAAATTTGGCCCTTAGGCACTGGTGCTGGTGCCACAACACTGCAACCCCTCACAGATACTGTACTTGGAGCACAGCAGTCAGACCTGTTGCAAAGCATTGCATAAAAAATTGTAATTACACGCCCCTGTTAAACAGGGGCTGAAAAATTGGGCCTTAGGCACTGGTGCTGGTGCCACAACACTGCAACCCCTCACAGATACTGTACTTGGAGCACAGCAGTCAGACCTGTTGCATAGCATTGCATAAAAAATTGTAATTACACGCCCCTGTTAAACAGGGGCTGAAAAATTGGGCCTTAGCCACTGGTGGTGGCACCCAGAAACAAAAATGTTCTTCCAAGCTATCATCAGGATCATTGAGGAGGAAGAGCATAGTCAGTCAACATAACAGGACAGTCACTCAGCATTAGCATAGGCAGTCTTGAAGGGATGTGACATTTCAAAATAAATTATTCTGTTATATCAGCTTCAGGTGCCTGGTAGCTGGTGGTGATCCAAGACTGATTCATCTTTATGAAGGTCAGTCGATTAACCAAGTCGGTGGACAGGCGCACCCTGTGATCGGTGACAAAGCCTCCAGCAGCACTGAAAGTGCGTTCGGAAAGAACGTTGGATGCAGGACAGGCCAGTAGCTCAATTGCATACTGTGCAAGCTCTGGCCAGTGATCCATCCTCAAGACCCAGTAAGCCAGAGGATTTTCGGTGGGAAAGGTGTCCAAGTCTGACCTTGCCCCTAGGTATTGCTGCACCATGCATATCAGACGCTGGCGATGGTTGCTGGAACCGATCATACCTTGGGGCTGCGGACTAAAAAATTGTCTGAACGCATCGGTCAGATTTCCACCTTCCCCACCGCTCCTTCTGCTACTGACCGAAGCCTCAGCAACTCGTCGTCCAGGACCAGGAGTTTGTAACCTCCCAGTCTCTGGGAACGCGTTGCACAGACCTTTCTGCAAGGCCTCCCAGAGATGTCTCATCCTCTGCTCCCTCTGCGATGGCAAGATAAGGTCCGCAACCTTACCCTTGTACCGTGGATCAAGGAGAGTGGCCAGCCAGTAATGGTCCCTCTCCTTGATCCGAAGAATACGAGGATCCTTCCGCAGGCTTTGCAGGATCAGGGAGGCCATACAACGTAGGTTAGCTGAGGCATTCGGTCCGGAGTCTTCTGGGTCACTGAGGATGACATGATCCGCAGCCACCTCCTCCCAGCCACGTACAAGTCCACTGGTTTGTTGGGACTGTAAATCATCCCTAAAAGACTGCTGCTGCTGATGCTGAGTGCCAGGCTCCACCTCCATGCTGACACAATCCTCCTCCTCCTCCTCCTCATCCTCTTCCTGTGTGATGGGTGGGAGAGAAGGAACACTGTCTGGATAAAGGGGGCCTTGAGAGGCAAGGAAGTCCTCCTCTTCCTGCCTCTGTTCTGCCTCAAGTGCCCTGTCCATTATCCTACGCAGCGTATGCTCCAAGAGGTGGACAAGAGGTACAGTGTCACTGATGCATGCACTGTCACTGCTCACCATCCTCGTGGCCTCCTCAAATGGTGACAGGACAGTACATGCATCCCTGATCATGCTCCACCGGCGTGGGTAAAAAAATCCGAGCTCCCCTGACCCTGTCCTGGTGCCGTAGTCGCACAGGTACTCATTGATGGCCCTCTGCTGCATGTGCAGTCGCTGCAGCATGGCCAACGTCGAGTTCCACCTGGTGGGCATGTCACATATAAGGCGGTTCTTGGGCAGGTTCAACTCCTTTTGCAGCTCAGCCAGCCGAGCACTGGCATTATATGATCGGCGGAAATGCACACAGACTTTCCTGGCCTGCCTCAGGACATCCTGTAAGCCTGGGTACCTGCCCAAGAACCGCTGCACCACCAGGTTAAGGACGTGAACCATACAGAGCACATGGGTCAGCTGTCCCTGTCGCAGGGCGGAGAGGAGGTTGGTGCCATTGTCAGAAACCACCATTCCTGGCTTAAGCTGGAGTGGCGTCAACCACCTCTCGGCCTGCCCCTGCAGAGCTGACAGAACCTCTGCCCCAGTGTGGCTCCTGTCCCCCAAACACACCAGCGCAAGCACGGCATGGCATCTTTTTGCCTGCGTACTTGCGTAGCCCCTTGGACACCTACGGAGCACTGCTGGTTCAGAGGACAGAGCACTCGAAGAGGCCATGGAGGAAGAAGAAGAGGAGGGGGTGGAGGAGAGAGGTGTGTCACAACCAGTAGTAGCATTTTGGAGGCGTGGTGGTGGAACAACCTCCAACACTACTGCACCTTGTCCTGCATCCTTCCCAGCTGCCAAAAGAGTGACCCAATGGGCCGTGAAAGACAGGTAACGTCCCTGTCCATGCCTGCTGGACCATGAGTCAGCGGTAATATACACCTTACCACTGACCGCCCTGTCCAGCGAGGCATGGACATTGCCTTCCACATGACGGTAGAGAGCCGGAATCGCCTTCCGTGAGAAAAAGTGGCGTTTGGGAACCTGCCACTGAGGAACCGCACATTGAACAAACTCACGGAAGGGGGCCAAGTCTACCAACTGAAAAGGCAGCAGTTGAAGTGCTAGCAATTTAGCCAAGCTAGCATTCAACCGCTGGGCATGTGGATGGCTGGGAGTAAACTTTTTTCGACGGTCCAGCAGCTGGGGCAGGGAAATTTGCCTGCTACAATCGGACGTCGGTGTACTGCTAGCAGAGTGCCCGCAAGTACTTGGCTGTGACACACCTAATTCTACACCTTCATTCCTCTCAGTGCAGCTTTCAGAGAGGACTGAAGGTATAGTGGGGTTGGAGATCCCAGCTGATGAGGAGCAAGGAGAGGTCCGCTTTGTTCTTTGGTGTGGGTCTTTAATGTGCGCTTGCCAACGAGCTGCATGGCAGGTCGACATATGTCTGGTCATGCTTGTGGTGCCCAAGCGGCTGATGTTTTGGCCACGCGAGATACGTTTGAGACATATGTTGCAAATAGCAGTGGTGCGATCTGATGCACTCGTCTCAAAAAAGGCCCACACCAAAGAACTTTTGTAATAAAGTGCAGAGGCAGCGCCCTGCACAGGCGGAGCTTTGCGGTGTGATTCAGTTGGTGTGCTGGCCTCAAGCTGGCCCCCGGAGGGCATCCTGCCTTGTTGGAGATGTGCCACCTCCTCCTCCTCTCTCCGTTTAGGCACCCACGTGGAGTCAGTGACCTCATCATCCCCTCCCTCTTCGCCACTGGAGCAAACCTGGCAGTAAGCTGCAGCTGGTGGAACATGACTGCCAGATTGCTGTCCATCCCCTCTCTCTGCGCTCACGCTACTGCCTTCCTCTAGCTGTGTATCATCATCCGAGCCTTCAAAACGCTGGGCATCCTCCTGGAGCATGTACCCAACACTGTGCTCAAACAGTTCGGGGAACTCCTCAGGAGGACATGGTGGGTCTAGGGAAGGGGTGCCTGATGATGCCATTGAGTATGCGTTGGCAGCTGCTTTGCCAGTACCCTGAGCCTGGGTGAGAGAGGATGAGGAGGATGAGGAGGGCTTGGTCATCCACTCTACCAAGCCTTCGGCATGATGCGGCTCAACATGTCCATCTGCCGAAAAGAAGGACAAGCGTGTCCCATGACCACGTGCTGATGACGATGCACCACGTTCACGACCAGCACTGTTGTCTCTAGACACAGAGCCTGCTTGCCCTGTTTTCTTGCCTCGGGACTGTCTGCCTCTCCTTGTCGGTCTTCCAGGCATTGTAGTGGGTAGTGTACATTGTGCTGGAGTCACACAGCACACACACTAACTCCTGCAGATGGCTGTCTTAGATGACAACAGGGCCTTAGGGCAGATAGAGGCTGAGGGGGTTTAGTGTGCTGTGCTATACTCACACAGCACACACACACGCTAACTCCTGCAAATGGCTGTCTGGCTGCCTTAGATGACAACAGGGCCTTAGGGCAGATACAAGCTGAGGTGGTTTATTGTGTGCTGTGCTTGGTCATCCACTCTACCAAGCCTTCGGCATGATGCGGCTCAACATGTCCAGCTGCCGAAAAGAAGAAGGACAAGCGTGTCCCATGGCCACATGCTGATGACGATGCACCACGTCCACGACCAGCACTGTTGTCTCTAGACACAGAGCCTGCTTGCCCTGTTTTCTTGCCTCGGGACTGTCTGCTTCTCCTTGTCGGTCTTCCAGGCATTGTAGTGGGTAGTGTATATTGTGCTGGAGTCACACAACACACACACTAACTCCTGCAGATGGCTGTCTTAGATGACAACAGGGCCTTAGGGCAGATACATGCTGAGGTGGTTTATTGTGTGCTGTGCTATACTCACACAGCACACACACACACGCTAACTCCTGCAAATGGCTGTCTGGCTGCCTTAGATGACAACAGGCCTTAGGGCAGATACAGGCTGAGGTGGTTTTGTGTGCTGTGCTATACTCACACAGCACACACACACGCTAAATACTGCAGATGGCTGTCTGGCTGCCTTAGATGACAACAGGGCCTTAGGGCAGATACAGGCTGAGGTGGTTTATTGTGTGCTGTGCTTGGTCATCCACTCTACCAAGCCTTCGGCATGATGCGGCTCAACATGTCCAGCTGCCGAAAAGAAGAAGGACAAGCGTGTCCCATGGCCACATGCTGATGACGATGCACCACGTCCACGACCAGCACTGTTGTCTCTAGACACAGAGCCTGCTTGCCCTGTTTTCTTGCCTCGGGACTGTCTGCCTCTCCTTGTCGGTCTTCCAGGCATTGTAGTGGGTAGTGTATATTGTGCTGGAGTCACACAACACACACACTAACTCCTGCAGATGGCTGTCTTAGATGACAACAGGGCCTTAGGGCAGATAGAGGCTGAGGTGGTTTCGTGTGCTGTGCTATACTCACACAGCACACACACACGCTAACTCCTGCAAATGGCTGTCTGGCTGCCTTAGATGACAACAGGGCCTTAGGGCAGATACAGGCTGAGGTGGTTTATTGTGTGCTGTGCTATACTCACACAGCACACACACACGCTAACTCCTGCAAATGGCTGTCTTAGATGACAACAGGTCCTTAGGGCAGATAGAGGCTGAGGTGGTTTATTGTGTGTTGTGCTATACTCACACAACACACACACACGCTAACTCCTGCAAATGGCTGTCTGGCTGCCTTAGATGACAACAGGGCCTTAGGGCGGATACAGGCTGAGGTGGTTTCGTGTGCTGTGCTATACTCACACAGCATACACACACGCTATATACTGCAGATGGCTGTCTGGCTGCCTTAGATGACAACAGGGCCTTAGGGCAGATACAGGCTGAGGTGGTTTATTGTGTGCTGTGCTATACTCACACAGCACACACACACACTAACTCCTGCAAATGGCTGTCTGGCTGCCTTAGATGACAACAGGGCCTTAGGGCAGATACAGGCTGAGGTGGTTTATTGTGTGCTGTGCTATACTCACACAGCACACACACACGCTAACTCCTGCAAATGGCTGTCTGGCTGCCTTAGATGACAACAGGGCCTTAGGGCAGATATAGGCTGAGGTGGTTTTGTGTGCTGTGCTATACTCACACAGCACACACACATGCTAAATACTGCAGATGGCTGTCTGGCTGCCTTAGATGACAACAGGGCCCTAGGGCAGATACAGGCTGAGGTGGTTTATTGTGCGCTGTGCTTGGTCATCCACTCTACCAAGCCTTCGGCATGATGCGGCTCAACATGTCCAGCTGCCGAAAAGAAGAAGGACAAGTGTGTCCCATGGCCACATGCTGATGACGATGCACCACGTCAACGACCAGCACTGTTGTCTCTAGACACAGAGCCTGCTTGCCCTGTTTTCTTGCCTCGGGACTGTCTGCCTCTCCTTGTCGGTCTTCCAGGCATTGTAGTGGGTAGTGTATATTGTGCTGGAGTCACACAACACACACACTAACTCCTGCAGATGGCTGTCTTAGATGACAACAGGGCCTTAGGGCAGATACATGCTGAGGTGGTTTATTGTGTGCTGTGCTATACTCACACAGCACACACACACGCTAACTCCTGCAAATGGCTGTCTTGGATGACAACAGGTCCTTAGGGTAGATACAGGCTGAGGTGGTTTATTGTGTGCTGTGCTATACCCACACAGCACACACACACGCTAACTCCTGAAAATGGCTGTCTGGCTGCCTTAGATGACAACAGGACCTTAGGGCAGATACAGGCTGAGGTGGTTTATTGTGTGCTGTGCTATACTCACACAGCACACACACATGCTAACTACTGCAGATGGCTGTCTGGCTGCCTTAGATGACAACAGGCCAGAAGGGTAAAGGTGGTTTAATGTGATACTGCAATGCTGTACTAACAGCAGGCACACACTACACTAATCCCCAGAATCACAGCAGATAATGTCAGATTCAGCACTCAGCAGAATAATCACAGCAGATAATTCAGATAAAGTAGATAATGCACAAGCAGACACTGTACAGTGTCACTGTTCCTAACGCCGGAACACACTACATGAGGCCGCTGACGCGGCGGCCTTATATAGTGTGGGGCGTGTACTAAATCCCCTGAGCTATAATTGGCCACAGGCATCCTGCCTGTGGCCAATTATTGCTCTCCTCGCCGCTGGCTCTACGATTGGCCAAGCATGCGGGGTCACAATGCATGCTTGGCCAATCATCAGCCAGCAATACACTGCGACTGGCGCAGTGCATTGTGGGCCGTTCGCATCACACGAATTTGATGCGAACGGCCCACATAGTTCTGGGCTCGACGAGCGGTCGAACGCCCGATGTTCGATTCGAACGTGGGTTCGAATTGAACACCGGACCCATCCCTACTAGTGACAGGACACTGTCTCTCTCATCGGGAGCAGCGATCAGTGCCGTATTACTGCTAGCCCACCCCTAGACAGTTAGACTGACTCCCTAGGACACACTTAACCCCTCCCCCGCCCCCTAGTGGTTAACCCCTTCACTGCCAGTGACATTTTTACAGTAATCAATGCAATTTTATAGCATTGATTGCTGTATTAATGTCAATGGTCCCAAAAGTGTGTCAAAATTGTCCGATGTGTCCGCCATAATGTCGCAGTCACGATAAAAATCGCTGATCGCCGCCATTACTAGTAAAAAAAAAAAAATTATTAATAAAAATGCCATAAAACTATCCCCTGTTTTGTAGACACTATAACGTTTTTTCGCAAACCAATCAATAAACGCTTATTGTGATTTTTTTTTCACCAAAAATATGTCGAAGAATACGCATCAGCCTAAACTGAGGAAAAAAAATTTTTTTTATATTTTTTGGGGGGATATTTATTATAGCAAATTTTGTAGCTCTTTTTTTGTTTATAGCGCAAAAAATAAAAACCGTAGGGGTGATCAAATACCACCAAAAGAAAGCTCTATTTGTGTGGAAAAAAGGACGTCAATTTTGTTTGGGAGCCATGCTGCAGGACCGTTCCATTGGCCGTTAAAGCAACACAGTGCCAAATCGCAAAAAGTGCTCTGGTCTTTGGCCAGCCAAATGGTCCGGGGCTTAAGTGGCTAAGCAAACAAGCAGGTATTAGAAAAAGATAATATATTACAACATATTGGGGACATTTGATGAAGGGGGGACACTAAAGGGGACCCTGATATAAGGGGGGACTATGATGGGGACACTGATGTAAGGGGGGTCTCTGATGGGGACAACTCTTATAAGTGGGAACAGGTTCTGTTTATTCTAACGACAGCCTAATACATACTAGAATTTCCTGTTCCCTCATACATCGCCTCTGCACTACCTGTCAGACATTACTTCCGGGTCATGAATTGTGGTACAGAAGTGTGCTGAGTGAACAGGGAATAGTTGTTCCCTACATCTGTTACACTCTGTGACAGATTGTTAGTGGCTTATATACAATGTTTTTTTTTTTTTAACTGCACCCCCTGATCAGATAGGCTAGATAAATCAGCAGCCAATCCGGATCCTACTCTACTGGTGCTAGGGACAGACTTTTCTCTAGGGTGTGGCGACATCCCATCACAGTTCTTTCTCCTTCTTGGTCTCCACCAAAATGGTTGCTGCTCTTTATGTGCTAAAGACACTTTTTCATCCCTGCCATTGCCCACAGCTAGCAGGGAACAACAGGGAAGAATGCTCTGCCAGGTGGCATAACATATAACTAAAGGCAATCTTGTGGAGTGGAGATGGATTAGAAAACCTGTTTTTATTGCTACCTATTTGTCCTGTTTATCGTTATTATCAAATGGTAAAGTAAAAGAAAATCACACATTTTGAGTGTCCCCAGAACAGTAAACTGACAAGGTTTATAACCCTTACTGTATCCAAAAAAAATAAAAAAGTTTTGCGTATAGTTCTAACTTAAAGTGTATTTTGCAGTCAAATTTTAGAAAATCCCATTATACGTTTCTTGTGTTTTCCCATTCACACAGCATGCTTATTTTTATTAATTTTTTTACCTTTTTGATGTGTCTTAGGAGAGGGTGTCATGGCTCACTGCGACCATTCCTGAACAAGCTCAGTGTGATCTGTCCCAATAGAAAGGTTTAGGATAGGCTCAGCTTTCTCTCAAAAACATGCATTGAGGAAGCATTTGAATTGTTAACACCTGCTTATGACCAACAGTTTTTAAATCTAGGTAGGATTCTAAGGAAGATATGCCAGCACAGTACAGACGGGGTTAATTTTAGCTCCCCAACCTCCTTATAAACTAAGAGAGAAGTGGGATTTTTCAGTGTTGTAGTTTTAAGAAAAAACACATTTGAAAGGGTAATCAGCCTTTTTTAATATTTTTTTAAAAATTATTATTATTATGCTATGTGAATGTGAACATATTTAAGGATGTGTTATCCCACTTTGGGTGCAAAAGTTGAAATACACTTTAAAGGGGCTGACAGCCAGTCTAAATATTTTACTAGTGTAGTGCTGGCTTCTGACGAGCAGGCGCTATTGTTTTTTTTTTTTGTTTTTTTTAAATCTTTATTTAATTAATTTTTCTCATGTCACAAACATTTTACACTAAGAAAAACACAAACCAAAAGGTTTCCATTTAATATTTCATGACAAAACCCCGCTATAACCCTCCCCACCCCCCCTCCCCCTCCTTGCATAGCGCATATTGAGGCTACGTCCAACGCTCCTGTTTTCAACAAATGTTCCTGACCTACAGCGCTCGGGGCTCGCTATTTGGTGATCTCAACATAGTATCTCCATGACGTTTTAAATTTGTTCCACTCTGTCCACTTATTTCTCTGGTCTGGGTTCCCACCCTGCCCCCCCTCGTATATTTCCGTGCTTTCTACCCTCTGAGTCGCATTTACTCCAAAAATCCAGTCCCGGATCGCCGGGCTCCCAGGATCTCTCCACCTCTTCGGTATCAGGTTTTTGGCTTCATTCAGAAGAATGGGGATTACAGATGTTTTATATCGTTTCCCTGGGATCTCAGTCCTATGAAAAAGTACTGACCACGGGTCTCTTGGGATTTCTTCCTTAGTTATAAACTGGATAAGCTCTATTATTTCCTCCCAATATTGTGCGATTACAGGGCACTCCCACCAGATATGTGCCATAGTTCCCTTTATTTTGCAGCCTCGCCAACACTCCGGTGGAGACCCCCCCTGAATCCTGCTCAGCCTATCGGGGGTGAGATACCACCTGGAAAGGCATTTGAAATTCGTTTCAACCGATTTCATCGAAAATGCAGTGCTATGAATGATCCCAAAAATTTTGCCTAACTTATCCTGACTACAGTGTGCACCTAACTCATCCTCCCATTTTGTGACATATGGAGGTACACCCAGTGCTTTTTCATTTATTAACACCTTGTATATCCTAGATAGATTGTTCTTAGTTGACTCGCGTAAATAGAGTCTTTCCAGCTGATTAAGATCATCCCCAGAACGGATGGGTTGGGGAAGACTCCGCACAAAGTGTTTTAACTGGGTGTACCTCCAGATATCAATCTCCATTAAATCAGTGTTTGAGCTCAAATCGTGAAATGTGCATATTTCCCCATTTTTTTGTGATATCTTTCAGTTGTGCCCCATCATTTTTTATCCAATTCCCCCCCACCTCCCTCCTCCCTGGTTCAAAAAGTGTATTGTTTTTTAAATAAATTAATGGTGAATTGTATTTCCACTTGTGTCTTCTATAAATCCTATCCCATAGATCCAGTGTCACCTGTGTTATTTCGTATGTCTTACTCCCTAGTGTTCTGGCTTTTGGTGGGTTCCAGATTTCGCGTCCTAAGTGTCTGTTATTTACAGTATTCTCTAAACTAATCCATCTCTTATCGCCTTCCTTCCCCCATTCCATTACCCTTGATATCGCCACTGCAGAAAAAAACGTTTCAAAGTCCGGAACCGCAAGCCCTCCCTGTTTTTTATCCCGACTTAAGATCTCCGCCGAAATGCGAGGTTTTTTATTTAACCAAATAAATTTTGAGATAATTTGATTTAGAGTTTTAAAAAATATTTGGGGTACCGCTAAAGGGAGCATCTGAAGCTTGTAGTAAATTTTGGGGGCCACTATCATTTTCACTGCATTTATTCGGCCAATCCATGAGAGATGCCGGGATCCCATTGTTTGAAGTTCTTTTTTGATCTCATCAAGTAGGGGAATATAGTTACGAAGGTACATTTTTTTACTTGAATCTGCCAGTATAACCCCTAGATATTTGATGCTATCATGCCAGGGAAAGTTGAATTCTTTTGAAAGCAGTTCTACCTCCTTCCTATTAATGTTAATATTTAATATTTCCGATTTGTTAAGATTTATTTTCAGGTTTGATGCTTTACCCAATGCTTTTAAGACCTTCAATAAGTTGGGTAGTGTGGTCCTAGGATTGGATATAAAAAAAAGTACGTCGTCGGCAAAAGCCGCTAATTTGTGTTCCTCGCTACCAGCTCTTATTCCTGTAATATCTACACTATCCCGGACCTTTGAAAGTAGCGGCTCCAAGGACAAAACGAACAGAAGGGGGGACAGGGGGCACCCCTGCCTCGTTCCATTCCTCATTGTGAACACTGCAGATGACATCCCATTGACCCTTACCGAGGCCTGTGGCAGCTGATATAGAATACCGATCCACTTCAAAATTCTGGGACCAAACCCCATTGCCTCCAGTGTTCCCGTCATATGTCCCCAGTCTACTCTGTCAAACGCCTTCTCGGCGTCAATTGACAAGAGCAGACTGGGGACCCTCCCCATTTTGGCAACCTCTAGCAATAGAAGGGCCCGGACCCCATTGTCTCGGCCTTCCCTCCCCGTAACAAACCCGACCTGGTCGGGATGGACCAATTTAGTGATCTTTTCTTTCACCCTATTAGCTAGAACTTTTGCGTATAGTTTCGTATCTACGTTTAGTAGCGCTATCGGGCGATAACTGGAACATAGGGTCCTGTCCTTGCCTTCCTTCGGTATTAAAGTGATATAGGCCAAGAGGGCCTCCCTCCCCATAGTACATTCAGTTCCTAGTTTGTTCCAGTATTGACAGAGTTTTGGGACCAGAATTTCTTTGTATTTTATGAAGTATGCTAAAGTAAAACCGTCTGGTCCCGGACTCTTCCCGCGTGGAGAGCCACGCAGTGCCTTATAAATTTCCTCTTCGGTTATAGCGCTGTCCATATCCACCCTGTCACTACCGGAAAGTGTCGGTAGGGCGCATCCATTCACAAAGTTTTGATCCCCCTCTGCAATCTGCGGGGGCAGCGGTCCCCTTTGTCTAACGTCATACAGTTCTTCATAGTAGGCCCTGAATGCCTTCGCTATTTCTTTTGTGGAGTTTACCATGATCCCGATTTTATTTTGTATTTTATCAATAAAATTCCTCTCTCTTTTCTTTTTAAGCATATTCGCTAGGTGTTTACCGCATCTGTTGCCCCCCTGGTGTCTCTCTCTCTCGCAATTTTGTGAAACCATTTTGAGGATTCCTGCTCCATGACCCCTAGCATCTCTTCCCTTTTAATGATCAATCTGTGGTATACTTCTTGCTTTTGGGGCCCCTCCTTTTTGTGTTCCTGTTCTAGCGAATATAATTCACCCGTGAGATCCTGTATCTTAGCCCGCCTTTCCTTCTTTTTCCCGGTCCCGATGGAGATGAGGATCCCCCTGATATAGGCTTTATGAGCCTCCCAGACTACCGCTGGGGAAACATCACTAGTTTCGTTATTCGCAAAGAAGAATTCAATCTCCCTTTTTATTGTTTCCGCTACGTCGACATCATTGATAAGATAGTCATTCAGTCGCCAAGAAAATGGTTGCCTCTGGGTCTCAGGGATCTCCATCTCCATCGTAACCGGGGCGTGGTCTGATAAAGTTGTTACCCCTATCTGAGTTGTCCTTACATGGTCCAGTAGCCTATGATCTATAATAAGGTAGTCTAGACGGGAGTGAGTCCCATGTACTGGGGAAAAAAAAGTGTAGTCTTTCTGGTTTGCGTGCATAACACGCCACACATCTATCAGTTGGAGGTTAAATAATTTATCCTTCAATTTTTTCAGCTGTGTATAGCTTGGTACCCTCACCCGTGATGTACTATCATAGTGGGGGTCCATACAAAAATTTAGATCCCCAGCTAAGATTACCCCTCCCTTCTTAAACCCCTTCAAACGGCCCAACACCTGACTCATGAATTTGATGGAATTATTATTAGGGCAATACACATTTGCAAATGTATAGGAGACCTCTCCTATATTTCCCTTCAAAAAAAGGAACCGACCGTCAGGGTCCACCCACCTCTCTGAAACTTTAAACCTTATATTGTCCGCAAATCCTATGGCCACCCCCTTGGATCCCTTGGTGGGAGAGTCACTGTAGAACCAGACTGGGTATTTCCTGGAATATATCTTGGTGTTACCCCCGAGGCTCAGATGCGTTTCCTGCAAGAAAACTATATCGGCTTGGAGCCTCTGAAGTTCTCTCAATAATTTGTGTCTTTTCAGCGCTGAATTGATACCTCTTACGTTGTACGTCAGGAACTTTATTTCATTTTTAACCATATCCTAGCAGGGGCGTTTTCAGAAACCATATGATTGTGCCTCTTATCCTTTTATACAAGTTTGCAAGGAGCTTCCCCCCCTCCCCAGCCCAAATCCCATCCCCCCCCCTCCAACCTTCCCTCCTCCCCCTCTAACCTTCCCTCCCAATTTTCCTCCCCCAACCCCCCTGACCTCCCCCCCTCCCCTCCCCCCCTCCGGCCATATTGTGGCCCTATGCAAACTTTGGGGCGTCCGCATCGAACCCCCCCTGTCTGCCTTATGGACTAGGGTGTGGCTCTGGCCCCAAGCACCCATCAGGCCTCCCCCCCTCAATACTGGGGGGGAGTAGCCCCCTGGGCCCACCGAGACCCCCTTACCCCCGGGACCTCTGTCTCCCTGCGCTCTCCCCCCCCCACCTACCCCACTCCCCCGCCGACCCCTCCTCCTCCCGCATATACAGAAGCAAACCCCAAAGCAGGAGCCATTAAACATGAAAAAAAAAAAAAGAACAGCATTATTACATTCCTGAGGTGTCACCCAGAATTCCCTTTTTAAAGTCCCGGACTCAGGCCCCCCCCCCTCCCCCCTGTAAAACAAACAAACAGAAAAAAAAAAAAAAAAGAGGGGAAAGTAAAGGGGGGCTTTTCCTTCGACCCCCCTTCCCCCAGGAACTAGGGTGGAACTTTAGGGACGGGGATCCCCACATTGTGGCAAAAATCAGGAAGTTCCTCCAAAAATTTCATCCGGAAAGTTTTCCCTTCTTTCGTGACTATTAGTGCCGCCGGGAAACCCCAGCTATACTTCAAGTTAGCGGCTCTTAATGATACCAGTAGGGGTCTCATCTGGCGCCTCCTATAGAGTGTTCCCGCAGAGAGGTCTGAGAATATCTGTAGTTCCGCTGCCTCGAATTTCAGGGGGGGGTTAGTTCTCAAATTCTTCCATATGTTAAATTTGTCTTCATATGAATGAAATTTGACGATGACGTCTCTGGGTATCCCTTCGCTTAGACCGTTGGGCTTCCTTATACGGTGCACCCTGTCAATTTTTAGTGCTGCTCCCGCAGGTCTATCCAATAATGGGTTAAATAAGCTTTGCATTTTTGTTTTCAGGTCCTCCCCCGGCTGTTCAGGGATACCCCTGACCCGCAGGTTCTGCCTCCTATTCTGGTTCTCTTGGTTCTCTATTTGATACTGTATGTCCCTGTGTTTTATCTGCATATCCTTCATTTGTGCTTTAAGTTCCAGTAATTCTTGAGCTTGAATTACCACCAAATCCTCAACTTTCCCCACCCTGTTCAATACATGGCTCATGTCTGTCCTGACGTTCGTAATTTCTGTTTTAATAACATTTTCCAGTTTATTAAACATTTCAGCCATTTCTGTCTTTGTTGGAATTTGTGAGATACTTCTATGTTCCCCGGAGAAACTGGCATCTTGAGGTCCCTCTATTCCACCTTCCGCCCTGGCCTGCTCTGCCTGATCTGCTTTCTGTTTCTCCATATCCCGTTTTTTTTCTTTTGAACTCTGTTTCTTCTCCATCTCTGGGCTCTTAATACTGATGTCTTTGAGGTATTTCTGTATTGTGCTCGTGTTTAAATTTTCTTTGGGTGTCTTAGGATCCGTTCCCCGTTGGGGTCTGCCCTTCATTTTTATTTGGTGCCCTCAGTCTAGTTGTTTACATATTCTTAACAAGTACCGCCCCTTATGACCGTGATGGGTGACCAGAAGTAAGACCAGCCAACGGGTCCTCTTTACTCTCTCCCCCTCTTCTCCTTTTCGTGTGTCTCCTTTCCTGGATAAACCCCGCAATAGAAGCTGACCATTCGATTCTATACTGTCCTCTCCCTTCAGAAAGGGGCTCAGCTCGAGGCTATTTCTGTAGGGCCCACACAGACCAAGAGTGCGCTGGAACCCCAGCGGGGAGGGGAGCAAAAGGGGGGGGGACTTTAAAACTTTTTATGCTGCTGACTACCTGGAGTACTATCCGGGGGTAAAGGGAACCCCTTCTCCTCTTCCTATGCCAGCATCCTCTATGGTCCCTTGTCCCTTAGCGTCGTGTTTCACAGGCCTGCTATTTCCAAACGCTTACATATGTTTTAATGGCACAAATTTTCAGGGAGCAAGGGAGAATAAGAACCAGGCATCAGGAAACCCATGAAATTCTCTTCATTCCCAGCAAAAAAGAATACAGGGAGAAACAAGAGAGAGAGGAATATCTGTACCTGTGGGGGTGCCCGCCACGGCACCCCCTGCTGCAACAGTCCGGGTAGGGATGGGTGGTGAGACGGGTGAGCAGATGCAGGCGCAGGGACAGGCTGTGCTTTTCTTTCGCTGCTGTGGAGCTTCAACGGTCCAGCGGAGTGACGGGAAAGCCGGGTATAAGGCGGGAGGACAGACACTTTTAGCCCCGCCAGGGGTCCGCACCCAGATGACCCCACTGCTTCCTGATAAGCCCGGGGGTGTCCGAGGGTTACCTCCTTGGTGGAAAAGGAGAGGATCGGCGGCGGCCTGAGGTCTGCGGCGGGGGCTGGGGACAAGCTCGGTAGGCTGTCTTATATCGGGACGGCGCGGGCTCACACTTCCACGCCGTCTCCAGCTAGCTCGTTCCGGGAGCTCTCGGCGTCCCACATGGTGCCGGCGTCAGGCCCCTCCCCTAGCGCTGGCGTCTCAAGTCAGCATCCCCAGCTCCAACCAGGCGCTATTGTTTTTGTAAAATTAAGTTGCCTGAAGCCACAGTTGGGCTTTAGGATAATTTCTCTAACTTTCTGGTTTCAGTACCAGTCCAGCTGGGTTGCACTGGGTTCTCCTTGACCGTAGGTGTCGCTGTCACTGCCGGCAAGAGTAGAAACGCAGTCTAGCTGGATGCATTGAATGCCACTTACTGCTTGGAACCAGCCCAGTGGGAGTGTTTCTCCCGCTGTGCGTTCTGGGGGGTGGTATTTAAAGGTACCAACGCCATAACCTCGGGGGTTGTTTTCTGTTTGTTAGGTTCTGGTGGTCCTCCTGACCCAGCCCCATGACCCTCCTGGCCTGGGGTGCGGAACTTTGCATCCTGTGTCTCGGGACTGGTTGGCCCGAGCCGACGCAACTGAGGGGATAGGCCCAAGCGAATTTCGAAGCCTACTGATCCAGGGATGGTCCGGTGCAGTCTCATCTGAAGGGAGAGGCCCAGCAACTGAAGAACCCCAAGGAAGGACTCTTTCAGGAGAAGACCATGCGCAAGGCTGGTTTCTCTGAAGGAGCCTGGAGACTTAGTTGAAGGAAGCAACTTGTATTAACACTCAAACGGTATCGCCGGATCGGCTGAGAGAAACTGGTACCATATGGCAGTTCCTTAAATTCATCCAAATCCCTCAGTAACGTTCAAGTGTAACTCACAAGTCTGTGGCAGAGACTTTAACGAGCATCTCACCGGCTGCTAGGCCTAGTGAGAGAGGCATATCCAGGGGTTGCTAGATACAGTTTGTGGAACAGTTCTATCCTCTGGATTCTTCTAATACCTCCACCCTGAACTTTAAGTGCCTGAACTCACCCCTAACCCTTTACTCTTTATTAAGAGACTTTGTCTTTTTTCTAAATAAATAACCCAAAAGAGGATTCAGTGTCAGTTTCAACATTCTTTGGGTCACTTTCCATGGGATCCCCAAGACGGAGAAGCAAGCAGGTGAGGTAATGGTAAGCCCAAATAAAACCAGCAGCTCCTCGGGGGGTTAGTGCTACACTAGTAAGATATGCACTCCAGCACACAGCTCACTTCCCGCCATCCCCATCTCTAGTGATAATAGCACACAGCTCACTTCCCCCCATCCCTGTCTTTAGTGATAATAGTACACAGCTCACTTTCCAGTATCCAAGTTACTAGTCAGATCTGCATTCCTTATACACAGCTCATTTTTCAGTATCCATGTCTAATGATATTTGTACTTCAGCCAGTGGCGTACCTATGGAGGGCGGGCTGCCCCGGGTGCCACACATTGGGGGGGAGGGGGGTGTCAGGCCAGCTATCAGGAACGGGAGAAGGCAGGGCGGGTCCTCTGTAGCTGCGCTGGCTCTCTATATTTGTGCGATTCAGCAGCTGCTGCTATGTGTTATTCAGCTCACAGTTGGGCTCTTTACTGCCACCTCTGGCTGCTTCCTGCTTGTGCACCCTTCGTGTGTACTGCCAGTACTATATTTTGGATTGCATCTCCTCTCGTGTCTCACAGGGACATGTAGAAACAGAACCTGGGACTAGAAAGACCACCTTACAAGTGGGGGCTGTGAGTACAAGTGAAGTGAGGAGTGCCCCTCACACCTCACACAGCCGCAATACATGTAGAAAAAACAAATACAATAAACAAAATTAAATTATTGTTCTAGTTCACAGTGTCCATCCAGACGAAGCTGGACGACTAATCCCCCACCGACCTAAGCCAGGAGTGACGCTCCTGGCTGAGGTCCCCCCAACACCAAGGCACTCTCAATTAAGGCCTGTAGGCCCATGTTAAAAATATCCAGGCCAATTGCAGACAAATGGACCTGGTCCTGCCTGAACAGACCTAAGAAAAAAACCTTCCAGCTCAAAATGGCGGAATGATACACCACCCAGTGAAACTAACATATAAATAAAGGAAAGAAGGTTACAGCACAGAAGTATGAGTAGAGTGGCCTACGATCCAAATTGCCTCAGGGATCTGAAACAAAATCATAGCGTTAATAGATCTGGGCGAACATAAATTTTGTACCTATCACTAGCCCACCTACAGCACAACTGATAAAAAAGGAACCCTCGCATGAGGGGCGCACAGCCAAAAAATTTGATACCAACACTACTGGGCATATGTTTTTGACCTGCAAATAAAGACACAAAGATTATCAGGCCCCAAGACTACATGCCTGAACAAAAGAAAAGAAGAGGAAGACCTATTCAAAATTCACCGATCCTTAAAGCACCGAAGAAAGTCAAACGGGACCGATAACAGGTTGAGCATAACTCCACTGAAATAGGCCGACGGCCATCCTTAGAAGGAGCCGATTTCCGAAAGCCCTTCAAAATTTGCCTGACTTGAAAAATGAAGTAAGCGCTTGGCGGTCGGAAAATTTGAGAAAAAAGGAAACACCAGCCACTATCTTGTTAACTGAACCCGGACTCATACCTGCATTTATTAATGAAGATATGAAAGCCAGAGCGACATAACCATTCACCTCCAGAACCCCTGTACCGTGCTGAGAGCAGAAAGAACACCATCTGGACCATGCCAAACCATATTCCTGCCATGTCTTCGGCGCCAGTGAGCCCCGGAGGTGAGTAGCCATCAGTCCCAAATCAAGCCCCAGAGGAAATCTGGGCAGGGGGTGCCCGTTCGGTCCGCCGCAGGCGCCAAATCCCGAAAACGTTGGAACTGTGAACGAGATAAAGCGTCAGCTATATCATTCTGTAAACCAGGTAAGTACTGAGCCTTTAACCAAATGTTACAACGAAAACAATGTAATACTACAAAACGCAGCAGCTTAATCAAGCCAATGTTTCCAAGATTTTTCAAATGCAGGAAGAGTGTCAAGTTGGAGAGCAAGTGCTTGTTAAATATGATTTTATATTTTGAAGATAAATACATTTTAAGTTTCAAATGTGCCTGCTATTATGTACACAAATATAATGTTTTTAGTATAAAATGGTAAATTTAACTTGGTTACCGGTTTAAAATGTTCCCGTTTTGAGCTCTCTTTTACCTCCTATTTTGCTTTCTTTACACAGTATTTTTGATAAATCATACATATTTCCATTATGTTTCTGAACTTGAAGCTATTTCAGTGATTGTTTTAACTACCTGAGATCCGCGCTATAGCCGAACGACGGCTACAGCGCGGATCTTCTAATATGCCGGGACGACGTCTATTGACGTCGTCCCGGCCACGAGCTGCCTGCGCGCCCCGTGATCAGCGAGTCTGTGAGACTCGCTGGATCACAGATCCGAGTAAGGGGTAGATCCCGACCCCTTACCACGTGATCAGCCAATGACAGCCAATGACAGCCAATGACAGCTGATCATGTGACAATAACAGAGCCGGCTGACAGTGCGAGGAGAAAAAAAAAAAAGCCGATCACCGGCGGCAGTGAGAGGGACATTAGTCCCTCTCACTGCAATGTGCCCAGCAATGTGCCCAATACATGGTGCCCACTATTGCCTAATTAAAGTGCCCACAGTGCCATCTGTCAGTGCCCACAGTGCCATTGGTCAGTGCCCACAGTGCCATCTGTCAGTGCCCACAGTACCATCTGTCAGCGCCCACAGTGCCATCTGTCAGTGCCCACAGTGCCAATGCTGCACATCAGTGTCACCTACCAGTGCTCATCAGTGTCACCTACCAGTGCTCATCAGTGTCAACTACCAGTGCTCATCAGTGTCCCCTACTAGTGCCCATCAGTGCCACCTATCAGTGCCCATCAGTGCCATCCATCAGTGCCACCCATCAGTGCCATCTATCAGTGCCATCTATCCGTGCCCATCCGTGCACCCATCCGTGCCACCCATCCGTGCCACCCATTCGTGCCCATCAGTGCCATCTTTGCTGTCCCCATCAGTACCGACTTATCTGTCCCCACCAGTGCAGCCTATCAGTGCCCACCAGTGCAGCCTATCAGTGCCCACCAGTGCAGCCTATCAGTGCCAACCAGTGCAGCCTATCAGTGCCAACCAGTGCAGCCTATCAGTGCCCACCTGTGAAGCAGAAAAATTACCTGTTTGCAAAATTTTATAACAAACTATTAAACATGATTTTTTTTTTCCATTTTTTTTGTCTGTTTAGTAAAAAATAAAAACCCCAGCTGTGATTAAATACCACCAAAAGAAAGCTTGTTTTTGTGGGGAAAAAATGATAAAAAATGATAAAAAAATGATAAAAAAATGATAAAAATTTAATTTGGGTACAGTGTTGTATGACCGCGCAATTGTCATTCAAAGTACGTCAGCGCCAAAAGCTGAAAATTGGTCTGGTCACGAGGGGGGTTTAAGTGCACAGTAATCAGGTGGTTAATTCAAGTGCCCTTGGCCATGCCCTTTACATGTTAGGATATTTCAATTGAATATTCAAAGATTTTTTTTCAGTTCATAGTCTCAACTTTTTTAGTAAATTAGCCCAAATGTCCTTTAGTTAAACCTCAGTCATGGAATTTGAGCAAAGCACATATATCTGTAGTGTTTACTTGTCTCTCTCCAAAGCTCTAAGTGTTGTTTCTCTCTGGTGCTTCGTTCCTCTGTTATCAGCATGAGTCCCTTCTGACAAGTTCTCTGACACATGAGATAAAATTAGCTAAAAACTTGTGTCGGGGAGGGAGATAAGCACACAGCTCTGCATGTTCCTTTGTTCCTCTGCCTATGTGGAGGAGGGGGGGGGGGGGTGCCCCTTTCCTCCAATCAGCTCTCACACACTGTAAATGCAGTCTCTCCGCCCTTCCCTATGTACTGCTGACAGATGAAGAAAGATTTTTAAGATCTATACTTTTGAAAGGGTGTAGAAAGGGGAAGACAGCAGAATTACAAGTAAAACGTATGTAGGAGTATTTGTTTCATCTCTGTATATCATCGGAGACTATTCACTTCACTGGGTATATGTGAGAGTTTACATCCACTTTAATTGGAATTTAGACATTTCTTTAGCACAATCCAAAATCTTAAATTTTTCTTGGAGATGGGTGTCAAAAAGGGTGTAAACTGTTGGCAAAACTTTTCAACAACTCATTTTGTGTTATATCATGACACTTCATCAGGGATCTCCCCAGACTTCATCATTTCAAAACCAGCATAGCATTTTTCCTCCAAAATTCTTTTCATTTTCTATATTTTGAAGAAAGGCCATATGCTTTGCCAAAACGCACCTTTAAGATTCTGAGGCCACATGGATAAAGATGTTATGGTCAGATACAACTAATATTTAATTATTTAGCCTTGACACCAAACGATGTGTCTGGCAAAAATCCAATACAACTCACCATCCAAATAACATCATTCCTACAGTAAAGTATTAAAGGAGGTAATACGTAAACGGGTGACCCCGCCCCTCTGACATCACGGGGAAAGCCATAGGAAAGTCCCTGTGCATCAGAGGAGGGTGGGGTCACCACATTTTTTTTATTTTTTGTTTCGGGTTTTCTTGTGGGGAAACTCCATGCTGTTTTTATCAATGAACTTTTATGTGTATTGCGGACTGACAATTCATTGTAGCTGCAAGTAGTTTTAAATAACTTTTTTCCTTTAGAAATTTAATTTTGCTGTCAGACTGTTCTAAACACGGGAAACATGCGCCCCTTTACAGGAATACTATAGACACCCCCCAGGTACCACCCCCCAAATTTAAAGGAATATTACACTTTTATTGTTTCACTTTAAGCATTATTAAAATCACTGCTCCCGAAAAAACTTCAGTTTTTAAAACTTTTTTTTGCATTGATACATGTCCCCTGGGGCAGGACCCAGGTCCCCAAACACTTTTTATGTCAATATGATGCATATAAGCCTTTAAAATTAGCACTTTTGATTATTCATGTTAGTGTCCCATAGACTTTAACGGTGTTCGTGTGTTCGAACTAATTTTATGCCTGTTCGCATGTTCTGGTGACACAGGAGAAAAAGACGAATGTCCTTGCATGGCCAAGTCAGAGCCCAGACCTAAACCCCATTGAAAATCTGTGGACTGACTTGCAGACTGCAGTCCACATACGGTCACCAACAAATTTAACTGAACTTGAGCAATTCTGTAAAGAAGAGTGGACAAATATTGCAAAATCTAGAGGTGCAAAGTTAGTAGAGACGTATCCCAACACACTAAAGGCTGTAATTAAAGCAAAAGGTGGTTCAACAAAATACTGACACAAGGGGGTGATCCTTTTTCCAACTCAGTGATTTTGTTTTTGATACAGCTGGATAAAACAGAAACAGCATCTGTCTTGATTTCAGGCTGCAAAGCAACAAAATGTGATTATTTTAAAAGGGAGAGGGGTGATTATTTTCTATACCTACTGTAAAAATTAGTATCCAGTTATATTATGTTTATCTAGGAAAGAATCCAGGCCTTTTTTCAAACAAAGCTAGCCAGAATCAGCTCTTGAGGGAGTCTATTCCACATTTTCACAGCTCTTACCGTGAAGATACCTTTCCGTATTTGGAGATGAAATCTCTTTTTTGCTCCATGTGGATGGGGCAATCCTCCCTCGGCACTATTGCATTCTGACAGTGGAGACACTTCGCCGCTGTCAGAATACACTGATCAGCATTGCAGCACTGATTGAGTGGTGAAAATCCAATGGCACGGGTGTACAGAAGTCTATTGGTAGATGCAGGACACAGCAGCACAAGGGGCATATCACATTGAAGGTAAGTTTTGTCCCATATACTGTATATATTGTAACTTTGTGTTTAGCTGTTTGCCCAGAGTTCACACTTTTTGTCTGGCACAAATTAAAAGTGGAGTTCCACCGTTTTGGAAGTTTATTCAAAGTCAGCAGCTACACAAAGGGTAGCTGCTGACTTTTAATAAACAGACACTCACCTGTTCTGCGGTCCAGCGATGCGGTCGTCACGAAGCCTCGCTTCTTTCCTTCTCCTCGTCGTGGCGCCCAGCTGTGATAGTTTGCGGCTTCGCAGCCGGGCGCGCACTGCGCATGCGTGAGTGGTGCTGCGCTCTCTTAGTGGCCTGGCAATCTTCTGGGACCTATGATGTGTCCCAGAAGATTGCAGAGAGGGAGGGACCGCCTAGGGGGAGAGGAGGAGTTGCCTAGGTGGCCAACGACTCAAGGAGGAAGTGGGACAGGAAGTACCTGTCAAAACAAGGTACCCATTTTCCCCCCCAAAAAATGACATACCAAATGTGGCATGTAAGGGGGCAAGGAGTGCTTAAAACTGAGGTTCCACTTTTGGGTGGAACTCCGCTTTAAAGTAGAACTATAGGCAAAACTTTTTTTTTCATTTTGAATAGAGTAAGGGAGGTTTATAAGCCCTGTTAGATTTTTCTTTCGTCATCTGTGCCCCATTGCAGAGATTTCCCTTCACTTCCTGTCCGTCCCATAGTCAAACAGGAAGTGAGAGGAAATCCCTGCAAATTATGGGAGTTCCTTGGGGACCCCCAGGTCACTGGAACTGGTGTTCCCATTGGAAGATTTCCCCTCTATTACTTTTGTGGGGACAAACCAAAATTTGGGATTGTGTTTTACTTTCACTTTCAATGATAAACAATGACAAATAGAGAGGGTGGATCTCCTTAACGGGGGGGGGGGGGGGGGGGGTGGGGCACAGACAGCAATAAAAACTGACATGGGGTCTAATCCTTCTCAACTCCATCCAAACTAAAAGAAAAAGCTTGGTCTTTAGTTATACTTTAAATGTTTCCTGCATAGTGCTAGCAGTCTATTGACTGGTGCCACTTGTTCCTCTGTAGTATGTTCTCTTATCTCTGTAGTAGTGTTACACTAAATAGTTTGGTTGACTCGCATATTTGTTTACAGGGCTCCTTGGTCTGAACTGCAAGCCAACCCTAGAATCTGCTGATTATTTCTAAACCGCAAAGTGTATAGCTGTTTGAAGAAAAGCTGAAGACAAATGATATCGTGCTTCACCCACCCTGAAGACAAGCAGTACGGCCTCACACATAAACTGCGTGTGCTGCTCAATGCTTGTGCTGGCTCATTGTCACAAGTGTTAATGTGTATCTAGCAGATCCATTTAAACCTTGCCTAGCCCAGACGTCCTTTGTCTCACACCGTACATCTGCTCAAATAGACTTTTCCATAACTAGTTGCTAGGTGTGGTGACTAAACAGACGTAATGATACTAATATATTATATTCAATAATGTTATAACATGACCCTTCAAACAAACAAGAATATCACCTGACAGCTGAAGAGTGCACAGGCTGGCACCGTTTGTAATACACGCGTATTGTACATAGAGACGGGCAGGGGAATTCACAATTTCATTTACTCCACGAATCTGAAGTTATTCAGCTACATGTTACCTGTGCACCTAATTCACTATCACTTAAAGGGGTTGATTTACTAGAGGCAAATCCACTTTGCACTACAAGTGCTCTTGGAAGTGCAGTCGCTGTAGATCTGAGGGGGACATGCAAGGAAAATAAAAAAACAGCATTTTTGCTTGCACATGATTGGATGATAAAATCAGCAGAGCTTCCCCTCATTTCAGATCTACCCCTCAGATCTACAGTGATCTACACTTTCAGTGCACTTGTAGTGCAAAGTGGATTTGCCTTTAGTAAATCAACCCCAATGTTTTTGATTAAGTACAAGATGTTGCCATATGTGACAACCATCTCTTCTGAGACATGCCAGAATACTGTGTACCTACCTAAGAACCAAACTTATCCACCTCAATGGCCTATACCCATACACTGTCAAAGCAGTTGTGTTTCTAAACATGAAACGCATCCTCAAAAGTCAGTTTTTATTGCTCTTGCAGCCTTTACGTATTAGGGTAGACGCTTGCATTGTAAACTTAGTTTCAGTTGGCATGTAGGCACTCTACAGAAGGATTACAGGTCACTGTGCATAGCACATTTTAAAAACAAGTTCCACAATTGCCCAGGGAATACATACAGTACATAGTCTTACTTTTACTAGAACAAAACATAAGGAAATAAAGAATTCTGACTTTTCTCCACTTTTAATTAGCTGGATACTCATTTTGGGTCTGTGACCCAGAAAAATAAAAGCTACTGCCATTTTCAAAAGCAAGCCTATACTGAATGCCTGCCAAATTCTTCTAATTAAGTGTACTTAAAAGCTTTCTGTCACACTATAAACACATGGAATGTGAACTAGGCTATTGTCATAAAAAATTAGCTAATTTTAAAATATTTGGCACTAGACAATATGATTTATATACTGTAGCCATATTGCACAGGTTATGGATAGTCTATAACACATGGCAACCAAGCTAACATTCCTCCCTAACAACTAATATATACAATAATACATATTGACCTGCAGATACAAGAGGAAGTGAAACAAAAACTCCCCAGGGTGAGAGAAATTTCCTCCTACACCTTTGCCACCAGAAGTGCCTCTATTGAAAGATTTCCCCATCATTTCCTGATCTTGTGATATAGGTAATTTTTGTTCAATCATCCAAGGTGGTGGATCCATACAACAAAAGTTGTTTCTTTGACCAACAGTTCAACCAATTAGTCAATGTAGCCGGGCTTAAAATAAAGAATCAGATTTGCATGTCATGGAATAAAGTATCAATGTAGTTCCCCTTGAAAAGGAATGTAGAAGATCATTCAAGTTTCATTCACTGTTGAGGTTTGACACATTGCTCTGTTTGTGGTGCATTGTGATGCCTTTCATTGCATGTCAAAAAACAACAAACAAAAATTCCCAGCTCACTTACCAGCTAGCCTGCAACAAACTGAATTGACCCCTTCTAACAGTTCATGTTAAAAACAAGGGGTTTAATTTGCACGCATTTGCAAACATATACATAAGCTGCAGGGGCCACATCACAGCACCCCAGCGTACTGCAGTCCTAACTTCCATTGTGCTATTGCTGGGTGTCCAGTGAGGGGTGGGCTCCCTCCAGGCATACCTGCCCTTAAAGGGGTTGTAAAGAAAATTTATTTTATTTTTAAAATAAACATGTTATACTTACCTCTACTGTGCAGCTCGTTTTGCACAGAGTGGCCCCGAACCTGGTCTTCTGGGGTCCCTCAGCGGCTGTCTCGGCCCCCCCCCCCCCCCCCCCCCGCAAGTACTTCTCACCTTCATGCAAGCTTCCTCGCATGGTGTGGAGTACTTGCGGGCGCGCTCCCGTGATACAGCCGGCGGCTATAGCCGCTCGCTGTATCACTCGGCCCCGCCCCCCGGTGCGCTGTGTCATTGGATGTGATTGACTGCAGCGCGAGCCAATGTCTGCGCTGCTTTCAATCCATCCACTGTAACCAATCAGCGGCCAGGCTGATCGGCGAAGAGGATGTCGGGTGCGAGCGCAGGACTTTCGAGGGGTCAGGTAAGTATAACGGGGGGGGCTGGGGGGCCAGTATTGTCAGATGTTTTTTCACCTTAATGCATAGAATGCATTAAGGTGATAAAACTTTTACCTTTACAACCCCTTTAACCTCCCTGGCGGTATGATTCTTTCTGATTTTAGGTGCTGAAAGCGGTACAATTATTTTGCATGAAAATTTGGCGTTTTTATATTGTAGGCCTGTAATTCTTAGGAATAGCTCTCTTAGCCTGGGTTCAGACTAGTGCGGTGCGAATTGAAGGCCCTGCGTGACTGCGCAGTGAAACGTCGGCTGTTCTGCGGTGTGTCCGCGTTTTAGGTCCGAATCAGCTGCTAACATAAATTCGCAACTCATTGTACTACTTCTGAGGGGGAAATCCATGCCAATTTTTTCTAAAAAACCGGCATGGGTTCCCCCTCCAGGCGCATACTAGGCCCTTAGGTCTGGTATGGATTTCAAGGGTAACCCCCTACGCCGAAAAAAAAAATCGGCGTGGGGGTCCCCCCAAAATCCATACCAGACCCTTATCCGAGCACGCAGCCTGGCAGGTCAGGAAAGGGGGTGGGGACGAGCGAGCGCCCCCTCCTCCTGAACCGTACCAGGCCGCATGCCCTCAACATGGGGGGTGGGTGCTTTGGGGAAGGGGGGCGCCCTGCGGCCCCCTACCCCAAAGCACCTTGTCCCCATGTTGATGAGGACAAGGGCCTCTTCCCGACAACCCTGGCCGTTGGTTGTCGGGGTCTGCGGGCGGGGGGGCTTATCGGAATCCGGGAGCCCCCTTTAATAAGGGGGCCCCCAGATCCCGGCCCCCCACCCTATGTGAATGAGTATGGGGTACGATGTACCCCTACCCATTCACCTAAGGTGTAAAAGTGTCAATAAAAAAACACACACAATTTTTTAAAATATTTTATTGCACTGCTCCGGGGGTCTTCTTCCTTCTTGGGGGGTCTTCTCGCCGGACTCCTCCGCTCTCTTACTAGCTCTTTTACCGAGCGGAGAAGCACGGCTTTCATCTTGTACGGTTCAGGAGGGGGGGGGGGCGCTCGCTCGTCCCCACCCCCTTTCCTGACCTGCCAGGCTGCGTCCTCGGATAAGAGTCTGGTATGAATTTTGGGGGCACCCCCATGCCATTTTTTCGGCGTAGGGGGGTACCCTTAAAATCCATACCAGACCGAAGGGCCTGGTATGTCTCTGGAGGGGGAATCCATGCCGTTTTTTTTTTTTTAAAATTGGGCGTGGACTTCCCCCTCAGAGGTAGTACAATGACTTGCGAATTTTTGTTCACGACGCAAGCCAGGTGCGAATCAGATGCGTGCCCATAGAAGATAATGGGCCTGAATTCGCACCTGATCCGCCCCGCACCGCACCAAAGTCGGTTGCGGTTTTTCTGCAATGCGCAGTGCGCATGCACCGGACATATGTGAACATGCCTCATTAAAAACAATGGGTTTTCAAATGTCCTGCAAATTCGCTGTGTTTTCCACCGCTGCGAATTCGCAATAGTGTGAACCCAGGCTCAAATCTGTCCAAACCAGAGTCTAATAGACATCCCAGGTATAATAAACACAAAATCATAAATTAAAATATAATAAATAACTATAAAAATTATTAAATAATGTAATCAAATCAAAAACACTGAAATTTGCTCAGTTGCAGAATTGTCGCTGTCATTAGATTTAGTGTTTGGTGACGAATTTCCCCACAAATCGCTATCGCTCAATTCTGCAAGTGATTCTAATTTATTATCGGTGTTTTCTAGCTGGTCTAAAATCACTTTTGACATAAAAGGACACTTTTTGGTTGCTATGGACAATCTCTAAATTCCAGGCAGAAAAAACTGTATTTATAATATAAAACTACATGCAGGGCACTGGACAGACTACTAGGGACAAATGGGATCATAGGGACATCGCAGGGAATGGAGCTCAGCAGCACTCGGCACTGTGTTAATCGAGAGGAGGAGCTCGCACACACAGCGGGGAGACATCGCAGGATCCAGGGGACAAGGTAAGTAACTCTCCCTGTATCCTGCAATGCGATCTGGCTCGGGGTTACCGCTTATGGTACTGAAGTTCCACCCCGAGCCAGGTTTGGGATTACCGCGAGGGGGGTTAATCTATCCATCATTATATATGTGCTCCAACTCAGAAGTCTCTCAAAACTATAGAGTTAGGACTGCAGTACACTGGGGTGCCGTGTTATGGCCGCTACAACTTATGCATATATTTGCACATTTGCATATATTTAAACTAAACCACTTGCTTTTAACATGAACTGTTTGACAGGGTCAGTTTGGTTTGTTGCAGGCTGGCTGGTAAGTGAGCCGGGAGTTTTTGTTTGTTATTTTTTGGCATGCATCGCTATTCCATGTGCTCCTTGCTGCAAACACCAGTTATAGGTTGGGGTGGTTGCCATTTGTTTGTACTTTCATTACATGTACATATATACAAAAACTTTTAGGCCTCATGCACACTGGATGTTTTTACAGCTGCTGTTTTTGGCTTCAGTCGTTTTTTTTTTAAGCCAATATACTCTCCAGCATGTTATGCTATGTGTCCATGCAAACATAGGCTGTTATTAGCAGTTTTTGACAGGGGCGTTTTCTGGCTGGAAAACCCCCCCCAGAACTAGTGTGTTTTGAGAGGTGTTTATTAACCACTTCAGCCCCGGACCATTTGGCAGCCAAAGGACCAGAGGTCTTTTTTCAATTTCGCACTGCACTACTTTAACTGGTAATTGCGCGGTCATGCAATTTTGTAACCAAACGAAATTTGCGTCCTTTTCTTCCCACAAATAGAGCTTTCTTTTGATGGTATTTGATTGCCTCTGTGATTTTTATTTTTTGCGATATAAACGGAAAAAGAGCGAAAATTTTGAAAAAAAAAGAGATTTTCTACTTTTTGTTATAAAAAAAATCTAATAAACTCAATTTTAGTCAAACATTTGGGCCAAAATGTATTCAGCCACATGTCTTTAGTAAAAAAAATGCCAATAAGCGTATATTTATTGGTTTGCGCAAAAGTTATAGCGTCTACAAACTAGAGTACATTTTCTGGAATTTACACCGCTTTTAATTTATGACTGCCTATCTCATTTCTTGAGGTGCTAAAATGGCAGGGAAGTACAAAACCCCCCAAATGACCCCATTTTGGAAAGTAGACACCCCAAGCTATTTGCTGAGAGGCATGTTGAGCCCATTGAATATTTTTTTTTTTAGTCCCAAGGGATTGAATAAAGACAAAAAAAAAAAAAAAAAAATTTTTTTTTCATAAAGTTGTCACTAAATGATATATTGCTCACACATGCCATGGTTATATGTGGAGATGCACCCCAAAATACATTTTGCTGCTTCTCCCGAGTATGGGGATACCACATGTGTGGGACTTTTTGGGAGCCTAGCCACGCACGGGGCCCCGAAACCCAATCAACGCCTTCAGGGTTTCTAAGGGTGCAAATTTTTGATTTCACTCCTCACTACCTATCACAGTTTTGAAGGCCATAAAATGCCAAAATAGCACAAAACCCCCCCAAATGACCCCATTTTGGAAAGTAGACACCCCAAGCTATTTGCTGAGAGGCATGTTGAGTACATGGAATATTTTATATTTTGCCACAAGTTGAGGGAATATTACAAACTTTTTTTTTTTTTGCCCAAAGTTGTCACTAAATGATATATTGCCCACACATGCCATGGGCATATGTGGAATTACACCCCAAAATACATTCTGCTGCTTCTCCTGAGTACGGGGATACCACATGTGTGGGACTTTTTGGGAGCCTATCCGCATACGGGACCCCGAAAACCAAGCACCGCCTTCAGGATTTCTAAGGGCATAAATTTTTGATTTCACTCCTCACTACCTATCACTACCTATCACAGTTTTGAAGGCCATAAAATGCCAAGATGGCACAAAACCCCCCCAAAATGACCCCATTTTGGAAAGTAGACACCCCAAGCTATTTGCTGAGAGGCATGTTGAGCCCATTGAATATTTTTTTTTTTAGTCCCAAGTGATTGAATAAAGACAAAAAAAAAAAAAAAAAAAAAATGTATTCAAAAAGTTGTCACTAAATGATATATTGCTCACACATGCCATGGTTATATGTGGAATTGCACCCCAAAATACATTTTGCCACTTCTCCTGAGTACGGGGATACCACATGTGTGGGACTTTTTGGGAGCCTAGCCGCGTACGGGGCCCCGAAACCCAAGCACCACCTTCAGCATTTCTAAGGGTGTAAATTTTTGATTTCACTCCTCACTACCTATCACAGTTTCGAAGGCCATAAAATGCCAAAATTGCACAAAACCCCCCCCAAATGACCCCATTTTGGAAAGTAGACACCCCAAGCTATTTGCTGAGAGGCATGTTGAGTACATGGAATATTTTATATTTTGCCACAAGTTGCGGGAATATTACAAACTTTTTTTTTTTTTGCCCAAAGTTGTCACTAAATGATATATTGCCCACACATGCCATGGGCATATGTGGAATTACACCCCAAAATACATTCTGCTGCTTCTCCTGAGTACGGGGATACCACATGTGTGGGACTTTTTGGGAGCCTATCCGCATACGGGACCCCGAAAACCAAGCACCGCTTTCAGGATTTCTAAGGGCATAAATTTTTGATTTCACTCCTCACTACCTATCACTACCTATCACAGTTTTGAAGACCATAAAATGCCAAGATGGCACAAAACCCCCCCAAATGACCCCATTTTGGAAAGTAGACACCCCAAGCTATTTGCTGAGAGGCATGTTAAGCCCGTTGAATATTTTTTTTTTTTAGTCCCAAGTGATTGAATAAAGACAAAAAATAAAAAATAAAAAAAATTTATTCAAAAAGTTGTCACTAAATGATATATTGCTCACACATGCCATGGTTATATGTGGAATTGCACCCCAAAATACATTTTGCTGCTTCTCCTGAGTATGGGGATACCACATGTGTGGGACTTTTTGGGAGCCTAGCCGCGTACGGGGCCCCGAAACCCAAGCACCGCCTTCAGGATTTCTAAGGGTGCAAATTTTTGATTTCACTCCTCACTACCTATCACAGTTTCGAAGGCCATAAAATGCCAAAATAGCACAAAACCCCCCCCCCCAAATGACCCCATTTTGGAAAGTAGACACCCCAAGCTATTTGTTGAGAGGCATGGTGAGTATTTTACAGCTCTCATGTGTTTTTGAAAATGAAGAAAGTAAAGAAAAAAAAAATGTTTTTTTTTCTTTTTTCAATTTTCAAAACATTGTGACAAAAAGCGAGATCTGCAAAATACTCACCATACCTCTCAGCAAATAGCTTGGGGTGTCTACTTTCCAAAATGGGGTCATTTGGGGGTGGTTTGTGCCATCTGGGCATTCCATGGCCTCCGAAACTGTGATTGGCAGTGAGGAGTGAAATAAAAAAATTACACCCTTAGAAAGCCTGAAGGCGGTGCTTGGATTTTGGGGTCCCGTACGCGGCTAGGCTCCCAAAAAGTCCCACACATGTGGTATCCCCGTACTCAGGAGAAGCAACAGAATGTATTTTGGGGTGTATCTCCACATATGCCCATGGCATGTTTGAGCAATATATCATTTAGTGACAAGTTTTTGTAAAAAAAAATATTATTTTTTTTTTTTGTCATTATTCAATCTCTTGGGACCAAAAAAAAAAATATTTAATGGGCTCAACATTGCTCTCAGCAAATAGCTTGGGGTGTCTACTTTCCAAAATGGGGTCATTTGGGGGGGGTTTGAACTGTCCTGGCATTTTATGCACAACATTTAGAAGCCTATGTCACACGTCACCCACTCTTCTAACCACTTGAAGATAAAGCCCTTTCTGACACTTTTTGTTTACATGAAAACATATTTTTTTTTTGCAAGAAAATTACGTTGAACCCCCAAACACTATATATATTGTTAAAGCAAAGGCCCTACAGATTAAAATGGTGGGTGTTGCATTTTTTTTTTTCCACACAGTATTTGCGCAGCGATTTTTCAAACGCATTTTTTGTGGAAAAAATACACTTTTTTTTATTTTAATGCACTTAAACACACTATATTGCTCAAATTTTTGATGAAATAAAAAATATGATCTTAGGCCGAGTACATGGATACCAAACACGACATGCTTTAAAATTGCGCACAAACACGCAGTGGCGACAAACTACATACATTTTTAAAAGCCTTTAAAAGCCTTTACAGGTTACCACATTAGATTCACGGAGGAGGTCTACTGCTAAAATTACTGCCCTCGATCTGACCTTCGCGGTGATACCTCACATGCATGGTGCAATTGCTGTTTACATATGACGCCAGACCAACGCTTGTGTTCGCCTTTGCGCAAAAGAAGGGGGGGCAGGGGTGCTTTTTTTTTTTTTTTTTTTTTTTTTTTTTCTTTTTATTTAGCTTTTTTATTTTATTTTTAAACTGTTCCTTCCATTTTTTTTTTTCTTAGTTGTCATTTTTATTGTTATCGCAGGGAATGTAAATATCCCCTATGATAGCAATAGGCAGTGACAGGTACTCTTTTTTTGAAAAAAATTGGGGTCTATTAGACCCTAGATCTTTCCTCTGCCCTCAAAGCATCTGACCACACCAAGATCGGTGTGATAAAATGCTTTCCCAATTTCCCAATGGCGCGGTGGGTATGCCCACCATTAGAATACCTCCCTTCATCCACCCACTTCTAATGATGGGCATACATGCACCATTTATATATGCCGAAGCATGGGGGCATCCTCCCGCAAAAAAAAGTTATGCCACGTACACATGGTCGGACTTTTTTCGACCGTATGTACGTGGCATTAGGAGCAAAATCGCTCCTCCGCCCTCTGCTGCCCCCATGCTTCGGCATATATGCTCTTTTTTTTAACTGTGGTGGTGAAATCACCTCCTACAGCATTGGAGTCGCGGCTTTATGTATCGTGGGAGCAAACGCTGTTGCTGTCAAGATAAATAAATCCACGCTGCAACTGAATGGCGTACCTGCTAAGCAAATAATGGTTAACATTAAAACAAAGTAACATTACAGTATAACAGTAAGACCTTACCATACCATACCTGCAAAGCAAATACCAAAAAAAAAACATAGTAAAAAATAAAACATTTTGTTAACGCAACCGGTGCCTAAAATATATATATGCCGAAGCATGGGGGCATCCTCCCGCAAAAAAGTTATGCCACGTACACATGGTCGGACTTTTTTCGACCGTATGTACGCGGCATTAGGAGCAAAATCGCTCCTCCGCCCTCTGCTGCCCCCATGCTTCGGCATATATGCTCTTTTTTTTAACTGTGGTGGTGAAATCACCTCCTACAGCGTTGGAGTCGCGGCTTTATGTATCGTGGGAGCAAACGCTGTTGCTGTCAAGATAAATAAATCCACGCTGCAACTGAATGGCGTACCTGCTAAGCAAATAATGGTTAACATTAAAACAAAGTAACATTAGAGTATAACAGTAAGACCTTACCATACCATACCTGCAAAGCAAATACCAAAAAAAAAACATAGTAAAAAATAAAACATTTTGTTAACGCAACCGGTGCCTAAAATATATATATGCCGAAGCATGGGGGCATCCTCCCGCAAAAAAGTTATGCCACGTACACATGGTCGGACTTTTTTCGACCGTATGTACGTGGCATTATGAGCAAAATCGCTCCTCCGCCCTCTGCTGCCCCCATGCTTCGGCATATATGCTCTTTTTTTTAACTGTGGTGGTGAAATCACCTCCTACAGTGTTGGAGTCGCGGCTTTATGTATCGTGGGAGCAAACGCTGTTGCTGTCAAGATAAATAAATCCACGCTGCAACTGAATGGCGCACCTGAAAACAAAAAAATGGTTAACAATAAAACATACCTGAAAAGCAAGCATGATAAAACATAATAAAACATTGCAGAATAGAATAGAGTAAAAAAGAGCAACAATAGAGAGAGAACAATAAAACGACAACTATTTTTGGTTTTTTATTTTATATTTTTTTTGGTTATTTTTTTTTTTTTGTACTTTTTATTTTTTTTTTTATTTTTTACTCTTTTTTTTTAAACTATAACTATAATTTTAACTGTAACGGTCGGGTCTCAAAATGCGATGGCATTCTTGAGACCCTGTAACTATAATTTTAACTGCAACGGTCGGGTCTCAAAATGCGATGGCATTCTTGAGACCCTGTGAAAGTGTATCCTAGCCTGTGAAATGCTGTACCCTACGCTAAAACCTCACTAGTTCGTGGTAGCGTTCAAAGCATTCACCAACGCAGAGACCAGGATTGTCAGGACAGCGTGGACAATAATAACGGGTGTCACGCCTAAATCCGCGCTTGGTACAGACACGACATCTTCTTTGGGGGGCTCGTTGGGTAGGGGTACTCTGGAGGACATGAGGATAATGCCTCTCATGCAGCCGGCTTACAGCATTTGGTAGGGGATGGTGAGGTGTGGAATCGCCTGGATACAGGAGTTCCATGACAACCGCTCCCTGGAATTCAAGGAAGGGTAACGTCCCGCCTGAAGCTCCGTATAGCACATGAGCATTCAGCAAAGCCAATTGGAATAAATAAATAGACACTTTTTTGTACCAGCGTCTAGCCTTACGGACAACTAGGTACGGCGCCAACAACTGGTCGTTGAGGTCCACCCCCCCCATATTAAGGTTGTATTCGTGGACACAGAGGGGTTTCGTCACAACACCAGCCGCCGTACGAATTTGGACTGTCGTGTCTGCATGAAGGGAGGTAAGAACGAAAACATTCCTATTATCCCTCCACTTCACAGCGAGCAAATTATTACACTTGAAGCAGGCTCTCTCCCCCCAGCCTAAGAGGGGAATCTACAAGCCGCTGGGGAAAGCCCCGGCGATTAGGTCGCACGGTGCCACATGCTCCAATCTGATGATCAAACAAGTGACTAAACAGTGGCACGCTCGTGTAATAATTGTCCACGTACAAGTGGTACCCCTTTCCGAATAAGGGTGACACCAAGTTCCACACTATCTTGCCAGCGCTCCCTATGTAATCTGGACAGTTCTCCGGCTCTACGTGACTATCTTTTCCCTCATAAACCGAAAAGCTCCACGTATAGCCTGTTGCCCTGTCACAGAGCTTGTAGAGCTGGACCCCGTATCTGGCACGCTTGCTGGGAAGGAACTGTTTGAAAGACAAGCGGCCAGAAAACTTAATCAGGGACTCGTCAACGCAGACAACTTGATTGGGATTAAACAAGGCTGCAAAACGTTGGTTGAAGTGGTTTATGAGGGGCCGAATTTTGTAGAGCCGATCAAATTCAGGGTCTCCACGAGGACGACAAAGTTCATTGTCACTGAAGTGCATGAACCGCAAAATCATCTTGTATCGTGCCCTGGACATGGAGGCAGAGAACACGGGCATATGGTGGTGCGGTGAGGTGGACCAATAAGACCTCAGAGTCGGGAATTTGTGTATGCCTATGTTGAGGGAAAGGCCCAGAAAGGTCTTAAATTCGGAAACCGTAATTGGTTTCCAATCTCTGGCAAGGGAAGGCACTTGGGGATTAGCGGCGATGTGTTGACCAGCGTATATATTACTTTGGTCCACAATAGATCTATAGAGATCTTCCGTGAAAAACAGCGAATAAAAATCGGATGGCTTAAAATCAGCTGTTTCCACCTGAATACCGGGTTGGCCAGTGAATGGGGGAAGTACGGGTTCTGCAGAAGTGGTGGGCACCCAATCAGGATTGGCGAATTCTGCAGGAAGGACACTATGTGATCGACGGACCTGCCTTTGTCTTCTTCTTGGTGGCAGCGGGACACTACTTGTGCTTGCCACCTCGCCAGCTTGAACTGCACTTATGGGACTCGCCACGTCACCAAGTGTTACTGCAGTGCTGGTTTGACTACGTCCAGGGTGTACTAGGCCGCTGGTGCTTGCCAGTTCACCAGAAGGAATAGCGGCGCTAGTACTTCTCTGCTCCATACGAGAGACCTGCGGTTCCTGCACCTCAACAACATCAGAAGATCGGGATCGGGTACGCCTGACCTTAGCAGGGACCTCACCTTCGTCGCCAGAGCTATCTGTCATGGAGCCGCTGTCGTCTACTGGATCGTATTCTGAGCCTGATTGTGACAGATGAGTGACCTCCTCTTCACTATCTGACATACTCAGAAACAAGTAGGCCTGTTCACTAGTGTACTTGCGATTTGCCATTTTGGGCTCTAAATTTAGTAGTACACTAGTGAGATTCACAGGAAAAAAAGCTCCTAGGCTGCTGGCGAATGAATCAAAACGCTACCAAAAAAACTGTTAGCGATCGCAGGGATCAGGCCTGACTCTGCGAACGCTGCAGTTATGTGTGCTTAGTGTTTTGGAAGTGACAGTGATCGATCGATACTGCACTTGGGTGGGCTGGGCTGGGCTGGGCGGAGGGGGAAACGCAGGTGCTAGCAGGTATCTGGGCTGATCCCGCTAACAATGCGTTTTTTTTGGAACCCTAAACTGCTGGGACGCTAGTATAGATCTGATCAGATCAGATATTGATCTGTTCAGATACTATACCACTAAGGGAGGTGTATGCTTTGCGCGTGGGTGTTTGCGGTACTGGCACTAACCTGGGGCGACGCAGACCTTATTTGACCCTAAAACCTAATTGATATCACCCGCCGGGCGATCAGGGGGTTAAACCGATAGTTGGGTAATAAATGGCGGGTGCCCTGACAGTATAAAAAAACAAGCTAACTAACCAGCGTCACCCGTAACAGTTATACGGTGATCACTGGTGAAAGGGTTAACTAGGGGCAATCAGGGGGTTAAAACCTTTATTAGGTAATATATGGGGGTACCTGACACTATATAAAAACCTGACGGGGAACCTAAATAACTAAATAACTAACTGGCTAACCAGCGTCACCAGTGACACTTATACTGTGATCACTGGTGAAAGAGTTAACTCTAGGGGCAATCAAGGGGTTAAAACCTTTATTTAGGTTGTAATATGGGGGTACCTGACCTATAAACCTATTTATAATCCTATATAAACCTGGCGGTTACCTAAAAAAAAAAAACTGGCTACCTAGCGGCACCAGTGACACTAATAGAGCGATCAAAAAAACGATCGCTTAGTGACACTGGCAAAAGGGGGTGAAAGGGTTACCTAGGGGGCAATCAAGGGGTTAAACCTTTATTGGGGGGGGGGGGGGGGCTACCTTGGACCTAAAGGGGCCTAAAACTAACTGCCCTGACAGTTATTGCAGTCACACTGACACTAAATGCAGTGATCAGTAAATAAATGATCACTGCAATCAGTGACACTGTGACAGGGGGGTGATCAGGGGGTGATCAGGGGGGTGATCAGGGGGTGACAAGTGTTGGTGCACTAACCTGATGTCTTCACAGCTCCGCGTCCTGGTCAGAAAGACCGACACGTGGAGCGTGACATCACTTCCCCTTGCCTGTCTTCACAATTACACAGGAAGGGGAAGGAAAGAGCGACGGGAGGGGGTGGCATTTTTTTATTTTTTTTTGGTGGCCAAAAAAAAAAAAATTTTATTTTTTTTTTTTTTTTTTACGATCGCTTAGTGACACTGGAAAAAGGGGGTGAAAGGGTTACCTAGCGGGCAATCAAGGGGTTAAACCTTTATTGGGGGGGTAGGGGGCTCGGGAGGGGGTGGCCAGAAACGACTGGCCGTTACCTCGTCCCGCATCGCTTCTGAAGCCATCCCGACCGTCCCCGCCGGCGGAGGGGGGTCCGATCGGACCCCCCAACCGCCTGAAGAATGGCACGTACAGGTACGTGCTTCTGCCTGTACGTGCCATTCTGCCGACGTATATCTACATGGGGCGGTCGGGAAGTGGTTAAAGCGGAAGTAAACCCATCGATTTAACAGTTTAAAAAAAAAAGCCATGCCGGGAATGCTAACTGCACATTGGCTGTGCTCTCAACCAAACTGTCAAACCATCCAATGGCTGAAATCATAACGGATCACATGTGCAGCACCGTGGCAGTTGAAGATTAAACAGAGGCAAAGATGGCAGCTTCCTTGGCTGAAAACGATAGGGGGGTTTACTTCCACTTTAACTGTAAAAATGCTCTAACCCTGAAAAAAGCAGAAAAACGCCCAAAAAATAAACTGCTGAAAAACACAGCTATTCTGCATTTATCAGCATTTTTGAGCCATAAGCTTTTGTGAGAGTATAATTTTGTTAAAAAAAAGCTAAGAAACGCTACAGCTAAAAAAAAAAACACAAAAAAAAAACATTCTACAGCTTTCTACAACATCTTTTTTCTCATGTTAGTTTTTGTAGTAATAAAGTAGTAATCTTGAGTAAGGGGTTGGATAGTACCCTGAAACATGGAACTTTGGGACATTGCTATTCCTCAGCCTGGCATTGCTGCATTGTTTTTTTGGGTATTCGGCTGTTTGGCTCTTTTGATATACAGTATTACCTGCTACATATATTGCTCAAGTTATAACATGTGGCAAGCAGCTTTTGACTATTTGTAAAAACACTTCATTACCATGATGTGCATTGCATTGATGTATCATGGCGTGCCATGATCATGCCATCGAGGCGATTCAGTTCGCAGTTGCAGCGCTATACAAATCATTCATTCATTCATTCATTCATAGTGCCATAGAGTCTTCAAACTTTTCTTTTCTTTTTTTGCAATATAAGCATTTTTACAAATGGATGTGTTGTGTACATGCTATTTCACATTTATTTTTATATAAATGACTTTTGAGCATGCATGATGTAGCATCCTTATATTTAGGCAGGGTTGCTAGTAAATGTACCTGCCAGGTATAGTTGCCTTGGCCAATTGATAGGGGATCAATTGATTCCACCCTATTTCTGGATTTGCTGCACTTCTCTCTTTTGTCACTAGATGACCCGGTATCTGCTGGCATTAGATAAGACAAGGGCATTGCATTAGGAATAGATGGGGTATCTCAGCCGATGGGTAGGTATCTTCTTTGGTCTCTTGGCCTGCTGGGAGAGCCTATTTATTTGGGTGAGGTCAGGTGATCCGGGTTCTGTGCCACCTGCACGGCTGTCTGGGTGGACATGTGTTGTGCTGCCCCGGGCTGCTAGGCCAGAGCCTGAGGCCTATCCCGGGGACATCTGGCTGCTAGGCTGTCTGAGGGCCTATCCAGAAGCAAGAGAGCAGCATAGGGTTGGGACTGCGGCTTGCAGTCCAACCAGAAGTGATGGTTCTGCCAGCCGAAGAACCTGTCATGGTCGGAGGTAGAGAGGAAGCTGTCGCCACTAAGGGACCATCTACCTTGTGACCAGGGACCAATGTGAGTAGCTGAAGCAAGTACCGGAGGGGTATTCTCACCAACCGTGGATGGTGAAGAATTGGGAAACTTCAGCAGGTGTCCAGCCAGGGACCGGGCCAGCGGAGGTGACGCTTTCAGAGCAGCCTTGTGTGTCAAGCTAGGGATCGAGCAGGCCAGTGGGGTGACGTTTGAGAAGTATCTTCGATGCCAAGCCAGGTACTCAACAGGGTAGCAGGGGTGACGCGTGAGGAAGACACTTACTGAGAAGGTTGTAAGAGCTCAGGAGATCAAGTGGCAGTGGATCAGCAAGTCTAGTGATAGAGACTGGGAGCTCAGTTGAGTGAAGATCTACAACAGGAGATTGTAGAGGAAGTGAAAGAGTTCATTGTGATTTCTGTTAGGAACTGTTCAAGATTGTTGCCATAGGAGACAGCGTGTCTACACATGCAGATGTGGTGCCTGGCTGGGTGGCTTTCCCTGCATGGCTATCTACCTATAGAAGTCTCGGAGTCTGCTAATTAACATTGCAACTACTAAAAAGGGTGTCCTGGCCCTAAAACCCTCTCTCCCACAATTCTGTTTAAGAGATAATAAATCTCTTTGCATTCAAGAAGTAACTGGCGCCCATGAATCTACCTTGCATTACACCCACCATGCCTCATAATCCACTCTACATGGAAGGCTGTCAGCTTTCCCAGCTTTGGAGGTCACCATTAGGCTTCTGGAGGCCCGGGAACTTGCTACAATAGGAAAAAGCCTATTAAATGTAAGCATCTGAAGTTTTAAATTATGCTACTATTAGAAAATTGTACAATAACCATAGTACTTAGATTTATTTTAGTATTGGTAATGTAAAGATGACCCCCAAGGAGCCGCTGGTTTTAATTGGCTCGTCTAGCTTTTATAGTGGTGATTTGGCCTAAAGCTGCTCCATGGCACAAACCAGCAGCAACAAACAACCAAAATACATGTTTTCTTTGCTTTCGGGTATTATTGGTTGTGACTAAAAATCCCCTTTCTTAAATAGAAATAACTTCAGCCCTTCCCATGGGCCGAAAGTATGCCATTAGGCTGAGACCAGCAATTCTTCAATGTGGTGTGCCCTTAAGGTAGCATCAGGGCCGGTGCTACCACTAAGCAAACTAGGCAGCTGCCTAGGGCGCCTAGCCACTGGTGTTTCTACTCTCTTCTCTCTGCAGCAAGCAAATAAGTCTCAGCATCAGCAGGCAGCCACCGCTCCGTTCGCACATAGTGTCAGAGGCGCAGCGGCGTGGGGGAGGACTGTGTCTGTGTCCCGTCTCCCGAATGAATGGAAGCAAGCTACATTTCATTGATGTGCACTGGAAGGCTGAATTGATGGGTGCTGGTAGGCTGCATTTGATGGGTGCTGTGAGGCTGCATTGATGGGCGCTGGTAGGCTGCATTGATGGGCGCTGGTGAGGCTGCATTGATGGGCGCTGGTGAGGCTGCATTGATGGGCGCTGGTGAGGCTGCATTGATGGGCGCTGGTGAGGCTGCATTGATGAGCGCTATTGAGGCTGCATTTTATGGGCGCTGGTGAGGCTGCATTTATGGGCGCTGGTGAGGCTGCATTTTATGGGTGCTGGTGGGCTGCAATTGATGGGCACCATTAAAAAGGTGGGATATACATGGGCAGGGCAAAGGGGGTAGAGTCAGGGGTGGGGCGGCAAAATTAGGTTTCGCCTAGGGTGTCAAAAATCCTTGCACCAGCCCTGGGCCCTGGGTAGCATCATCAATTATTCCATGTGGGCCTTTCCATTTGTGGAGTATTTTTACTGTCTTGATATTTTAGGGCCTCAAGAAAATAGATAGACAGTCAGTACATCAAGATTGATAAATTTTCAAATATACATACCATAGTTTTAGATATGCACTGAAATTTTACTATTTTTTTTACCTAAGAAATCTTGCAGAATACCCTTGACCTAAATTTATGAAGAAAGATGATTTATTCGCAAAATTTCATAACAAAAACTTGTTTTGTTTTTTTTTCAAAATGCTTGGTATTTTTTTGTTTATATAGCAAAAAATAAACAAACCCAGTGGTGATTAACCAGTTAACAACCGGCCCATAGCCGAAAAAACGGCTACAGGGCGGTTGCTTAACTCTAAGAGGCCGTTAATTAACGGCCTCACAGAGTTCCCCTCTTGCGCGCCCCCTGGGGCACGCACTCGAGAACATCCATAATCGCCGTTTACCACGTGATCGCTCCGTCAAATAACGGAGCGATCACATGTAAGCAAACCGGCGTCATTTGATGACGCCGGTTCCTCTCTCCTCCTCTCTCTCTACCGATCGGTACAGTGTAAGAGGAGAGGGGGAGGGATCGGTGGCAGCAGTGCTGTGGGCGGGATCTGTAGTGCCCACATCCTGCTCTGCAGTCACCACAGCAATAGCCTGCAGTGTATTGCTGGGTATTGCAGGGTATGGAGGGATGGCTGAGCATGGATGGATGGATACCCAGCAGTACCCTGCAGTACTCTGCAATGCCCTGCAATATTCTGCAATGCCCTGCAATGCTGTGCAATACCCGGCGATACCCAATACCCGGCGATACCCAATACTCTGCGATACCCAATACTCTGCCATACCCTGCAATACTCTGCCATACCCTGCAATACTCTGCCATACCCAATACTCTGCGATACCCTGCAATATTCTGCAGTACCCTGCAATACTCTGCCATACCCTGCAATACTCTGCCATACCCAATACTCTGCGATACCCTGCGATATTCTGCAATACCCTGCAATACTCTGCCATACCCAATACTCTGCCATACCCTGCGATACTCTGCAATACCCTGCAATACTCTGCCATACCCTGCAATACTCTGCCATACCCTGCAATACTCTGCCATACCCGGCAATACTCTGCCATACCCGGTAATACTCTGCCATACCCGGCAATACTCTGCCATACCCTGCAATATTCTGCGATACCCTGCGATACTCTGCCATACCCAATACTCTGCGATACCCTGCGATATTCTGCAATACCCTGCAATACTCTGCCATACCCAATACTCTGCCATACCCTGCAATACTCTGCCATACCCTGCAATACTATGCCATACCCAATACTCTGCCATACCCTGCGATACTCGCTACGATCGAAGCCAGGATCGTTTTTTATTTTATTTCAGGCTTTCCAGCCTAGAGGTGAGATGTGGGGTCTTATTGACCCCCATATCTCACTGTAAAGAGGACCTGTCATGTCATATTCCTATTACAAGGGATGTTTACATTCCTTGTAATAGGAATAAAAGTGATCAAAATGTGTTTTGGGGTGTAATTTGTGGTATGCATATGCTGTGTGTGAGAAATAACCCGCTAATATGACAATTTTGTGAAAAAAAAAAAAAAGAAAAAAAAATCTTGATTTTGCAAAGAATTGTGGTAAAAAATTACAACTTCAAAAAACTCACCATGCCTCTTTCTAAATACCTTGGAATGTCATCTTTCCAAAAAGGGGTCATTTGGGGGTATTTGTACTTTTCTGGCATGTTAGGGTCTCAAGAAATGAGATAGGCCGTCAGTACTTCAGGTGTGATCAATTTTCAGATATTGGCACCATAGCTTGTGGACTCTATAACTTTCACAAAGACCAAATAATATACCCCAATTTGTACTTATTTTTACCAAAGATATGTAGCAGTATAAATTTTGGCCAAAATGTATTAAGAAAAATAAAAAATATGCTAAATTTTATAACAAAAACGAAGAAAAAATCTTTTTTTTTACAGAATTTTCAGTCTTTTTTTCTTTTATAGCGCAAAAAATAAAAAAAAAAACCAACGGTGATTAAATACCACCAAAAGAAAGCTCTATTTGTGTGAAAAAAGGACAAAAATTCATATGGGTACAGTGTTGTATGAGTAATTCTCATTCAAAATGTGAGAGCACCGAAAGCTGAAAATTGGTCTGGTTATTAAGGGTGTTTAAGTGCCCAGTGGTCAAGTGGTTAAAGTGTTACTAAACCCAGGACTCTGCATTTACTATATCTGTTTTTCTCATCAGGAGTATATAGCAGTCTTGTGACTTCTATCAGTGTCTGGTAAAGCTTGTTTTAAAATCATTTTCCCACAATCGGCTTCAGGACCCCTGACCCTCTGTCTGGATAGTGTTGATTGGCCATGTGCTCATCACATGCACTCTCCCAAGAAAAAAAAAAAAAGCTCTCTAGCAATACACACCAAACTGAGCATGTGCAGCCTGACTCCAAAGGCTCTGTGTTATCCGGACCTGTTTTGGAGTCAGTGGAAGGAAAGGAGGATCTGTGCGTACAAGATCAAACTTTTTACACAATGCAAAGGATTAACCCCTTAGGTTCCACAGTGAGTATAACAAGCAAGCTCTACTGCATATATATACACTGATTTTACTGTTATGGGTTTAGTAACTCTTTAAATACTATAACTATAAAAGTATATGCTGGAGGAGAATCTCCCCACCCCATCTCCACACCCGCAGAAGCAAACAAGGGTCTAGGCTTAGGGGAAACCCAACAAATGCAGAAAACGGTAACCAAGTTCAGGCTGCCTACAGCTTACCTGCTTACTAAATGTAACCTGGTGGCACTTCAGTTTTTGCAAGGCCTCTACAGTAGTAACACAGACTCATCCCTTCATCTAATTAAAGTCAACTTTTGCATGTCTGTTATGTACAGTCCTTTTTGTACACTGGCGGTTTATTTCTGATAGGGTAAAGGGAAGTGCTTGAGGAAATTGTTCCGATCCAGTAAGCAGTTGCATAGGTTAAATCACTGTATATGGGTAGCTTCAGCTGTTTGAATTAACCGTAAGGAATGACAAGGCATGTGACAGTGGATTTGCATGTAATTTCTAGTTCAAACACAACACGCTTCATGCTTCAAATCTATGCATGAGGTAAGATCAGTTTTTATGTCTTTGTGTAAAGTGACACACAATTTATTTAGTAAAGAAACAGCTTGAGGCAAAAGGGGTGGAGATAGCAATGAAGTCTAAACAAGACATCTACAGTACAGTATTTGATAGCAGGTTTTCCTACTTACAAAACATGTAGAGGTCTGTAATTTTTATCATAGGTACTCTTCAACTGTGAGAGACGGAATCTAAAATAGAAATCCAAAAAATCACATTGTATGATTTTTAAATAATTAATTATTTTATTGCATGACATAAGTATTTGATCACCTACCAACCAGTAAGAATTCCGTCTCTCACAGACCTGTTATTTTTTCTTTAACCGCTTCCCGACCGGCACACGACGATGTACGTCAACAGAATGGCACGGACAGGCATAAGGGCGTACAGGTACGTCCCCTTTAAGATGATACCGTGACATTGCCTGCGCGCCGCCGGTCGGGACCCCCGTGAGTCCGGTCACGGGTCCCGCGGACTCGATCGCCACGGGGATACCCACGATCGTCTCACGGGATGGCTGAATGGGGAGATGCGGAAGTAAACAGAATCTCCTCTCTGCCTAGCAACTAGTGACACCGATCTCTGCTCCCTGTGATTGGAGCAGAGATCAGTGTTCACTAGATCACAGCCACGCCCCCCCCACAGTTAGTAACATGCCTCTAGGAACACTTAACCCCATACACTGCCAGTGTCATTTACACAGGAATCAGTGCATTTAAATAGCACCGATTGCTGTATAAATGACAATGGTCCCAAAAATGTGTCAAAATTGTCCGATGTGTCCACCATAATGTCGCAGTCACAATAAAAATCGCTGATCACCGCCATTACTAGTAAAAAACATTTTTTTAATAAAAATGCTATAAAACTATCCCCTATTTTGTAAATGCTATAACTTCTGCGCAAACCAATCAATAATCGCTTATTGCGATTTTTCTTACCAAAAATATGTAGAAGAATACGTATCGGCCTAAACTGAGGGAAAAAAAAGATTTTTATATATTTTTGGGGGATATTTATTACAGCAAAAAGTAAACAATAATGCGTTTTTTTCAAAATTGTCACTCTTTTTTTGTTTATAGCGCAAAAAATAAAAACCGCAGGGGTGATCAAATACCACCAAAAGAAAGCTCTATTTGTGGGGAAAAAAAGGATGTCAATTTTGTTTGGGAGCCACGTCGCACGACCGCGCAATTGTCAGTTAAAGCGACGCAGTGCCGAATCGCAAAAAGTGGTCTGGTCTTAAGCCAGCAAAATGGTCCCGTCTGAAAGTGGTTAAGAAGCCCTCCCGTTCTCCACTCATTACCTGTATTAACTGCACCTGTTTGAACTCGTTACCTACATAAAAGACACCTGTCCACACACTCAATCATACAGACTCCAATCTCTCCCCAATGGCCGAGACCAGAGAGCTGTGTAAGGACATCAGTGATAAAATTGTAGACCTGCACAAGGCTGGGATGGGCTACATGACAATAGGCCAGCAGCATGGTGAGAAGGCAACAACTGTTGGCGCAATTATTAGAAAATAGAAGAAGTTTAAGATGATTGTCAATCTCCCTCGGTCTGGGGCTCCATGCAAGATCTCACCTCGTGGAGCATCAATGATCATGAGGAAGGCGAGGGATCAGTCCTAAACTACATGGCAGGACCTGGTCAATGACCTGAAGAGAGCTGGGACCACAGTCTCAAAGAAAACTATTAGTAACACACTAAGCCGTCATGGATTAAAATCCTGCTGCGCATGCAAGGTCCCCCTGCTCAAGCCAGCGCATGTCCAGGCCCATCTGAAGTTTGCCAATGACCATCTGGATGATCCAGAGGAGGAATGGGAGAAGGTCATGTGGTCTGATGAGACAAAAATAGAGCTTTTTGGTCTAAACTCCACTCGCCGTGTTTGGAGGAAGAAGAAGGATTAGTACAACCCCAAGAACACCATCCCAACCGTGAAGCATGGAGGTGGAAACATCATTCTTTGGGGCTGCTTTTCTGCAAAGGGGACAGGACCACTGTACCGTATTGACGGGAGGATGGATGGGGCCATGTATCGCAAGATCTTGGCCAACAACCTCCTTCCCTCAGTAAGAGCATTGAAGATGGGTCATGGCTGGGTCTATCCAGAATGACAACGACCCGGAAACACACAGCCAGGGCAACTAAGGAGTGGCTCCGTAATAAGAATCTCAAGGTCCTGGAGTGGCCTAGCCAGTCTCCAGAACTGAACCCAATAGAACATCTTTAGAGGGAGCTGAAAGTCTGTATTGTCCAGCGACAGCCCCGAAACCTGAAAGATCTGGAGAAGGTCTGTATGGAGGAGAGGGCCAAAATCCCTGCTGCAGTGTGTGCAAACCTGGTCAAGAACTACAGGAAACGTATCAGCTCTGTAATTGCAAACAAAGGTTTCTGTACCAAATATTAAGTTCTGCTTTTCTGATGTATCAAATACTCATGTCATGCAATAAAATGAAAATGAATTACTTAAAAATCATACAATGTGATTTTCTAGATTTTTGTTTTAGATTCCGTCTCTCACAGTTGAGTACCTATGATAAAAAATTACAGACCTCTACATGCTTTGTAAGTAGGAAAACCTGCAAAATCTGCAGTGTAGCAACAATTCCTTTTTTTTCACATCCTACGAGAGTTTGTTGCCATGAGGTGCCATATTGAACTTCCAGTGACCAGTATGAGAGAGTGAGAGCGATAACACAAAATTTAACACATTCACATCTGAGACCTTGTAACACCAACGAGTCACATGACATCGGGAGGGAAAATTAATAATTGGGCCCAATTTGGACATTTTCACTTAGGGTGTACTCACTTTTGTTTCCAGCGGTTTAGACAATAAAGGCTGTGTGTTGAGTTATTTTGAGGAGACAGCAAATTTACACTGTTATACAAGCTGTACACACACTACTTTACATTGTAGCAAAGTGTCATTTCTTAAATGTTGTCACATGAAAAGATAGACGAAAATGTTTACAAAAATGTGAGGGGTGTACTCACTTTTGTGAGATACTGTAAATAGATAGAGAGGGAAAGAGGCTGGCATCACAATTGTGCAATCACAGATATTGCATGTGACGCATTGGCGTGCATATCACATGCAATGTTTGTGCGATGTAAATTTAAATCATATTGCATTTGCACCAAAATGGTACAGGACCCTTTATTTGGTCTGCACTGGAATCGGATCGCATGGGTGTTCACACCCATGTGATCCGATTCCTGCACCATTTCATAGTTCGCACTGCGATCTGTGAAAGGATCTAGGGGTGTCATTAACTTTACATTGACACCCGCAGTGGTGCGCAGATGTCAATGTAGGTGCGATGTGGAAACCCGCACAGGAATCCCGCTCATTCACGCATCGCACAAGCGTGAACCCAGCCAGAGACATGAACATCTAAAAAAGATATATATTATATATCTATATCTATATAACACACATATATATATATATATATATATATATATATATATATATATATATATATATAAACACACACACACACATATACACTATAGATTCCTAACCTGCTTGTTTTGGGGTGTGTAATGGTGGGGAAGATGTGCTCTGACTGTTCGGCCACCGGATGAAAGAAGGAAATCAAAAGACTTGCTGCTTTCTCCAGAATACTCAGCCAGCTTCATGCTTCCCTCTCTGATTCTCCACCTCCTGATATGGTGAATCAGAAAGTGAGAATTCTGTCACAGATCGCCAGTGAGGTGCCAAGATCGCACCTTCATACACTGGCCGTTTCTGTGGCAGTCAGTTACAGATTCTCATTGTGCTGCCATAATCAGTGGAGAACATGTTCTCCGCTGATTACCTCAGTTTAATAAACTGGTAATGACCTGAGATCAGCTGTGAGACTTGGGATCGCAGCTGATCTCAGTTTCATAAAAGGACACCTATGTGTCTTTCTTCAAATGACAGTTTGGGAGTAGGCAGTTACATTTATACAAGCTGTACACTCACTACTTTACATGGGATTGTAGGACGCACACTCGGATTTAAATAACAATTATAATATTAATAATAATACACCACACTGAATTTGGTATTTAAATGGCCGCGGCACCTTTATTGGTATTAAATAATTAACTTTATTGACAATACTCATGACTTATAATAATCTTTTATTTAAAATCCAACTCTAACATTAGCTCAGTCATAGAACTCGAGCTTTAATTAATAAATTTCAAACAAACAAGTCCCCCCTTGATTCAAGGGTGACAAACCACATAATGATGCCTGCGACAAAAGGGTGGGAGGGAGGGGAAGCTCAGCCAAGCCGATCCAGGACAATGTGATCGGACCCTGTACCTCAGGGGGCCTATATATAGCCCCCCAGTATTTGAAAAAACGTGTTTCCCGCCTGGAAACACGTGCAAAGCCCGCTCAAAATTTTTTTTTTTTTTTTTTTTTTTTAAAACTACAAAGCCATCTTTATTAATAAACGTGGCGGCCACAATCCCATGCGGCGGGCTCTTGATTGAGCCCACTTAACATGGGATTGTAGGACGCACACTCGGATTTAAATAACAATTATAATATTAATAATAATACACCACACTGAATTTGGTATTTAAATGGCCGCGGCACCTTTATTGGTATTAAATAATTAACTTTATTGACAATACTCATGACTTATAATAATCTTTTATTTAAAATCCAACTCTAACATTAGCTCAGTCATAGAACTCGAGCTTTAATTAATAAATTTCAAACAAACAAGTCCCCACAAGCCGCACTTATTGTAAATAAGTGGGGCTACCCCAGCACCGCGGCCTGTTCAATCATAGTCTGAAGATTCAAATTAAAAATGTCCAGACCAATATCCGATAGATGAATCCCATCTGACCGATAAAGACCAGGAAAACCTCCTTCCAGGTCAATATGACGGAAGGAGAAACCCCCGATCGATGGCATGAACTTTGCAATAGAATGATTCAATCTCCGTCTAATTTTTTCAAGAGATTTGCCTTCAGGCGAATCCCACCAATTTAAACGAGAAACCATCTCAGAAAAAATAATACATGTATTTGGAAGATAAAATTTTAAGAGGTGTAAATCCCGTTTAATGGAGAACAATAAATCTAAAGTCTTTCTTTTACCGATGTCATTACCACCTAAATGAAAAATTAGAATAGAAGGATGAGGCCAGGAATGGAATAAAGAAGATAAATGAGATAACAGATCAGTCCAGATGAGCCCACGAAAACCTTTCCAATAGATATGAAAATGATCAGGAGGTAAAGATAAGTTGGAACCATAGCACCGTAAGGAAGCCCTTTTATGAGCCCAATAGATGTAAGAATGCCCAATTATCCAAATATAAGACCTGGAACCTAAAATTAAAGAGATAGATTAGGACGAACATACAAATTAAACCTATGAGAATCCCATCTACCCAGTTGTTTAATGATAGTATCGCTCAGACCCAATCTAGCTGCTTCAGTGGCGGCTCCTATGCGAAAAGAATGAGAGGAAAATTTTAGATGAGACAAACCGAGCTGAACCAAACATCGCTTGAAAACTGCAACAAATTGAAATTTTGTTACCGGAGATGCGTCAAGATGAATAAAAAACTGGCCATCGCAAATTGGTCGAACTGAAAGGTATCTACGCAAAACTATAGAAGGGCAAAAAACAGAGTCACCACAAGCATATAGATTAAGCCAATGACCTCTAGCAGCTTGATCAGTTTTTGAAATCCTAATATAAATTCGCACCATATCATCTAGAACTGAAACATCTGACCACTGCAAACCTGAAGGAGTATGTTTATTACTGGGTAACATTTCACAAATGCGAAGAGCTGCAAAGAACATCAAAACAAAAGCAGTATGAAAAAGCAGTGCTTCATATTGTGAAATGCACACAGATGAGGTGACTAAACAAAGTCTAGATAGGATATGTAGGGTAACAGGTCTACGCGTATCAGGAGTACATCTAACTTTCCGTAAACCTTTAAGAGCCTGTTTGACAGAGAAAAAACTATTACATGCTGGCAGATTATATAATTTTAGAAAAAATGAAACTCCAGCCAATAACTTATGAATAAGGTTAAAAGAAAACTGTAATTGCATTAGAGAACACAAGAAAGCTAAAATAGAATGTTCAGTAGGAGAAAAACCAGACAGACCCACTTCAGCATTGAAACTCAGCCATCTATCCCATGCAACTGAATATTCAGTCCATGTTTTTGGAGCGACTGAATGTTGAATAGCAGTGAAAACTGGGGCTAAATCAGGTTCCAGAGATGACCTGGACAGGGGCATCCAACCGTATCTGCTTCTGGTAAGAGCTGTTTGAAACGAGCCATCTGGAAGCGAGATAAGGCATCCGCCATAATATTCTGATTCCCTGGCACAAATTTTGCTTTAAGCCAAATATTCTTCTTTAAACATAAAAGTACTAAATAACGTAGCAGCTTAATAACCGAGATAGATTTTGACGAAAGACAATTTAAAGCAAAGATCACGCCTTTGTTATCCGTATGGATAACAATGCGTCTATCAGAAAATAGATCTCCCCAAATTTCCAATGCAACCACCACAGGAAATAATTCCAATAGAACTATATTCTTAGTGAGTTTATTGGAAATCCAAAAGGAGGGCCACTTACCCGCGCACCAATGCGTACGAAATATGGCTGCAAAGCCACAAGACCCCGCCGCATCCGTGAATAAATCAATATCTGCCGCAAAAACAAAATTATCTTGAAAAAATGATTTTCCGTTATAATCTAACAAAAAATTAGACCATACCAGAAGATCATCCTTCAAAGAAGAAGTAAGCCGGATATGTGAAAAAGGAGATTTAAAGCCTGACGTAGCTAAAGATAAACGTCTAGAAAAAATCCTGCCCATGGGCATCACTCGGGTCGCAAAGGCAAGAAGACCTAAAAAAGACTGCATTTCTTTCAACAAGATCTTCTTACGGCGCAAAAACAGGGAAATCAAAGATTCCAACCTCGAAATTTTAAGTGGGGGAAGTTCATATTGCAACCGCAACGTATCAATTCTAATACCTAAAAATTCAATCACTGGTGATGGAAAAGCAGTTTTTTCAACCGCCAGTGGAATGCCGAAAAATTCGGAAAGAAGAAAAAATAAGCGCAAAATTACCGAACACACTCGCGAATCAGGAGGACCTATGAACAAAAAATCGTCCAAGTAATGCAATATACCTGAGTGACCAGATACCTGAATCATTACCCACTGCAAGAAAGAAGCAAAAACTTCAAAATAGTAGCAGGATAAGGAGCAGCCCATAGGAAGGCATTTGTCATAGAAAAAATACCCATTGAATTGAAAACCCAGAGAATTATATGCTTCTGATGATATAGGTAAAAGCCTAAAAGCAGATTTAATGTCCGCTTTTGCTAATAAAGCCCCTTTACCGAATTGTTTGATAAGGCCAACAGCATCATCGAACGTAGCATAAGTAACTGAAGTGGACAACGGGTCAATCTCATCATTCAACGAACTACCTTCTGGGAAGGAAAGGTGATGAATGAGTCGATATGACCGAGGTTCTTTTTTGGGAACCAATCCCAATGGAGAGATTCTAAAATTTTTAAAAGGAGGAGAGACGAAAGGACCAGCAATCCTACCAGCAGCCAGCTCTTTAAATAATTTTTCAGCCACAATATCAGTATTCATCAATACCGATTTTAAATTATTTACAAAAATACAACCTGGGCCTTGGAAAACCGGAAGCCGAAAACCCAGAGAAAAACCGTCAGTTAAAAGTTGCGCTTTCTCCCGATCTGGGTAACGACGCAGCCACGGGAGCATTGCGGCCACTCTCACTGGCGTGCATACTTTTTGACTGCTCCCTGATGGCAGGATTGTTGATCCTTTTAAAACATTTCGAGACCGGATGAGTCCCTAAGCAAAAGGAACATTCATGCCTATAACGACAAGAAGCTGACCACTTACATTGTGATTCGTTATATGCAAAACAAGTACCCTTCTTGTAAGCGGGAACCGGAGTAGAAGAAAGAACCATTGGCTGTGATTGAATTTTGGAAAAATAAGCTTTTTGCGGGGTAATGAGATTAAGCCATAAGCCAACGTCCTTATTACCCCATTTAAGTGTAGGATAAATGGCAATTTTTTGACGGAAGGATTCATCATAATGAAACCATCCCATGCCGCCAAAACTCTTATATGCTTCCAAAATATGCTCTAGATGTTGAAAAAGACCACATGCTTTCTGAGGATATTTTTCACACAAAACCGCAGAAAAAATACAGAAGGCTTGCAGCCAATTAAAAAATGATCTAGAAACTGGGCGACGTCTATAATCATCGGCATTTTCTCCAGGCTTAACATCGCTTTTGTGTGAAAATTCCTTAGCATTAGGTAACAGTGATAGTAAATCTAAAAATTCACCCCTCCAAATTCTTTCTTTAATAGACATTTGCAGGTGAAAACCTAACGGGGATAATTCACATGGTAAAACTTCTTTGAAACAGGCCTCTGGGACAGAGGCAGAAACATTAAGAGGAACAGGTAAAGGAATTTCATTAGATTCAATAGGAGACCACACGTGTGCTGGAGAGGGTAAAACAGCTACAGGCTGAGAGGATAAAACAGCATTAAACCTATTTAACGAAGCAATAACATTCTGTAACAAACCTGTTGTGTTAAACTCACCAGCTTCAATAGGACCATTATCTTGGCAGGGAGGGATCTGCAGTGAAGGGGAAGAAAAATTAGCAGCAGCAGATGCTGTTGAAAAAGGATTAGTGCTATTTGACATATTACTAGCATCCAGCCTAGACAGCCTGGATGCCCTAGAACCTGTTGCTGTAGCAACCAGATGCGCCCTGGGGGAGCGCGCTGGAGCCGAAGCTGAAGATACTCTGGCCGGGATTGACCTAGGCGGCGACATCCGGGCTGAGGGCAGAGATGGAGGGGCCGCAGGAGGAGCTGTGCGAGGCGCTGGTGAAGCCGGCCGAGTGCGCCTCTTTCTCTCAGACGTGCGGACTGGCGAAGGAGATAGAACCCGCCTCCTCCTCTTGACACGCAGACCGGAACGAAGATTCACCGCCGCGTCATCCGCCACATCGTCAGCGGGGAGGTCTTCTGTGAGTGACGGGGGGCGAGACTCGGCCCGCTGCTGCGCCGTATCTTCGAGCGCTGGACGCTCCACTGGAATGCTCCGCTGTACCATGCGGGACGGCAAGGTAGGTGCTTCGGGTCGACTACCCGTTTCAGCCCCGGACCTTCCAGGGGGCGTATTCCGGTCCACACACGCTGCTACTGATGTAGGTTCTTCTTCTGCCAATAATAGGCAGCGCTGGAGCCATTCATCCCCGCCTTCAGCTGCCGCCCTCTCTAGAATCTGCCTCACGAGAGTCTTCATATCCTGTCACGGCTTGGCGAGCTCAATAAGATAGTACACGAGCAGTCACAGAAGCTCAGCCAAGCCGATCCAGGACAATGTGATCGGACCCTGTACCTCAGGGGGCCTATATATAGCCCCCCAGTATTTGAAAAAACGTGTTTCCCGCCTGGAAACACGTGCAAAGCCCGCTCAAAATTTTTTTTTTTTTTTAAAACTACAAAGCCATCTTTATTAATAAACGTGGCGGCCACAATCCCATGCGGCGGGCTCTTGATTGAGCCCACTTAACATTGTAGCAAAGTGTCATTTCTTCAGTGTTGTCATGAAAAGATATAATAAATATTTACAAAAATATGAGGGGTGTACTCACTTTTGTGAGGTATTGTGTATTGATTGAGTATATATATATATATATACATTTGTTAGATGACTCTTCTTTAAAAATAATGGCATTAGGTGCAGCCACAGGTCATTGCAGTGTTAAATACAGGTAAAACACAATGTTCTGTTGACATAGTTAGAAGTATCTGAACACAAAATGATCCATTTAAATGATATTTAAAACCAGGACCTGGAGGGCAGATTTCACCTGAGAAATGACACAGCATTCACAGCTTGGGTGTGGCCAGCATTGACACCTTCCTCTCCATGTAGCAAACCCAGGTGTGTTCACTTCAAAGGAACCTGTTCCACCTCACACTAAACAACAGGCAGACATTTTTTGGGCAAACAAAGCTAAATTCTCTGTGGACACACTCCCCCCCAGCTACATTTCACTTGACATAATGTCTTGCCTAATTACAGGTGTATGCTTCAAATTTATCAGAAAGAAAAAGAGCGGTAAGGTGTATCATTACAAGGCATGCTACTGAACTTGTGTGAAATGAGTGATTAAAGAGAGACGAATTGCCCTCACCGTATGTCTAAGTGGTTTAATCTCTTTAGCCTAGGAGGATGTGGATCATGTCAGTATGACAAATTAGAGGTGAGATCCCCAGAGCCGGGTCAGGCAGGATATAAGGTTCCATGTCACCTCTATCAATTGTTTGTTTTATTTTTGCAATGAATGTTCTGTGTGCCACATCAGTCAGGTTTATGCTTAAATACTGTACATCAGTTGTTCAGAAGCTACATGCATACAGCTATGCCTACACAGCCTACCACCTTTTTTTCTATTTCTCTATCATGCATTTACCCTACGTTCACACCTATGCACTTTTTGGTGCATTTTTCAGAAACACACTACAGTCCATTTAACATGGTTTGTGATGGTACACGTTCACATCTATGCGTTATTCAGCTGGTGCATTTTTGGAAAGGGTCTGGGTATTTTTTCCCACAGCAGATTGTGTTTTGCATGCAATAGACTTTAATGGAGTCACACTAGAAATGCAAGCGTGTTTTTGATGCGTTTGCGTCCCCCCCCCCAAATACATACTAGACTCTTATTTGAAGATGCAGCCTGGCAGGTTAGGAAAGGGAGGGGACGGGTGATTGCCCCCCTCCTGGACCATACCAGGCCACATGCCCTCAACATGAGGGGGCAGGGAGAGCTCTGCCCCCCCTCCCCAAAGCACCTTGTTTCCATGGTGATGAGGACAAGGGCCCCCTCCCCAAAGCACCTTGTTTATATGGTGATGGGGACAAGGGTGGGGGGGGCTTATCAGAATCTGGAAGCCCTCTTTTAACAAAGAGGGGGAGGCCAGGATCTGGACCCCCCATGTAAATGTGTATGGGGTGGGTACATTGTACCCCTACTCATTCACCAAAAAAGTGTCATATAGAAAAAAAACACAAATACAATTCCTTTATCAAAAATCCAAAAATAATGTCCTCCGATGTAGATACATCATCAATTACGCCGCCCGCCGGACCTGAAAGAAAAGCTCAGCACTTGACGAAGGCTAACCGACGACTGCCCGCTCCTCCACCTGACAGTTCTTAAATAGGTAAGGAGTGAATGAGTTACAGGGGCGGCCTGGACCAGAGTGGCAATTACCCCCCAGGCCGCCTTAACTAATATTCAATATGGCCAGCAGCCACTGCTCGCTGCCATTTTTTTTTATACTCTAGGAAGTCAGGCTGGGGACATGACCGGCTGCTGTTGCATTCCAGGAGTTGTAGTCCGCACTGAAGCTTGCGGTGGTGAGAGCAGCTCAGGAGAAACTTGCAGAGTCTTAGAGGCAGGGCGTGGTAGGGAGTTGGGACTCATGATTGGCTCGGGCTGCTGGGCTGGGCGCTAGCTGAAGGAGCATCACCCCCCCCCCCCCAGGAGGCTGTGGCATGCAGGGATCTGCTGAGCTTACAGGTAAGTGCCCCTGACACCCCCAGCTGACCCCCACATGTAATTGGTGGAGCTAGACATACTATGCTTTTTTGACCTATCTGATGTTCATCTATGAAGACCTGCAAATGTTTTCTATTAAAGCTTTCAACAATCTGCAAGATGTCATTTGGATTAAGTCACTGTCTGCCAACACTGCTGAGATTGTAAGTTATAGCTATCTGACTACAACTAGAGGCAGGTGCAGTGTGCTTTCTTCACTGCAGGTGGTGCTCTTCCACAGCGGCACTGCAGTTAGAGAGGGAGTAAAGAGGAACATGGTTCCTCTATGGTCACTGTGGAAGCGATCCAATTGGATTCTGCCTCCCCATGTGATTCAGGCAGCCATCCTGCTCAGGGCTTAAGGCCCCTGGCTCCCAGGCTTGGCATGCATTTTGCGAGTGGGTAGAATATGGACAGGCACCCTACCTGGTAGGGACAGAACTATTGGCAGAGAAAGTCTGGTGAGGAGGGAAAGCACAGGGCTTGCAACTTCTCTGGACATCTTCCTATTTGAGCATGAGATGGCCAGGCCACACTCTGCCCCTCCTAACAGGTGCTATCAGTTCAGCTGAAACCTGCTCTCTACACACAGCTGAACCTGTGAATGTTCTTGGCTGAGTTTTCTTTCCACTAGGTCTATTGTGAACTGTCTTTGCAGTGTTTCAATACAAGTTCTTTCATCAAACTTGGACTGTGTGTGTTATTGCCACCACACCACACTGCACCCCACCTACACTTGGTGTAGTTGGCAGAATATGTCCTTTTGCAGCGGGTGTGGAAGGAGGAATGGGTTCAAACATAGCTCTGCTAGGATCCGCCTTATACCGAAGTTCAATGGCTATAACATACCATTGGCAGAGTAGAAGGAGAGACTGGAGACCTGTACCAAGTCCCAACCTGGTTGGCAGTGAAGCTGTGGCAGTGACAAAAAAGTTTGAACCTGTATACTTCAAGGAGGAGGCCCTGGCACCTTCACCCCTGTCAGCGATGCAAACTGTGGTGACCAAGCTAGCTCAGGACGTGGCTGCCTTAAAACAGGAGGTAGCCTCCTCTAAGAAAGACTCCATAGGGGAGAGAACCCACTGCGCAGGGCCCCTGAAGAGGACCCAAACATGCTGGTGGTGCGTCTGCTACGGATACATATCCAAGAACTGTGGAAGGTCTGGATTCAGAAACCCCTCTAGCCCATCTTTAAATTACCGACCACTGAGGAAGAGGGTTGACCCCCAGAACCAACAACCCAAAGTCCCAGCAAGTCAGAAGACATGGTCGCACTGAGCCCAGTGGCAGCCACCTTAGTTAATGGGCAAGGAGTCAATTGCCTGACTGACACCAGGTTAGAGGTCATGGTCATGGAGTATGAGTTCTATGTGCAGAGATTTGGAGTATGAGAACAGTTAGACCCCTACCGGCTTTCCCTCAGAGTGTACAATAATCCTGGTCATCATGTTCAAGGGCATCACCTGGGTAAGATTCAGATTGAAGACCAGGTGGTGGAGCGGGGTAGTAGTGACCCGCGGCCCAGTCAACCCAGCAGTACCATGTCTTGAAAGACCTGGACTTACCCCAACTGTTGGTCATATATAAACACTCAGGCCGGTAGGTGCGTGGCTTTGGTCTGCAAACGGTGTGGCTCCAAGTGCTCCACATCTACAAGGCCCAGCGCAAGGCAACTAAGAAGCAACTGGAGCAAGTAAGAGTGGTCCTTACACCCCCCCAAGCAAAAGTTATTCTTGGCACCCCTGCAAGAGGTGGTCTGGTCACTTCCTGTTAGAAATTACAGGGGGCCACCATTATGGTAGAACTCTGCAAGGGTTCTGCGACATCAGGGTAGTGGCTGGTGGGATGTATCCTATCCATTGTTCATCTAGGAAGAGTCTTGGTGCAACTCGTCAACATGGAAACAACGCCAATATCGCTGCCCAGACACGCTATCTTGGCTGATCTCTATGCAGTGCCTCACCACTGTATCTTTCAGGCCCAACCTGGGGTGGAAGTGATCTGCACCCTTCGACAGGTAGCTATGGCTTCCTGGGTTTAGAATCAATACAGGTCCCTACTAGAGCAGCTGGATATCCCTTTTAAAGACTTTTTTTTACCCCAACAAAGACTGCTTCACCAGATGCTGGAAAAACACCTTCTGGTGTTTGCCACCAGTCCAAAGAACTATGGCTTCACCAAAACCATCGACTACCCCATACACATGGGGGACACACGGCTCATCTTAGTGCGGTACAGTCACATTCCCTCAGCACTGTGACAAGGAGGTTAAGGAGTTACTCTGCGAAATGCTTCAGAGTGGAGTTATCAAGGAAAGCCACAGTCTATGGGCCGGTCCTGTTGCCCTGGTGTGAAAGAAGGATGGCAGTCTACGGTTCTGCTTGGACTAATTTAAGCTCAATGCATGCACCCACCGAGATGCCTACCCACTTCCTTGGGTCAAGGAATCCGTAATGGCCCTCAGACAAGCCAAGTTCTTCTCCATCTTGGATCTGGCCATCAGTACCAGGACCTAGAGTAACTCACATCCATCATGCTCTTGGGACTATTTGAATTTAATCACATTCATTTCGTCCTCAGTAATGCCCCCAACACCTTCCACTACCTAATGTAAGGTCTTGGAGACTTCCATTTCAAGACTGTGCTTGTTTACCTCAATGTTATCATCATATTCTCCAAGACATTTTAAGAACATTTTAAACATCTGGACCGGGTATTCTCTCACTTGGCACTATACAGAATAAAGCTTAAGCCTGGCAAGTGCCAAATGGTAAGGCAGAAGATACAGTACTTGAGACATGTTGTTGAGGCCAGAGGCATATTGCCCAACCCAGCCAAAGTACAAGCAGTCCAGGATTGGCAACCTCCAAAGACTATCACTGAGCTGTGCTCCTTCTTGGGTCTGGTGGGGTATTACCGGAGGTTCATCCCAAGGTTAGCCCAGATATTTGCCCCCCTTACCCAATTGCTGAGTGGACACAGCACCCAAAGGAAAGGTGGATCCTCGCCTTCTATTCAGGCCCAATGGCATGAACCCCAGCAACAGGCCTTCAAAATGCTAAAGCAGAGACTGACCTCTGCTCCATTGTGGGCTTATGCAGATTACACCCTGTCTTTCCGGGTGTATACGGATGAAAGCCTAAAGGGTTTGGGGGCCATTCTGACCCAAGTACAGGATGGCAAAGAGAGGGTGATTGCTTATGCCAGTCGGAGGCTATCTTCTCCAACCTTTCAGTGGCCTGTTGTAAGCCCTGTTCTTTTGATACACCTTAAGCCCCATACACACGGTCGGACTTTTTCATCAATTTGGTCCGATCGGACAAGGTTGTTGAAAAATCAGACCGTGTGTATGCACCATCGGACAGTGTTCGTCGGTTTGTCCGTCGGACAAAGTCTTATCTCCTGCTGGAAAGATTTGCCGTCAACCCGGTCCGATCACACCAAATCCGATCGTGTGTACGGTTGTCCGACCGGACAAAGTGCTACGCATGCTCAGATCACATTACAAGACCAAAGCTATTGGCTACTAGCCTCTACGTAGTCCCGTCGTAGGCAACAAACGTCACCACGTTCAGAATGATCGGATTTTCCGACAACTTTGTCCGACCGTGTGTACGCAAAACCAACATCGGACAAAGTATGACGGACATGGTCCGACGGACCTGGTCTGCGGATTGTCCGACCGTGTGTATGGGGCTTAACATGCATCCCTTTTAAGGACTTCAGACCAGGCAGTTGACCAGAACAACAATGTTCTTTACTAAAGCAGTTCAAGGTAACAGAGAAACAGTTCTTCAAAACACCTTTCAGCTTACATAACTGTATAAAGCTCTCTAGTGCCCCTGAATATTACCACATGAGGTAGTCATACTTTAAGCAGATAGCTAAATCCACAAAGAGTCCTTCTAAAAGTGATATTAAAGGCAGATTAAAAAAAACAAAAAACAAATATGTTATACTCACCTGCTCTGTGCTGTTGTTTTGCACAGAGCAGCCCCAATCTTTATCTTCTTTTGTCCCACGCTGGCACTCCTGGCTTCTCCCTCCTGCTGAGTGCCCCCATAGCAAACAGCTTGCCATTCAAACATGGCGCACACCTAGGCCATGCCCCAGCTCTATCCTCATTAGCTCACTGGCTGTAATTGACAGTAGCAAGAGCCAATGGCTCCCATTGCTGGCTCAGCCAATGAGGAGGAAGAACCACTGCTCTCATGCACATCGCTAGATCAAGATGGGGCTAAGGTAGGGTAACCAGACATCCCCGGTTTCCGTGGACAGTCCCTGGATTAAGGAAACTGTCCCTGAACCAAGTCTGTCCCCGGTTTTGTCCCCAGATTGGATTTGAACAGGGGCCGGGGCAATTTCAAAGACAGTCAGTGCAGAATTTAAAAAAAAATCTGAATTACACCTGAATTACACAATCATTTTTTTCATTATCTGTGCCCCTTTGTGATGATCATGTGCTGGTCGGAGCGGAGAGAATATTTCTTCAGTTTCGGTGCATGCCCGTTCCACTCGCATGTTCTTCTGCCTTGGCTCAAGTCCCGGACAGCCGCCTGCCCATCTCCTCTGCTCCCCACCCAGTAGTAGCCAGGGCCCAAAGAGTAAGACTTGACAGGCTGTGAGGCGGGCGGTGGCTGCGATGGGCAGAGAGTCACTAATTGCTGCCATTACTAGTAAAAAAAAAAACATGTCCCCGGATTTCATTTAAAAATTCTGGTCACCTTAGGCTAAGAAAAGTAATAGAGGGGGCTGGGGGCTGCTACACACAGAAAGTTTTTTACCTTCACGCACAGAATACATCAAGGTAAAAAACCTTGAGCCTTTACAACCACTACAAGGCAAGAATCCAAGTTAGGCAGTAAAACCACAAGAGTTAGTAATAATTCATAAGAGTCCCACTTAATGTAGCACAAATTCATGTAAACCCATAGGTTCTAAACCCCACTGGGAACCCTGAATGGGCTCCCATAAGGGGGGGGGGGGGGGACCCAGCAGAATAACAGCTACATCTTGATATCTGGAAATCTCTCCCTGGGACATTACTGAACCCCTACTTATATGGTATGACTTGCAGATGGTGTCATCCTTCTGAAAAATAGCAGGGAAACCTGACCAGGAGTGTTAACCCTTTATTCTCAGGCACCATCATCTCAGCAGGTCAACCTGAGGACACAACAATTTGAAACATAGTTGACCTGACTAACCTTAGAGCATGACCACAGTAGAAGAAACCTTTTAACACTTTGGAAGCCTCTTGGAAGTATCTGCTTACAAACGGTCTTGCTTACTACAAAGAAACAAAATTAGCAGCTAGCTTAGTGTCACATTAAGCTTCTGTAGTAGAGCTTTGGAATCCAAATTTGGAATTGATATTACTGCTGAGGTATTGCTTCCAACACTTTCAGACCATGAGTCAACAGTGTGCTGTGGGAGGGCTGTAAGACCTGGAAACTCGGCAGCCTGCAGTGCAGTAATGCGTGTAGGATTGGCCCTCTTGCTAAGATAGATAGAACCAGACCTGAGACTGCTATTTGTGTAACCTGCCATCTGATAGCAGTTAGGTAAATGTTATTTTTCATTCTCTCTAATTGAGTGTGCGTTATCACTGGTACTGGTGTAAAGAGACTTAAATTGTATATATTATTAGTTTCCTTAGGGTCACTACAATTGAACTTACAATAAACAGTGACAAGTAATTATAGATCTCTTAAATATGTAATCATTAAAGTGGATTAAACTCTAAAGCAAACATTTATTATATTGCACCTTACCATTTCTTAGAAGTAATGGCTGCATTCATTTTCTTTTTTAGGCTTTCTTCTATTTATAGCTGGTGATCCACCCAGGAAATCTGTTAAGCCCCATACACACAGTCGGACAATCCGCGGACCAGGTCGGTCGGATCCTGTCCGTCATACTTTGTCTGATGTTGGTTTTGCGTACACACGGTCGGACAAAGTTGTCGGAAAATCCGATCATTCTGAACGTGGTGACGTTTGTTGCCTACGACGGGACTACGTAGAGGCTAGTAGCCAATAGCTTTGGTCTTGTAATGTGATCTGAGCATGCGTAGCACTTTGTCCGGTCGGACAACCGTACACACGATCGGATTTGGTGTGATCGGACCGTGTTGACGGCAAATCTTTCCAGCAGGAGATAAGACTTTGTCCGTCGGACAAACCGACGAACACTGTCCGATGGTGCATACACACGGTCTGATTTTTCAACACCTTGTCCGATCGGACAGAATCCATGAAAAAGTCCGACCATGTGTATGGGGCTTTAGATTTACCTTCAACTATGTACTGCAAGGGCCTGCGTGATTACATACAAATTGAAAGTGTTTAGGTTTGACCTAATATTATATGGTTATGGTAAATCTAAAGGAAAATTGTACAAGAAAATTGTATTGTGTGTCCAGCCTAAGCCCCGGGTGGGCAGGGTAAAATGTGTTAGAGGATGTGGCTGCTGGAGCAGTGCCAGCTGAGGCCATGCACTTCAACGAGCATTTGGTTGGTTGAGCGGCATCCTGCCCTCGTTAGCTAAAGTTTGGCTTCAACTTGTTAGTGTATCTAAATCTGCTAGTACATCTAACACTCCACTCACCTTAGACTGACAATACTGCTGTCCAATGGTGCCCCCTGTTCTCATGTATCCATGGGGGCATGGGCAATCGCAGGTAGTGGCAAGGAGGGTCAAGTGCCCCCCCTGGAATCAGGGATCGGATCAGCACTCTTAAATTCAGCACAGTGGCGTCGGTATATGAGTCTGGGCAGCCTGCACCTGGGTGCCACCTGCCAGTGGGGTGACACCATCAAGGTGCTGTCAAGCCAGTGTAATGTGACTGCGGGCTCTTTTCTCTGCTCAGTCTAGCAGAGAACTTGGTGGTGCTGTGACAGGAGAAAGGCGAGCTGCGGGCTGTCAGAGGTTTTCCCCACTTGCCCCCCCTCTCCTGTCAAGGAGAAGAGACAGCGGCTCTCACTAGGTTCCCCGCCCAGCTTCCTGCCTGCTCCGTTCCTTCCCTATTGGCCATAACTGAGGGCCAATCAAAGGAGACTAGGAGAGGAGAGCATCATGGGACATGTAGTCCCAAAGATTGGCGGCCCCATTTTCCACAGGGAGGAGGCTGCATCTCGATCAAGAGAGAGATTGAGAGACTGCAGTCTGGAAAAAATCTGAGGGAGAGAGTGCTACAGGACAAAGAACGAGGAATGTGCTGGGCAGAAGCCAGAGAGGGAGTCAAGCTTCCCAGCGCCACCAAAGAGAGCCACGCTGCCCAGCACCATTAGAGAGAGAGCCACGGTGCCCAGCACCACCAGAGAGAAAAAAAAACTAAGCCACTGCCAGGGTACCGACAAGCTACACTACTGACCAGAGTCACCCCCGGGGAACCCAGAGTGAGCAATCGTCCATCCAGGAGGGATTACTGCTGTAGTTTTGCTGGGTCTGGTAAGAGGGACTGTTGGCCACTATAAATTACTTATCTTAGGGACTGTACTATGTCTGCATTCTCTGACCATGATAATGTGATAATGACATTGTCAAAAATGGGCAGCGCATGGGTGACCCTAAAATGATGCCCCCCCCTGAAAAAAGTTCTGCAGACGCCCATGCATGGGGGCACTCCAATACAGGAGGTGTATTACTGGTCAGATAACCAGGTGAAAACAGAGGGGAAAAAAAACGAATGCAGCCACCACATGAAATGATTGGTAAGCTGCAAAATATAAAATTTTTGCTTTTGAGTTTAATACCACTTTAATCATGTGGTAAGATCAAGCGCAAAAGCACTACAACTGTATAGGGAAGAGTAATATTTTTCTGACTATTTAGCATGCAATACATTTACTGGAAATAGCTCTTCTTCAAGTTTTAATTTTTTTTTTTTATTACAAAAAAAAAACAGCATGATTTTTGCTTCCCAAGATTAACCAGTTGACACTCCAGGCATGCGGGTGGGTATTGCCATAGCATGCAGCTCCCCTTGTTATGCTAATAGCAGCTAACATATCCTTTAATGGAGAAAAGCAAAAAATGATCTGGCACAAACCACAGTGACAAGCCTCTATCCCCAATAATAGTTGCAAACAAGAAAAAGCTTTGGTCATGGAACTTTATATGAGTGAAGTCACTGGAAAGATAATATAATGAAAATAGGTAAAAATATAAATATAATTTATTCTGAAATCGGAATCAAACCATATCATGATTGAGTACATGCCGCAATAAAGTAATACATTCATGACAGGCCATGGAAAAACTGACATATATCACATAGTAAATAAAATAATTCATAGTAATACAGTACATAATAAATTTATACATAAAAAAAGAACATAATAAATAATAGTATACGGTACATCAAACAGTCCAGACCTGTAATTTGAACACATGATTGGTAAGAAGCATACATGATAAACAAATACATGATACTGTAGGCATGAGCAATTTCATAAAGATGCAATAATAAAAGGTCAGATGGTCTTGGTATAACAGAACTCTACATGTTCCGTGGAGTAATATCCACTTATCAGGAGTAAGATGTAAAATGTCTGAAAAGTGTAAAAAAATATGTAAAAATAATAAGACAAATTCCCTAATTAGGATCAGATGCATGGGGTAGTACTACATATTAGCTAAAGCGGAGCCCAGCTTGATGTGGGAAAAATGGAAGGCATCAGGTGCAATGTCTCACCCGGCGCTGAGGCAGGAGCAGCCCTATTGGACCACGGCAACAGCCCAGAGAGGGGTCAGGATTTCCAAAAGATAATGCATGTGAGGTGAATAATTAGGGGACACATCTGACCTGCACCAATCTGAAAAAATGTATGGCAATGTATAAGTATAACTAAGTAAATATATGAATAAATCGAGAAAAGGTGAGGATATTATATTATTTTTCCAGTGACTTCACTCATATAAAGTCCAATGACCAAAGCTTTTTCTTCTTTGCAACATATCCAACAGGCAAACAAGTTGAATGTTGAAACATAAGCAAACTCTTACAAACTGGGTACTGCCTACTTCACCCCAGTGCATAATGGCTGTAATGTATGCAGCTACTATTTTAGTTAATTTTAGCAACAGAGTTAGGTTAGACACACCATGGCAAAATCTTAGCTGATGTGGTAAAATGTTATAGCATTTACATTGCAGATATAATAAGTGTGCTAGGCCCGTTACAATACTATCCCATTTTACCCAATGCAAATACTGCAATTCTGACCTGCTTTCATTACAAAGTGTTTACATGCATAACACGGATATAAACACCATGGGGTCGATTTACTAAAGGCAAATAGGCAGTTCACCTTGCAAGGGAAATAGCACTTTGCAATGGAATTTTCCCCAGTGCTTAGTAAATGTGTTAGAATTTCACTTTGCAAAGAATACCCAATCACATGCAAGGGAAAAAAATTTTTTTTTGCAAATGATTGGGTGATGACAGTCAGCAGAGCTTCAGCTAATTTACTAAGCTCTGGGAAAAAATCCCTTGCAAAATTAGCAGTCTAATTGAATTTTTAGTATATCAACTCCAACTCCACCAACTCGTGCCCCAGACGACTTCACCTGTGATGAAATGCATAGGGCGGAGCAATGTGCTGACGTCATCGTGTGTCTCTGATCCTGGAAGTGTGGGTTGTCTGCTGTATGCCAGCTGGCGGGGATTTATTTTAAGGCGTTTTTTGCATTGTATGGATGTAAGTGCAATCTTATATTTTTAATGAAGTCATAAAAAGGTTTTATACTACGTGGAGCATCTTTTTCATGTCCTTGGGGGTGAGCCTTTGAGGATAATACAGAGATGAATATCACTGCCCAGACATCTGCTTCCAAAGGGACCCTAGAGGAGTACTACACTTAGACCTTGGTCAGGTTGTAAGACCACATGCTCTACTGACTTTTCTTTCTAGAAGGTCTTGCGAAGTTGGTAAGCTTCCATTCATTCCACAATGAGATGGTGGTGTCATGTCTTGGATTTATAATGGTGATGGATGTTTACTACACACATGGAATTCTTTGAATATACACTATGTAGCGCCATAACCCCTTGGGGCGGCTGGATTTCTCTGGGCTTACCAATTACCTCCTCCGCCTTGTAGCTCGTCGTTATTGTCTAGGGGTTCCCAGGGTTGATACCCAGTAACTGCGGAGACTGACACTAGAATTCCTTTTTAGGATTTTTATTTGCTTAAAACGTTGAACAGAAACACAGTCTCTCAGTTGGGAATTGAGGGTAAGGGTATAGAAGCTCAGGCACCTTGGAACTACTGACACTCAATAAATGTCTCTAGAAGATCCAGCGAGTAGCCACTCGCAACTGGATAACTCAAATGTTGGATAAATCCTTGTTTGTAGATCTAGCAGCCAACAAGTGATTTTAGCTTTGCAAAGTCTCTGCCACAGACTTGGTTGTGAAACTTTAAATGAACGAAAAAGTCTCTCACAGGAACTTAGTTGCAACTGAAGGATAGGTTAGGAACTTTTCTTACAGCACCAGTATCTTGCAGCCGGTCCGGCGATACCATAAGAAATGCGGATTCAGTTAGTGTCCTTACAGCTCAGCTTCCAGGCTCTTACCGAGCAGCCAGCTTTGTGCGTGGCCCTCCTCCGAAGAGTCCTCCCCTGGTCGCATGTAGAGTTGCTGGGCCTCTCCAAACCTGAGATGGCACCGGAACACTTTAGAATCTGCCTTCAGTTACTGCGCCTCGAACTAGCCAGTTCCGAGGCTCGGAAACGGATGGATCCGCACCCCAGTCCATGAGGGCCCCTGGGGCTGGTCAGGAGGACCAGGACCACGGAGTCAGCAGACACTCCTGGACTGGAATGGGACGGAACCCAGAACCACGTGACTTCAGCATCTTAAGTACCCTCTTCCCGGAATACACAGCGGCACAAACGCGCCCACTGATTGGCTCCGAGAGGAGATTGGTACCCAATGCGTCCAACCAGACTGTGTTCTAAGGCCTGTCACAGGTGCTCACCTCACCTATGAACAGGCAGAACCTCAATACAGTCCAGCCAAACTGATGCCAAAGCATAACCTAGAGCAATTAACCCCAACTATAGTTTTGAGCAAAAACTAAATTTACATACATAGAGTGTACTTTAGAAAAGTACCGGCGCTACACTATATCACCAAAAGTAATGGAACACCTGCTTTTACACACACATGAACTTTAATGACATCCCAGTCTTAGCCCGTAGGGTTCAATATTGAGTTGGCCCACCCTTTGCAACTATAACAGCTTCAATTCTTCTGGGAAGGCTGCCAACAAGGTTTAGGAGTGTGTCTATGGGAACTTTGACCATTCTTCCAGAAGCGCATTTGTGAGGTCAGGCACTGATGTGGATTAGAAGGCCTGGCTCGCAGTCTCCGCTCAAATTCATCCCTAAGATATTCTATTGGGTTGAGGTCAGGACTCTGTGCAGGCCAGTCGAGTTCCTCCACCCCAAACTCGCTCATCCGTGTCTTTCTGGACCTTGCAGACTGGGCCTGCAAAAAGGTTGGTGACTGCTGCTATGGGCTCTAGCCCCAAAACTTTTGCAGACCTAGCAACGCCCCTGATTTAAACTATACAGGAATTGGACTGTTATTTTTTTTATACTACTGTTGTACATTTTATTATTTTTAAATAGCTACTTAGTACTATTCTTTTACACTGCAGAGTGAATTAGAAATGTTATATATTGATGCTTGTACTGCTGGAGAGCTGTAGGACATATTTGGCGCTGAGTGGTGTATTATAGGCCTTTAATATACACCTTTTTTTATATAAAATAATATGCAAGGTGGTTGGAGGGAAGCTTCAGAATGGCAAAGATGTTTTTATTACAAACTATGTGAGCAGACTGCAGTTACTCTTTAATTTCCCTGACTGAACTATACTTGGTTTTGTTGTGGATTGGCAAATTTTTGAGCATATTATTTATGATCGTTATATAGTTATTTATTTATTTCTGTAATAGTACACTTTTAGATCACACTGCTGGTGACTGTCAAAATTATTATTTTAATTTTTTTGCTGTTTTTTTCAATTTGTTGTAGCGCAACTCTTTTTATGCTAATATATCAACTCCAATGTGTTAAGCTGCATTTGCAAAGTCAGTCCTAGAAGACGCAGGTATTTACTTGTGCACCCTGGTTTAGTTGCAAGCAGACTAGGCCAAATTGATCTTATGTTACATCATGAACCTATGCTGCCGGGCCAAAATGCAATGCACTATACAAAAAAATATAAATAAAATGAACCCTAAATTATGCCAATGCTGGCAGCTCCACAAAAGGACAGCAAAAGATTTTAAATGTGATGTAACCAGTTAAAAATATTATTATTATTATTATTATACAGGATTTATATAGCGCCAACAGTTTACGATGTAGAGGGGGGACAGCACAATTACAATACAGTTCAATACAGAAGGGACAGGAGGGCCCGGCTCGTAGAGCTTACATTCTAAAGGAAGGGCGTGGTGGCACAAAAGGTAATAGATGTGGGGAATGATGATGACTGCATGCAAAAAAGTTCAAGACACTTAAAAATGTGCTTTTGTACATACCCAATAAAGCTCTTTTCATATAGCCCTGGAATTATGTGATTCACATCAAACCCAGGATGAAGTTCCTTAAAAATAGATTAAAACACAGACACAGACATCCTCCACAGCTGAAAGACTGGGCAGCTCCAGTCAATGGTTGACTTGTTTAGGCTGCCAGTATTTCTCTTCTAGGGGAAGAGAGTAATCAGTGCAGTTACCTAGGAGAGCTACAGACTGAGAAGTCATACTGAGAATACACAGCGATTGGCTGTTCTGCTTTGCTACGGAGAAAATATACCATTATTTTCATCATCAAATAAGAAATAATGGTCAAACTAAGTGAATAAAGAGCTAGTGTTAGTCCTGGAAGAAATTCTGCTATATGTTGTGTGGATGATATATTTCTACAACGCCTCGACACAAAGCATTGAATAAAGAACACAGCCAGTCCTTTATGTACTGTCACTTCATCAGTCCACAGACACTCACTGTCATGGTCAAACAGGACACACATGGCTGTAGTCCCAGTTTTTTTCAGAAGACCTTACGTTATCCCTTTATTAGCAATTTCTTTAAAGTAAAGCCTCCTTCCCAACCATCTGAGAAAACTTGCTGAAGAGGAAATCGTTTATTCCAGAAGCTCTTTTATAGTAATAATTGTTCTCTGTAAAATACCTGTCTGAGAAGCTTTGGATGGTAGCTGGTAAAAAAAAAACTGTGGAATTTTGTTCGAAGGTTGTTGGCTCCAACTTGTCTTGCATACACACAGTCACACAAATGTTGGCCAACAATTGCGAACGTAGTGGCGTACAAGGCGTACGGTGAGCCGACAAAAAGGAAGTTCAATAGTCATGCGCCACTCTTTGGGCTCCTTCTGCTAATGTTGTGTAGCGCTGGCTCCTGACGAGCATGCGCTATGTGTTTTTGAAAGTTAATATTCCTGAAACCACAGTTGGGTTTTAGGGCTAATTCTGCTAAATTATGATTTCAGTATCAGTCTAGCTGGATTGCACTGAGTTCTACTTGGCCGCAGGTGTCGCTGTCACCGCCGGCAAGTATGAGAACGCAGTTTAGGTGGGTGTATTGGATGCCATTCTTCCTCTCGGAACCAGCCCAGTGTGAGTGTTTGCCCTGCTGTGAATTCTGGGAGGGGGTATTTAAGGTACTGAGATCATGTGTTTTGTTGTTCCGTTCCGGCCCAGAAGATATCTTCTGTCTGTTTGGTCCTGGTCCTCCTGACCAGCCCTCACGTCCCTCCTGGCCTGGGGTGCTGATCCATGCAATTCCAAGTCTCGGGGGTAGATAGGCCGTGGCGAAGCAACTGCGGGGACAGGCCTGAATGGATATTGGGGCCTAATGAGTCAAGAGTGTTCCGGTGCCGTCTCATTTAAGGAGAGGCCCAGCAACTGGAGGAGCATCCAGGGGAGGATTCTTCAGGAGAAGGCCATGCGCAAGGCTGGTTTCTCTGAAGGTGCCTGGAGGCTCAGTTGAAGGACACTTTATGGATCTACACTCATACGGTATCACCGGACCGGCTGGGAGATACTGGTACCATATGATAGCTCTCTAAATTTGTCCCTCAGTTACGCTAAAGTCTGTGGCATAGACTTTTCCTCAAGTGTTCTACATTCAAGTCTGTGGCAGAGACTTTTACTAAAGTGTTCTACAACCAAGTCTGTGGCAGAGACTTTTCTTTACTCAACACCGTGTCGGCTGCTAGGTCTAGTGAGAGGAGGTCTATCCGGGGGTTGTGATAATCCAGCTGTGAAACGATTATTCTCTGAAATTCTTCTATAAGAGACTTCCTATCATTGCAGTTCCAAAAGTACCGGAACTTTCATCCTAACCCTATATCCTACATTAAGAGACTGTGTTATCCTTTAAATAAATAACCCAAAAAAGGAAGATTCTTTGTCAGTTTCTACATTTCTTTGGGCCATCTACCATGGGAACCCCTAGACGGAGACGAGGTAAAGAAGGTAACGGTAAGCCCAATAAAAACAGCAGCTCCTTCGGGGGTCAGTGCTACAGTTGTGTTTGGTGAGCATTGATTCCAAGCATGCGTGGACTTTTGTGCAACGGACTTTTGTACAAATGATCGAAAATTTGAGAACCTGCTAGCCAACATTTGTTGTTGGAAAATCCGATCGTGTGTACGGGGCATAAAGCTGCTTACTTAATTTAGAGAAATAAAATGAAACCCAATCAGCTTTGCTGCAAGTCACATCAATGCTGCTGGATATGCAGCACAAGGAAGCTTTCTACTGAGACTGATGCAACCAACTGATGTCTTCCTGGGTGGGCTAAACCTTTAATGGAAATTCCATGACATAAGTTACCAGTCCTCACCCTCTGCCACACTTACTATAAAAATAGAATTACAAGAATGTTATTGTTAATACTGTTATTAATATTAAAAGTAATAATGGAATAATAGTATAACACTTATGGGTAGAAGTGTGCAGTAGGTGCCCTGGATACCCGATGAGAAGGATATAAAGGGTAATTGCACTTTGTTTTTATAGGTATTTGAAAGTTAATAAAATGTTAAATAAGAAGGTTCTGTGAGCAGAGCCAAATTTCTGCATTGCCAACATAAGCTTCAGCCAGGAACAGCAGGGCTGTCAGGGGTGGCACACTATCATCCACACATCATATGGCTGACTGTCAGTAAAACATTTCTATTTATAATAAAAGGTTCCACACTACTGGCCTGTCTACCAGTTCAATCTGACTGGGTCTGTATTACTGCTGTCCCTGCACAGTATGAGCATTTTGTTGCTGCAATAGTGTACTGTGTGCACATTTTACCTATTCAGTTTTTATGCATCCAGATCTAAACTGATAGAGGAGCATTCTTCCAGTTGTCAGTTCTAGGTGTACTAATACAGACTGTGAAGAATATCTCTTTTTTTTTCCACTCAGCCCCCAGCCTTGGTATGCCTTACTGGGTTCTGACATCCGATAATGTTAGCGTGATACTAATGCCACGTACACACGATCGGGAATTCCGCCAGCAAAAGTCAGATGAGAGCTTTTGGTCGGAAAATGTGACCGTGTGTATGATCCATCGCACTTTTGCTGGCGGAATTCCAGCCACCAAAAGATTGAGAGCAGGTTCTCAATTTTTCGGTCTGAAAAAGTTTTGATCGGAAATTCAGATCGTCTGTACCAATTCCGACGTGCAAAATTCCTACACATGCTCAGATACAATTTGACGCAATGCTCGGAAGCATTGAACTTAATTTTCTTGGCTCGTTGTAGTGTTGTACATCACCGCGTTCTTGACGGTCGAAAGTTCAGCAAACTTTTGTGTGACCGTGTGTATGCAAGCCAAGCTTGAGTGGAATTCCGTTGGAAAAACCATCCAATAATTTTCCGACGGAAAATCCGCTTGTGTGTACGTGGCATTAGACTAACCACATAACTGAGATAGCAGGAGGCAGCTCAAGACTGGTCTTAGAGGGGCGAAAGGTATACATTTGGTGGTGTTTCTCAGCTACATAGAGCCATGGGCTGGGAATTACAGACATAATCATATTCATTACGTTAAAAAAAATAAAAATTTGGTGGTAGAACAATAGATTTGTATGAACCAACTACACAACACTGAGAAGGATGCATTCAATGAAGCCTATTGTAAGGTCCCATCCTAGAGGAACCTAGTTCTTTTAGGATTTCCTCGTTCACAGGGAGGCAGCTATCCGATTGGAAGCTGGAACCACATGTGGCTCTGCCTGACCAAAGATGGTAGCCAATTTAAGACCCTGGCCCTTTGGTTTGGCTCGCATTTTGCGAGTGGCTAGAGTAGAATCAGCTCACCCCTTTGTCAAGGGCAGTGCTAAGAGTTAGGGAAAGGTTCAAGAGGAGTAGGGAAAGTGCAGGGGCACACCATCCTTCCTGGAAGCCTTTCCGTTTGGGCACAGAGTGGCCAGGCAGCATTCTGCTCCTCAAGACAGATGCTGTCGGCAGTGCCGGGACAAGGTCATCCGGTGCCCAGGGCAAAGATGCCAAACAGGGCCCCCCCCCTAGGTGGAGTAGCAGGAGGGGTGGGGTCAATAACGATGCATGCAGCATGCCTCACCAAAACATGTAACATAGAATGTGTACCACTGTTAAACCTATATCTCATATGAATAATGGGGAAATGTCCCTGTATCAGTGTAACAATAAGATGCTCCCATTGGTGGTGTCACTGGAAGGAAAAATGTGTCTGTTAATGGTGTAGTGGTGTAAGTCTAGAGTCCCCCTTCTTTCTTAGATAAGGGTCCTAAGTGCCCCCCCCCCCCCTGCATAGAGTTCCCCCTTTCATTAGGTTCTCTAGAGCCCCCCCCCCTTATATCAGGGTCACCAGAGTTCCCCAGTTACAGCAGAGCCCCCCCTTTCAATATCAGATTCCCCACCTCACATCAGAGTCCCAAAAGTCCCCCTCCCTTTATATCATGGTCCCCAGAGATCCCACTCCCATCACTGCAGCAAACAGTTACAGGACAGACAGATGGAAGCCAGGGCGATGGGACTCGACAGGTCTGCAGTAGGGAGCTCCATTCTCCTTTGAAAATCAGAGCCTGGGGGCAGGGCAACCAACCACTAGTACTGACAGGCAATGAGTGGCGCCGGTGGGCGGAGAGTGGATGCTGTCTGTCACCTCTTATCGCTGGGACACTATGTAGTATTTGTGCAGAATGCTCGGGGCAGGGGGAACACCCACCCAAAAGCCATTACTGTCTCCTTTAGCAGAAGCAGGGCACTGAATGCTGTGACAGCGACATAGGCGTGCACAGCCTATTGCATTATGGTGTGCACCCCAAAGCTCAAACACACATGCTTGTGTATATATATATATACAGTATCTCACAAAAGTGAGTACACCCCTCACATTTTTGTAAATATTTTATTATATCTTTTCATGTGACAACACTGAAGAAATGACACTTTGCTACAATGTAAAGTAGTGAGTGTACATCTTGTATAACAGTGTACATTTGCTGTCCTCTCAAAATAACCCAACACACAGCCATTAATGTCTAAACCGATGGCAACAAAAGTGAGCACACCCCTAAGTGAAAATGTCCAAATTGGGGCCGATTAGCCATTTTTCCTCCCCGGTGTCATGTGACTCATTAGTGTTACAAGGTCTCAGGTGTAAATGGGGAGCAGGTGTGTTAAATTTGGTGTTATCGCTCTCACTCTCTCATACTGGACACTGGAAGTTCACCTTGTGGCAAAGAACTCTCTGAGGATCTGAAAAAAAGCATTGTTGCTCTACATAAAAATTACCTGGCCTTTAAGAAGATTGCCAAGACCCTAAAACTGATCTGCAGCACGGTGGCCAAGACCATACAGCCGTTTAACAGGACAGGTTCCACTCAGAACAGGCCTCACCATGGTCAATTAAAGAAGTTGAGTGCACGTGCTCAACATCAAATCCAGAGGTTGTCTTTGGGAAATAGAAGTATGAGTGCTGCCAGCATTGCTGCAGAGGCTGAAGGGGTGGGAGGTCAGCCTGTCAGTTCTCAGACCATACACCACACACTGCATCAAATTGGTCTGCATGGCTGTCGTCCCAGAAGTAAGCCTCTTCTAAAGATGATGCACAAGAAAGGTTTGCTGAAAACAAGCAGACTAAGGACATGGATTACTGGAACCATGTCCTGTGGTCTGATGAGACCAAGATAAACTTATTTGGTTCAAATGGTGTCAAGCGTGTGTAACAGCAACCAGGTGAGGAGTATAAAGACAAGTGAGTCTTGCCTAAAGTCAAGAATGGTGGTGGGAGTGTCATGGTCTGGGGCTGCATAAGTGTCATTGAGGGAACCATTAATGCCAACATGTACTGTGACATACTGATCCCCTCCTTTTGGAGACTGGGCAGCAGGGCAGTATTCCAACATGATAACGACCCCAAACACACCTCCATGATGACCACTGCCTTGCTAAAGAAGCTGAGGGTAAAGGTGAACTGGCCAAGCACTTCTCCAGACCTAAACCCTATTGAGCATCTGTGGGACATCCTCAAACGAAAGGTGTAGGAGTGCAAGGTCTCTAGCATTCGCCTGCTCTGTATTGTCATCATGGAGGAGGGGAAGAGGACTCCAGTGTCAACCTGTGAAGCTCTGGTGAACTCCATGGCCCAGAGGGTTAAGGCAGTGCTGGAAAATAATGGTGGCCACACAAAATATTGACACTTTGGGCCCAATTTGGACATTTTCACTTAGGGGTGTACTCACTTTTGTTGCCAGTGGTTTAGACATTAATGGCTGCGTGTTGAGTTGTTTTGAGGGGACAGAAAATGTACACTCTTATACAAGCTGTTCACTCACTACTTTACATTTTAGCAAAGTGTCATTTCTTCAGTGTTGTCACATGAAAAGATATAATAAAATATTTACAGAAATGTGAGGGGTGTACTCACTTTTGTGAGATACTTTATATATATATATATATATATATATATATATATATATATATATATATATATATATATATATATATATATATATTAATAAAAGTATTGGGACACCTGCCTTTACACGCACATGAATTTTAATGGCATGCCAGTCTTAGTCCGTAGGGTTCAATATTGAGTTGGCCCAACCTTTACAGCTATAACAGCTTCAAGTCTTCTGGGAAGGCTGTCCACAAGGTTTAGGAATGTGTCTATGGGAATGTTTGACCAATCTTCCAGAAACGCATTTGATGATATTGGATGAGAAGGCCTGGCTCGCAGTCTGCGCTCTAATTCATCCCAAAGGTGTTCTATCAGGTTGAGGTCAGGACTCTGTGTGGGTTAGTCAAGTTCCTCCACCCCTAACTCGCTCATCCATGTTATTATGGACCTTGCTTTGTGCACTGGTCCAAATCATTTGGTGGAGGGGGGATTATGGTGTGGGGTTGTTTTTCAGGGGTTGGGCTTGGCCCCTTAGTTCCAGTGAAGGGAACTCTTAAGGCATCAGCATACCAAGACATTTTGGACAATTTCATGCTCACAACTTTGTGGGAACAGTTTGGGGATGGCCCCTTCCTGTTCTAACATGACTGCGCACCAGTGCACAAAGCAAGGTCCATAAAGACATGGACTTGGCAACGGTGGTGGAAAATGAATTTCAAGTGCAAAAATTCACATTATAATACTAACTAAAACATAAAATTAAGTGTAACAATCTAAAAAATAAAAATTCCAAAGTGCTATAATGGTGGAAACCTCCCAACTTAAAATCTGCTGCACTTGAAGTTAATCTGTATAGAAAATATCTATAGGAGGGTTTTCCCCCATCCCTGCTAAGTTTCATTTTATACAGTATGTCTTGTTTTCAGTTTGATGTGTATTATATGTGAAGTTGCGTATCACAGAGACCGGTATTGTGGTAATATCGAGGTTTATTGAGATTTCCATACATTAGTGCAGTGGTTCCCAACTTCTGTCCTCAGGACCCACTAACAGGCCAGATTTTAAGTATTACCTTGGGGAGATGCAGACTAGAATACTGCAATCACTGAGCAGCAAATGATAACATCAGTGATGTATTTCAGTGTAGCGGGGTCGTTCCCCTTTTAGGGGAGAAGACTACATTCCCCATAATTCCCCAGGCTCCCGGGAGGCTGTTGGTTTCCGCCCGAGAGACTGCTGGGGGAGGGGATAAAAGGGAAGAGGAGAGACCGCCTCTTCCTCTTCTGACTGGGCTGGTGACGCAGAGACTTGCAATTGAGGAGACACCTGTGCGGACCGGGACTGCTGAAGGCCTGAAGCCTGGGCCTTGCAGCAGGTGGAGAGAGACTCTCACCCCTCAGTGTCAGCAGCAGTGGAGCGGAGATTCTTCCCTACAGACGGTCGGTCGGAGAGAGGACCGGAGCGCAGGGGCTGTGACGGAGGAGGCCGGACGCCGCCATTGGAGGTCTCAGAGCTGAGGACGGTACCCCAGGATTGGTGAGCGAGCTGAAAGGCTCATCATACTGTTACATTCACTTCTATGCCTATTGAACTGCCAAGGCACAGTTTACCTCAGAGCAGCAGATGTTACTTTCTGTGGATTACAAATACACCATTTAAAGCTACATGTGCACCACCTCTACAGTTCTCTTGCCGGTGAAGAATACTGTACTTATTCAAGGACTGAGCTCTATTGCTAGGGATCAGGCCTGATCCATTAGATAGTCGCAGTTAGATTTGTTGTACCTCAGAGGTGCATAGTAGACGGTCGCACACGTGGCGCTCCGTTCCCCATTGCTATTTTGAGTCATATATGTGTACATGTTAAAGTGCATATTGCAGGGACCTGCTAATGTGTTGTAAGTCAAATGTTTGATGCATGCTACTATTTCTTTTCATATTACCAAAGTAAAGCCAGTTATTCTTATCTCAGCAGTCTGCTTGTGGGTTTGAGTCCATTGCACTTAGAGTATAAGTGAGATTTATACGTGCATAGATACATACCCCTTTACTAACTGTGCCAGAGCGGGTAGAGAAAATTGCCGGGGGTTGGTGGAGCTGTACTCAGGGACCCAAAACAAACTTGCGGCCCTCTTAACTGGGGGTATCGCTACACGTGGGGGCTTGTAATCCGGGATCCTGAGACAGCGGGAAAAGCCGCCAGAAGGTACCGGCATGGACCCGACCGAAGTGGGACGGTGGTCCACAATATGGGGCACTGATCCAGCCGAAATAGCAGTCATTGAACTGCCAGGGATATGGCAGGAAGAGGCAGTCAAGCAGCTCATAATGTCCCTATCCCCATGCCACAAGTCACGGATAATGGACATGAGAATTGATGCCGGGTATACATACGCCCTAGTAGAATGGCAGGAAGAGACTCCAGAGCAGTTCAGGAGCCAAAGCATACGAGCATTGGATGGTCAGACCTATCAATTGCTGCATGCGCTGCCGCGCAAGGGAGACTATTCTCCAGTGAAAACTATGCTATCCCCAAAGAAGGAAGAGCAGAAGGGCGCGGAAAGTCCCGCACCCGCACAGACCACTCTTAGTGCAGAACTGTGCGCTGTCCTGGGGGAGATAGTGACTCAGTGCAGAAGAGACCCCGGGGATTACCCAATGTCGGGATACAGGAAACTCCGGATATTTTCAGGGAGGAAACCTGTACCCTCGGGTGAAGAGGGATTTGAAGAGTGGTTAGATGGTGCCACACAGGCCTTAGAAGAATGGGAGGTCCCAGAAGGTAGAAAGAAGCAAAGGATTGTTGAAAGCCTAAAAGGGCCTGCCTTAGAGGCCATACGCAACCTGAAGACAAGCAAAAAGGATTGCACTGCCCAGGATTACATAGACATCCTGGAAAGTGTGTTTGGTGGGACAGAAAAAGTCACAGAGCTCACCTATCAACTGGAACACTGTTACCAGAAGACAGGAGAGAAGTTATCGGAGTACATGGGACGTATAGACAAGATCCTGCATAGGATTATCCTGAAGAAGGGGATAGATCCGGGGAAGGTAGATGAAGCCCGTGCCCAGCAGGTGATGAGGGGAGCCCAACCCCTGGACCCTGTCGCACTAATACTACGCACCTGGCAGGATGGGAAGAGCCTGGACTACCCTGATCTCATTCGAATGGTCAGAGAAGAAGAGGCCATGTTGGAGGAGAAACGGGAAAAACAGGTGATGGGGTCTACAAACTTCCAGTGGCCACGGTCAGGTCGGCCTTAACCCCTGAAAGAGAGACAGAAGTAGATGCCCTGAAATTGCAGATGTCCCAGATGATGGAGATACTGACATCCTTAGTTGCGAAAGAGACGCCCAGTCCCAAGAAAGAAGCAAGCAGGAGGGAATTATTTCCAACTGTTTCAGCACCAGCATCCCCACCTGACCAAAGAGAGATGATCTGTTTTAATTGTGGGGGAATTGGCCATATTGCAGCTGTATGTGCCAGTCCGAAGAGGAAGAAAACAGATAGCCGCCAGCCGGCGGGAAACGCCAAAGGGCCCCGGTGAAGGAGTCAACCGGGTGCCCATCACCTTCAGTGAGCTCCAAGAAGCATAACGGGAAAAGAAAGCGAGGAGATCAAACCCCTCGGAAGGAATCCAGGGATCCTCAACCAAGGTACACTCCAGTGAAAGGGGGCAAGACCCCTCCGAAGAGACACAGTACTCCCAAGCGAGAACCCTTAAAAGTGAGAGATAACAATGTCCCTCAACGGGTTCACACTCCCACTAAGAGGGAGAAAATTAATGCATACCAGGCTCAAGAAAGGATCAAGTGCAGATCAAGTGAGAAGGAAAAGACTCCAAAGAAGAAGGTAGCATTAACTCGGCCCTACCCAGAAGAGCTAGTTGGCCCATCTCCTACTGTACCTATCCAGGTGGAAGGAATATACACAAAGGGTCTCTTGGACACTGGAGCACAAGTGACCCTATTGTACAGGGACTTCTATGACAGATACCTGAGTCATCTGCCCATACAGAAGATAGAGGAATTGGAGATACGGGGACTGGGAACTCAGAGTTTCCCCTATGATGGATACCTACCCATACGGTTGACCTTTGACCCATCCGTAGCTGGGAAGACTGAAGTGTTTGACACCTTAGCAGTGGTGTGTCCCCGCCCACCAGGAACCAGCAAGACGTCCCTGATTATAGGGACGAACACGGACCTAGTCAGAAGGCTTCTGACCCCCCTGGTGAAGAAAGAGAATCTTTCAGCTCCCAAGATCCATCCCATGCTAAAGGCAGCCTACCAGCGGTTGGTCCTAGAGCAGAAGACCACAAGTGAGGGGATAGGCAGGGTATGGAGGCTTGGAAAAGAAGGAGCGGTGTTACAACCTGGAGAGGTGACCTGCATGAGAGCCACGGTGAAACTTAATTGGGAGCAGCCTGGCCCCTTTGTAATGTTGGAACCCGACCCAATGGAGGGTCACTCAGGTCTGGAAGTGATACCAGAAGTAATCTCATTGAAGGACCTGAAGAAGGCTAGAGGAAGAATCCCTGTCAGTGTGAGGAACCCCACGGAGCAGCCCGTGGAGATCCCTGCCAGGATGCTTCTGGGACAGGTGAGTCCTGCTGTCCCAGTTGGCTGGTCAGAAGTGAAGGGGACGGGTGAAGGAGAAGATGTTTGGAAGAAACTCTCCATGGAAAACCCAAACCTACCTGGAGCTTGGAAAGAGAGAGCCAAGGCCCAGCTGACCAGATGGGAGAAGATTTTCTCTAAAGATGAGTTTGATGTGGGGTGTGCGAGGAGTGCCACCCATCGAATCCGCATGCAAGAGGACAAGCCATTCAGAGAAAGAGTCAGGCGAGTCCCGCTAGCAGATCTGGAGGATCTGAGGGAGCAGCTTGCGGAACTGAAGAAGACGGGAGTGATTCGGGAGTCCAGAAGCCCCTATGCCTCCCCAATTGTGGTAGTCAGGAAGAAGAATGGGTCATTGAGGCTCTGCATTGACTACAGAACTCTCAACAGGAGGACCATTCCTGACCAGTACACCACGCCAAGGATAGAGGATGCCTTACAGAGTTTATCTGGAGCTAAGTGGTTCAGTGTGATGGACCTCAAGAGTGGGTATTACCAAATCCCCATGCATCCAGAAGATAGAGAAAAGACTGCCTTCATAACCCCAGTAGGATTCTTTGAGTTCAACAGGATGCCTCAGGGACTATCTGGAGCTCCTGCTACTTTTCAACGCCTTATGGAAAGGACTGTTGGAGACATGAACCTCATAGAAGTCCTTGTGTACCTGGACGATGTCATTGTCTTTGGAAAGACGTTGGAAGAACATGAAGCCAGATTGGAGAAAGTACTGAAGAGGCTCAGTGAAGAGGGACTCAAACTTTCCCCCGAGAAGTGTCGGTTCTATCAGTCTTCTGTGAACTATCTGGGACACATAGTGTCTGAAAAAGGAGTGGCTACAGACCCTGAGAAGTTGGAGGCAGTTACTTCGTGGCCAAGACCCACAACAGTTACAGAACTTCGGTCTTTCTTGGGGTTCTGCTCCTACTACCGCAGGTTTGTGGATGGGTTTGCCCGCATTGCAAAGCCCCTAAACGAGCTGCTCAAGACAGAAGGAGAGGAAGATGGCTTGGGGCCTAGGAGGCCCGGTGAGTCGGTCCAAGACCAATGGAACTCAAGGTGTGAAGAGGCTTTCAGAACCTTGAAGAGAAGTCTCACCATAGCCCCAGTTTTGGCCTATGCTGACCCCACTAGACCATATGAGCTACATGTTGATGCCAGCCATGAGGGCCTAGGTGGAGTACTCTACCAGGAGTATGAAGACCAGCTGCGACCAGTGGCCTATGTGAGCCGGAGCCTGACCCCCTCCGAGAAGAACTACCCCACCCACAAGTTGGAGTTCTTAGCCCTCAAATGGGCAGTAGTTGACAAACTGAAAGACTATCTGTATGGGGCCGAGTTTACTGTAAAGACAGATAACAACCCCTTGACCTATCTATTCACCACCGCCAAGCTGGATGCAACTGGACACAGATGGTTGGCGGCGTTGTCAGGATTCAATTTCAGCCTCAAGTACAGGCCAGGGGCTGGAAATAGGGACGCAGATGCCCTGTCCCGAAGATCCCATGTCATGGTCGATGACTGGGAAGACTGGACCCAAGTGGCACCAGAAGGAGTGCGAGCCCTTTGTCAAGGGGCTGAACTCCAAGCCAGAGGAGGATCCAGAGCTGAAGAGATAGGAGTTACCACAGTGGGAGTCCCAAAGTGTTACTGTGGGGTAACTCAATTAGAAGAAGAGTGCCTGCCGAAGCTGTCCAAGAAGGAGTTAAGGTGTGACCAATTGGAAGACCCCATGGGGAGATTGGTCCTGGAAGCCCTGGAAAACCAGAGTCCAGAGGGACTTCGCCTTCACCCTTCCAAAGAAGCTCGCCTACTGAGGAGAGAGTTGGACAAGTTACAGGTGCATCAGGGAGTGGTCTACCGAAGGGGCCCCTCTGATAGCTCAGAAGATAGGTGGCAGTTGTTTCTCCCCGAAAAGCATCGAGAGACCGTGCTGATTGCATTACATGACCAGCATGGTCACTTGGGAGCAGAGAGAACCTTCCAACTTATCAGAGACCGGTTTTATTGGCCCTGCATGAGGGCCGAAGTGGAGGAGTATTGCCATTCCTGTGCAAGATGCATTCAGAGAAAGACTTTACCCCATCAAGCTGCCCCAATGGGCCATCTACAGAGTCAAGGCCCAATGGATCTGGTATGCATTGATTTTCTCTGCCTTGAACCCGATTTGAGTGGATTGGGAAATGTTCTGGTGGTAACCGACCATTTCACCCGTTATGCTCAGGCTTTCCCAACCAAGGACCAGAAGGCCTCTACAGTAGCTAAGGTACTTTTGGAGAAGTACTTTGTTCATTATGGACTACCACAGAGAATCCATTCAGATCAAGGAAGGGACTTTGAGAGTCGCCTGATCAGGAAGCTACTAGATTCTCTGGGAGTAGAGAAGACTAGAACCACACCATATCACCCTCAAGGTGATGCCCAGCCTGAAAGGTTCAACAGGACCCTATTGAACATGTTGGGAACTTTAGAAACAGAGAGGAAGCAACACTGGAGCCAACACATTTCAGCTCTAGTACATGCTTACAACTGTACAACCAGTGATGTGACGGGTTTCTCTCCTTACCGACTTATGTTTGGGAGAGAAGCAAGATTGCCAGTGGATTTGGCCTTTGGCATTTCCTTAGACCATGCCTCTGCTGCCTCCCACAAAGGATATGTGGACAGACTGAGGCACAGTTTGAAGATAGCTTACGAGAAGGCTCAGGCGGCCTCTGACCAGAGGGGGGCCCGAAATAAGAAGAACTTTGATTTGAAGGTTCGAGTACAGGACCTACAGCCTGGGGACCGTGTACTGTTACGCAATCTAGGGATCCCTGGAAAACACAAGCTTGCTGATAGATGGAGATCAGAGCCATATATCATCTGTAGAAAGCTACCTGGATTGCCTGTCTACAAGTTGAAACCAGAAGGGAGAGTGGGGCCTTTGAGGACCTGGCATAGGAATCACTTGCTCCCACTCACTGAAGCAGTCAGAATACCTCCAGCAAGAGACGTACCTGAATCTGTTTCCATTCTGGATACCCCCAGACCCAATACTCGGTCTCAAACATCCCAAGCTAGGGGTGGACAGGACCCCCAACCAGCAGAAGAAGAAAGAGGAGAACTTGAATGGCTATGGCCTTCCTCAACTCCAGGAAATTCCGCCATAGACCTTCCACCTACTGAAGATGTGGAAGATAAAACATTGAACCCAGAAGCTACAGAGTTTGTTCCATTCAGTGTTGTGCCTGAGTGCTGGGAAGATATCCCTGGTCTCTACTCAGAAGAAGAAGAAGTAGATGTTCCAGAACCAGGGATGTTGCCAGAATGTGTTCCTGAGGAAGAGCCTGTGGCACCAGAACCTGAAGTCCCAAGAGAACAGAGAGCTCGCAGAGTTGTGAAGCCTCCCAAGAAGTTAACTTACCCCCAAATGGGAAAAAGTTCAGAGGACTCTGTTACCACAGCAAGGAGAAGTGCTGAACGCCCTGACCCATCCACTGTTCATTTGGTGGAGGGCAACCCCAGCTCACTCTCTGGCACAGTTAAACAGGTCGCCCACACTGAATTGACCTGTAGACAGGACAGCTCCCCATCTTATGCTAATTGGTGGGAAGCTCCCCTGTCTGAATTATGTGAACGTGTTGTCTCCAAGAAAGCTTGTAGATTGAACAATGTCTTTGGGGACCAAAGATTCAAAGTGGGGGGAGTGTGTAGCGGGGTCGTTCCCCTTTTAGGGGAGAAGACTACATTCCCCATAATTCCCCAGGCTCCCGGGAGGCTGTTGGTTTCCGCCCGAGAGACTGCTGGGGGAGGGGATAAAAGGGAAGAGGAGAGACCGCCTCTTCCTCTTCTGACTGGGCTGGTGACGCATAGACTTGCAATTGAGGAGACACCTGTGCGGACCGGGACTGCTGAAGGCCTGAAGCCTGGGCCTTGCAGCAGGTGGAGAGAGACTCTCACCCCTCAGTGTCAGCAGCAGCGGAGCGGAGATTCTTCCCTACAGACGGTCGGTCGGAGAGAGGACCGGAGCGCAGGGGCTGTGACGGAGGAGGCCGGACGCCGCCATTGGAGGTCTCAGAGCTGAGGACGGTACCCCAGGATTGGTGAGCGAGCTGAAAGGCTCATCATACTGTTACATTCACTTCTATGCCTATTGAACTGCCAAGGCACAGTTTACCTCAGAGCAGCAGATGTTACTTTCTGTGGATTACAAATACACCATTTAAAGCTACATGTGCACCACCTCTACAGTTCTCTTGCCGGTGAAGAATACTGTACTTATTCAAGGACTGAGCTCTATTGCTAGGGTTTAGGCCTGATCCATTAGATAGTCGCAGTTAGATTTGTTGTACCTCAGAGGTGCATAGTAGACGGTCGCACACGTGGCGCTCCGTTCCCCATTGCTATTTTGAGTCATATATGTGTACATGTTAAAGTGCATATTGCAGGGACCTGCTAATGTGTTGTAAGTCAAATGTTTGATGCATGCTACTATTTCTTTTCATATTGCCAAAGTAAAGCCAGTTATTCTTATCTCAGCAGTCTGCTTGTGGGTTTGAGTCCATTGCACTTAGAGTATAAGTGAGATTTATATGTGCATAGATACATACCCCTTTACTAACTGTGCCAAAGCGGGTAGAGCAAATTGCCGGGGGTTGGTGGAGCTGTACTCAGGGACCCAAAACAAACTTGCGGCCCTCTTAACTGGGGGTATCGCTACATCAGTTTTCTTGCAAACCTGGCCTGTTACTGGGACCTGAGGACAGGAGTTGACAACCACTGCATTAGAGGGTTCCACCATTATTGTTAAGTTATTGATCAGTAAGTTAGTGCTGAGCTTTTTTTTTGTGTTGTAGGAACACGTAGCAGTGCTTAATGGCAGGCCTTTTGCTGACACTTTTTTTTTATCTCCAGTAGTATACTTGGACAATGTACCTGGCTGCTGAGTTCATCTCCTCATCCCTGCACTCAGTGCACTGATTGGCAGCACTGTTGGCACTCATAGGCTGCACTGATGGGCACTGATTGGCAGCACTGATGGGTACTGATTGACAGCACTGATGGGCGGCTTTGATTGGCAGCACTGAGGGGCACTGATAGGTGCCACTGATTGGTGGCACTGATTGGTGGCACTGATTGGCAGCACGGATGGGCACTGCTTGATGGCACTAATAGGCAGCAATGATGGGCACTTATAGGCACAATTGATTGGCATTGATTGGCAGCACTGATTGGCACTGATAGGCATCACTGATGGGCCCTGACTGGCATTGATAGGTGGCACTGATTGGCAGCACTAATGGCACTGATAGGCTACACTGATTGGCACTAATAGCTGTTCGGTTCTGCCCACCCCCGACATCACCTAGAATGCAGGGGGAGAGACATTACATGACAGTTTCATCCAATCTGCTCAATGTGAAACTGTCTCACAGGCAGCGTGGGCTAAACATTGTTTGGATGCAGCCCTTCACAGCAGCCCAGTGGGCAGATCTTGGGAGACAGCCAGCATGCGGCTAACCAAACACGCATCGCTAATGCCGTGGAGATTTTCCTGCATGTAAGTGCCACTGGAAATCTGGTGCCCCCCCAACCACAAAAGACTCTTCCCAGGGCAAGTACCCCCCCCCGTACCATCCCTGGCTGTTGGCCCCTCTGGTCCATCACTCTACTGCTTCTTTGCGCTGTTACAACTTGTGAGTGCTCCCAGTTGGGTTGCCTTCCCTCCAGGCCTGTTGAATTGCTGAATTTCTGTTGCAATATATTCTTGTTACTGCATCTGGACCAAATGGTGCCATAGAACAAGGCAAAACCCAACATGGGCTGAAGCCTGTCACACAAAGCTAGACTGGTCTCAGGTGACTGCTTCCCCTAACTCTGCTGTTAGTGGAGTTCATTAGAATTTCCTGGCAAAAAGGGTAGCATAAAAGTTTTTGATTTTTATAATTTTTTGTTGTGCAAAAGCTTTCATCAGTGCACCCATTTCTATGAAGGTTATCATTTATCCAGGTCAAGGTATAGTGGGTAGTAGTTAGTCACATTCAATTAGACTTGAAGACATTCCAGATGCTCCCCCTCCCTCTCCCAAAACAGTACCTCGGTAAACTAAGAGCTATTATAATGAATTTCATATGGAATTACAAAAAACATAGAATCTCCCTCCAAGTTCTAAAACAAGACAAAAGTCAGGGCGGTCTGGCGGTCCCAGACATAGAAAGTTACTACCATGCTATAGCACTATTAAGAATCGCAGAATGGGGTAAAATAGGTAACACTAAAAGATGGGTTAGTTTGGAGGAAGCACTGAGTGAAGCTAGGCTGGGGAAGATTGTGTGGAATCCTCCGAAAAGCCGGACACTGGGAGAAAAAACACATATAATCACCATCACGACTTTGAAAATTTGGGACAAAATATATAAAATATTCAACAAAAATTATAATTCGCCACTTATAGCACTTAAAGAAAATCCTTTTTTCCCGCCAGGGTTAAAAGAAATAGGAGGTGATTGGATTAGAAAGGACTGCACGAGACTAGGGGAAGTTATTAGCAAGGGGAAGGTTATGACATTGCACGAGTTACAGAATAATGAGGCTTTCTCCATAGATGGATGGCGGCATCGCCAGCTAACCCACTTTGTGGGCTCTCTTCCTAGCCCATTAAGGGAGGCTAAGGATCTAACAAAATTAGAGAAAATCTTTACGGCAGAATGTTCAAAAAAAAGAATATCCAGAATATATAAACTGTTATTAGAAAGAGATAGACCGGAGATGCCGCCATACCTTACCAAATGGGAAAGCGAACTAGGAACACAATTAGAAATAGGCACAAGTAAGAAAATTTTAAAATTAGCACATGGGTCAGCGGTAGATGCGAGAACTGCAGAAACAAACTTTAAGTGCATGGCTAGGTGGTATAGAACCCCAGACAGGGTCAGCAATTTCCAGGCGGATACATCTGCGAACTGTTGGAGGGGGTGTGATCAAAGGGGCACAATGGGTCATTTATGGTGGGGGTGTCCTAAAATCAAAAAATTTTGGGAGACTATCCTAAAATACATAAAAGAAATAACAACGATCGAGGTAAAAAATGACCCTTGGGTGGCACTTATGCATGCCACATCCAAGGAAATTAAACAATATAAAGGCTCATTGATTCCCCATCTGCTTAACGCGGCTAAAAAGGTAATTCCAAGGAGGTGGAAGGACAAGGAAAGCCCACCCTTATGGGAATGGGTTGACGCAGTGGAGTCCACTTACATGATGGAATGTGTGTTGTACACCGGGGAGGAGGACAGAGAGGCCACGAGGGCTAGATGGGAGAGTTGGAGAAAATTCAAGAGGTCTTGGAGCTACAGGAGGCTTTGCGAGTGCAGCCGTGACAACTGATGATCCCTGGGGGTGAAGCCGAAAAGAGATCTAGCCACGGAAAGGCAGACCCTAAGGGTCGGAGAAGATACTGGGGAGAAAGGGCCACCTTACAACAACAAAACAGCGGACGGGGACGGGGAGGGCGGGGGCAGGGGGGGGACAGGGGGGAGGGGGGGGGGGGGGAATAAAAATAAAAACCCCCAGGGGGGTTAACTGGAAGAGTGATGGAACGGGATTTAGGATAAAGGAAGCGGAGGGGGAGTGGAGGCTGGGTGGGATCTCGGATGTATATATGTATTTTTGGGCTTTGTAAACTTCATGGATGCCCGACTCAGGACCCCTATCCCCCCCAACTCCAGGGGAAAAAAAAAAAAAAAAAAAAAGGTGAGAATGAAACAATCCACTAATGATGCTAAGACAATTAGAGGGATGGAGATGCGGGCATAGCTGACACTCACCCACGAATATTCTTCCTGAAGTGAAAAAAAAAAAACAAAAAAAAAAAACAATTAGACTTGAAGACATTTTGCTGTTCATCCAAATAGCTTCTTCAGTTCTAAGTATCGGGAACATACCCCCAGTATTTATAGCCACATGGGGTCACATTAATCCACACACAATGTCAATAGGAGGTGTACCATCAGTGGATTAACTCTGTAAATATAGCTGAAAGAAATCTGTACTGACAAAATGTGGAGACTACCATTGCTTACTTTCTTCTGAAAAAGCTGATTGAAAAAAAAAAAAAATGATTCTTCCATCCACACAAATAAGGATAGAGGACATTTTATCTTGATAGCACTTGGCTGCATCCTATCATTGATGGATATTTTACCAACATTTCCCTTCAACGGAAGTCAACGGAACAATTCATTTCTATCTATCAGGGGAGCCCACACACTGATCAAAATTCAGCCAGTCAATGCTGAATTCCATTTAGTCTATGGCCAGCTTACTTACTTGGCTGTCTTTGGCTTTCGGACTATTCTACAATGTAAATCACTGACCTGGAACAAGCATATACTGTAGACTGAAGTCAGAACACTTGATCTGCATACATATTCAAGATCAATGATTTTGATTAGGGAATTAATATTTTCAGCCTCAGGACAGTAATCAAAGCTTTCATATGTTTTCCAGTAAAGGTTTTCTTTAATTGCAAAATGATGATTTCTATGTATCATAAGCATTATATTCTACAGTACACATGAAACATTTTGTTTGTCTAACTAATGGAGTCGAGGTGTCTGTTGACAACACCTGCTGTTTTATTTGACTTGGTTATAACATTTCTTTTACTGTAGTTTATTTTCTTTGGATGTCTTCGTATGCACAATAAAAAATGAACTTGTTACTTGTGCTGCATTATGTAACCATCCAATTCATGCCAGATTAATAGAAAACATTCCTAATGGTTGTTTTCTATTTTTTCTAACTTCTAGGAAATGTTTATATGCACATTTTATTTGACACCAGGGCCTGTATGATATAATCGGGAGTTGCAATATTTCAAATTCCGATCAGTGTTTGATATGTTATCATTTAAAATGATGTAAAATGTCTTCTCTGCAGATAATCCGGGTATATTGCTTTCCAAATCCCAAAGTTCACCCTTGTGTCCTTGATATAAAGCGTATTCTATGTGCTGTCTGCTATTAACAAGCAGACTATGACATCATATGTAATTCTGTATGTGTAAAAATGTAAAATGTTACTAATGACCTTAAAAAAAAAGTTGTATTCCACTGTTACATAACCACAAAGGCTTCACTCAGATCCCTGTTCTGCATCGGAACCATGGTTAGAGAGGAGGCATCTGGCCAGTCCCTGCTGTCAATCAAGCCAAGCAAGTTTGGGATAGAGCTCTATTCAAATTCCTCTTCTGCATGGGGGGCCATGCTTGGAAAGCAGGCATCAGGCCAGTCCCAGCTGTCAACCAAACTGAGCAGGTCTAATTTAAGTTATAAAAGAGTCAAAGATTTATGTTGCTACACAATCACATCCTTGTGTGAGTATGCGGGTTAGGAGATATGTTTGTTAAATGTGAGATGATAAGTAACAAATAGACAAACACTAGGTAGGAGTAGGCGGGGATGGTGAATTATGGAGATAGAAAGAACGGGAAAGGAAGGGGAAAGAGGGGTTCACGTAGCTCAGTGGGTCTTTGTACAGTATATGAGTTTATGTGTTTCCACCAGTAGTAGAGGTATAAGGTGAAGAGGGGTTGGAGGCAGTGAATGCAAGCCATGCACTCATAGTTACATAGTTACATAGTTAGTCAGGTTGAAAAAAGACACAAGTCCATCTAGTTCCATCTAGTTCAACCATAAAAATAAATAAATAAAAAATAATATCATACAATCCAATATACACAATCCTTCACCCACAGTTGATCCAGAGGAAGGCAAAAAACCCCAGCAAAGCATGATCCAATTTGCTACAGCAGGGGAAAAAATTCCTTCCTGATCCCTGAGAGGCAATCGTATTTTCCCTGGATCAACTATAAATGTTACCTATAAATGTTAGTATCCAGTTATATTATTATGTACATTTAGGAAAGAATCCAGGCCTTTCTTAAAGCAATCTACAGAGCTTGCCAGAACCACCTCTGGAGGGAGTCTATTCCACATTTTCACAGCTCTTACTGTGAAGAAACCTTTCCGTATTTGGAGATGAAATTTCTTTTCCTCAAGGGTAAAGAGTGCCCCCTTGTCCTCTCTGTTGACCATAAAGTGAATAACTTAACACCAAGTTCACTATATGGACCCCTTATACATGCCTCTTATCAGTTTGGCTGCCCTTCTCTGCACTTTCTCCAGTTCCCCAATATCCTTTTTGAGAACTGGTGCCCAAAACTGAACTGCATATTCCAGATGAGGTCTTACTAATGATTTGTACAGGGGCAAAATTATATCTCTCTCTCAGACGTCCATATTTCTCTTAATACAAGAAAGGACTTTGCTCGCTTTGGAAACTGCAGCTTGGCATTGCATGTTATTATTGAGTTTATGATCTAGCAAAAACCCCAGATCCTTCTCCACTATGAATTCCCCCAGTTGTACTCCCCCTATGTATGATGCATGCATATTCTTAACCCCCAAGTGCATAACTTTACATTTATCAACATTAAACCTCATCTGGATAAAATACCACCTGCCACCAACTTTTGATGAAACTGTCCTCTTGCCATGGTAGCTGATTTAAAACAATCATACCATACCTTGCGTTGGCTCTTGAATCGACCTTGTGGACTTCTTCTCCTCCCTATCACCTTTCTCTTCAACTTTTTTTTTCCACCCTATTTTGATTTTGAAGCTCGCTACCTTACAGCATACAACCTGCTCCCTCAATCTTTTCACAGCAATTCCGGTTGGTCTAATAATATCAAATAAATTACTACACAACTCTTCACCAACACTTCAGGTTGTATCTAATTATATATCACATGCAATGTATTTTTTTGTTTTCTTTTTATTTTCCTTTTATAAACTTGTATAACAATGAGCTTCAATACCTCCATCGTAATATGTTTGAGTAACATTTCTGTTATTTCTTATGAAATTAATAAAATCTTTTTAAAAGGAAATGACAAAGCTCAATTCTTTTAGGATCCATGGGTGGATGCCATCTGGTCCAGGTGCTTTATCCACCTTTATTCTGTCTAAATATTTCTGGACTATATCCCTTGTGGATCATTTGGGGCTGTGTCAATACCACCTCCATTATGGACTTGAGCTCCCCTATGCTCCTTTGTATACACAGAACTGAAGAAGGTATTTAATACATTTGCCTTCTCTTTGTCCCCAGTCACCCACTCTAGATTATTTTGTAAAGGGCCTACGTGCTTAGACCTGACCTTTTTACTATTAATATATTTGAAGAATTTTTTTGGGTTTGTCCTACTATCTTTTGCAATCTGTCGTTCATTTTGAATTTTTGCGTACTTGATTTCCTTTTTACATATTCTGTTATATTCTTTGTAACATTTAAATAACAAAAGTGTTCCTTCATTTTTATATTTTTTAAAACAGGGCTTGACAAATTTGCTTGGAATCTAGGAGCCAGCTAAAAAAGTTAGGAGCCAGTTTTTTTTTTTAACGACGACAATGACTGACAGGTGGCACTGGGGACAGGTGGGCATGTGTGTTGTGTTTGTTTCACTGTGTTAGTGTTCACTCATGTTTCACTGACACTGCAGCTGCAGCACAGAAGCTCTCCCTCCTCACACGCTGTTTCTGTGTGAGGAGGGAGAGCTGCCGATGAGAGATGATCTCATATGTTTACATATGAGATCACCTCTCGTTGGACAAGCCGATCAAGTGCTAAATGGCCGCTGTGATTGGCCATTTAGCACAATCTTTGATTGGCTGTGTCCAAGGGACACTGCCAACACAGAACTTCCCCGATGCACGCTTGCGGCGGTGCGCAGAGGGGAAGTAAACAGGAGGACGTCCAGGGACACCCTCCCAGCAATTAGCATCCACGCTGTAGACTTCTTTCATCTATAGCACGGGCGCAAAGTGGTTAACTAAAGAATGTGACTGCTTTTATTTCCGCCATATCCCCGTTTATTTACCGCCATATCCCCGCTAAGGGTCCAATCAGATCCGCCTGAAAAACTGACAGGTGAACCTGACCAGACAGCCCGTGTAAAAGGGACCAAGCAGAGAGATTACAAATACATTTTTTTTTCTAAATTAAAATTAACAGTTTTTACTTTTAAAAAAGAAATAAAAATCAATTAAAAAAAAAAAAAAGGCTATATGAATTTAAACCAGCCACCACCACACTCACCGTTAGGCAAAAGGCGCCAGATGACGCCCGCAATCACTTCCTTTTCTTCTCCACTTTGGGAAGGAGATGGGCGGGCAGTGAAAACAGGCAGGGCTTTGAAGCTCCATTAACATTGCATTAGCATTGTTAGAGGTGTTGCAATACCAATGGCCACCACATATTACAGAAGGACTTCAGAAGACCGCAAACCTTGGCCTAAATTACTGGTCGGCGCGGCCCGATGCGATCGCACCGCGGGGGGTCGGGGTCCACAGGGAGACAGGATACCACAGCTGTGTCGCCCCAGGGGCCAGGACCGTTTGCCGAGCCCTGTTTTAAAAGCTCTTTTCTTATTGTTTATAGTTTTTTTAACCTTGGCCGTGAGCCACATAGGTTTTATTCTTAGCCTTTTAAACTTATTGCCCATGGGAATATACTTTGCAGTGAGTTCACAAACAGTCTTCCTGAAGAATTCCCATTTCTGTTCTGTGTCCATTGATGCCAATATTCCCTCCCAGTCTAAGTCCTGGAGAGCAGCCCTCATCCTTGGAAAAATTGTTCTCTTAAAGGTGAGTGTTAGTTTATTTTTCCCGTATGTGTTTTATGCTTACAGCTAACATCAAATGAAATCATGTTATGGTCACTGCTACTCAGATGTTCCTTTATATGAACATTAGTAATAAGCTCTGCATGGTTTGAGATTACCAGGTCCAACAGAGCATCATTCCTAGTTGGGGCCTCAATAAACTGGACCATAAAATTGTCCTGTAATAGGTTTATACATTTTTGCTCTTTAACTGTCCCAGCAGTGCCATTACTCCAGTCAATTTCCGGGGTAGTTAAAATCCCCCATTATTATCACCATCGCAGCCCTTTCCATCTGTGCAAGGAGCTGAGTTTCCACCTCCTCATTAACATTGGGTGGTCTATAACAAACTCCAATGATTAACTTTGAATGTAAGTGTAAGCATTTGTAAAGGTGATTTACTTGTTATGTAATCTAGCTGTCAGTTCCTCCATTCTCGTTATGTACTTCAACTCAGAGATCAAAGCCATACTAGGAACAGATATGAACCTCCAATATCTAGGTATTAGTGTTCTACCAGCAAAGAGTAAAAACCATAGTAACCCTTTCTTAGCCTTTGAAGAGATCGGGGGGTGATGGAGAAAAGGACAACTTTTAAACTGATGGGGGGAATGTGCCTGTGACTTTTGTCTAGAGGTTGAAAACAGATTGGCAAAATGAGTGAATACATTTGCAGGACCACCATATATATTCTCATTCCCATTCTTTAGTGTAGTATGGTAAAGTGTGTGTCAGTAGAATATAGTAGAGAAGTTACATTTAAAGTTAAGTTAAGTTAAAATGACGGCCACTATATGCAATATCATAATTTTCTATAATTTTACAAGATTATAATGTAGCGCAGCACTTTACATATAGATTTTGTGTGTTAGATCCATGTTCTGTATCTTCCTCTAACTCAGTCCCCTTGTGTTGCAAGCCCTGTTCTTTTGTTAAGCTGTGCATGCACCTCTTTAAGAGACTTCAGACTAGGCAAAGCAAGTAAACAAACAAGATCCTTTACTGAGGTAGTTGATGATAACATTACAATTCTCAAAGACATTCTCAACACAGTTCCTATGCTAAGTTCTTCTAGTGCTCCATAAAGTGTGCATACCTTATAAGTCATTTTATAAGGCACAAGCCAATTAAGGCAATAATGCACAAAAGGCAATACAAGTTCATTAGAGTCCATGATTGGCAGTGATCCAGAAAGGCTGTAAGTTCATAATTAGCAGCTACAAGTCCAGAAGTTCCCCAAGCTTGAGACCCCCTCCAAGAACTCTGGTTGGGCTCCACTCACCCCCTAAAGAGGGTTGATCACTCCAGCAGAGTAAACAGCTACATCTTGGCAGTATTTCCCCAGGGGCTTTGCCACAGTCTCTTTTATGAGGGTTGAACTGTAGGGGATGGTAACGTTGCTGAACATAGCTGGAAAAATGTTAACCCTTACAGCTTGGTTACCTCCAGTACTCAGGTCAACAGGTGCAACGTCAGGACATTGTAACATTTGGAACCTGGCTGGCTCAACTAAAATGAGGAAATGAGCACAGGCAGGAAAAACAAGTACTTACTAGGCACACTGAAATATTTTGTTTCGGAATTTCGTTTTCGTCCGAAAAATAAATTTATTTAGTTACTCCCAAAATTAGTTTTTATTTATTTTGTTTCGTTAAAAAATGCATTCGTCCGAAAATCTGAAATAATTAAGGTCGAATCTGTCATTGCAGGCTTATGGTGTCTGTCGAATCTAAGAAGATTCGACGGAGCAGCTAAACTGATTTGACATAGAGAGAAAAGATTCGACATAGAGAGAAAAGATTCAACATTATAGAGACAATAGCAAAAAAGGTCGAATGTGCCTAACCTAACTCTATTAGTCCAAGATTATTCGACATAGAGAGAAAAGATTCGACATGAAGATTCGACGAAGCAGTCGCCGCAATTGTACATTTCCAGTGGAATGTTCTGCCTACAAGCTATAGTAGAATTCTAATGTATGACACTAGTAATAATTATATTTATTAATTATTATTACTAGTCAACCAACATTAGAATTTTTCTATAGCCTATGGGCAGAGCATTTGACCATATATGTCAGCTCGTGCTGACTGCTTCGTTGAATCTTCATGTCGAATCTTTTCTATGTCGAATAATCTTGGACTAATAGAGTTAGGTTAGGCACATTTAACCTTTTTTGCTATTGTCTCTATAATGTTGAATCTTTTCTCTCTGTCGAATCTTTTCTCTCTATGTAGAATAATCTTGGACTAATAGAGTTAAAGTTGGGCACATTCGACCACAGGTTCGATGGACACAGATCGCTACTGTCAGAGTCATGTCAAATCTCCTATCTATATCAAACTGTTGTCACAAGGAAAACGAAAATAAAGCATTTATTTATGTCGGATCTTTCCGTTTTAGGTTTCTGCACGTTCGTTATCGTTTGTTAAAACGATAACGAAAATACCCGAAATTCAGACGAAAATGCATTCGGACGAAAACGAATGCACATGTCTAGTATTTACCGGAATACATGTTAAGCCCTTGTAGGCACCTGTCTACATGTAGAGGGGTAGGTCATCTGCAAAAAGACTTAATTATGAGTACAATCCCCCATGGTAATATCCTGTTTGGGAGTGTTAGCTTTATAGCAAGTGTGCACAAAAAGAGGGATTAGAGGTGCCACTGGCGAGCCCCATTCTGTATGATAACTGAGTCGGTGAGTAGTCCATTCACTCTTATTCTAGCCGATGGGGCAGAATATAGTGACATAATTTTGTCCACAAAGGCTAAAGGAAAACCTATCTGATGTAGAGTGGCTTGGAGGAAGCTACAGTCAAAGCAATCACAGGCCTTTTCAGCATCTAAGGAGAATAAGCATAGGGGTGTTTTAGTTTTCCGTGCATATTGTATATGGGAAATTATTTCAATGGTGTTATTGCGACCTTCACATTGAGAGAAAAAAAAACACTTGTTCCAAGCAATGCCATGTGTGGATGTAGTCCATTTGTTAACAATTTTGTGTAGCAGGTGTCTTGTTTCTCCCGCGACCCACCAAGCTGGCCCCCTCGATGTACACAGGCTTTCCAGCTGCTGCCTGTCACATCTGCATAAGCTTTTTCACCCCCTCCTTCTCCCTGTTTCACAGACTCACTGATTCTATTGTAATGCTAGCTGACTGTTCACTTTGCAGCCTCCCCTGTGTCCCTATTGGCAAGAAAAAGAACGCCAATTAAAGTCACAGGAGCCAATGAGAGGAACTTTAACAAGCTGCAGGAGGCAGCTGCAAAGGACTCTGGAGTATGAAGTTCCAGCACAGAGCATCCCCATAGCCTTGTATACTGACTGAAACTACTAAGACCAGCATTCTCTGTGGGAGAACTCCATTTTAATTCCTGAAGAGATTCTCAGTGACCACGAGGCAATGAAAGAGATCAGACTTGAAGGAGAGAGATGCTGTCTCTCAGATGATCTCCCTTTGCAATTCAGGCCTCCCCCGCCAGTTGAGACATCCAGCCTGAGTGAGGGGGTTTCCAGGGGCATATTGATGCACACCTGTACCGAAGGTGAAGCTTTCTAGTGTGAGGTGACCAGTCGGGTCACCAGGAAAGCCTGCTGTTCTAGCACGTTTGACCACAGGATTTTGTGAGGGGGCATTTTGCCAATCTACATGGAACAGAGACACTGCACCAAAGAAGGAGTATGAACACTGTATACAGGCATAGTTGCTGGTAGTCATCTTGCTGACACTTGTAGTACCAAAGGTCATTGTAGTACCAAAGGGATAAGGCAGTTTTCCAGTCTGATGACCCGCTGCCAGTTTTCCAGTCTGATGACCCCGCTGCCAGGTTTCCAGTCTGATGATCCGCTGCCAGACATCAGTTTTCCAGTCTGATGATCCGCTGCCAGTTTTCCAGTCTGATGATCTGCCAGTTCTCCAGTCTGATGATCCGCTGCCATCTTGCTGATCCTGCCTGTTTCACTTGATAGTCTGCTGCCCAGGCTGATGACACTGTATACAGACATCATTGTCCTCTCACCTTGCTGAGGAGGATCCTGCCTGTTTCACTTGATAAGCTGGGCCAGTTGTGTTGTTTGGGCCCGCTATACAGGAGTCTAAAGTGCACCAATGAGAGTGGCTAGCTGAAGACACCAAATCTTTTATTCAGAAGGACTGAGGCTACTAGTGTCATACGGATCTGCACACACATATTCAGGGCTCTGTATAATCATTGGTTGTGTTGGGCAGTTTATCTAGAAAGTTAGGTCATTACTTGTTGACTTAAATAAGTGTTTAACATTGGGCATGTGGTGTCAGGGGACAGAAAAGAGAGGCCTGACACAAAGGGAGTCATTCCACTGCTCTCCTCCTGCCTAGACTCATAGAGCCAATCAGAGTAAAGGTAACCAATCCAATTTAAAGTGTCATATTGTGCTTTATTTGCCATTAAAGTGTGCCTCTGCCCTTGGGGACGTTTTCAGGTTTGGAATCCCCTGAAAGCAGCTTGAATATAGGATTGAGAGCTATATTGCTCTTAAATCTCAGTTATTGATCTCTATTTAATTACTTGAATATATATTGTTACTGTCTGTTATTCTTACAATTTCTGTGTTTTATCATAAAAGTGTGTGCTTATCATTGGTCATTGAACTTACACTATTGCCAGGTGTGCCAGAGGGGGCTGGGGCATTAGGGTTGAGATGCAGAGTAACGGACTGAACAAACAAAAGTAGTTCCTACGGGGGTATCACTACATTTGCATGGATTTTCAGGTCAAAATTTAGCAAACAGTTAAAGGACTCCCTTAAGGGTTCCCATATTGAGAACAGCATTTAACACAGTTAAATGGGCCAGATAGAATGCAGGTATGTTGTTCAAAAGGTCTATGTCAACAGAAGCCTGAAGGCACCTTAGGTATATACTGTATTTTGCATCCAAATGTGTCCAAAAGTATTAAACGTGTATAGTGCATAACAACAGTTCCAATACAGCTTCAGTCTCTAGATACACACACAAAAAAACAAAATAGTGTCCCAAATATAATTGATATCACCAAGCAAAATGTTATTCACAACACTAAGCTGCCACAGTCAAAAATCAAAATGGTTCCATATACTTATCAAAGTCAATGGATGTTGTAATCCTTATGGGGAGCTTGCACCAGAGGGGGAGTATTCAGAACACACTGCCTGACAGGTTTTGCACATATACCAGCTGCATCAGAGGCAAAAGTGATACTTAGTCTGTACCTAGGGTAAGCTATCCTGCTCTCTCTACACGGGGTAGCATGATGACGCAATCACATATGACATGTGCCTGTCAACATGCAATAACATAGTTGCTGTTATCCACCCAATAAGGTATCCCAACATCACTATTCCAGCACACTACCTATACACATTGTTCAGGTTGGAGACAGTATCCCATGTACATAAACCATAGAAGATACAATATACATTATGATACTTAGCAAAAATAAATACATTTTTACAAAAATTACCAAACACAGCTGTCATATTATAATTAGGAGACAGATTCTTCTGAGTAATTATATTTTTTCATAAATAAACTTTCCATTCATTACCCCATTTTTGAGGTAATAAATGGAATATTGTAATTTGGTCATCAAAAACAGTCAACATGTTCAATTCAATCAGATAAAAAAACTAAAATACAATAATTTCGTATTAGTCTGGGATTCAGTGATTAAGGGCAAAAAAAAAAAAAAGAGCTAAAAGCAGAAAACAAGACCCAAAGGAATAGGAGAGTTAGCAGTTCCCATCTTAAGTCCATCTTTTCTCTTCCATACGAACACAAAGAAAATGAAGGAAAGCGGCGGGACGAAATCATAATGCGGATGAAATGGACGCTTGGTGCACCTATTTAGAAAGAGCTATAGGTTAATATTATAAAAAATTCTCCAAGTCGCAATAGGGATAAACTGCCACTATATTACTCTGATTTTGTATCTCCTTACTAAACTCGGATTCTATTTGCAAAATATTTGTGGATACATTCAAACAGGGTTCAGGAACCAACATCTAAGTGTTGAAGAGCCCTTTATCTCCGACAACAAAAATAAGATTCTTCTGAGTAATTATATTTTTTCATAAATAAACTTTCCATTCATTACCCCATTTTTGAGGTAATAAATGGAATATTGTAATTTGGTCATCAAAAACAGTCAACATGTTCAATTCAATCAATTACAGATACATATAATATTGACAGTAAAACTATTAAAAAATTGCAAAAAAAATAAAATACAATACGATATTTGAAACTTTCATATTCGTATTGTATACCTTTCAGATACTAACAATAATGTATTTATTCCAAAAAAAAGAGCTAAAACGTAGGCAGTTCCCAAGTCCATCTTTTCTCTTTACATAATGCTGCTATTTGGTTAAAGTCGCCTGCCTATGTATTTCTATATATTTGTTTCAGGAACCAACATCTAAGTAAGCTCATATCCTTATCATGTGATATGCAAAAGTACCTAGCTAGTGGGGATTTAAGCCTGAATCTTACAATGTCATGATGTGATCCTGTGAGCATCTGTGAATAGTTTGCAATTTAGAAGGCTCCACAGGTCTAACACTAAATTAAATTAAATTCCTAACACTCCCTCCATAAAACCACTAAACATAGAAACACCGTAAGAAGGGTTCATTGACACTGGTTTGGTAAATAAACGATCACTAGTGTAAACTGACAGTTATAGAGTTTGCATTTCACAGCTATTGTAATTTCTTCATCATCTCACAGTTCACATACATCCAAGACTGGGAGAGTGGAATGTAGTCTTATAGGTATGCCTCTGGGTTTACTAGTAGGATCATTGTTAACATACTAACTAGCTTAATGTTTATAGGGCATCAACGGCACACCTTTTTCTCCAATGTGTGTCTCCTGTAGAAACAATATGCAAATGTGTTGTTTGTACATGTCATAAAGTACTTGGAAATGTTTGTGTGGAACATTCAACCCCCTTACATTGAGAGACGCATAATTGACGCTTGTCATCGTGAAGTAAAAAAGGGAGGTCTACTTGACCAAAATAGGAGTATGAGCACTTGGCTGAGCCTCTAAAAAGGGAAAGGGGTGAAGCACAAGGCCAAAACAGGGGAAACACGTACAAATCTGAGGGTATTACTAGAGAACATTTAGAGACAAGATGCCTCCAACAAAGACTGTCACATGTTGAGAACCCAGGAAGGTTAGTATTACGAAATTAGAAAAGGTTTATTAACTAAATAGTCAAGAAAACACTGGAAAACTAGCTACACCACCACCATTAAAATGATGGCAAAGTTGCCATTACAACCAAATTGGACGTAATGACATTCATGCAATACCACACCTAATTCTCAGTGTACATATCTGCAATGTAGCAGCATGAATGAAAGAGTCAGATTATTTTTTTAGCATCATAAAATGTCCATTTTATCAGAAAAAGAAAATGTCTTAAAATTAGCATTTGTTTCATCCTCCCACATGAACAGTTAGACCCAAGGAGGGGGTGATTGAAAAGACACTGCTCATATTAGCACAAAACAAGTTTAGATTGTACTGTATGTATCATCAACAGCAATATCACAACAATTTTTTATAACTTTACTAGGGATGAGCCGAACACCCCCCGGTTCGGTTCGCACCAAAAAATGCGAACAGTCAAAAAGTTCTAGCGAACATACAAACCCTATTAAGGTCTATAGTACATGAACATGAAAAATCAAAAGTGATAATTTTAAAGGCTTATATGCAAGTTATTGCTATAAAAATTGTATGGGGACCCGGGTACTGCCCCAGGGGACATTTATCAATGCAAAAAAAAGTTTTTATAACAACAGTTTTTTCAGGAGCAGTGATTTTAATAATGCTTAAAGTAAAACAATAAAAATGAAATATTCCTTTAAATATGGTACCTGGGGGGGGGGGGGGGGGCTTAGTCTGCCTGTAAAGTGGCGCATCTGGGCAGTATGTAGAGCAGTGACGCAGCAAAATTACATTTCTAAAGGAAAAAATTTCATTCAAACTTGCTCGCGGCTTCCGGCAATATAGATGAAAAATCAAGGAAAATCGAGGCCCCCCCCCAGTCCACACCAGGCCCTTTGGGTCTGGTATGGATTTTAAGGGGAACTCCACGCCAACATAAAAAAAATTGTCGCGGGTTCCCCCCAAAATTCATACCAGACCCTTATCTGAGCCTGCAGCCTGGAGGACAGCATAAGGGGGGGGGGGGGGGGGGGGCGAGAGTAGAAAAGTGTCAAAAAGTAAATTATTATTATTATTATTACAGGATTTGTATAGCGCCAACAGTTTACGCAGCGCTTTACAATATAAAAGGGAGACAATACAGTTATAATACAATAAAATGCAAGAGGATTAAGAGGGCCCTGCTTAGAAGAGCTTACAATCTAATAGGGTGGGGGAGGTGGTACAAGACCACAATAGACAGTTTTTGACAAATCCTTTATTAAAAAAGAAAACAAAAGTGTCCCACGATGTACTTCTATCGTCAATGACACCGCCCGACAAAGTTTTGGTTTTGAGTGCAAGTTCCCATGCCTCCTTATGTTTTTTAGTGTCTTTGTGGATTACCTGAGTTAGCCACGAGCAGGCTAAAGAGGTCGTTTTATGGAGAGGAGTCATTTTGTAGCAGATCCTTGCAAAAGGATTCATGGGAAAGCTGTATGAAGCTCTGTGTTGGCTGTTTTGAAGAAAATCATGCAGTTCTATATAGAACCAATCGCCAGGAAATGATTCCTCTGTCAATGAATCAAATGATTTTTTTATGATAATTATACATAGTCTGTATCTCTGTGCAATCTTGAATAATTAATAAACACACCAATGTGTATCACTCAGTCCTTCATATACAATCCCACCACCTACTGGACTGGAACTCACTGCATCAGCATGACCACGCTTTTAAAGATAATTTTAAAAAGCCCTTCAAATACTCCTCTCCATGGATATACTCTTGCTTCTCTCTATGGTCTACTCTTGAATACCATATAGATGAATATCATTTACATCTACTAAAATGAGCCCTTAAAGAGTAAACGCTAAGGGAATTACATTTATTTTACTAAAGCACTATGTATTATAAATGTTTTGACCTTTTCTTCATTCTTTGTTTCATCTGAAAATGACTTATCTTCTGGAGCTTCTTTGGAGCAGATTTCTGTATTTCTGTTTCTATATAATACATACCTGGACTCTAGTGATGGCTACATGGCATTTCTAATGGGGGGGGACAGGCACATAGTAAATAAGCCTTTGCCAAGACTCCCTTGGGCATTGAGGGTGCTAAGGAGCCTGGTGGCCTTCAGCATCAGGCACCAGTGCTTTAAGTGAAGAACCCTATTTTTGAGGAGAAACCCTTTCAAAATAACTAAAGGTAATGAGAAATTGGGAGCTGCACTCTTGCTGCTTCCTTGGTATGGACATACCAGCCCACATTTTTAGCTTCGCAAACTGATTAATATTGGAAGGGAGACTAGCTGCTTTTTTTTTATGATTTGTAGAAAAAAAGAGTGACCATTAACCCTCTTTATTCTGAAACTTTGCATAAACATAGTTTCAGCACCATGGAGAGCTTTTGCCATCAGATTATTTCCCGCAGGGGAAACCAGTCTTGAGTGGCTTGTAAATCTATAATTGATTGTTTGGCGAGTAAAGCTGGCAGATGGATTGTTTGTTTTTTTCTTTTTGATAATGCAGCTGGCTGATCAAAAAAAATAAATGAACAGATTCCTCTATCCACACATTCGAGGGGAATGAAGGAATCCTCCTGCTGTGTTATTGTATTCTGGCAGTGGGGCTACTGTAAGAATACACCGATCAGTGCTGCAGCCGATTGGCTGCAGCCTATATCGATTTAAAACTTTTGTTGACATTCGCACTGTCATTTTAGGGTGGTTTTGCCAGTTTTTAATTATCAAGACAGGTAATAACATGATAGAAAGCTAGCTGCAATAGTAAAAACATTTAATATATCAGTTATGCAGTGTAATTCATCAAAAGACAGTATGAAACTGTTAGTTTGGTATATTAATGGGACTACACATTCCCTGTACAGTCCCATGTCATCTAGAGGCTGCATTCTCATGGGGAAATTAATACAAAGGCATCTATTAGATTGTACACCGTAACTTTGTAAAGAGCTGCACAAACTGTTGGCACTATATAAATCCTGTATAATAATAATAATATTGGTGCACATTTTTCAGTCTATTAAGCCACTTTCACACTGAGGCGCTTTACAGGTGTTTTAGCACTAAAAATAGCACCTGCAAAGCATCTGTAAAGCCCGAGTGCTTTCACACTGGAGCGCTGCGCTTGCAGGACGCTAGTAAAAGTCCTGCAAGCAGCATCTTTGGGGCGGTGGAGAAGCTGTGTATACACTGTTCCTAAACCAGCCCTGCCCATTGAAATGAATGGTGCTACACGGGCAGTATTAACCACTTCAGCCCCGGAAGGCTTTACCCCCATTCCGACCAGAGCACTTTTTACAATTTGGCACTGCGTCGGTTTAACTGGTAATTGCGTGGTCCTGCAATGCTGTACCCAAACAAAATTTGCGTCCTTTTTTTCCCACAAATAGAGCTTTCTTTTTGTGCTATTTGATCACCTCTGCGGTTTTTATTTTTTGCGCTATACACAAAAAAAGAGCGACAATTTAAAAAAAAAAAAAACAATACTTTTTTACTTTTTGCTATAATAAATATCCCAAAAATGTTTTTAAAAAACAAAATTTCTTCACCAGTTTAGGCCAATATATATTCTACTACATATTTTTGGTAAAAAAAAAATGGCAATAAGTTATTGCGTCTACAAACTATGGGAAAGATTTATGGCATTTTTATGGCATTTTTATTATTATAATTTTTTTTTTTTTACTAGTAATGGCGGTGATCTGCGATTTTTAGTGGTATTGCAACATTGCGACGGACAGATCGGACACTTTGACACATTTTTGGGACCATTGACATTTTTACAGCGATCTGTGCTATAAACATGCACTGATTATTGTGTAAATGACACTGGTAGGGAAGGGGTTAACACTAGGGGCGATCAAGGAGTTAAATGTGTGTTCCCTCCATGTGTTCTAACTGTGAGGGGATAGGACTGAGTAGGAGGAGACATACATGTTCCTACTTACTAGGAACGAGGGTCAGTTTAGGTGTCAGGGGGGTCAATGTATGTGTCAGGGGGTTCAGTGTAGGTGTCGGGGGGGGTCAATGTATGTGTCAGGGGGGTCAATGTATGTGTCAGGGGGTCAGTGTAGGTGTCAGGGGGGTCAATGTAAGTGTCAGGGGGGTCAATGTAAGTGTCAGGGGGGTCAATGTAGGTGTCAGGGGGGTCAATTTAGGTGTCAGGGGGGTCAGTGTAAATGTTGGGGGGTCAGTGTATGTGTCAGGGGCGGGTCAATGTATGTGTCAGGGGGATCAGTGTATTTGTCAGAGGGGTCAGTGTAGGTGTCAGGGGGGGTCAATGTATGTGTCAGGGGGATCAGTGTATTTGTCAGAGGGGTCAGTGTAGGTGTCAGAGGGGTCAGTGTAGGTGTCAGGGGGGTCAATGTAGGTGTCAGGGGGCTCAATGTATGTGTCAGGGGGGTTAGTGTATGTGTCAGGGATGGTCAGTGTATGTGTCAGGGGGATCAATGTAGGTGTCAGGGGGGTCAGTGTAAGGGTCTGGTAGGTCAGTGTAGGGGGCAGGTAGGTCAGTGTAGTGGTCATCATGGATGGGCACTGGTGAGCCAGGCATCAACCAGCAAGTGAGCCTAACCCCCCATCCCCCCCGCAAAGCGGTGAATCCCCCCCCGCGCCGCCGCCACCATGCTTGGACTTCGGGGCTGAAGCCCCTGGTCTTTTCCCCCCCTAGCAACGCCCCTGCCCCATGTAATACTGAGCTTCTGCGATTGAAAAAAATAAAATACAATAATTGAAATGGGCAGGGCAGAGACAGCCAAGATGGGGTGGAAAGGGCTAGATTATACTGGGAGTCCTAAAGCCATGTAATACAGTAGGCTCTGTAGTATCTGACTGTCTGCAGATTCCAATGCACACTGTGAAAAGCTTGCAATGTGCACTGAAATGAGAATACCCAATTTCAATTTATGAGAAGAACTTGTACAACTGTGCAAGACTGAAGGCAAGGCTGTATTTAATTATAATGTCACTTTAAACAGAATAGTAACATGGATGAGCAACTTGTCAGGAATCTAGGTGTGTTTCAAAACAACTATATCACCGAAATAAATTTATTGTTCTGGTCAAAGATTCATGTTGACAACTCATATTCTGCTTGTATTATATTGAATGCTTTGTTGGGCCATCTCTTAAACATCTCCTGCCCTGAGAGAAGGTCTTATGGAACCCTATGAGAAACTTGGCACATTCGTCCATAAGCTCTTCCAGCCTTCTAGACTTCCTGCAAATACAACCCTGCTAAAAGTCAGAGCCTAGAAATCTCTCCACATTCTCAGTGCCTATCATGAGAAAGCCTGATTTCTTTTGTTCGCTCAGGCATTGGGCATTACATCATGTGATGAGGGGTATCTGTATGTTCACAGAATGCTGTGGAAGATCAGTGTGAAAAACTGGTATCCTGTGAATGTTCTGACACCTTGGGGTGCCTACAGTTATGAATCCTATTATATTATTCCAATTACATTAAAAACCTGCTGTTTTGGTGTGAAGATCATGCCATGTGTCCTGAAAGTGGAACTTCAGGAATTATCTTTTTTGCAAACAGACCATGGTCCAGAAGTTAAAGAAAAAGTCCTCAGTGTAATAATTATGGTGTGAATATAAAAACAAAAAAAAAACAACCCAAAAAAACCACAGAAATCCCACTCTTCATAAACAATATAAAAGTGTAAATATAGCCCAATACCACTGCAGACACTCTATATGTTTGCACATGTGACCAATACATCATAATATACCCAACAGTGTCCTGCAGTATAAATTATTCCAAGTGCAACAATAAAAGTAAAAATCAAATCTCAATGCTTGTATTCTGATATGCACCAGTTATAGTGCGTTAGACTTAGTTGGCATTTGACCTGATGGTTATTGGGTCAAACTAGAAGGTGAGAGCATTGGCCCATTGGTGGCAAGTTGTGGACGTTAAAGAGATGCACACACATATTCACTAAGATGATATAGTAATAACAGCACAAGTGGATGACAAATTAATAATGGACATAGTTTTCAATATTTGATAGATGTACACTTTTGGAGGACTTTTTTTATTTATTTATTTCCATTTTGCATCTTTTAATTTATTTATGGTTCATTCTTTTTTGGTTGCACATGATGACAAGATTGGGGTATCCATGTAAATGGAATTTGGAAGAATTGTTTTAGACTAAGATTTTCTTGATTTGATTTTTACTTTTTTTGTTGTGTTTGGTCTAAATTATACTGCATGGCACTGTTGGGTATATTATAATACAATGATCCACCTTGGTTCAATGTAAGTATCCATATCTGATATGTGGAGGACCGATGGGGAAGCTAAAAATCAATATACCAGACCTCCCTACATACTGTGATAGCCATGATGTTCCACGGGCTGCTACAGCAGCTTCCCTTCTGCACACTGGATGCAGGGAGATGCTTGCTTGGCACCGCCACCATTTAGAGAGTTCCCTGAAGCCTTGAGAGAGCACCGAATGCAAAACACTCCCTGATTGGTTGTGGTGGAGATGGGGTGGAGGGTGCCATGTTATCCACCACATGTAATCAGAGAACACCTTGTATTCATTAAAAAAATACAAGGGGTTCCCTCAATGACGGTAGTGCCAAGCGAGCTTTGTGTTCAGTGTGCAGAGGGGAAGCTGCCAGAGCAGAACCCAGAAGATCACGCTTATAACTGTATGCAGCATGGATTGCTAATGGGATTTTAAGCAGCACTCCGGATATCATATATTGATACTTACATCCAGTCAAGCTAAACCAATATAATTTTGAAAAAAAGATGATTCCTGGAGGTCCGCTTTAACACTTTCTTGTCTATGAAGAATAATTACAAAATACTATGATATATATCATAGTAGGGCCCGGAAATTAATTAATGAATTCAGTACATCTGTCATGAAAGAAATGTGGGGCTGTCATTACTGGGTTTCTTTCAAACTTTCTGACTGCAGAGATTCTAAAATATCTATCATAAAAACTTAGGCCAAGTAATGTTTTAATGTTCAATAAATAAATGTTTTTCACATTTAAACTGGTTGTAAAGGTACAAGGCTTATTACATTCTTTGCATGAAGGAATAAAAACATTCTGTGTGCAGCAGCCTCCCCCCCAGCCCCCCTAATACTTACCTGAGCCCCATCTTGATCCAACAATGTCCACAAGAGCCTTGTCTCTTTGTGGTCTCGCACTCCTGATTGGCTATTGGCAGCAGCAGCAGGAGCCACTGGCTCCTGCTGCTGTCAATCACAGCCAGTGAGCCAATCAGGAGATGGACTGGGTGGGGCCGAGCCGCGGCTCTGTGTGTGAATGGACACACAGAACCGTGGCTTGGGAGTGTGCCTGCTTGGGTGCTCCCATAGCAAGCTGCTTGCTGTGGGGGCACCCAACAGGAGGGAGGGGTCAGGAGCACCGGTGTGGGACCCGAAAAGAGGAGGATCTGGGCTTCTCTGTGCAAAACCGCTGCATAGAGACGATAAGTATAGACATGTTTATTATTAAAAAACACAAAAAAAAACCTTTAATATTGCTTTAACCACTTCCCAACCAGCCGCTGCAGTTTTACTGTGGCAGAATGGCACAGGTGGGCGAAAAGACGTAGCTGTACGGCGGCCATGATGATCGGATTAGTTTCAGAACTGATCAGTCTCCAGGCCCAAGCCAATGATTTCTGGCCTGAACCTGCTGATCGGTCCTGACGAATGAAATGCTTCCCCTGGCTGTAAACACAGACAGGGGAAGTGATGTCATCTCCCTCTCTGGAATTATTTTCCGTTCCAGAGAGAGCAGAGAGGATATCCACACATGAGTTGCTCCAACACTACACTGACACAGTACACATAGGCACACATTTTAACCCGATCACCCCCCGATCGCCCCCCACCCCCCCCCCCAGTTGACCCCTTCACTCCCTGCCACTGTGTCACCCAGTGCAGTGTTCATATTTTTCTTTGATCACTGTACTGGTGTCATTTGTGACAATAATCAGCATTGGGGCAGTTAGTGGTAGGCCCACATAGCTTTAGGGTACCCGCTAAACCCCTTGATCACCCCCTGTCACCAGTGATCACCGTATTAGTGTCACGGGCGACGCTGGTTAGTTAGTTATTTACTAGTAGTTAGCATTGCACAGTCCTAGGGCACACTTACACAGGGTCTTCGAAAGATGAGATGGCCATCACATTTTGAGAGACCCTAATCTGGAACGTTTACAGTTTATATAAAAGTGCAAAAAAAAAACACCACACAAAAACACAAAAAATGTAAAAGCCAAAAGTATTTGTGGTTTTATTTTTCTTCTCTCTCTATTGTTCTATCTCTTATGTTCGCTCTCTACTGTCCGCTCTATTGCTTGCTCTCTATTGTTCTATAGCTATACTTCTCTCTCTATTGTTACTGTATTTTAGAACTGTAATGTTTTATTTTTTTTCTATGTTTTATTGTATTTGCTTTGCAGGTATGGTATTTCTTACTGTTATACTGTAATGTTACTTTGTTTTATTGTTAACCATCATTTGCTTAGCAGGTATGCCATTCAGCTGCAGCACGGGTTTATTTATTCTGACAGCAACAGCGTTTGCTCCCACGATACGGAGCCATGACTCCAGTACTGTAGGAGGTGATTTGACCACCACAGTTAAAAAAAGCGCATATATGCCAAAGCATGGGGGCAGGGGTGGAGGAGCCATTTGCTCCTAACATTACCCCCATGCTTCGGCATATATTTTTTAGGCACAGATTGCGTTAAAAAATTGAATTGTTTTGTTGAGTTAATGTTTTATCATTACCATTGTTTGCTTTTCATGTACGCTATTTAGCAGCAGCATTGAATTATTTATCTTGACAGCAACAGCGTTTGCTCTAACGATACGAAAATCAGTGACTCCAGCGCTGTAGGAGATGATTTCACCACCACAGTTAAAAAAAAAAAATGGTGCATGTATGCCCATCATTAGAAGTGGGTGGATGAAGGGCGGTATCAATCTCTTTTTTTCGTTTGGCCCACAGGCTTCATGAAAAAAAGAACATTATAATATATGCCCAACAACGCACTGGTATGTTGCTGGAATTTGAGTGGTTATACCAGAATGATGCCTGCAGGTTTAGGTATCATCTTGGTATCATTATTTTCAGTCAGTGGTCGACTTTCATGTAAAAGAAATCCTAGCAGCTAATTAGACTCTAGTCTGCTTTTACAAGCAGTGGGAGGGAACATCCCCCCCCCCCACTGTCTTCCGTGGTTTTCTTGGGCTCTCCTGTCCCAACAGGGAACCCGAGAATGCAGCCAGTGGTTCCGCCAGCTGACCATAGAGCTGATCGGAGACCAGAATGGCTTCAATCATCTATATGGCCTAAGAAACTGGAAGCTAAGAGCATTTCATGACTTAGGTTTCGCCAGATATAAACAGCGCCCTTGGGAAATTGGGAAAGCATTTTATCACACCGATATTGGTGTGGTCAGATGCTTTGAAGGCAGGGGAATACCTGTCACTACCTATTGCTATCCTAGGGGATATTTACATTCCCTGAGATAACAATAAAAATTATATAAAAAAAAAATGAAAGGAACAGTTTAAAAATAAAATAAAAAAAGCACCCCTGTCCCCCCCCCCCCCCCCCGTGCTCACGCGCAAAGGCAAATGCAAGCGTCGGTCTGGTGTCATATGTAAACAGCAATTGCACCATGCTTGTGAGGTATCACCACGAAGGTCAGATCGAGGGCAGTAGTTTTAGCAGCAGACCTCCTCTGTAAATCTAAAGTAGTAAACTGTTGTGGTGGAGAGATTGGCTATACATAACCAATCTCTCCTGCGTTAACACGCGTCCCTTCACCATAATGGTGTAATGTATGCCTAAATAACCCAGGTCTCCCCTGTTCCCCAGTAAACATACATTACCACCATCTCAGCTCCATCGTTCCTTCATCTGCTCTCCAGACAGAGAGCCTCTTGGCCTTTTATTCAAACCCAAACAGGAAGTCACAAACAGCATGTGACCTCAACACAGGATATGACCAAATAAGTTTATGACAGCACAGAAACTCATGGCCCCAACAGCCAATTGCTTCCTCCATGGAAAATGACATCACAGCAAGTGACAAACAGTAAAGGAGAGGGCACTCACAGGAAGGGAAAGGGGGGAAGTGCACACGCCCCGTCTTAATCAGCATGGAGCCCACTCAATACTGTTTAAAGTAAACAGTATCTAATAAGATCATTCTACTTGTTTTTACAGGCTTGAGACAATCTGAGGGGGACATTGCTACTGCTGTTGTCAATATACGGTACGAGTACACCGACAAGGCAGATATCAATGTCCTCTTATAAAAACAGATATGTATCCAACAGGGGATAGCAAAGTCTGCAAGAGAGCTATAATATGTTTCTCTCGTTATGCGGACATCGCTTCTCTAATGCGCATAGCCATTTGAAGGCAAGAAGCCCAGCGCCTTGCGCTTGATACCTACAAACCAACAAACCTCCACACACACACAGAACACATCTCAAATCCCATGAGAAGGTTTCCATACTGACCGTTTCTACCGCTGGTCTCGAATCAACCCAAGTGCGCTCTGCTAGAGCGCTCCTCAATTAAATCAGACACAGGGAGACAGATGACAATCTATAGAATAAAATGTCCACATGAGTCCATATAATAAAAATTTCCACAACAGCTCCTCTTCTTTGTCATATGCTTCCATGTGTCCCTCAATGAATCCTGATCTTCTTTTAACACCTGAAAATGAATCAGCCCTTACAGTCCATATGAGTCCATAAAAAGGAAAACACGGCTTAACATGTAGACTTTGTTTCCTCAGGAGAGACGACATGGTGAGCTGTAGTAGTCGACGGTCAGTCTGGGATCCTCTGTGTCTTTTATGTGGGCTGGGCTTGACTTTCCAAAATGGGGTAATTTGGGGGGGTTTTGTGCTAGCTTGGTATTTTATGGCCTTCGAAACTGTGATAGGTAGTGAGGAGTGAAATCAAAAATTTACGCCCTTAGAAATCCTGAAGGCGGTGCTTGGTTTCCGTGGTCCTGTACGTGGCTAGGCTTCCAAAAAGTATTAAACATGTGGTATGCCCATACTCAGGAGAAGCAGCCGAATGTATTTTTGGGTGTAATTCCACATATAGCCATGGCATGTGTGAGCGATATATCATTTAGTGACAACTTTGTGTAATTTTTTTTTTGTGATTTTTCATTTTTCAAAAAAATAATAAATTCAATGGGCTCAATATACCTATCAGCAATTTCCTTGGGGTGTCTACTTTCCAAAATGGGGTCATTTGGGGGGGGGAGGGGTTGTACTGCCCTGCCATTTTAGCACCTCAAGAAATGAGATAGGCAGTCATAAACTAAAAGCTGCGTAAATTCCAAAAAATGTACCCTAGTTTGTAGACGCTATAACTTTTGCGCAAACCAATAAACATACGCTTATTGACATTTTTTTTTACCAAAGACATGTGGCTGAATACATTTTGGCCTAAATGTATGACTAAAATTGAGGTTATTGGATTTTTTTTATAACAAAAAGTAGAAAATATCATTTGTTTTCAAAATGTTCAGTCTTTTTCAGTTTTTTATCGCAAAAATGTAAAACCGCAGAGGTAATCAAATACCACCAAAAGAAAGCTCTGTTTGTGGGGAAAAAAGGACGCAAATTCCGTTTGGGTAGAGCATTGCATGACCGCGCAATTACCAGTTAAAGCAGCACAGTGCCAAATTGTAAAAAGTGCTCTGGTCAGGAAGGGGGTAAAACCTTCCGTGGCTGAAGTGGTTAAAGTTTTTTATTAGGTCCATAAATGAGGTCTGAACATAATAAGATCATGATAGGAATTTCACCTTTCATGGAATCTGGTATCTGTATCTGGAGTCCCAGTATTCCATGGCCTTACAACTTTACTGGAAGTCTGCAGCTCCTCTTGGTGGTGAAATCTGGTACTGAAGTATGACCATACAAAACAACGGTGCACTATGAGGGCTATTCTGTCTGAATGGTGCACCATCGGTCTGCTAAACAATGGTAAACAGCTGTAAACTGCACAGAACTACACATAAAGGTTGGGATTATTGTTATTGTGTTGTATTAGGTAGACTATTCCCTTAAGGACTTTTCTTTGCACTGCTGGTGTTATTTAGTGCAGCCAGGGTTGTTAACCTCTCCAGTCCAATTGTTTAGGAATCTGAAATGTTAATTGTGTGAATGACGTCACACCAGGGTGGAGGAAATCTTATTTATGACTACGCCCAACTTATTTTTAATACTCATATTTATTATTTATGACTAATAATAACTTCTCTAATTGCTCTACATTCGTGTATGTGTGTTTGGTTTACTAATTTGTTTTCATTTGCATAGTCACATTTTTTTAACAAGAGTGATATTCAAACCTCCCACATATCAGAGATATCTGCTAAATCTGCACATATTTAGATATTTTATTGCTTGCCTATCAAGTGAGGAACATAAGTTAAGCATGATTGTGCACTTATGTGATTGTGTCTTTGTATATATACCACACCCTATATTTTGACTTGCCCAGGCTAATTGCAGTGTAAAACTGGGCAGAACAGATTCAGTTTATTACATTCATCAACCACCATAAAAGGGAGAGAAGTTTCAAGGGGCGCTGTTATGATAAAAAAAAATACACTATCCTTCTATAACTGTATTTGGCTAAAATATATCATTATAGTTTTCAGTATATCATTTTTTTTTACATTTGAAGTACATTTATTTTTCCCACATTTATTTGTAGACCAGGGTATGCAACTGAAGGGGCAGTTACAGGGTTTGGGACAAACTATAACATTGCAAGGGGTGCTTACAATACAGAATTTTTGTAGCGCACCCCCCAAGGAGCCGCAAGTAAACTGGGATCCCCCACCCTGCACAGCCAGACACACAGAATTTTCACAGGAACACTTGACACAAAGAACAGTCCGTGACTTTGTTTTTGTTATTTATTAAGGGTAATAACTTGTATAGGGGTGGGCGGTTATGGGATGCCCATTTGACTTCAACAACAACTTCAGGGACAACTCTTCCTATATACGGTCTCTATATACAGCGCCACTTCTTCCTCCAGCACTCACTTGCTTGCAGAACCCAGCTGAAACACTGAAATTCTGACAATCACTAAGTCAGCCATGGGGAACACAAGTACAAGTTTGTGGATAAATTGGCTACATTGCAAATAGACAAATCCTTTAATAACATTCTTGTGAGATGCCCTAAAACTGCACTTGAAAAAATAGAAAAAAATTATTTACTCAAAACTTTGTTGGGGGTGCTATACTTTACTGGAGAAGCTCATAACCAAGGTTGTACCAAACATTATCATTACAAATGCTTATAGAAATAATTTTTCAAATGTATAATATACCTTATATGGAACATAAACAATTAGCACTGAAGTAAGTTTCATTTCAAGTTAAACAATTTCTTATTAGCTTCTTGCCCTTAAATGTTGCATCATAGAAGGCCTCTCATGGTCATCTTGTACATTACCAAAGCTTTCTTACTTTCCTTCTGGGCATTTGATGTTTGTAAAATAAAAATAGTGTATTAATCAACCATAATGATGTAGACTAAACAATAATGCCCTGTACGCACGATAGGATTTTCCGACAACAAAACGGTGGATTTTTTTTTTCCGAAGGATGTTGGCTCAAACTTGTCTTGTATACACATGGTCACACAAATGTTGTCGGAAATTCCGACCGTCAAGAACGCTGTGACGTACAACGCTTACAACGAGCCGAGAAAAATTAGGTTTAATAGCCAGTGCGGCTCTTCTGCTCGATTCCGAGCATGTGTGGACTTTTGTGCGTCGGAATTGTGTACACACGCTCAGAATTTCTGACAACAAATTTTGGTGTCGAAAAATTTGAGAACCTGCTCTCAAACATTTGTTGGCGGAAATTCAGACAACAAATGTTCTATGGAGCATACACACGGTCGGACTTTCCGACAACAAGCTCACATCCAACATTTGTTGTCGGAAAATCCTATTGTGTGTAAAGAGTATACCATGTGTAGGAACCATAAGGCAGATTAGCGATAGCTGTGTCAGACATATAAAGCTTAGTTTCCCTTTACAGATGATCATTTCTGAACTTTCCAGGGGTACACGACAGGGCTGCCCTCTCTCTCCGGCACTTTTTGCCATTGCTATGGAACCAGTGGCGGAGCCGATACGTGTCTCGTCACACATTAAAGGTCTACGGCTGAGCTGGCTGGGGGAAACGGTGGCCTTGTATTCAGACGACCTCCTCCTCTTCCTGAATGACGCTGGCCCCTCCCTGTAGGGGGCTTTGTCAGTCCTGGAAGAATTCTCGGTAGTAACGGGCTCAAGGTTAATTGGGCAAAGTCGCAGCTGCTGGCTATCGATGCTGACGCTAAAAAAGAGGCCTCGGCTTCTCTTCAGCTACAATGGGTGGACAAGTTTACCTACTTGGGGGTGTGTATTTCAGGGAACGTGACTGACTTCATTCCAATGAACTTGTTCCCAGTAATCAACTCAGTCAAAGCCAAGCTGAAAGCATGGGAGAACCTCCCTCTGTCCCTACTGTGTTAATCTCATCAAGATGAAAATCCTTCCCAGATTTACATACTTGTTTCATAATTCCCCTCAATGGATCCCCAAGTCATTCTTTTCTCAACTAAACAAAATGTTCTCCTCCTTTCTTTGGGGTTCACATCCCCCCCGCTTTAAGCTAACTACCCTAATGCACCCTTGTTCGCAGGGGGGCTTAGCATTCCCGGACTGTCACAAATATTTCATTGCGGCTCAATTGGTCACTGCATTTTGGTGGCTTGTTCCAGACAGATCCAACTCGGCTTGGGCCACTGAGGCTGCGGTGTTGCGATCTGCAGAGGTGTTGTCAAATCTCCTTTTGGTAGGTCCAAAGACTCCATACGACCTAACCCCTTCCATGCTTACCACCCTTAGGGCCTGGAGGGAAGGTCTGACCTGTGAAAAGTATCCTCAAGCTGTATCCCTGAACGCCCCGCTTTGGAACAATCCCAACCTACAGCACTTTCTCAAGATCCCAGACCCTGTGATATGGGCTAGGTATCATATCAGGGCTCTCTCAGACATCACCACAGATCTCACAATATTCTCCTTTGATCACCTAATGTCTCATCACAATGCCCCGCTCTCGCACAAATTCAGATATCTACAGTTGTCCCATGCTTTCAGGGCTCAGTTCCCTCCAGGCAGATGGTGCAGTCCGACCTAGAGCGGATTTTGCGATTTGATTGTACCGAAAAAACCCACCTCAGTTCTATATACACATCTCCTCTTGGTCTCTTCTCCTGAGCTGTCCAGGCTCCATCAGCAATGGGGCCGGGATGTTCCGGAGATGGACTTGGAGAATTGGGAAGATGTGTTGGACTTCCCATTTAAAATACTGGTTTCCTTGAGGGACCGCCCTTGTTCAATATAAGATTGTCCATAGGGCATATCTGACTCCCGCTCGGGTGCACAAGATGAGGTCTTCTCTCTCCCCGGAATGCTGGCGTTGTGACCATGCCCCCGGGGACTATATCCACATCTTTTGGTGCTGCCCGGTAATTGCAGGCTTCTGGTCACAAATTCTTTCAGAGGTGAATGATCTGCTAAGTATCTCTATTGCTCCATCCCCAAAAATATGCCTGCTGGGGCTGGTGAAGGACTTGGTGCCCAGAGTAGCTAAGAGAACCCTGTTGGGTCTCCTTCTGTTCTATGCCAGGAAATCCATTGTCCTATGCTGGAAGCGAAAGACTCCTCCCTCTATAGGCTCATGGAAATCACTTGTTAACAATGTGATACCCCTTTACAGGGACACCTATACACACAGAGGCTGTCTGAAAAAACATGACAGAGTCTGAAATAAGTGGTTAGGGGAACCCTCCACTGCTGCAACAAATTAAGTGACCTCTCTGATATATGATGGCCCTCCTTAGCGGCCTAATAGACCAACCCGGGTTCACAAGATATTCTAGGTGGGCTGGCTCATTGTTAGTCCTCCCATGGAGCAAGAGCCATGACAATCTATTGTTGTTGTTATACTAAGGTAGTCGTTGATATTCTAATGATTTTTGATATTATAACAATACTTTGAGACCCCTGCGTGGGTCCCTTCCCTGTTGATAGCCAGATGTTGGCTGTGCTGTTGTGTGTCTGTATTGTTCTATGTTTGTTAAGAAAATAAAAAAAGTTAAAAAAAAAATAAAAAAAAAGATGATCATTTCTATCCAGTGCTGTGCATACATGAACGAAGAGTGGATTGATTCGATTTTCATGGCTGACACCTCTTTGGATGAGTATATTTATCTTGTATGTTGTTTCCAAGCTTCTCTTTTCCAAGTTTTCAAGTATGCAAGACTTAAGAAGAACAACCTGATGATTGCAGCGATACTGCATATGTGTATGTTAGTTGTTGTTTGTACCTGTAGTACAGCCTAAAAACAATAGTGCGCATTTTGCAAAAAAATGTTATCCTACCTAAAACATACTGCCACTGATAGTAATTTAAAAAAAAAATCCTGTCCCAAAAATATACTGACCCTGAACTTTAACCCTGACATTGACCTTTGACCCTGGCCTTGACCCAAACACTTACCCTGGCACTGTGTAGGGCTCTTTGGTGGACGGGTATGGTAATAGCAATAAATATACCGTTAAATTAAAAAAAAAATTGTTTTTTTTTTTTTTACTATTTTGGACTTTTTCTTTGATAATAAAAAAAAAACAGCAGATGTCCATTACCATTTACCACCAAATGAAAGCCCAATTTGTCCTGAAGGTATAATCTTCCTGGATACAAGAAAGAGTTGTGATGATGTGTACAGCTTTACTAACACATGTCAAAATTCCAAAATTGTGCTTAGGCATTAAAATTTGTTTTACCTTTAGGCATGAAGGGGTTAACTAAACCCATTCGATTTTAGTCAACTAAAATGTACTGGAGATTTTAGTCGACTAAAACTACAACAATTCAGATGACTTAAACTAAAAATGGCACTTTAGTCAAAAGACTATGACTAAAATTAAATTGAAATTTGATGTCAAAATTAACACTGACCAGACTTTTTTCGTTTTTTTATGCCGCTTTTTATTATAATATCTGCACTGGCAAAGCCAAGGCTTAAGTAAGCTACCATCAACTCATTATATTACATACAATTAGTGGGGTTATAAATTATGAATTTTGGAAGCCAAAATGTCAATTTTGTGATGACTTTGTTTAAGCAGAGACATGGGTGTTTGTTATTGTTTCCACTAGAAATAGCTAAGTGATGGGTGCAGACTTCCTGTTGGGTGGATCCACATCAATATGCATGTGCTAGTTCATGTCATACTTCATTCTGACAAATAACAGTATGAGCTGAAGAGAAAGATGACTTGTGTTTAAAAGAGCAAATGATTAAACAAGTGTCAGTTATGGTATTTTTCATACTTCAGAACCAGTGGGCAGCTGCATACATACACTATACTACCAATATATAAGTATTGGGACGCCTGCATTTACACGCACATGAAGTTTTATGGCATCCCAATCTTAGTCCGTAGGGTTCAATAATGAGTTGACCCACCCTTTGCAGCTATAACACCTTTTAACTATTCTGGGAAGGCTGTCCACAAGGTTTAGGAGTGCGTCTATGGGAATGTTTGACCATTCTTCTTCCAGAAGCGCATTTGTCAGGCACTGATGTGGGCAAGAAGGCCTGGCTTGCATTCTCCACTCCAATTTATCCCAAATATGTTCTATCGGGTTGAGGTCAGCACTCTGTGCAGGCCAATCAAGTTCCTCCACCCCAAACTCGCCCATCCATGTCTTTATGGACCTTGTTTGTTCACTGGTGCACAGTCATGTTGGAACAGGAAGGAGCCATCCCCAAACTGTTCCCACAAAGTTGGGAGCATGAAATTGTCCAAAATGTCTTGGTATGTTGACACCTTAAAGCCCTGTACACACGGTCAGATTTTCCGACAACAAATGTTGGATGTGAGCTTGTTGGTGAAAAGTCTGACCGTGTGTATGCTCCCTCGGACATTTGCTGTCAGGCTTTCCGTCAACACATGTTGGCTAGCATGTTCTCAAATTTTCCGCCCAAACAAATGTTTGTTGTCGGATTTTCCGATCATGTGTACACAAGTCCGTCGGACAAAAGTCCAACGTACAAACACGCATGCTCGGAATCACGCATCACTATTGAACATCCTTTTTATCGGCTCGCCGTACGTCTTGTACGTAACTACGTTTGTAATTGTTGGCCAACATTTGTGTGACCGTGTGTATGCAAGACAAGTTGGAGCCAACAACCTTCGAACAAAATTCCATGGTTTTGTTGTCGGAAAGTCTGATCGTGTGCACGAGGCATAAGGGTTCCCTTCACTGGAACTAAGGGGCCAAGTCCAACCCCTAAAAAACAACCCCACACCATAATCCACCAAATGATTAGGACCAGTGCACAAAGAAAGATCCCATAAAGACATAGATGAGCGAGTTTGGGGTGGAGGAACTTGACTGGCCTGCACAAAGTCCTGACCTCAACCCCGACAGAACACCTTTGAGATGAAATAGAGTAGAGACTGTGAGCCAGGCCTTCTCATTCAACATCAGTACCTGACCTCACAAATGTGCTTCTGGAAGAATGGTCAAACATTCCCATAGATACCCTCCTAAACCTTGTGGACATCCGTCACAGAAGAGTTGAAGCTGTTATAGCTGCAAAGGGTGGGCCAACTCATTATTAAACCCTACGGACTAAGATTGGGATGCCATTAAAGTTCATGTGTGTGTAAAGGTAGGCATCTCAATACTTTTGGTAATATAGTGTAAATAGCTGTTGGACCTTCACAATGTATTAGACATTATCTTAGCTTAATTCCCAAAGAGCCGCAGAGACTTTCCAGGTTTCAGATGTCCCATGGCGTGCAGGGAAAGTGAAGAAGAATGTATACACTGTGACTTTAGAAGCACACTGTTGCTTGTGTTTCTAAATGGAAGAGTTGGATGGATTATCACAAAACTCCAAATGTTTCACAGATGAGGTGTCATCGCGTGGATATTTATTAAAGGATTCCTGGACTAGAATCAACACTCATCTGCCAGGTGGCCATTAAAGTATTAAAAACCCTGCCATTCGCTGAGTATGTGATGTTATCCTCAAGCCTGTGTTTTGCCCTGTTCTGCATTGACATCACTTACTGTAGCTTTCTTTCATCTGGAAGTTGGAAATGACAGCAGGAGAGTGCTGTATTTGGCAAAGCAGAGGTATTATGCTAGTGGTGAGCAGTCATTAATGTCAAGTTTGATGTATTTGTTACTGCATAGTTCCTTAATAGCAGGTTAATTGTAGCATATGAGTGATAGTTTGTCACCGATCCACATCTAGGTCTTTGCTTTTAGGGTTTACTGTGAGGAGATTCAAAGCCAGGGAAGAATTTCTACATGTGCAACAGCTGCTGTGATTGAATATGTACTAATCTTGATTGATAACTTTGATTAAAACAGAACTCTTGTTTTCGCTACCTTTTTTTTTACGTGTCAAATCCTGAAAACTCAGATGCTGCCCCTCTTCCAGGTAGATTAATGCCAATCTTCATCCAATCCATTTGCTGTGAGCCCAAGCTGTAAATACCATGTGCTTTGAGAGCATGTCGTCATGCAGAGAAAGAGGAGGAAGGACTGGTGACATCATTGGACCCGGAAAAAAGACTGCAAGAAAAAGTACACACATAATTTATTGAGGGGATGGTGAGGATTGGTTCTGCAATTAGGCTTCCACTGTAAAGTAAAACTGTTATCAGGGCAGATGCTACCACTAGGCAAACTAGGCAGCCGCTAGGGTGCACTGCTGCCTAGGGGGCGCCCGGCCACTAGTGTTTCTACTCTCTTTAGCAAGCAACTAAGTCTCAGCATCAGCAGGCAGCTGCTGCTCCGTTCGCACATAGTGTCAGAGGCGCAGTGGTGGCAGAGGACTATGTCTGTGTCCCAACTCCCAAATGAATAGAAGCAAGCAAACATTCATTGATGGGCGCTGGTGGGGCTGCATTTGATGGGCGCTGGAGGGGCTGCATTTGATGGGCACTGGTGAGGGTGGAGTCAGGGGTGAAGCCAAGGGGGGTGGCAAAATTATGTTTCGCCTAGGGTCTCAAAAATCCTTGCACCAGCCTTGACTGTTATACCATATTTCCCATAATTCCAATTTAAAGTACATACTGTAATACTTTGGTCATTTGCAAATATCCACCTTCTACTTGTATAATACAAAATAAGGCTGGTTGTACCATTTTAACCGCTTGCCTACTGGGCACTTTTACCCCCTTCCTTCCCATGCTAATTTTCAGCAGAAGCGCTGTTGCACTTTGAATGACAATTAGGCATTCATGCTACTCTGTACCCATATGACATTTTTTTTATTTTTTTTAAACGGAGAGCTTTCTTTTGGTGGTATTTAACCACTTCAACCCCAGAAAACTGATAATTTTGCGGTCGTGCGACGTTGTACCCAAACAAAATTTACGTCCTTTTTTTCCCACAAATAGAGCTTTCTTTTGGTGGTATTTGATCACATCTGCAGGTTTTATTTTTTGCGCTATAAACAAAAGAAGAGCGACAATTTTGAAACAAACACAATGTGGGTTATTTACGAAAGGCAACTCCACTTTGCACTGCAAGTGCACTTGGAAGTGCAGTCGCTCTAAATCTATGGGGTAGATCTGAAATGAGTGGAAGCTCTGCTGATTTTATCATTCAATCAAGTGCAAGCAAGCTAAAATGCTGTTTTTTATTTTCCTTGCATATCCCCCTCAGATCTACAGTGACTTTACTTTACTTCCAAGTGCACTTACAGTGCAAATTGGATTTTCCTTTAGTAAATAGCCCCCAATATCTTTTACTTTTTGCTATAATAAATATCCCAATTTAAAAAAAAACAGTTTTCCTCAGTTTAGGCCGATATGTTTTCTTCTATATTGATTGGTTTGCGCAAAAGTTATAGCGTCTACAAAATAGGGGATAGATTTATGGCATTTTTATTATTATTATTTTTTTACTGCGATTTTTATCGGGACTGCAATATTGCGGCAGACAAATTGGACACGTTTGACAAATTTTTGGGACCATTGACAATCATACAGCGATCAGTGCTATAAAAATGCATGGATTACTGTATAAATGTCACTGTCAGGGAAGGTATTTAACACTAGGGGGCAATCAAGGGGTAAACTGTGTTCCCTAGTGTGTGTTCTAACTGTGGGGAGATGGTACTGTCTAGGAGGAGAGCGAGATCAGTGTTCATACTTAGTATACTCATACTTAGATCTCTCTCTACTCCCCTGAAAGAACTGGAATTTGTGTGTTTACACACACAGATCCCATTTCTTGCCCTGTCACTAGCGATCGCGGGTGCCCGGTGGTCATCGCGCCCGCCGGGCACTCTCATCGGCACCGGGCACACGCCGCAGGCGCACACGCGCCCCTAGTGGCCAAAAGGTGAATCGACGTAAGGTAACTTTGTTTCGTCCAGCCTCGCCATTCTGCAGCAGTAGAACTGCGGCGGCTGGTCGGCAAGCAGTTAATCACCACTGGGCTATTTTTTGCTAAACAAATGAAAACAGACAGAAAATTAGGAAAAAAAAACGTTTTCTTTCTTTCTGTTATAACATTTTGCAGCTTGCACTGATAGGCTGCACTGCTGGGCACTGATAGGCTACATTGATGGGCAACATGAGTCTGCACTGATGGGCACTGATGAGGCTGTATTGATGAGACGGCACTGATGGCCATTGATGAGGCAACACTGATGGGCACTCATAAGCAGCATTCATTGGCACTGATGAGGTTGCACTGATAAGGCAGCACTGATGGACACTGATAGGCGGCACTGATGGGCATCGATATGCTGCAGTGATGGTAACTGATATGATGTACTGATGGGCACTGATATGCTGCACTGATGGACACTGATTGGCACTGATGGGGCTGCACTGATGATCAGTGCCCTGATTATTAGTGTAAATGTCCCCTGTCACAGGAAAGCCGGTTATTGGCTTTCCTTTTCTCACACACTGATAGTGCTGAGGAAAGGAAATGCTGATAGCCAACATGTGTTTAAATGATGGGATCAGCTGTGATTGGACACAGCTGATCACATGTTAAAGAGCCAATGTCATTGGCTCTTTACCCTGATCGGTGATGTGCTATGTCTGAGGGACATGGCCCACCACCGATAGCTGCGATACGTGCCCCCGGGGGCAAGCATGAATGGCGTGACTGGGAAGACGTCATATGATGTCCACCCAGAAGGAGGAGCGCCCCCTGGCTGCCAGTCTGCTGTAGGCCAGGTGGGAACTGGTTAAAAAGTTTAAGTTATGGCATTGCATTCCATAATGCATTGTTTTCATATTATGTGTATGGTTTAAAACCCAACCACAGCCAAAACAGCCACAGCCAAAACATATTATTTTGTTTTGTATAGAGTAGGGAAAGGTTAAAGCTACTGCTCAGCTTTTATTGCAGCTTGTGTTCCTCAAATGAAAATTTCCCCAACCTTACCTGTTGAACCAAAATCAAAATAAATTTTAGTAGAGTAGAGCAGGGTTGGCTTTTCTAGCAATGTTTTTATTGACGTCTGTGTTTTCCTGTTGCGGTAAAAAGTGTTCCAACGTTTCTTGTCCTTTTGTCACAAGGCCAGGAAATGAGGGAAAGTTTTTTTTCTACTGGGGTCACAGACTGAAATAAAAAACTGACCAAAAATATTATATCCCACGCCATCCAAAAAATATTGTCTAGAGTTAGGTTTTGGCCCATCCCTATGATGGAATGCCACCTTAGCCAATGGAAAGGATTAGGATGAAGGAAGGGGTTGGCAAGCTTTTACATCTCTAAGAAGTGTTGAAGCTTTGCCAATATTTTTTCTTTAAACATTGACACTGATTTTCATAGATTGCTTCCATGGGTATTTACTGTATGTTACTATAAATACATTCTTAATACTCCTAATACTCTGTTTTCAAATACGGTGTACAGTAATACACTGCTTTTATACAAGGCATAAGCCTTTGAATATGTTTAACAAGAAATGCTAATCATAAGCAATATATTTTATTACAATATGTAGTTTATTAAGTTAATTATTTTCAGATAAGATTTGTAATGCAAACTGAATGTTTCACCTGGAATTACCTGGATTAACCTAACAACTTACATAGTAATCTGTTTTGTTATTATCAGAATTAAAATGACACAATTACATATTAATAATTGTATCAATTTAAGAGTCCAAAGTATCCATTGACATTAAAGGATTGCCACCTAATCCTGGAAGTGTTTCCTGCCAATAGCTAAGGAGACAGCAACAGATGACACACCCTTCCCTTCTTTTTCCAAAATTAAAAGAAAAACATTAGGGTGCAATTCCACTTTCCAATGTACAGTTGATATCCCCCCCCCCAATTGAGATTCCCCATCTACTTCCACACACACACTGCACACTTTAAAAAAGGCATACATACACTTTATTCCAAAGGTATTCTGGTCAGTCTAGAGACATCACAGTTTTTCCTATTCTCCTCTTACAGCAGTTGCTTGTGCACGATAGCAATGTGTAATCCACATTTAGTACTCCAAGCCCACAGTGCGATGACTAACCCCATGAGGGCATGCACACAAAAGCCGGGGCTCAGAGGAAGTGGGTTGAATCAAACTTCCATAATGTAACCCACAACAGAAGCGCTATATGCAGGAGGAGAAGTCCTTCTGTGGTTGAATGGAGCCAGACTAATGGTAGGTATTGCAGATTTTTTTTTTATTTTGAAAAATGTTGAGCTGTTTATTTTTTTATTTTTACTCTAAACTTGGAGTTCTGCTTTAATATTCTGTGTCCTCATTACCTCAAAAATGTGTGTAAAGAGTTTCTATTGACCTAAACAGGCATAAAAAAAACAATAATCATACATATTTCAGATTTTCAGTTTTGGAAACTTTATGAAATATTGCTAGAGGCTTTCAAAGGATAGTAGATGTCAAAAATGTATCAAGAACTGTAATGCAAAACTGTCATAGGTTTATTAAGGAAGTGGAGTAGTAAAAGTGTTCAGCTTCTCAAGTAATATATTTTTATGTCTAATACAGCTGCCTCTTGGTATCCCCATTGGTGATGTAATGTTAACTTTAAGTCTGATGGTTTTGCAAGAAATATTTGTGGTTTTCATTCAGCACTCTAGTCTGCATCATATAAAGTATGAATGCATGGTTTAAATCTGTCTAAATGACCCTATAGACTGGAGATGCCCATCATCCACTAATTACAAGGCTCGGGGCAAACATCTGACAGTTTTGCTGTACAAAATACTTGCTTACCTTTCCTTTAGGCTTTATGCTTGAAAATTCTGTTTTCCTCAACTGTCTGCCAGGGAGCCAAATGAGATCTTTCAAATGATCGCTTTGCTTAAACTGTGTTTAAAGTCAACTATGTTTTCATTAGCACAATCAGAGGGGACTATAACTAATTATAGGCAGAAATCAAAATTTCTACATTATAAAGAACTGTTTGCCAGCAAAAGAGATTAAATTAACCCATACCTCTACTCATTTAGGAAAAACAGAGGTCTTAGTTTGCTTTCACAAATATATGTTAAAGCCACCACTAGTGTGGGTTAATTTTACAATGACTTACTATTTTTTATTTTTTGTATTGGCTATAGAAAAACGTTAAGTCTACTACTACCATTGTATAATGTTGTTGAATGTTTTTATTAGGCTTTCTTAGTTGGAAAACAGCTGCTCTAAGGTCATTTGTGTTTGTCGGTACTTATCTGTATGAGTAAGGCCGGCCATAGATGGCACAAATTTGCAGGAAAGACATTGGCAAGATTCCCCCATCAACACAGACAGTGCTGACAGGGGAATCAGCAATTGTCTTCTCCCAGAGGAGACGCTGTCCCCGTCAGAAGAAGACAGTGATTATTGCTACCGGCTATTGTACCATTGTGATACTGCTCTTGTGTAGCCCAATGAACAGGGGGAAGGATAAGATATGACTTCATTGGTAGAGAGAATGGTTGGGATCACTTGGTCTGGATCAAAGTTCCCCAAACTGGTCCAAATTGACTGCCAGTGTTCTAAAGGAAAGATAAAATGGCTTGGCCAGTAAACGTCTAGGGATTAATAGGTGCTCAATAAAGGATGGAGCGTTGATTCTGGTTAATTAGGCTTCTAATGTCTCTGTAGGGCTCCATGCCAATCCCTAGTCCTAAAAGTGAGGTGGATAGCAGTGACGAAATGTTACCCAGGACCAAAAGGTAATGTCAACAGTATTCACAAGGATATTATTATCATAATTATTAATAATTGATATTAATATAAGTATTACAGTTATTATTGTAGTAATATTAAAGTAATATGTATTAAATTATTTTCATATAATAGATTTTTGGGGTCAATGAACAATCTGAAATCTAATAAACTGGTTAAGGAGTGGAAGAGTTTGGGGACCCCAGGCCTAGATGATGGGAACAAAAAAAAGATAACAAGCAATGGTTCTACATGAGTACTTGTTTATTACTCCGTGTGACCTAAATTTGTAATCAACAAGCATCCAGTTTCCATTCTTGGGACTGGGAGCTGGATGAACATATACTCTTGTCTTACCTGGGTATTTGAGCTGGAATTGAGACAGGTAGCCAGGGGAACATGCCTCCAATATATACACATATGTAAATTGTTATTTTGTTACATAATTTTGTATCATAAGATATAGGATATGATATGATATATTATTCCTGTATAAACTAAATGTCACTTATTGAAACTTATAAAATTCTACTCCACCTCTTCTTGATGAAGTGGGCCAGTGGGCCACAAAGCCTGAGAAACGCGTTGATGATTTGTACTTCTACCCCACAAGACAGATCATTTTGCCATTACTACCTATAAAGTTAAATTTGATATAGTATTTACAGTACATTGTTCAAATGTGGACACAATATTTATACCAATGACGATTTGAAATGATAGGTTAATTGGATCCTGTCTAAATTGGCCCTAGTATGTGTATGTATGAATGTGTGTTAGGGGCCTTAGGCTGTAAGCTCCTTGAGGGCAGGGACTGATGTGAATGTACAATATATATGTAAAGCGTGGCCTAAATTGACGGCTCTATATAAGTGTAGCGCCGGGCTCCTGATGAGCATGCGCTATATGTTTTGTAAATTTGAATGTTCCTAAAACCACAGTTGGGTTTTAGGGTTAATTGCTCCAAATTATGGTCTCAGTATCAGTTTGGCTGGATTGCATTGTGTTCTGCTTGGCCATAGGTGTCGGTGTCACCTCTGGCAAGCACAAGAATGCGATCCGGTTGGACGTATTGGGTGCCAATCTCTCTCGGAACCAACCAGTGAGTGTGTCATCTTGCTGGGCATTATGGGAGGGGTACTTAAGGTGCTGAGGTGACGTGCTACGGGGTTCCGGTCCAGAGGATCTTGCTGTCTTTTTGGTCCCGGTCCTCCTGACCAGCCCTCAGGGGCCCTCATGGCCTGGGGTGCGGATCCAGCCATTTCCGAGTCTTGGGCTGGCTAGACCGAGGTGTAGTAACTGGAAGGAGGATTCTAAGGTGGTCCGGTGCCGTCTCGTCTTTGGAGAGGCCCAGCAACCGAGACCACGCAACCAGGGGAGGACTCTTCAGAAGAGGGCCATGCAAAAGGCTGGCTGCTCGGCAAGAGCCTGGAAGCTAAGTTGAAAGACACCAGGTGAATCCACACTCGTACGGTATCGCCGGACCGGATGCAAGATACTGGTACCGTATGAGGGTTCTCTAACTTCATATATCCTTCATTTACAACTAAGTCTGTGGCAGAGACTTTTCATTTACAAGTTCTACAACCAAGTCTGTGGCAGAGACTTTACTCTATTCGAATCATCTATCGGCTGCTAAATCTACTGAGAGGAGATCTATCCGATAGCTGTGATATCCAGTTGCGAATGGCTATTCCCTGGATTCTGTAGTGAGAGACATTCAGTTCAAGCCGTTCCAAGAGTACCTGAAATTCCTACCTATACCCTCTATCCTTTATTTGAGAGACTGTGTTTTGTCTACCATTTTGCAAATAAAAATCCCTAAAGCAGATCCAGTGTCAGTTTTTACAGTTCTTTGGGCCATCTACCTCGGGAAACCCCTTCGATACATACGAGGTCAAGAAGGTAACGGTAAGCCCAAATTAAACCAGCAGCTCCTTCGGGGTTAGTGCTACATAAGTACCTGTAATAAATAAATATGTATTTTCTGCCATAAAATCCCCCCCACGCACCTGCGAGTACTTCCTTTTGTATTATACACTGCATGTGTATCTCAGTCTACAATATTATAGATGCTAGGAGTATGAGTCAGATGCCAGGATGACATAACTCCTGTGCACATCACGTGTGATAGATATGTCGTTCTGGCCCGACCAATCAAGATGGCTTCAGACTTTGGATCTAGAAGAAGACCAGAAAAAAATGAAATGCCTGGTGACCGAGAGATGAGGGGGAGCACAGACAATATATCACAAGAGAATGATACCTTGCTAGGTAAGTGTGCCATAATGTGAACATATGCTAAAGCCCACACACTAGGATGTGGACCTTATTCCCACTTTAATACACCACAAAAAGGTAAACACTGTCAAATGACTAGGTTAGAGGAACAACAAAAAATAAATTGTATAAAAAGTGTAATGTTAAGTTCTAAGAGTAGAAAATAAGGATTGAAAAATGTGGTAAACTATAAGATAGGGACACATGTACAGTGGCGTCACTAGGGCGGTGCGGGGGGTGCGGCCCGCACCCGGGTGACACCCGCCAGAGGGGTGACACCATCCCTTAGGGGGGAAAGCCCTGGCTTCCCTTATGCATTTTTTTCCAGCTGGAACACTTCCCGCGTGCACCGCAGTTGCGCTTGGCTCTGTTTCCTCCGGGTCCTCCCCTCTCACTACTGCGCTGCTGAGCCTTTCACTTTGTTTCTCCACCTAGGCGGCGCGGCTGCGTGTGTTCCCTCCAGCTGCTGCCCGGGTGCCCTCACAGGCATCTCTCCTCCTGTGATCACGGAGCTGGCCGGGTCTGTGTTCTGCGGCCGCGCACCGCGCTGTAACACGGTCCCGCCCCCATAGACCGGCTCGTGTGATAGTAAATAGAATCAGTGTTCCACCTATCACACGAGCCAGTCTAGGGGGCGGGACCGTGTTACAGCGCGGTGCGCGGCCGCAGAACACAGACCCGGCCAGCTCCGTGATCACAGGAGGAGAGATGCCTGTGAGTACTCTGTTCTTTCTGCCCCCGGTGCTCTCCAGCTCGCCCCCCCCCGTGCTCCCCACCCCCCACAGTGCTCTCCAGCCCCCCATGCTCCCCACCCCCACGTGCTCCCCACCCCTGTTCTTTCTGCCCCCGGTGCTCGCCAGCTCTCCCCATCAGTCTCCAGCCCCCACCCCAGTGCTCTTCACCCCCCACAGTGCTCTCCAGCCCCCCATGCTCCCCAGCCCCCCGTGCTTCCCACCCCCACAGTGCTCTCCAGCCCCCCCTGCTCCCCACCCCCACAGTGCTGTCCAGCCCCCCCATGCTCCCCACCCCCACAGTGCTCTCCAGCCCCCCCCCTGTGCTCCCAACCCCCACAGTGCTGTCCAGCCCCCCGTGCTCCCCACCCCTGTTCTTTCTGCCCCCGGTGCTCTCCAGCTCGCCACCCCAGTGCTCTTCACCCCCCACAGTGCTCTCCAGCCCCCCATGCTCCCCAGCCCCCCGTGCTTCCCACCCCCACAGTGCTCTCCAGCCCCCCTGCTCCCCACCCCCACAGTGCTGTCCAGCCCCCCCCCATGCTCCCCACCCCCACAGTGCTCTCCAGCCCCCCCCCTGTGCTCCCAACCCCCACAGTGCTGTCCAGCCCCCCGTGCTCCCCACCCCTGTTCTTTCTGCCCCCGGTGCTCTCCAGCTCGCCCCCCCGTGCTCCCCACCCCCCACAGTGCTCTCCAGCCCCCCATGCTCCCCACCCCCACAGTGCTGTCCAGCCCCCCATGCTCCCCACCCCTGTTCTTTCTGCCCCCGGTGCTCGCCAGCTCTCCCCATCAGTCTCCAGCCCCCACCCCAGTGCTCTTCACCCCCCACAGTGCTCTCCAGCCCCCCATGCTCCCCAGCCCCCGTGCTCCCCACCCCTGTTCTTTCTGCCCCCGGTGCTCTCCAGCCCCCCCATGCTCCCCACCCGTTCTTTCTGCCCCCGGTGCTCTCCAGCTCTCCCCATCACTCTCCAGCTCCCATCCCAGTGCTTCCCACCCCCCACAGTGCTGTCCAGCCCCCCGTGCTCCCCACCCCTGTTCTTTCTGCCCCTGGTGCTCTCCAGCTCTCCCCATCAGTCTCCAGCCCCCACCCCAGTGCTCTCCACCCCTCACAGTGCTCTTCACCCCCCCCATGCTCCCCACCCCTGTTCTTTCTGCCCCCGGTGCTCTCCAGCTCTCCCCATCAGTCTCCAGCCCCCACCCCCAGTGCTCTCCACCCCCCACCGTGTGTGTGTATATATATATATATATATATATATAGCCCTATGTGATTTCATATCTGTCTTTGCTGTATACAATACACTCAAATGTGCTTTAAAATGTATGGTTCTCCCTTTCATGAACCAGAAAATGACGTTATGCTGTTGCGCTGGTATAATAACGCTGTGGGGCTGGTATGAAATTTTTTCCAGGGCTGAATTTTATTCTCAGTCCGGCCCTGCACCTGAGCCACCCAGAGCTGGTGTGATAAGAAGGAGTTCTTGTGTCTGGCACCCTGTGCCCTGAGCTGGATTGATAAGGGGGGGGGGGCAAAGTGGCGACATTTGATGGGACAAAGTGGCTGCATATGATAGGGCACAGTGGCTGCATTTGTGGGCACAGTGGCTGTATTTGACTGACACAAGTAGCTGCATTTGATGGGACACAAGTTACTGCATATGATGGGCACATTGGTGGCATTTGACAGGCACAGTGGCTGCATTTGATGGAGCACAGTGGCTGCATTTGATGGGGCACAAGTGGCTGCATTTGATGGAGCACAGTGGCTGCATTTGATGGAGCACAGTGGCTGCATTTGATGGGACACAAGTGGCTGCATTTGATGGGGGCACAGTGGCTGCATTTGATGGGGCACAGTGGCTGCATTTGATGGGGCACAGTTGCTGCATTTGATGGGGCACAGTGGCTGCATTTGATGGGCCACAGTGGCTGCATTTGATGGGCCACAGTGGCTGCATTTGATGGGGCACAGTGGCTGCATTTGATGGGGCACAGTGCCTGCATTTGATGATTTTTTTTCAGTATTTTTCTGAATTTTTTGTTTGTTTGCAACCCCCTCAACCCCCCAAAAAAAATGTGAGCACCACCTGCCAATGTATATAGGTATAGTAGCTGATATGCCCACCCTGAGCTGTTCTGATAACCTGGGTGTGGGGGGGGGGGGCTTGTCCGCAGCCAGGGCTGCTGTTAGGGCTTACCACCAGGCCTCTTGTAAGGGAAAACAGCAGGACTAATCTCAGCAGCAGCATACAAGCCAAGTGTCCCAGGTACCATATGCATTACAATATACTCCCACCACACTGACCTAACTATCCTGCACCTCCTGCTGTACAATCTTAAACCATGATCCTTATTCATCATACACCCAGTGTCACATCTCGCAATTACCCTTGGCTTTGCCTCCCACAGATACTGTATAGTCCATTGGTTTGTCAGCCCTTCAATCTGCAGTGCCAGATTTTCCTTGATCCAGGCAAGCCACATCTCTGCTGAGAGCTGTTATTGGTTGCTAGGACCAGCAGCATGCTAGCAACCAGTCACACCATGGGTCCCCCCCCCCCCCCCCTGCAGAGTGATTCTCCTTTTCAGCTACTGTCTTCTGCTTACTGACTACAGGGTTTTGTGGCAACTCACCTTTTTTTCCGCAGGTTAATGGCATTTTGCCATCTTGCCTGCGGCCATCATATCCCGTCCAGCAAGCAACACACCGTGTCAGCAGGACAGTTCCAAAATCAAATCAAAATTATTGGGGGGGGGGGGGGGTGACACCATGTTTTACTGTACCAGGTGACACCAACCCTAGTGACGCCACTGCACATGTACTATAGGTTTACACCAGACTTACTCCTGCACCACAAAGGGAATTTTTAGGAACATCTGGATTTAGAAATTAATTTCATAAATGGTAGTATTGTGTTGTTAACCGAAAGCATGTGTTAACAAAGATCATTTATTTTATCATCAAGAATTCAGAACAAACAGCTCTTTAGGTATAGTGACAAATAAAAGTGGCAAGCAATATACCCAGTAATATGCAGAATACTTTCCAGAACCTTCCCAGATAATATCCAGTAACTGACGCCATTTTGAAAAGAACACATATTGTAGTCTTGTAAAGGCACTCTGTAGCTCATTAAACCTATTGAATGACCAACCAGTGGATGAGTTTATTGGTGGCTACAACAGAGGCCTGAGTATGTCTTAAAGGCAGCTTCTTGAGTATTAACTGGTATAGAGAAGTGCAATTAAGGTTCTCATCCCCTGCACGGTTGTTGTCTGGAAACCGGGATTGAAGATAGTTAAAGAACTTTGTCTATTGATATCGTCAATTGTGATACAGGCAGGGCCGGACTGGGAATAAAATTCAGCCCTGGAAAAAATTTCATACCAGCCCCACAGCATTATTATACCAGCGCAACAACATAACGTCATTATTTTCTGGTTCATGAAAGGGAAAATCAGACATTTTAAAGCACATTTGAAGACTGTATTATATACAGAAAAGACAGATATGAAATCACATAGGGCTTTATACATATATATATATATATATATACACAGGGGTGCTGAAGAGCACTGGGGTGGGGGCTGGAGAGCACTGTGGGGGTGGGGAGCACGGGGGGCTGGAGAGCACTGTGGGGGGTGGAGAGCACTGTGGTGGGATCTGGAGACTGATGGGGAGAGCTGGAGAGCACTGGGGGCAGACAGAACAGGGGTGGGGAGCACGGGGGGCTGGACAGCACTGTGAGGGGTGGGGAGCACGGGGGGGCTGGACAGCACTGTGAGGGGTGGGGAGCACAGGGGGGCTAGAGAGCACTGTGGGGGTGGGGAGCACAGGGGGCTGGAGAGCAATGTGGGGGGTGGAGAGCACTGTGGTGGGAGCTAGAGACTGATGGGGAGAGCTGGAGAGCACTGGGGGCAGAAAGAACAGGGGTGGGGAGCACGGGGGGCTGGACAGCACTGTGGGGGGGGGGCTGGAGTCGGAGAGCACCGGGGGCAGAAAGAACAAGGGTGGGGAGCACGGGGGGGCTGGGGAGCATGGGGGGGGGGCTGAAGAGCACTGTGGGGGGTGGAGAGCACTGGGGTGGGGGCTGGAGAATGATGGGGAGAGCTGGAGAGCACCGGGGGTAGAAAGAACAGGGCTGGGGGGGCTGGAGAGCACTGTGGGGGGTGGAGAGCAATGGGGTGGGGGCTGGACAGCACTGTGGGGGGTGGGGAGCACTGGGGTGGGGGCTGGACAGCACTGTGGGGGTGGGGAGCACGGGGTGGGGGCTGGAGAGCACTGTGGGGTGTGGAGAGCACTGTGGGGGTGGGGAGCATGGGGGGGCTGGAGAGCACTGTGGGGGGTGGAGAGCACTGTTGTGGGAGCTGGAGACTGATGGGGAGAGCTGGAGACTGATGGGGGCAGACAGAACAGGGGTGGGGAGCACGGGGGGCTGGACAGCACTGTGAGGGGTGGGGAGCACGGGGGGCTGGACAGCACTGTGAGGGGTGGGGAGCACGGGGGGGCTAGAGAGCACTGTGGGGGTGGGGAGCACAGGGGGCTGGAGAGCAATGTGGGGGGTGGAGAGCACTGTGGTGGGAGCTGGAGACTGATGGGGAGAGCTGGAGAGCACTGGGGGCAGAAAGAACAGGGGTGGGGAGCACGGGAGGCTGGACAGCACTGTGGGGGGAGGGGCTGGAGTCGGAGAGCACCGGGGGCAGAAAGAACAGGGGTGGGGAGCACGGGGGGGCTGGGGAGCATGGGGGGGGGCTGAAGAGCACTGTGGGGGGTGGAGAGCACTGGGGTGGGGGCTGGAGAATGATGGGGAGACCTGGAGAGCATCGGGGGTAGAAAGAACAGGGGGGGGGGGCTGGAGAGCACTGTGGGGGGTGGAGAGCAATGGGGTGGGGGCTGGACAGCACTGTGGGGGGTGGGGGAGCACTGGGGTGGGGGCTGGACAGCACTGTGGGGGTGGGGAGCACGGGGGGGCTGGACAGCACTGTGGGGGGTGGGGGGCTTGAGACCACTGTGGGGGGTGGGGAGCATGGGGGGGGGCTGGACAGCACTGTGGGGGGTGGGGGGCTGGAGAGCACTGTGTGGGGGTGGAGAGCAATGGGGTGGGGGCTGGACAGCACTGTGGGGGGTGGGGAGCACTGGGGTGGGGGCTGGACAGCACTGTGGGGGTGGGGAGCACGGGGGGGGCTGGACAGCACTGTGGGGTGTAGGGGGCCTGAGACCACTGTGGGGGGTGGGGAGCATGGGGGGGGGCTGGACAGCACTGTGGGGGGTGGGGGGCTGGAGAGCACTGTGGGGGGTGGAGAGCAATGGGGTGGGGGCTGGACAGCACTGTGGGGGGTGGGGAGCACTGGGGTGGGGGCTGGACAGCACTGTGGGGGTGGGGGAGCACGGGGGGGCTGGACAGCACTGTGGGGTGTAGGGGGCCTGAGACCACTGTGGGGGGTGGGGAGCATGGGGGGGGGGGCTGGACAGCACTGTGGGGGGTGGGGGGCTGGAGAGCACTGTGGGGGTGGAGACCACTAGGGTGGGGGCTAGACAAGGACCTGGAGAGCAGGGGAGGCAGAAATAACAGGGGTTGAGAGAACTGGGGGGGGGGGGGGCTGGAGACAGTGGAGAGTGTGGTGGGGGAGGAGAGCACTGGGGGGAGCACAAGGAGAACTGGGGGGGGGGGCAGTAAAATAATTTGGATAGGGGGGATCAGCAGGAGGCGGCATATAGAGGAAATGAGCTTTCTATTATTCCTCCATGCAGCCGCTGAATGCTTTATTCTCCTCCTCTCCCTCCTCCAAGCATTCAGCGGCTGCATGGAGGAATATAGAAAGCTAATCTCCTCTACATGCTGCCCCCGCTGATCCCCCTATCCAGGCACACATATAGGGCTGTACTGAGTAGTACTCACAGCCTGAGCCATCTCTCCTCCTGTGATCTCGGAGCTGGCCGGGTCAGTGTTCTGCGGCCGCGCACCGCGCTGTAACATGGTCCCGCCCCCCTAGAACGGCTCGTGTGATAGGTGGAACACTGATTCTAGATACTATCACACGAGCCGTTCTAGGGGGGCGGGACCATGTTACAGCGCGGTGCGCGGCCGCAGAACACTGACCCGGCCAGCTCCGAGATTACAAGCGCATGAGAGTGGAGACAGGGGAGCACTGTAGCCGCAAAACGGCCCCAGGGCAGGCAGCCTACCGGGAAATATCCCGGTATCCCGGTAGGCCAGTCCGGCCCTGGATACAGGGGTTGATTTACTAACAGGCCCTGATAGCTTAGTGCATGTGGTGAAAATTCACTTTGCAATGAATATATAATGAAGTGCAAGAAAAGTAAAAAACAACAAAAAAAAAACGTATTTTTGCCTGCACATTATTGGATTATAGAAGTCAGCAGAGCTTCACCTCACTCACTAACCTAAGGGGAAATTCCCTTAATTAAGCCCCTCTGTTTTCATTCCCAGCTCCCAGACTAAAATATTATTTTGCTAAACATTGTCAATATAGGGAGTATAAACTTGTTGGTCTAATGTTTCTTAAGTTTCAATGCATAATAATAACACATATAAAACCTTTCCAATCCCTTGCACCTTCCTGGAAAGCTAAATGAGGGAATTTAAGATTTCCCATACTAGAGATCTGTCAGACACATCCATATAGTTAAACACCTTGCTTGCTTCCAACCAAATTCTTTTTGTGAGCCTTTGTATTATCACTCCTGTCTTCACCAGATGTAGTGAAAGAGATTCTAAGAAAGCAAAAAGTGTACATTCTTAAAATACTGTGTTAAAAGTAGTTCCAAGTTTGAAGGGTTGCCTTTGCCAAGAGCAGTTCTGGGGTTTGGGATCACAAATTTTGACTCTATGTATATTTTTTCCTTCCAGAAACACCTCACCTTAGATTTGGTTTTCATCAAATAGTTGATATGTTTTTTCCCAGCAAGATTCAGCAACCCATGGAGTAGGCATGACTCCAAAAGCTACATAGCCACATCCAGCAGACACATTTCATACAGCCTTACATGCTACTTGCAGTAGACAGGGCTAATAGAACTGTTGGCTTTCTTACCAAACCTTCAATCAACCATCACCTCTACTAGTGTCATCTAGGTTAACAAGAGACTTCAGGAAGGATGCAGTAGAAGAAAATTAGATAAATGTCAATATCAGCTAAAGAATTATTAAATTTTTTGCATAGGATTTAGGGTTTCTTAACAGGGTTTTGACATCTTTAAAACTAAAACAAAAATTCTTGTAAAATTAAAATACTGTAGGATCATCTATCCTAGGGAAAATGAAAGAAAACAGAAAATATACCCACTTTTCAGGATGTCTAAGGCCCCTTTCACACTGGGGCAGTGCGGGCTTCAGCGGTAAAGCAGCGCTATATTTAGCGCTGCTTTACCGTAGTTTTAGCTGCGGTATTCGGCTGCAGTTTTAACCCCCGCTAGCGGACAAAAAAGTGTTAAAACCCGCAAAGTGCCGCTGCATCGGCGCTTTGCCGGCGGTATTGCCGCGGTATCCCATTGATTTCAATGGGTAGGAGCGGTATAGGAGCGGTGAATACACCGCTCCTTCACCGCTCCAAAGATGCTGCTAGCAGGACTTTTTTTACCGTCCTGCTAGCGCACCGCTCCAGTGTGAAAGCCCTCCGGCTTTCACACTGGAGTGAAAGGACCTGCTTTTTTCTGGCGCTATACAGGTGCTATTTTTAGCACTGTAGCGCCTGAAAAACGCTTTGGTGTGAAAGGGGCCTTAGTATGATAGATGATGAAATGTCCTCCCTTAATTTGCCAGAGAGAATTAACAGAAAAAAATACTCCTCTCTATTTTATTGGATATCAAAGCAGCAATTAAATAACTGCAAGTGAGCAGGCCAAGTACCGTATCTCTTTAGACACATGCTAATCTGTTACTGTTTTGTTAGGCAGAGCTGCAAATCTTTCCTTAATCTATTAATTTTCTGTTTATATCTATTGCAATTGCTGTCAGTTAAGCTACTATCGAATTGTAAGTATGAAACCTACTGTCCAATTTTAATCTATTATTTTACTTTCAGTGAAAAAATTTAAAATGATAAGACTAGTGATGGGCCATTTTTGTCACAAGAACAAGTTCAGGACAGTTAAAAGGAGCTTCTGTAACCTGTTTTTTAAAGCTCATTACAACTTTTAAAATAACACCAAAAACTATCCTAACTCCTTAACAATCTTTATATCTTTTCCTTCCTATTGATTCCAATGCCAAATAAGTTAGAAAATTTGTCAAAAACTCCTAATTTTCAACATTGTTTTAGGAAAACTCTCAATGTTCCTAATGTCTACTTGAAAATAGGACCAGAGCTTAAGTAAAACATTCTGCATTTGATTTGTTTTGGAAGCAGAGGTCTCTTTTATGAAGAAGGGAAACGTACTGCTGTCACTAGTTTTGTGTAGAAATTATATAATATAAGCCTAGATAAGTTCTGTACAGATTTATTTACTATAATATTTTGGAAACTATATTATCTGCAAGGCTTAACCTGTACCATCACACAATATTTTTTAACAAAGATTAGCAACCATGCAAACCAATTGCTGAAAGAATGATTAATAAATAAAATGTCACTATAGTAGAAGTGACTGACATTTAGGCTACTTTCACACTGGGGCGTTGAGCGTGCTTGCGGTAAAGCGGGGCTATATTTAGCGGCGATTTACCGTCGTTTTAGCGGCGCTATTTGGCCGATAGCAGGACAGTTTTAACCCCCGCTAGCGGCCGAAAAAGAGTTAAAACAGCCATCAAATCGCCGCAAAGCAGCGATTTGAAGGCGGGTTTGGAGCGCTGCCCCATTGTTTTCAAAATAAATAGTAAAAAGTAAATACATCGCTCCTACAGCGCTCCAAAGATGCGGCTTGCAGGACTTTTTTGAGCGTCCTGCAAGCGCACCGCTCATGTGAGAAAGCCCTCAGGGCTTTCACACTGGAGTGCATTGAGCGGCTCTTTCAGGGCGCATTGCAGGCGCTATTTTTAGCACTTTAGTGCCTGCAAAGCGCCTCAGTGTGAAAGGGGCCTTAGTGTTCTAGTACTATGGTAAATCAGGCTAACTGCAGATACACAATATCAGAGCTATTTCATCAATAACCCAAGGGCTAATGACACCACTGTAAAAACAAGAAAGTGAAAGGTAACAATCTTTTGCTGTCATATTGGCCTTTAATCCAGAATTTCTATTCACAGTCATTTTGCTATGCCTCTGGATATCCTCTGTTTAATGGCATCATTTAACCAACTTCCTTTGAGCTCAGGTTGTTCTCGACCTACCACCATGATGCTTCTCTTCATGCATTTCCTCCTATCATCCTGCTTCTTCCTCTAACATGCTGTACAGGGACTGCAAGAGGTTGATACCAGATGTCAGGAAAATGGCCGAAAAAGCACTGGCAATTCCGCCCAAGACAATCATGGTGCGCCATGGTGCACAGTGTGACTAATGTGGGCAGTACTTCCTCCTTGTAACCTGAACAGATCACATGACTTACTTCCTTGTCTCTTTAAGCCTGCTGCTGGAGCTGGAGTTGACAGCATAATCCAGCCAGGAGGTTTTATGCCAACAGGTCACTGCTCTCACTTAAAGCGGTTCTGCACTGCGTTTTTTTTTTGTTTTTTTTTTTTGGGGGAATATGCTAAGGATTAATAGCTAAATTGGGGGACTCACCTGTTCCATCTTCCATCTCGATCGCATCCGGTTTTCCTCCGATAAAATTCTTTATATGCTGCTTCTCTGCTGGGGGCCATCTTGCCTGTGGGCATGTGAAACCCCACAGGCACTTTAGATGGCCCAGCATGCACCGCCGTTACTGCGCCGAGCTCGCGCGTGCGCAGTAACGGCAAAGTGCAGCTCACGTTCTCCGAAATCTCGCGAGATGTTGGCACATCTGCCGACATCTCGCGAGATTTCGGAAGATGTGTCCGAAATCTCGCGAGATTTCGGAAGATGTGGCCGAAATCTCGCGAGATTTCGGAAGATGCCCGCACAGACTCCTGGGATCAATGACACCAGATAAGTGCGGCGTGACGAGGATCCCCACACAGACCCCGCCCACCCCCGCAGAGACAGAGGACAGGAAGTCATCGATTACAAGGTAAGTGAAAAAAAAAAAAAACACATTTCATTTAGTACTCTTTGCCTGATTTGGAAGGCAAAGAGATTTACTAAATGAAATGTGTGCAGAACCGCTTTAAGCAGTACAAAGGTTGCAGGAAGGCTACTTCCAGCTGAAAGGAAGTCTGCAGCATTTGACTGGGCCACCTGCCCAGACGGATCAAGCTCTACCCTCCACCAGTTCTGCAACCGCTGCACCAGCTCAAGAACGCACCACCACTACCCATACAGTGGTGGTCCCTCCACCTGAACCACGGGTACCAACACCCGAACATTCTCCCGCGACCGCAAAAAGTTTAGATCATTCAAGAATGCTTGCCTGTTGTACTTGCCCCTACAACCACTGACTTTCTCTCTTGAGACTATCAAAGTAGGGTTCATTGTCTCATTACTAACAGACGAACCCCAGGCTTGGGCTCACAACAAAAGAACAAAAGAACCCAGTCATTAATTCTGTGGATTTGTTCTTTGATTCTATGGCACAATTATACGATGACCCAGGGGGTAGCCACCGCTAAAGCTGCCCTACATACTCTGCAACAAGGAAGGCGCCCCATGGAGGACTATACAATAGACTTCCATAAATGGTCCGCTGACAAGGGGTGGAACGAGGCAGCCTTAAAATATCAGTATCGTCAAGGCCTGTCAGAATCCCTCAAGGATGAATTGGCTAGAGTAGAGTCTCCTGCCACCTTGGAAGGCCTTATTCAGCTTGCTGTTCAACTTGACAGGCACCTGCGGGAACGACCCTTTCCAAAAGAGCCCAAGCCTTCAGATCTACTTGGATGTTACCCAAGGTTCATCTCCAGCAACTATGCCTCCCTCTGCATCCACTTCAGAAGTTGAACCTATGCCGATAGGCCTAGTCCGCTCAGCTCTGACCCCTGAAGAGAAACTTGGTCACCGGCAAGCTAATCTTTGCCTTTACTGTGGCGGAACTGGACATTTCTTACGCAACTGCCCCATAAGACCCCGTAAGTCTCTTCCAGATATAGATATAAACAGAAAAAGTATTTCTCCTGCGCTCGTGCAGGTGGTATTAATGTAAAGTGGTAGTAATTTCGGATGGTAGGTTATATAGGAAGACCATGCGTGTCCTGCTGCCTAAACTGACCAGGGGTGGTTCGAAGAAGGCCATGTGAAAAAAGAGGAGGAAGGCGCAATAACTAGGTTACAAAATGTTCATTTAAAATGAATTATGCCCATGCAAGGGCAAATGCTCAATGGTAGGCGAACACGTTTCGAGGGGTTCCCTCTTCATCAGAGCCTTGGAAAACAAAAGAAAGTCTGTATAATATGGTAGATATACATAGAGAGGAGTGGCTGATTGGGAGATGTATCACATAAATGGGTGATGTAATCATGTATTCTATTTTACTCCTTTACTCTAAAAATATCCACATCCCAGCGCTCTACGTACCATAGAGTAAATGGTTTGTTTGTTATTTGTTTTTTGTCTGTCATCTCTACCTTCTTTTTAGCTTGTTGAAGAGCTGCAGCCCATACACGTCAGCTGCAGGCTGGAGGCAGTCTCCTTTAAATGCTCTACGATCCTCCTAGCAGAGTGCTGTCCTGTGCTGCAAGAAAAGTTGTTAGCCTAACATTGAGCATTTGCCCTTGCATGGGCATAATTATTTTAAACTAACATTTTGTAACCTAGTTTCCATGAATACGTAGTAACTTCTTTGTACTCATCTACTCTCTTCCACGTATGCCTGTATATTCCCAGATGGCAGGATCTTCCTCCTCTCATCTTGTCCTGCCTGTCTCTCTGCAGGTAGCGGAAGAGAAGGTTCAGCTTCCGGCAATAATTGATTCTGGAGCCTGCAGCTGCTTTCTGGACTTGACTTTGGCTATGAAACTTGCCATTCCCCTCTACAGGAAAAAACAACAACTGACAGTTCATTTAGCTGATGGCTTCCTGCCCAGTTCTGTACTTGTTACCCAAGAGACTGCACCTCTTTTCACCTTGACTGAATCCGGTCGCCAAGAATTTCTGCGCTTTGATGTTCTGAGCTCACCTATGTTCCCGATCCCATGGCTACAGGCGCATAATCCACAGATCGACTGGTCTAAAAGAGAAGTTCTATTTCCCTCTTCATATTGCCATCAGCACTGTCTCACTCCCATGCATAATAAATCTGCTAACTGCTTGACTGTCCAACCAATGTCCAGCACCCATAAGGATATACCATCAGTCTATCGAGGATTCTCGGATGTCTTCGAAAAGAAGAATGCTGATGTCCTTCCACCTCATCATCCATATGATTTCCCAATAGAGCGCCTTCCAGGTTCTGAAATACCCTTTGGCCGCATATTTCCTCTCTCTGAAAAGGAGTTAGAGACACTACGGGAGTACCTTGATGAGAACGTGGAAAAGGGATTCATCCGGCCATCTTCCTCTCCTGCCGGGACCATGAGTGGGTTACAGGGATCTGAACAAAATCCCTATTAAAAAACGTTACCCGCTCCCTCTTATTCCAGAGCTTTTTCAGAGGTTCCGTAATGCCTGAGTATTCACAAAGCTAGATCTGCGAGGTGCCTACAACCTGATCCACATTCGCAAAGGTGACGAATGGAAGACGACATTCAGAACACGATTCAGACACTTTGAATACCTTTTAATGTCATTTGGACTCTGTAATGCACCACCCCAAATTCCAGCATCTTTCGGGAGTTCCTGGATCATTTCGTCATTGTCTACCTTGATGACATTCTCATTTTTTCAGCTACCCTAGAGTTTCATAGGTCACATGTGGGGAAAGTGTTGTCAACTTTAAGGAAACATGGACTATATGTAAAAGCCGAAAAGTGTGACTTTGAAAATTCAGTTCTTGGGGGTTATGATTTCTACAGAAGAAGTCGCCATGGATCCACAAAAAGTCAAGACTATTCTGGAATGACCCGCTCCTGTAGATAAAAAGGGGGTACAAAGGTTTGTTGGATTCACAAACTTCTACAGAAGATTCATAAAGAACTTTTCTGCCATCATCTCACCAGTCACCCAAGTCACCCGCCAGCATATCCGATTTTAGTGGTCACCTGAAGCCCAAGCAGCTTTTGACAAACTACCTGTTTACTTCTGCTCCAGTTCTCCAGCACCTTTATCCTGCTTTACCCTATGTTTTGGAGGTTGACGCTTCAGAAGTAGCCACAGGGGCAGTCCTGTCACAACGTCAGGGTTCTAAAGTGTTACTCTACCCTGTTGCCTTTTCTTCATGCAAAATGAGTCAGCCGGATAGGAACTATGACGTTGAGGACCGAGAACTCCTGGCTATAAAGACAGCCCTAGAGGAGTGGAAGTATCTTTTGGAAGGAGCCGCACACCCTATTATGATTTTCACTGACCATAAAAATCTGGAATATCTTCGAACAGCCAAACGTCCAAGCCCCTGACAGACTCGTTGGCATTGTTTTCTCCAGATTCAATTTCCACATTACCTATCGGCCAGGGTCAAAGAACGGAAAAGCCGATGCTCTATCACTGATGTTTTCCAACACCTCAAGTTATGGGCAAGCCGAGAGAACCAACCAAACTCTAGAACAGTATCTAAGGTGCTTTTGTTCTTTTTCCCAAGATGATTGGCTTTCCTTACTTCCATGTGCTGAATTTGCGTACAATAACTCTGTGCATGCAGCAACCAATCAGTCACCCTTTTGTCACCCTTTTTGCCAAACACCATACCCAAAGTCTCAGTACCAGCAGTTCAGGATTGCATAACATTTATCCAGACTAATTACCAGACCCTCCGAGAAACTATGCAAAAAGCTAAAGAGCACTTCAAGAGACAATCTGATAGAAGGAGAAGAAGCAGTCCTAGCTTCCAGGTCGGGGACAAGGTATGGCTTTCTTCTGTTAATCTCAAATTGTCTTGTCCTTCCAGGAAATTGGGGCCAAAGTTTGTCGGGCCATTCAAGGTCAAGAGGGAAGTTAATCCTGGGGCATTTGAACTGGCACTGCCAACATCGTATCGGATTTATCCAGTGTTTCATGTCTCGCTGCTTAAACCAAAAATATTACTTACCCAAATTATTTACTCTCTATTAAACTAAAGCTAAAGGCAAAACTTTTTTTTAGTTTTGGAAAGAGTGGAAAGCAATTAGAGCACCTGTAAGGTTTTTTTTTTTTTGTTTTTTTTTGCTGTTCGAGCCACTGTTGATAAAGATTCACCCTCCTTATTTGTCCTGTTCACCATTACCACCAAACGTAAAAACAAAAACATCCACAAATTGGGTTGTCCTAAGAACAAGAATAGAGGGGAATTGTTCCAATAGGGGCGCTCGTTCCTGTAAACCATGATGATAACCTTGTTCCCATTGAAGGAATTTGGAACAGGAAGTGAGGGGAAACCTCCAAAATGGGACACAGATGGCAAAAAATGAACAGAGCTTATAACTCTCCCTTACTTTATCCAAAATAATAAAAACAAGCTTTGACCTTTGTTTCATTTTAGTGAATGTTACAGAGTGACCTTAAAGAAATTATTTCATAATAGTTGTTTTCCAGCGGTTGCAATAGGCAATGCAATCATTCTTGTGTCCAGCTGCTTTCTTGTCAATTGAATTTGGGGATAAGATTGCCAATAACCTGCCATCCAGCTTTTATACATACTATAGTCTACTGATTGAAAGTAATGGTAGAATTACATACAGAGTCGGAAACACCCCATCCACTGAACCCAACTGTTTTCTTATGATTTGGGTCTGTATAGTGCTGGCACATTTTACTGAGATCATAATTATTTATAATGACCTCTTCCCTTAAACCTTGAAATGTAAGCAGTCTGCCATAGTCACATAGAGCATACTTATTTTTACTTAGGTAGTGGAGCAAAGTCAATTACTTTACTTGTTTTTTATTTGTTATTGTTTTTTTTGGATCACCAGAAACAAGCCATAAAAGACATGAGAAAACATACATATTCCATAGTGGGAAAATAACCCAAGCTTCCATCATTGTAGGATAAGAGTTCTAACCACTTAACTACCATGTTGCATAACTTGGTGGTTGGTGTTGCTATGAAGCCCACAAACTATTTGTTGTACACCTGTTATGCACTAGTTTTACAAACAGTGTGAACATCAATTATGACTTTCATCTAGCATGTAGAATAATAGGTAAAGGTGTCAGCTGTCACAAATATGCTGTATTAGACATTTTTGTTTAAAAGTCATTGAAATGCTTGAGGTAAGAAGTTTTTGGCTGCCTTTGGAACCTTTATTTGATCAATTCTTAAAACATACCCAAAGGGACAAAAGAGACGGAAAAGCCTTGTCAACACCAGTACTACATGTCAGAGAATTCAAACGTGAACACAAAACTACACTTATTAAGAGGCATGTGAAATATTAAAATTCCAGCTTGTCTATGGCTTTGTGCAGGGTGTGAAATCCATTATAGTTTAAGGAAATCACAGTATTCTACTGCTCTACATCTCACAGATGCATAAAGGAATCTTTTATGTATATTTTCACTGCCGGCCCAGGGCTATGATTAGCATTTGTAATAGAAGATTAAAAGTTAGCATTTAACCACCTCAAATCCAGACACCCCTTCCAGTCTAGGCCATTTTTCAAGTTTTTTAGTGCTGTCACACTTTGAATGACAATTACTCAGGTATGCAACACTGTACCCAAATTTTTTTTATCATTTTTTTGTAGACATCTAGAGCTTTCTTTTGGTGGTATTTAACCACTTCCCGCCTGCGCTATAGCCTATAGATGACTACAGCGCAGGCCTCCAGTCTGGGAGGAAGTCCAAGGATGTCCTCCAAAGTGCTCGCCTCCTGTGGGCCTCCTGGGGCGTGCATTGGGCATGCTCTGTGACTGCTGTGTATTCAAAGCTGTCACATATGTAAACGAGCAGGTATTAGCTGTTATCGGCTCTCCTTTCCTCACACAGAGACAAAGTGTGAGAAAAGGAGAGCCGATCTGTGAGTACAGTACTAACACTGATATTCAGTGCCCTGATCCTCAATGCCCTAAATTATCAGTGCCGCCCCATCAGTGCCCATCAGTGAAGCTTATCAGTGCCCATTAGTGCAGCTTATTAGTGCTCATCAGTGCAGCTTATCAGTGCCACCTACCAGTGCCCATCAGTGCTGCTTCATCAGTGCAGCCTCATCAGTGCCTCCCCATCAGTGTTGCCTCATCACTGCCCATCAGTGCTGCCTCATCACTGCCCATCAGTCCTGTCTCATCAGTGCCCATCAGTGCATCTTCAGTGCAATCTCATTAGTGCCCATCAGTGTAGGCTTGTCAGTTCCCATAAGAGCAGCCTCATCAGTGCACATTGGCGCAATCCCATCAGTGCACATCAATGCAGCCTCATAAGCACACATCAGTGAAGAAAACAAATACATTTTCTGTCTTTTTTCATGTATTTAGCAAAAATAAAAACTCAGTGGTGATTCAATACCACCAAAAGAAAGCTCTATCTGTCTCAAAAAAATGATAAAAAGTTAATTTGGGTACAGTGCTGCATCTCCACGCAATTGTCATTCAAAATGTGACAGTGCTGAAAGCTGAAAATTGGCCTGGGCAGGAAGGGTGAAAGTGCATGGTACTGAAGTGGGTAATCACCACTGGGTTTTTTATTTCCTGCTATATAAATGAAAAAATACCAAGCATTTTGAAAAAAAAATTTTTTCTAAGTTTCTGTTCTGAAATTTTGCAAATAAATAATCTTTCTTCATAAATGTAGGCCAAATGTATTCTGCAACATTTAGTAAAAATAACCTAAATCAGCGTATATTATTTTATTTAGTCTGTGTGAAAATTTAAAAACTATGATATGTATATTTCAAAATTGATCAATCCCGATCTACTGATTGCCAATCTCATTTATTATGGCCCTCAAATACCAAGATAGTACAAATATCCCTGTCAGGGTAATGGCCGTAGGACAAGGAATTCTGCCAGTACCCGTCATGGCTGCACTGGGCGCATCCCACGACAGGTGCACACAGATGCGCAACAGCGGGAGCGTGCTAACATGAGCGCTAATGTGCCCGCTAATGTGCTCGCTAATGTGCTTGCTAACGTGCGCCCTAATGTGCGCGCTAATGCATGTGCGCGCTGATGTGCATGCTAATGTGCGCGCTAACGTGCGTGCTAATGCACGTGCGCGCATTGCGGTAATCTTTGGCGCCCCCTGGTCTATTTAAGCCTGCTGCTGGCACACACTGGTTGCTGGATTATCGTCAGCTTCCGTGTTTCCTGTTCCTGTCGTTACCTGCTTCCTGTTATCACCTGGTTTGCCTGACTGCTCCTGTTTTCCGCCTGCATTTGACCCGGCTTGGACCTGACCACTCTCCTGCTCTGCACCTGTACCTTGACCGTCCTCTCGTGTTTGACCCCTGTCTTGGCTACCGACTCCGTTCCTGATAATCCTGCTGTACCTTCATCTCGGACTGATTCCTGCTGTATAGAACCTCTGGCTTGGCTCTGACTCCGTTCCTGGTTGCTCCACGGCTCCATACCTGGAATTTCTCCTCGCACGGTTGCCCCATCAACCCCATCTGCGCACCCCAGCAGCGCCCTGCTACCAGCTACCCAGCTCAGCACTCGGCAACCCGTGCACCTTTGGGCACCGTACTCCCTGTCTCATTACCAGGGTTACGCTGCACCTAGCCGCAAGGGGCGCCCTCTCTCTGCAATCTGGCCTCACATCCAGGACTCTGACAATCCCCCAAATGGAAAGTAGACAGTCCAAGGTATTTAGAAAGAGGCATTGAGAGTTTTAAAAGTTGTAATTTTTTTTTCATAATTTTTTGTGTAGCACAACCCCCATAGGAGCAGCTGGTGAATACGGATCCCCGACCCTGCACAGCCAGGCACATCAAATTGCCACAGGCACACTTGAGACAGGAAACAGCCCAGCAACTTTGTTTTTATTTTGGGGTTAATTTACTTGGCTGGGGATAGGGTTATTATCGGATCTAAAAAGTTTAGAGCAAAGGCAACCTAACCGCTTGCCGACCTGCTCACGCCAATATACGTTGACAAAGTGGATCGTTCCCGCAAATCGGTGTACGGTACGTCTGTACCTTTAAAGCCCCATACACACGGTCGGACTATCCGCGGACCAGGTCGGTCGGATTCTGTCCGTCGTACTTTGTCCGATGTTGGTGTTGCGTACACACGGTCGGACAAAGTTGTCGGAAAATCCGATCATTCTGAACGTGGTGACGTTTGTTGCCTACGACGGGACTACGTAGAGGCTAGTAGCCAATAGCTTTGGTCTTGTAATGTGATCTGAGCATGCGTAGCACTTTGTCCGGTCGGACAACCGCACACACGATCGGATTTGGTGTGATCGGACCGTGTTGTCGGCAAATCTATCCAGCAGGAGATAGGACTTTGTCCGTCGGACAATCCGACGTACACTGTCCGATGGTGCATACACACGGTCTGATTTTTCAACAACATTGTCCGATCGGACAGAATCCATGCAAAAATCCGACCGTGTGTATGGGGCTTAAGGGTGATAGCAGACACGTGGGCGCGATCACCACCAGCCACGCGCGATCACGAGAGCAGGAACATTTGTGTAAACACAAATTTGTGTAAACGCACAAATCCCTGTTCTGTCAGGAGAGGAGAGACATATCGTTTGTTACTACTAAGTAGGAAAAATGATATGTCTCTTCATCTAGTCACTCCTTCCCCCCACAGTTAGAACAAACCCAGGGAACATACATTTAACCCCTTGATCGCCCCCTAGTATTAACCCCTTCCCTGTCAGTGACATTTACACAGTAAACAGTGCATTTTTATAGCACTGATCGCTGTATAAATGTCAATGGTCCCAAAAATGTGTCAAAAGTGTCCGATCTGTCCGCCGCAATGTCGCAGTACCAATAAAAATCACAGATCACCGCCATTACTAGTAAAATAATAATAAAAATGCCATAAATCTTTCTCATAGTTTGTAAACGCTATAACTGTTGCACAAACCAATCAATATACGCTTATTGCAATTTTTTTTTTTTTTTTACCAAAAATATGTAGAAAAATATATATTGTAGTAAACTGAGGAAGAAATGTGTTTTATAAAAACATTTGGGATATTTATTATAGCAAAGAGTAAAAAATATATTTTTTTTCAAAATTGTCTTTTTTTTTTTTGTTTATAGCGCAAAAAAAACAAAAACGCAGAGGTGATCAAATACCACCAAAGGAAAGCTCTATTTGTGGGAAAAAAAGGACATAAATGTTGTTTGGGTACAGCATCGCATGACCGCGCAATTGTCTGTTAAAGCGACACATCGCCGTATCGCACGAAATGGCCTGGTCATTAAGCAGCCAAATCTTCCGGTCTGTAAGTGGTTAAATGGAGTGGATACTGAAAGTACCACCTGTTACTCACCCACTCACTAACCTATTGTAAGTGGGGCTCTGTGGCAATAACCTACATACAAAGAAGAAAAGGAAACCGTGTCAGAGGGTACAGTCCAAAGTACCCCATTAATGAGCCTCAGGGGTGTAGTAACCAAATTATGTAAAACACAACTAAATATAAAAATACAAAAATGTATTCATTACACAAAAATATACAAAAATGTTACAAAACATACTTGCAAAATTCCATCTTCCACCATCTAAAATAGACAATGTTGTTTGAACCAGAATAGCATCTAGACATCACTCACGCAACCAAACAGTTGGAGAAAATTGAAGAAACTGTATATGGTTCCACCGATAGATGAATATCTAACACATATAGTGGCAAAAGGACCAAAGTCAGTCAAGGAGGTCTCCTAAAGAGTGTACATTGTATTTCAAACTACAAATCACCAGATGAATGGAAGTGTGTGGAAGACAGTCTCTCTAAAGAGCCATGATGAAATTAGGGTTTTCAGCTGATGAGTATGGGATGCCCACTTGACCTGAACAAACTTCTTCAGGCACACTTCAACTATATACACAGTCTATGTACACTCATTTCCTTCCTCCTGCACAATCTTGCTTGCATATCCACTGTGGTGTCACCCTAGGAAAGTCTTTAGCAAAGGCCTTTTATAAGCAGGGACCCCGGGCCCCTATGCTTGAGAACGATGGGGTGACATCACTAGCACTTATGAGTCAGGAGCGGAGCTAAGTGGGGCGGCAAAACGAGGTTTCGCCTAGGGTATCAAAAATTCTTGCACCAGCCATGGCTGTAGCCAATGACAGGTCGACTTGGCCTTGTGTTTTGGATCATTGTCATGTTGGAATGTCCAAATAAGTCCCATGCGCAGCTTCCTGGCTAATGAATACAAATGTCCAGTATTTTTTGATAACATACTGCATTCATCTTGCCATCAATTTTGACCAAATTTCCTGTGCCTTTGTAGCTCACACATCCCAAAAATATCAGCAGTCCACCTCTGTGTTTCACAATTTTTCTTTTTTACATAATGTCACAAGAGCAGTGTAGTGTCACCATCATTAGAGTTTGAACACTGCTGATTGCCATTCTCATTCACTCATTCATTATCAATTCTTGGATATCTTTTTATATCCCTTTCCTGTTTTATACAGTTCAACTACCTTTTCCCGCAGATCCTTTGACAATTCTTTTTCTTTCCCCATGACTCAGAATCCAGAAACGTCAGTGCAGCACTGGATGAAAGATGTAAGGGTCTGTCAGGAGTCCAGAAACTCATTGACCTTTTATACACACACACTATTTACAAGCAAACAGATCACAGGTGAGGATGGTTACCTTTAATAGCCATTCAAACCCCTTTGTGTCAACTTGAGTGCATGTTATCAGGCCAAAATCACCAGGGTGTGTAATCTTTTGATCAGGGTCATCTGGGTAGTTTCTGTTGCCATTATGATTTAAAAATAGTAAACACAGTTGATTGATAATAAACGGCTTCAGCCAAACACTAACCACGAGTGAAAGAAATGTAAATGTTTTTGTGTTATCATTCATATTCTCTGAAAAATGGCGAAGGAATCATAAATTCTGCCAGGGTATTTAAACCTATGAGCACAACTGTGTATATATATATTTTTTTTTTGTTTGTTTTTTTACAATTTTTATTTTTTACATACTGTCACAAGAGCAGTGTAGTGTCACCATCATGACACTGTGCTACTGTGGAGGGGTGGTCAGGGATTTTTTTTTTTTTTAATACTGTGATTGCTTATTATAGTATTGATCACTGTACAAGCAATCTGTAAAACTACTCAAAGGTTTCATTTGTGAAACCTTTGTTTACTACACTGCTGCTCTACAGCTATGACATGGTACAGAATTGCTGTGATTGGCGCTAGTACCATGTAATGGCTGTGACCAATCACAGAACTCACACAGTAGTAAACAATGGCATCATGAATGACAGGCTTGTTTACTACTGTAATTGTAATGCTGTGATTGGTTTACAGTGATCACATGGTTCCAGGGCCGCTCACAGTGGCCTGGTACAATGATTGGTGAACAGCTGTGTCCGGTATCTCTGGGGAGCGCGGGAGGATGTACCAATACGTCCACCCGCATTGGTGCTGCTCCCGTCCAGCTGTATATGTACAGTGGCCAGACGGGAGGCAGTTAAAGGAATACTTTGGACTTGAACATAACATCAATAATTAATACACAAAACCATAACACCCATGAACTCTTGCTGTTCAATACTATCTAAACTTGTTTTCCGCTAACACGAGGGGTGCCTTTTCACTCCCCCCCCCCCGGGTCTCACAGCTCATGTGGGAGAATGAAACCTATGCGTAATAATAGATGTCTTCTTTCCCTAAGTATACCTATTGCATAGTGTCTAGCCCCTAAGGCTCTAAAGTGTTACTGTTTTCCTACAAAATTTTTTGATGCTAAAAAAAACTTGCCTCTTTCATTCATGCTAGTACATTCAGGCGTGGACTGGTGTTGGCCTTGGCGTGTCCACAGACGTCTTCTCTAAAAAGATTCCTCCCCCAGGTTTTGACAACTGGAGTCTATTTTGAACGGATCTTCGACTGTGCGCTCGGCCACTGAAAATCAGGTGTTCGGTGAATACCCGAACGGGCAATGTTGGGGCCGAACTTTTGCTCGGCCTGGATAGTTCGCCCAACACTATTTGTCACCTTCCCATTTTTACCTCTGCTTTACTTCTTTCCCTTTTCAGAGGCTCAGCCGGGCGCTCATACTTCTAAGTTAGCCAAGTAGATCTCCCTTTTTTACTTCACCATGACAAGTCCTAAATCTGCTTCTCTTAATGTGAGGTAGTTGAGTGTTATACAGAACCGTTCCTAAGTACTTTATGACATGCACAATGAGCTCATGTATTGTTTCTGCAGGAGACACACTTTAAAGAAAAGTGTACATTGTCCATGCCCTCTAAACAATATGCGAGTTGGTATGTTATCAATATTAGTACTAGTAAATCCAGAGGCATAGCTATAGGACTACATTCTGCTCTCCCACTCTCTGACATAAGTGAACTTCAGGTTGAAGAAAGAAGATTTATAGCTGCGAAATGCAAATTCTATAACCATCAGTTTACACTATTGAATGTTTATTTACCAAAATATGGTCAAAGAACCCTTCACAAGTTTAGTGACTTTATAGAGGGAGTGACTATTTTATAAGACGACTTTCATTTACTGGTGGAACCCATTTTAAATCAAGTGCATAGATTGAAATGTCAACTACATGATTTACAATTGATTGACTTATGGTATGTCTTACAACCTAACAACCGGGATTAGACTTGTCATTCGTGCACACACTGGTGCACACACTCCTCATATAGTAGGCTGAATTATTTCTTAACACCACACTGCACGCTAAGTTGGCTCCCCAAGGCACATATAGGTTCACAACTGTATTCGGATAATTTTACTGTCACGCTCCACCATATAACCAAACCCTTCTCTTTTTGATGATCGAACAAAGAAGCGGTTCCAGACTTCTGAACTGAACCAAACTACAAAGACTGATCGACCAGTTACTTATCTTTTCACATTCAACAAACATATCTCCTTATCTGTATATTTACACAGGGATTTAATTGTATAGCAGCAAAACCCTTTGACTTTTTTTTAATTAAAGTGATATTAAAGCTCTGTTTTTTGTTTTTTTGTGTTTTATTAAAATAATAAACATGTATATACTTACTTGCTCTGTGCAATTTTTTAACAATTTTTATGGTACAAGTGTATGATTAAAAATAAATCTGTAACTTAGTGTATAGGGGTGGCAGGGCCTATTCAGATCTCCCGCTACCCACTCGAACTACCCTTAGGGTATGGACCGCCTCAAGGAAGGGACTCCAGGGAACACGATGTTGGTCTCCCCGATGTCCACTATGGGGAAATCCCAACCTCCCCCACATCAGGACTGTACCGGATCCGGTGATCTGGGCCAGATTTGGGGTAAAGACCGTTAGTGACATTATGGTGGCTGGAAGGTTGGCTCCGTTCCCGATCCTCCAGGAGAAACATCAACTGCCAGGCTGGATGCACTTTCGATACATGCAGCTGAATCATGCCACCAGAGCCCAATTCCCCGCCCCCATTAGGATGGAGATGGACCCCATTGAGAAAGTGGTAGCACAGGACGAACTTGAAAAACCCCTCTCGGCCCTATATATCAACCTCCTGAAGACTGACTCAACTAAGATAGATAGACTATATGACCAATGGAAGACAGATATTCCAGATCTAGACCTGGAGGATTGGACTGATTGTCTGGCCGACAGTGCTGCATTACTAATATCCTCCAGAGAGCGCCTTATTCAGGTCAAGTTTCTGCATAGGGTATACTACACCCCCCAGAGGCTCCACAGGGTTTATCCGCAGCGGTCGCCTAACTGCCCCCGCTGCTTGGGTAATGAAGGAACGTATATCCACATGTTCTGGAGCTGCCCTAAAATAGTGGTCTACTGGAGGGAGGTGGTGGGTTCTGTCAATGGTCGTCTTCAAATGAGCCTCCCGGTGTCTCCCGAGCTGGCGCTACTGGGCATCCAGGATGATGATCAAAGACCTAGATACACCAAATTGCTATTGACGTATCTCTTCTTCTATGCCAAAAGGGAGATTGTGCTGCAATGGAATGCATCCTCCCCTCCCACAATTAGCGCCTGGGAAAAGTCCATTAACACCGTACTCCCATTGTACAAACTAACATATATGAATAGGAACTGCCCCCAAAAGTTTGATAGGGTATGGAAACCCTGGACAGGATGAGGATGTGACCTGGGTGGGCTATGAGAGGTCAAGGGCTCGGGGGGTGGAACGGGGACTTAATGGTCACCAGCAAATTATGTTATTGAGTAGATCCGTTCTGAGTAATGCTGCTTTGATGATAAACCTGCTGTTGAATACTAGTGTATTGAATTCAATGTAATAATTACTTGATTCGTCCATGTTGGACACATGTTGTAACCTGTATAATAATCTGCTTCAATAAAGGAACAGTTTTGACTCTTAAAAATAAATCTGGACATTTTATGTTCTGCTTTTGGTGCTTTCCTCACACATTTAGCAATAAAATCTAACCTAAAGGAAGGTCTAACCTAAAATAAAATAAAATGTTTTTACTAATCATGGGCTTTGAGGTCAGATTCATACTGTTGCAATGTAGTAATTTGGCGATGTGGTAGAGTGCCACTGCATGTTATGTGCATTGGTGCACAGCAGTGCCATTTATTCTGAATGGCACCTCAACACACTTTTTCCAAGTGCTTGATTGAAGCATCCCTGACTTCTTGCCTATTGGCCTTAGGTGAAGGGCTGACAAACCATTGTCAGGCAGTAAGCCTGGCTGTACATATTGCATAAATTGCCTATTAAAGGTATAATTAATGTAAATTTTCTTATTGCATTAATATTTTGTTCAAAAAAGTACATCTTTGTTGCCATAGAGTCAGCTGCTTGTAAATTTTTCATATATTCTAAGGACTAGGAAAAATATATCTTAAGCCCCATACACACGGTAGGATTTTCCGATGGATTCTGTCCTATCGGACAATGTTGCCGGAAAATCAGACCGTGTGTAGGCACCATCGGACAGTTTCCATCAGATTGTCTGACGGACAAAGTCCTATCTCCTGCTGGATAGATTTTTTGACAACAAAGTCCGATCACACCAAATCCGATCGTGTGTAGCGAATTCCGACCGGACAAAGTGCTACGCATGCTCAGATCACATTACAAGACCAAAGCTATTGGCTACTAGCCTCTACGTAGTCCCGTCGTAGGCAACAAACGTCACCACGTTCAGAATGATCGGATTTTCCGACAACTTTGTCCGACCGTGTGTATGCAAAACCAACATCAGACAAAGTATGACAGACATGGTCTGACGGACCTGGTCCTCGGATAATCCGCGCGTGTGTATGGGGCTTTAGTCTTGAGCTACTAGAAGCTTATGGATGTTTCCCATTGATAGAGACTGTTAATTGTTTTTGCTCAGAAAATCAGCTAAGGTTATATGTATTATATGGATAATACCAATAACATTATTACATAAGACTTATTTATTTCAAATTTAAAGTTACAAAACAATAAAAGGACTATAGTATCTCCATAAAGTGGAACTAAAGTCAAAATGAGTCTCCATAATGCAGAATGCATTTTTCAAAATATAGAAAAAATATACAATAATTGCAGACAGTACCCCTAGTTTGGCTTCTTCCAGCAATAAGAGGTCAGTGATCCTCCTCATTGCCACGCCAGTGAAAAATCCTACCACCCACCGATGCCCTATTTAACACCACTTTCCCCCTGTACTAGCACTTGGAAACAATACATGCATTAGGTTACATGCTGGAAGAAACTTTAGAGTAATATAACACTTTTCTTTAAGTGTATCTAAAGTTAAACCTGTGCTTTTTATCTTGGTTTTGTTTAAAGTGGTGAGCGGCTGGAACCCCTATTAGGTTTTTATTGCTTTCTCTATTTTTCCTGGTGACCACTAAAAGTGAGTAAAAATCCCAAATCTTTGAGTTGTCACCAAAACATTTGTCTGGTGGTATCTAGGAGGGCATTTCCCTCATTTTGGAGATTCCTTATGCTTGCTTATTGTTTCTACAGGACAGGAAGTGAAAAAATCTTACCGATGGGACACAGATGAAAAAAAAAATGACAGGGATTTTAACTATTCCCTATCCTATCCAGATTTATTTTTTAAAAATTGGCTATTAGTATACTGCAGATTACTTGTACATTCCTTTGCAGAGGTCACACCAGAACAGAGAGTGAGACAGTTGAAGATGAAATAGTAGCAGATGATTTTACATTTATTAAAGGACAGTTGGGATCTTTGAAACATGAACACGTGTTGAGTCAAGTTACATAATTGTTATGTGTTCAGCCATCTTTGAGAGCTAAGGAAAAAAACAAATAAGGAAGGAAATGGCAAAACAAAACTTACAGAAACTAGTAAAAATATGGTTTCCTTAAAGAATAGGTTTTATTCCGTTTTCAGACAAAAAAAGAATACATGTACAGTTGCGAAAATCTTCTCAGTAACAAAGACTTTTAACATTTCTATACATTTGCAAGTATAGCCAAAAAAAATAAAAATTGCATAATGCACACACAACTGTACAAATTGTGGTCTGATTTCCTTAAAGTGGTTCTACGACCTAAAGGTTTTTTTTTACCTTAATGCATTTCATGCAATAAAGTAAAAAAAAAACTTCTATGTTACAGAATCCCCACCCCCAGCCCCCCTTATACTTACATGAGTCCACTTTTGATCCAGCACTGTGCATAAGAATGGTGATTCTCTCCCCTCTCTCTGCTCACTGGGCAGATTGATAGCAGCAGGAGTCATTGGCATCCGCTGTCTTCAATCAATACTGTATCGGGGGAGTAGAGGGTGAGCGGAGCCGAGCCGCTCTGTCTGTGTCAATAGATGCAAACAGAATGAAAAAGAAGAGTAGTGGCGCGCAAACAGTTAAACTAAACTAAGGACAGGTAAAAGATCAGGGATGTGTATCCAGTAAAAGTATTAAAATAGCCTAAAGAGTTGGCAATAAACAATTTCACATAAAGGTAGATGCAAACAGGGTGGCTCAGGAGCAAGCATGGACCCTGCAGGAGCACCAGTGGGGGACCTGAGTAGAGGAGGATCATACATATAACTACCTGAATCGGTCTTAATATCATCCTCACATGATCCCCTTTGCAGTAGAATTGGGGGAGGGAAAGTCAGCAATCAGAACCAATCAGGACACTTCTGCTTTGCAAAATTGTTCGCGTTGGCCTCCCTGGCTTCAGAACTTTCAGAAGTTCAGAAGGTAAGGGCACAAAAATGATCTCATCAGTGTTTTGATGCTCTTTCACTATCCAGCCTGAGGCTGGGCCCTTTAGTGACAAAGCGATATCCTTTAACTGTTGTAAAGAAAATAAGGTCACTAAAGTTACTAAACTGTCTGATGAAAGTATATACAATGTACATCGCAAGAGTGACTGAATAGAATTACTAATAGTACTTAGCTATTTGTTGCAGCTCCACTCCAAAACATTATTCTGAGCATATTAAATCAATCGATATCTCTTTATAAATACTGGAAAACACTATATTAATGAAGACATCAGCTTTAACATACTTATCATTCACATGCTAACACCTTCATAAGCTGAACAGGTTTCCTTTGTCCTATATGATGCATTCCTGGCAGCCTAACAGACTTTTCAATGTTAAGATTCATCGGACTGAACTCTAAAAGAAGGTTAACCCTTTAAGCCAAGGCTGAGTGGAAATAAGAGGATGAATAGTCATTCAGGGTCTTGTCCATAGAGCTGTGTTGATGCTCAATCTGGTGGTGACAGCTGAAAAGCCTCTGGAGCACTTCCTACGTCTGGATGTAATTTCTGTATATTCACATTCAGCCTGAGCTGTTAGAATGCAGGTGTTTGCTGCTTTATCAGCTCATTCACTTGTATTCCTGGGAAACTTGGCTGTCCTCAGTGCTAGGATCCAATGTGCAAGAATACAGATGTCTTATTTCAACAAACTGCTGTGTGATTGTTGGGAGGAAGCTGTATAAAACTCCTTTTACTTGAGGAAGCAAACACTTTAGGTCCAAGTAAGGAAAAAAACGTACACAAGTAATATATTTTGAGGTTATGAGGTCTAAGAATTCAGGACCAGGAGAAAATTTTAAAAACGTTGATGATACATTCATAATATAAATACTGTACGTTGTTATTACTACTGAAATGGGCTTACAGCGGTAGTAAACCACAGCATAAAAAAAAAAAAAAAAAAACCTGCAAGGCAATGGCATAACACATTATGGAATACTTACCTTAGAACGAAGCCCTCCAGCAGTGCATTGTCACCACAGACAGGGCTTCCATCTTCCCCCAGTCTTTCTTCCAAGTTTGCAGGCTCTGGCTGTATGAGTGGCTGGGGCCGCAATGACGTCACTCCCGCTCGTGGGAGCTCTCGGTTCGGCACAGGGCTCTGAAGGTCCCACACGGTATGCTGGACCTTCAGAGCGAATGCGCAGGTGACATCACGGGCTGCATCCAGGGTGAATATCTCCTAAACACCACAGGTTTAGGAGATATTCACTGGACCTATAGGCAAGCCTTATTATAGGCTTACCTGTAGGTACAAAATTAAAAAAATTGTTTACTACTGCTTTGAAGTAAGAACATCAGTACTGAAAAAGACATGCATCTACGTTGTACACGTTCAGTCAAAAAGATAGATAAGACAAGGTCTCTGCAATATAGCCTACACAGAAAGAATGTATTACATTAAAAAAATAGCAAGTTGTATTGAATATAGCAAGTCCCATATAATTAAAGTATAATTGGATGAGAAACTATGGAAATCTAAACCAAAAGTGTTGTGTGTCATCTCACATATAGGGATATTCGGAACTAGAAGTACCCTTTGATGTAACAGATCACAAATGGTATTAGACACTACAGCCTAAGTACATTAGACCTAAACATATAAGAGCAACTGTTCAAAATCAAGTAGACAGTGGAAGATTCTGTCTGCCACATACCCTTTTTTTTTTTTTGGTCAACCTCTGTGGTCATAGATCGGTTTCTTATACAGGTGAATTTTATTAGTTTCTGCTTTCCTTTGGGGTAAGGTAGGCATCCAGAATTGGATCCATACCTTATCTATCAGCTGCTGCTTTTGCTGTAAACAAAATCTAACATAAAATGGTAAATTTTCAGATACACTTTTAATTTGAAAGACTTCATATTAGCCAGCCAAATGTTTATTTGCCTCCAGTAAGCCTGTATCTGTGGGCAGGGCCATAGATAAGGGGGTACCACCAGTTCTCCTGTAAGGGGTCTGGGTCAGCAGGGGGGCCCAGGCAACAGGATGAATCGGATGTGAGCAGGGAGAGTGATCGGTGCGGTGGGGGGGGGCAATTGCTGGAACCAATCCTCTGTATGGCTCTCTCTGCAGTAGCTGAATGCTGACTTGGTTCCAGTAATTGCCCCCTCCCACCATACACCAAACATTTCCCCCTGCTGCCCAGGCCCTCTGTGTGCCCCCCCTTCCCTCGCAGTGCTGCTGGCTTCCCTCTTCTCCTTCCCGCCAGCAGCTGCAAGCACACATTAGGATCCTTCAAGATTAAAAGTGGGGAAAGGGTCCAGTAAATATGTCATATTTACCAGCCCCTTCCTTTCCTGAATGAACACAGTGAGTGATTGGTGCCAGTCACTCACTGTGTTCATTCATAACTGAAGCATTGGCTGTATGGGGCCTTGTGTCAGGTTGTTTGTGTGGGCCCATGTCCGGTTGTCTTTATAGGGCCCCTTGGTTTCTAACAGCAGTCCAGTCTGTGGGTAGGACTAGAGTATGTGAAAAAAGGAGCCAGAGCCCCTTGACACTTAGGGCATAATGGGTTATAAGAAGATTTATATCTTGCAAACTGAATGGACATCCGAATGGACATCAGATAGGTATTGTTAAGTATAAATAGATGGCTGAGCTTATCAGTAAGTTCAGGGAGACTTGATGATACTTTTTGTATGCCAAAAATGTGGTTTATACCTTGGATTTAAAGGGGAATTCCATCTTATGCCATGTTGTTAATACTCTTGTAAAACAATATACAGGGTTTATAAAGCACCAATAGTCTGTGCAGAGCTTTACAAAGTAAAAGGGAAGAAGTACAGATACAAAGCAATTTAGGAAAAGAGGGCTAGGAGGGCTCTGCTCATGACAGCTTGAAATCTCAAAGGTTAAGGTATACATCACTAGAACGCAAAGGATCTTTGAAATATTGTCCAGAAGTATATTGAACCAATCACATCAAAGCACAGAGTAATAGTGTTTTGGGGTCATGCAGGAACCCTTCTTTAGGCCTTCCTAATGTCGATACCGGTTCTCAGCGGACAGTCACTACAGCACTCACCTACCCTATAGCCATTTCCAGGAATGTGTGCAAGGGAATATTTTACTGGTCTGCAATCTCAAAGGGGTTCAATTAATACAGTGTGTCCTAGTTCCCATATATGTTTTATGTAACTAGAACTGTAGCAAAATGTAAAGGATTTTATTTGATAATAATATCTATAGCATTAGAACAATTATAAAATTATAAATGACAATCATGAAAGGTATATTAAAAGTGGAAGGTGGGTAAAAATGTCCCCGCCATCCACATATGGAATAGTGGCAGACAAAAATGGTTTAAATGCCAAAAATAAAAATGGTTTAAATAAAAAAAAATGATACAATTTATTTATAGGTCAATGGTACTTATCTATGATTGGGTAAAGTGTTTTTTAACGGTCCTGGCACGAGTCAGTACCTACAAAAGAAAACAAAATGCGTCATTACTCAAGCAGTCGGCGGGGATCCAAGGAGAGTTATGAGGTTTTTGTCCATTTCTTAAGAACTGGGACTTTGTGTTATAATTTTATTAGCTTGAGCTTGAAATATCTGAGCTAAATATGCTGTTGGTATAATTTAAAAGTTGGTATTACATTATATGCTGTTCTAATACCTATAATAAGGCCACGGCCAATTGCATCCAAAAATAAAAAATGTAGTCCAGTGTTATATTATTTATATATACAGGGCAGGGCAAAAGGGGCAGCTGTCCAGGGCCCCATCATTGTTGTGGGGCCCAAAAGCAGCTGCCTCATACTTGCCAACTATCCCAGTTTAAATTCCCTTAAAGTTTTAGTCCTGTTTTGTGTCCCTCTATCTCAATGTGAAGTTCTGTTACTAATGCTGCCCAGCTGTGCCCTATTGCTATGTACAGATGACTCACCTGCAGACCCAGTGTTTATTGGGGCTCCAAGACGACATCATTATATGATGAAACGCGCGCGTGCTGACGTCACCGCGTTTGTGCTTCTGAGCGGACAGACGTTCGCAAGCCAGCCGTCTACCTTTGCTGCTTTTAACTGTGCTTTTTGTAAGTGTGTTTTTCCTTATTTTATTAAATGGTATTATCTGATTTACACTATGGAGAGCTCCCTTTTTTAAATTTTTTGTGTGACATTTGGTATCATTCCGTGAATCTTGCTCGATCGAGCCATCTGGCCATCGGCTGCTCATCTCTCCTCTATTGTGCTGATGCCATTGGAGTTGTTGCCCCTAAATCACCTGGATAAAGGCCCTGGCTGGGTATATAGCCGCAAGCTCAATTAGCTTGCCCTTTGGTAAGCGTGCATTTTATTTGGTGTTTGGCACATACTGGTGGTGGAAGATCAATTCCCATTTATTCACTTATTTGTGCACTACTATATAAATTATAGACTGTTTTCAATTTATTTGCTACATTCTCAGCTTTGGATATTTTCACTTTTATCCCTTTTTTTTCACATTCAATTTTTATAAATGTAATAGAGTTATAAGTTTAAGAATTTATAATTATTCTATATCCTATGTTGTTTTATTTTTTATTTATTAGTACTACCATCAGCGCAGCTATTTCCATTTTTTATTAGCCATAATGTGTGCTGTAACCTCTAGCAGACAGTCAATGAGTGGTAATAACACACTGTAACCTCTGGCAACCAATCGCAATCGCTGCCTGATCTGATTCAGGAAACTGAATTTAAGTCTAGTTGCTATTTATTCTATGTCTCAGAGAATGCGGAGAGCGAGATTGCATTGAGGGGGGGCTAAAAATATTTGACCAGGGTCCAATCAATATTAAACGGCCCTGTATATATAAGTTAATAAGATATATATGTTCTGCCTACTGTCCCATGATGATAGGATGTAAAACTACAGTTATATTATCTTTGCTAGTAAAAAGACCATACAGTAGAGTAGAGGAAGGGAGATCATTTAACTGTGCTGCTCCACAAAAGATTTGGCTTAAAGTAAACCTGTGGCCAGACTATGTACTTTCAAGTATTTACTCTTAAATACTCTTAGCTAGCAGTAATCAAGCTTTAAAACAAACCCTATCTGACCTCTGCATCTGCAAAAACTGTGGAGCTATTCAACTTCAAAATTCACAGCAGAAAAACTGAAGTCATTCAAGTTGTTCGCTAAGCAGTGGGCTCACTGCAATTGTAATTTTAAGCAACAGAGGAAAGCAAATAGTGGGCTAATTAAGTGAACACTTTGGCAGTTCTAAATGCAGTTTATGTTGTTATGTGCTCTGATAATCCTCTTAAATCAGATTTGCACAGTCAATCTACCTTGGTCAGGAGGTAGGATGACCACATTTCCAAAATGCCATTCAGGGACCCATTCGTAAGAGTTATTTTTTCGTTGATTCGTTTTTTCGTTAGTTTAATTTTCGGACGCCTTCGTATTTATTCGTACATTCGTAACATTCGTAACATTCGTAGATTCGTAGATTCGTAATCGGAGCATAATTCATAATTTTATGTAATGTGTATGCTATTATTACATTTTAATCATTTACGAATCGAAAAAAAAAAGTTACGAATCGAAAAAAAAGTTACGAATGTACAAATTTTTTTGTTCAATCCATTCGAAGCACGTTAAGCAGCACCATTGTAAGGGACACGGAGAATTACCAATTCAACAAAAAAAAAAGTTCAGAATGTACGAATTTTTTCGTTCGTTTTCGTTTTTCGGATTTTCTTCATTAGTACATTCGTTGTTTCTAATTAGTTTTTTTCGGATTTCCGTTGTTTTTCGGATTTGTTCGATTCGAATGATTCGTTAATTGGATTCATACGATTCGAACGATTCGTTATTCGGATTCGAACGATTCGTTATTCGGATTCGTACGATTCGTTCATTCGTACGAAAACGAACGTACGAAAATAACAAAAAAAAAAATGAATTGCACATGTCTAGTAAGGTCCCTAACATCCACCAGCTCCATAATGTCGTCATAGAGGAGTGGAAGAGGACTCCAGTGGCACTGGCAGCCTGTGAAGCTCTGGTGAACTCCATGCCCAAGAGGGTTAAGGCAGTGTTGGAAGATAATGGCGGCCACACAAAATATTGACACTTTGGGCCCAATTTGGTCATTTTCACTTAGGGGTGTACTCACTTTTGTTGCCAGCGGTTTAGACATTAATGGCTGTGTGTTGAGTTATTTTGAGAGGACAGCACATTTACACTGTTATACAAGCTGTACACTGACTACTTTACATTGTAACGAAGTGTAATTTCTTTAGTGTTGTCACATGAAAAGGTATAATAAAATATTTACAAAAATGTGAGGGGTGTACTCACTTTTGTGAGATACTGTACATTCCAAGAACACCAGATTACTGAACAAGGGAATAGAGGTTGGCTGATGCACTGAATAAAAAACAAAGTACTGACAAGATAGTCTGTGCTCCTTATACTGTATGTGTCAATGCTTCGTTTTCTCTTTTTACTGAAGAGTACCTTTTGGGGAGTATTCACACTTTTAGCATGCAGGCTGGTGTCCATTGCGTGCAAGCAGTGGGGAAAGTTATTACAAAACAATGCATTGGTTACCTTTTTTATCACTTTGTTGAAATGTCAAAGTGATAGTTCATTCATTTCTATGTTTCTGTGTACTGGAGGAGAGTGTTGGAAATGAACAAGGACTTCAGGTGAGTTTTGGAGTCAAGGCAGCATTGTAGTGTGAACAGGGCACATTGAAAACTATTTCTATTTGCCATTGCAGGTACTGGCGTTAATCAGGTGCCAAAAATGCCAATCCCCTCATATAGTGTAAACAAGCCCTTGATCAGAACACTGTCAGTTGACCTCCCAGTGACTCCCATGCATTCTTTTTTTGTCAGTTGTTCATACCTCAATTACATTTTTTTTTTCTACTTACCAACGCTAAGAAAAGAGCTGATCAAAGCAGTAATTTGAGCTGAAAGCCAAACAATAATGCTATAATTATTCAATTACAACACAAAAGAAATATGATTAGAATTCCAGTGAAACTCACAGTTTACAGCGTAGTCCAATAATGGTTTGATTTATGTAAATATCAACCACACCTGTGTTTAGTGTCATCGCCTTAAGCAGCAGAATCTCTTTTGGGGAAGGCGTGTCTCAATAAACACAATTATTTATAATGAAATATTCGGAGGTTTTCCAGCACTACGGCTGTTATGTGTTAGGGCCAGGTTACACCCACCAGTGTAAAACAGAATGGGAGACTGTCATGTAGTGAAGACATGAATATGCATAGGTTTTACAGAGTATGATAGTGCTATGGAAATAAAAGATAACTATAACATAAAAATAATGATAAAACCATCACAGACCATGGCATGCTTTAAACAAAAGAGTTAAACAGACCATAGATCAATTGAGAAATGTACAATTGTATAGCCAACCAAAATGTTTTTCCTTCATTTTGGATAAAGTGAGAATGAATTAGAATCCCTATCTGGGAAAGGATTGGAACAACTGTCCAGTTTCTACTGTTATACAGGGATTTTTTTAAAAGAGATTTGCCCTCATTTCTTGTCCTGCTGACAACTTTTATCAGACAGAAAATGAGGGTAAAGCTGGTCATACAGTTTTTTCTTCTTTCAGCTTGCAAAAAATAACTAAGGCCCTTTCACACAGGCTCCTCCATGAAATGGAATCCACTTGCTCAGAGGGGGATCTCTCCCCAGTGACGTGTACCCCCTTACCATTTCAAACAGGGGGGGCTGGGATCTGGGGGTCCCCTTGTTAAAGGGGGCTTCCAGATTCTGATAAGCCCCCCGCCCGCAGACCCCCACAACCACCGGCCAGGGTTGTGGGGAAGAGACCCTTCTCCTCATCAACATGGGGACATGGTGCTTTGAGGGGTCACAGACCCCCAAAGCATCCTCCCAATGTTGAGGGTATGTGGCCTGGTATGGTTCAGGAGGAGGGGGGGCGCTCTCTCCTCCCCCCTCTTTTCCTGCGGCCTGCCAGGTTGCGTGCTCGGATAAGGGTCTGGTATGGATTTTGAGGGGGACCCCCACGCCATTTTTTTTTTACATTTGGCGTGGAGTTCCCCTTAATATCCATACCAGACCTGAAGGGCCTGGTAATTGAATTTGGGGGGAACCCCACACTTTTTTATTAATGAGTTTCAATGACTGTTCGCTGTATTACGGGAGCCGACAATTCATTATAGCCGCAAGTGATTTTAAATTTTATTTTTTTCCTGCAGAAATTAGACTTTGTGCAGGGACAGTTCTAAGCACGGGAAACATGCGCCCCTTTACAGACATACTATACACACCCCCAGGTATGAAATTTAAAGGAATATTACACTTTTATTGTTTCACTTTAAGCATTATTAAAATCACTGCTCCTGAAAAAACTGCCATTTTTGAAACTTTTTTTTGCATTGATACATGACCCCTGGGGCAGGACCCAGGTCCCCAAACACTTTTTATGACAATAACTTGCATATAGGCTTTTAAAATTAGCACTTTAGAGTTCTCCCATAGACTTTTACAGGGTGCTTTTCGAATTTGCCGCAAACACCCCAAATTGTTCGCTGTTCGCAGGCAATGTTCGAGTCAAACATGAGTTCGACTCGAACTCGAAGCTCATCCCTAGTGACCGGCCGAAATTCAATCCATCTATTTCTGATCTCACTCATCATAAGTCAATCTAACCATCAACTTCTATCAAACAGGACTGTTTGAAAATATTTTTCAATCAGCTGGCTGCAGCCCTCCTACTGTCAGAATACAATGGCACGTGTATGGATAGGGGAATCTGTTAATTTTTTTTTCTATCAGCCCTTTGGCTCTATGATAAAAAAAAGGAAAAAACAAGGCATCTATTGCCAGCCTTAGAGCTCAATTTTTTTTTTAGAAAAGCTACTGCTAGCAGCTACAGTATATACTGTATAAAAGACTGTCCCCTGCCAGCATACTGTGGAGATAGACCCTTGCTCTCTGTATGGGAGTAGTGGTCTCTTTGCAGAGGTTCTTCATGCCCTTTGCTGTGTCAGACCTACAAATCTCATGCTCTCTGATTATTAGAGAGACAAGCCAAATGTACCCGTGCTCCATGCAGAGCATCATTCAAGGTCCAGTGCCAATCCGAACACCATTGATGTTAAAGTGGTATTAAACCCAAAACCAAAAATGTAATATATTGCAGCTTACCAGTCATTAGATGTGGTGGCTGCAGTAGTTTTCTTTTCTTAGGCTTTTTTCCCTCTGTTTTCACCTGGTGATCTGGCCAGTAACACACCTCCTATATTAGAGTGCCCCCCACTCTGGATAAATGAGCACAGGGGCACCTTTGGATAGCAGCATTGTCAGTCTGAGGGGAGGATACTGTTAGATGTACTAGTATAGTGCTACCCCCATAGGACCTCTTTAAGTATGTTTGGTTCTGTACTCTGCCTCTCAACCCCAAGAACAGTTTCAGGCCCTCTGACACACCTGGCAAATATGTTAGTGCAAACACCACCAATGAAAGACACATGTTATAGTAAAACACAGAAATAGTCTTTACTGTGAAATTTCTCTGAAAAGGTAACAAACAATAGCAATATAGCTGAACAATAGACACATATATCTCAAAATGGGTCAACTGTGTAATAATGACTGATGGGTTTACTTCCTCTTTGTTTCCCTGCAAAGGTAAAGCATAATGGGCTACTATGCATCGCATAGTAGCCCATTATGTGTCACTTACCTGACACAGGAGCCAGCGATGTCACCGCTGTCCCCTGGTGCATGGATCCTCCATCTTCTTTGCGGGTATCGCGGCTCCGGCGCTGTTACTGGCCCGAGCCGCGATGACTTCACTACCGCGCATGCGCACGGGAGCTGCCACTAGTGGCATATCGCCGTTAGCAGCTCAGTGCGCATGCGCCGTAGACAGCAGTGCCTGTCTTTTTGCAAATATCTCCTAAACCGTGTAGGTTTAGGAGATATTTCTTGGACCTACAGGTAAGGCTTAATCTAGGCTTACCTGTAGGTCAAAGTGGTTTTTAAGGGTTTACAACCACTTTAAGAGCAATAGAACTCAACGGTCCTGTCTTGCTGCTTTCAGGGGACTCCTCAAGACGAATAGCCCGAGAGCAGAGGAAAACACTTTAACAATTGACAGATAACAAAATAGCAGACCTTGTAATGGATTGGTCACCACTCTACTTAAATTGAGTCCAGGCAGAAGGAGAGCAGAAGAAAGACCCTTTCTTATGTCAGACCTCTCCCTTCTGTCCCCTATCACCACAGGCCTACAAAACCATAAACACTGCACCTAGTTCAATGGTCAATAGCGTAACCCCCAAGTCAGGCTACCCTGCTCATACACCACATATACTGAGCCCTGAGTATGTGTGTTTGTGTGTCCATATGACACCAGTAACTTCAGTCCCTTGGAAGAAGAAGACCTTGAATCTTCAGCTAGCCACTTTAGTTGGTGCACCTAGAAATCCTGTTTGGTAGGAGTGATGCAAAGTGTACTGTGTAACTCCTGGAGCAATAAGAACACTTTTATTGCCTGGCAGAGGATGAGTGCAGCATAGTGTTCTTTAGAGTAGGTAACCATAGGCAACGTTGTCTGCATGCAGTGTCTCTGTATGTCTGTAAAATGGGTAAGTGCCCACTCACCAATCCTGCGATCAAGGCCCAAGAAAAGTGTCCTGGATTAGGCAGGTTCTTCAGGTAGCCCGACAGGCTACCCCACAACTGGAACACTTCATGCCGTCTGTACAGATGCACCTGGAGAATGCACCTGGGATCCCCCTCTCAGGCAGGATGTCCCTGACTGGCCGTGGATGCTTGGAAGGAACGGTATGCTGACCCAGGAGGCAACACCTCTCCCCAGGGTCTGGTTTTCTCCCTTGTCTCATTTCGTCTGCCTAATTCCTAGTCAGCCTCTCAGTAATTTTATAAATACTTAAAGTAAAACAAAAAAATGCAAAATGCATTTAATTAACATGTCTGTGGCATTTGTATGATGTATACAATCTACTACAGCAAAACTGATATTTACTGTTCAGTATTTTATGTTTGTATTGCTGGTAAGTAACAGCTCCGGCCACTTACTTATGTCTGTAAGCAAAGCAGCTGGGGATTCCCTATATTTATACCATATCCTTATCCTAGATGAGATAGATATTACCAGGGGACCTCATTCAAAAATAAATAAATAAAATCATGGACCCACCCCAGATATTATCTAACCATTATCTGAGTATGATCAGCAAAGGGGAGTATGAAATTGAAGCTTTTACCACCCTGGCAAAGCACCTTGTCCCCATATTAATAAAGACAAGGGCTGTTGTAGGATCGTAAAAGTTATCATCATTACAGCCGCTTCTTCAAAGACCAAGTAGAGCCCCCAACCAGGGCCGTCTTTAATATTGATTGTACTCTGGGCAAACATTTTATTGCCCCATGCAATTTCGCTCTCCACCCCAACATCCCGAAAAACGAATAAACATGCACATAGACTTATCTTAAAAAACTCTGATAATGTAAACATAAAGAACTGGTCCACACTCACTGATTGGTTGCTAGAGGTTACTGCACATCCTTACTGCTCACAAATTGGTTACTAGAGGTTACTGCACATCATTACCACTCACTGATTGGGTGCTAGAGGTTACTGCTTATTATTGCCAGTCACTGGTTTCTGGCAGGGCAGAGTATGAGGGGGTGGGAAGGCACACACCAGGGGGTCGGGAAGGCACACACCAGGGAGGTTGGGAAGGCACAGTACAGGGGGTGGGAGGGCAAATTATAGGGTCTTGGAGGGCACAGTATGGGGGCAGAAGGACACAAATCAGGGGGGGTCAGGAGGGAACAGTATGGGGGTCAGGAGGGCACACACCACGGTGGTAGGAATGGCACATGCCAGGGGGTTGGGAGGGCACAGTACAGGGAGGTATCAGATTTGGTGAGTTGAAGCTCCAAGACAAGGTCACTGAACTCTTGTCTTGAAACTTTCTATTGTCTCTTTTAGATATTTTTGGGAAGCTCTGCAACCATATAAATAAAGCATCCTCAGTGGCTTCTGGGCTGCCAAAGGCAAGGTTGTCAATGTCAATGGCTTTGAGTCTTTTGATACGTTCAGCAGACTGAGGACCTAGCCACCTAATAAGCAGATCTAGTTTTTCTGTAGTTAACCAGTTCACTGATGGTAGTTTTGAATATGGATTTCCAGCCTCTGTAGTTTTCAGGTTTATCAACGAACTTAGTGAGACCTGTCTTGGTTAGCTCTTTTGTGGAGCATGTATTTAGCAAACTATGACATGTTTGTGTTTTCAGACGTTGGTTGCACAGCTGCATGTGGAATAAAGTTAGTTACATTAACTGGTATGCTGAGATTGAGCATATATAGGTATAGTACTGTAGGTGCAAAGGCTTTCATATCTGACACTGACTCAGAGTTGATTGTTGTGTGGGGTTCCACTACAACATTTTTGGCTGTTACATCAAGCATCAAGCCCCAAGGGTGTCCTTGCCAATAGAAGTCTGTGGGGTTCTATCATGGCCAGCTGCAGGCAAACATGAGGAGGGGGACCGTTGGTAAAATCAGCACAGTGGGAAGAAGGGAAAAGGCACGGAAACTTTATAAATAAATTTCAAACATCCCCTTACATTTTAAAATAAAATGTTTAAGCACTTCAGCCCCAGAAGAATTTACCCCCTTCCTGACCAGGCCCTTTTTTGCGATACAACAAACAATCGTGTGACGTTGTACCCAAACAAAATTTAAGTCCTTTTTTCCCCACAAATAGAGCTTTTTTTTGGTGGTATTTGATCACCTCAGTGGTTTTTATTTTTTGCGCTATAAACAAAAGAAGAGTGACAATTTTGAAAAAAACACAATATTTTTTACTTTTTGCTATAATAAATATCCTAAATTTTTATTTTAAAAAAAATATTTTTCCTCAATTTAGGCCGATATGTATTCTTCTACATATTTAAAAAAAAAATCACAATAAGCGTATATTGATTGGTTTGCGTAAAAGTTATGGCGTCTACAAAATAGGGGTATGTTTATGGCATTTTTATTATAATTTTTTTTACTAAAAATGGCGGCGATCAGCGATTTTTATCAGGACTGCAACATTGCGGCGGACAGATCGGACACTTTTGACCCTTTTTTTGGACCATTGACACACAGTGATCAGATCTAAAAATAGCCACTAATTGCTGTATAAATGTCACTGGCAGGGAAGGGGTTAACACTAGGGGGCAATCAAGGGGTTAAATATGTGTTCCCTAGGTGTGGTCTAACTATGAGGGGATAGGACTGACTGAGGGGGAAGACAGATCGTTGTTCCTACTTAGTAGGAACACACAATCTGTTTCTCCTCCCCTGACAGGACAGGGATTTGTGTGTTTACACACACAAATCCCCGTTCCTGCTCATGTGCCCACAAGGATCGCGCCCACCAGCCACGCACATCCGGCGCCCCCCCGCCGTGGTGCGGGCGCATGCGCCTGCTATGGCTCTTAAAGGAGCCGCAGTATATATACTCAGATTTGCGTAACAGAGCCATTTTGCTGCCGTGTATATACACAGGAGCCGGTCAGGAAGGGGTTCAATTCTTAAATACGACCAGTATGAATATGTGCATTTTTCTTGATACTAACATACTGTAACCCCTTGTACAGGAGGTAAGGGAAATCAATTGCTTTGCTGCAATAGATATTCTGACAGTTAATAGGCTAACATGTTGAGAGATCATAGTAGTAACCTTATCTGTGATTTGCTGCTCTTTCATTGTTCAATCAGTAGGAGGTATTTCCTTGAATTTGCACAGTATTATAAGTGGTGGTTTACAATATGGCTGCTTGTCAAAGAGTCAGATCATAAAATTGGCTCTGAATTACAAAATCTTTGGCAGTTAAAACAGTTCACATATATTTATTTCAACGTTATATTTAGCCCCTTGCCTAAATTTTGCTTTAAGATCTTTTCTGTCTTTGTATTCCGGTGTGCTATAACATTATAGGGTGCGTGCATATAAGACTTCAGTCTTGCTAGGGAAGTATAAAATATAACAAAAAGTGAACATAATTTAACTTTTTAACTTTTCAGAACATATATTATTCCAAAATAGGTGTGATAAGAATGTTACTATACAGATGCTTTAATCATTACATGAGACGTTCAGCATAAGTACATTTTTTTGAGCTGGGAAATAGATTAACACCTTATTTGTAGCTTTGATATGCTGGTAAAACCACACAGAAGCTCAGTAGCTGGCTGGTAAGTTAATGGAGGGAATTAATCAAACAAAAAATGTATACTCTCTGAACTTCATATTCTCATTATAATACTGTTTAATCAAACCACAATGACAGGCGATATACTGCTGCCTTTTATGGCTCAGTACCACACAGCAATACAAAGAAAAGCTAAGATTATTCAGTAGAAGAGCTTCAATTAAAGTGTGTGTTAAACCCAAAACAGACAGGAACTGAAAAGAAATCTATTAAAATGAGGCCCATGATAGCGTTAAAAACTTGACAGAGGTTCTAACCCTCCTCATATACTTTAATCTTTTAATCTGTGGAACATATATTAACTGCCTTTTTTTTCTCGCAGTCATTTTTTGTCATGAACATTCAATTCACATACATAAATATCACATATGAGTCACACTAAGGGGTCAGGCTTGGAGGCCAGTAGCAATAGCAGTGGAAAGGCTCACACAGAAACCAACACAATAAATACACAAGCAGGGCCCGTGGGTTTTGACGTGGGCCCATCAGGCATGTTGTTAAGAACTAGCCAGTCTTCACTAGAGTTTCTGATGGTGGAGATGGGTTTCAGGGTCCTCAGGCTCATCCCATCAGGAGGTGAGCAATCCGGGGTGCACTGGCAGAAGTAGCAAGTGGGGATAAAGCAAAAGCATAGTCAGAAAACCAGCCAAAGGTCGGTAACAAGTGGTTGCAGCTTGGGATCAGGCGGAAGTATAGTCGAGGAACAAGCCAAAGGTTAGTAATGAGTGGTAGTGAAGATACAGATGGAGCAGGAGCACAAGGAGCAAGATATTGGCTGGAAAATAACACCATGATTGGCAAACAGGAAATGTAAAGGCATGGCTTAAATAGGAATTCCATGGGAGGAGCAAGGAGTTAAAGATTCACCAGAAACAACATAGAAAGTAAGGTTATCCAAGGGACTGGGCAGGTAGCTATCCAGCATCTCAGGTGGGTCATCAAGGAGAGCTACTTCCAGATTCAGCAGTGGGCTTGAGTTCAGATCTAGGTCTTGACAGTAGATGAGGAATCATTATTTTCTTGCACAAAATAGTTACCTATCACAACCATTTTTTTGTCTTATCGAGATAGTAAAACAGACAGATTATGGTGAGGTGGGCCAACAGGAAGCAAAAAGCCCAGACTGAAAAAGTGTGAAGAATATTAGAGCCTTCTTAACTTCTTTTCACCCGGTAATGACTATATGAGGGGGCAGGGAAAACGGGATTTGATACCCAGCAACTGCACATGTTTCTATGTGGCTCTAAAGTTCTGTGCTCTTTCAGCACACTGACCCAGCTGTCACTGACAGTTCCCAGTCTCAGGAGATGGGCTCCTGATTATGTGACTGTTGTGACAGCCAATCAAAGTGATCACGTGATCAGGAAGCTGCCTCACTATACACTATGTATCTACATGTCTCACTTTCATCACAAATCCCAAATCCTAATTTTAGAATAGTGGGTAGGGCCACTGTACATCCAAAACTGCTGGTATTAACGGAGATACAGCCTAATATTATAGAGACATTTATTTCAAACCCATTTAGTTATGCTTTTGTGTTCCTGCTGAAGCACTACCCCATAGCACTACACTAACAATGGCCAACCAGCTTGAAACAGCTATATGCAGTTGTACTCTATAATATGACTGTATCTGAACTACGCACCAATCGTTCTGAATGTACAACCAAGACATAAAGGAAGGATTTGTATGACTCTCTCCACTTTTGGGGAATTTGTGATGAACGTGAAACAAGCCAATATTTTCTGTTTTTGGAAAGCTTTAATGTATTATTATTTTTCGTCATTTAATTTCTGCTTCAAAATAATCTTTTTCTGCTCTCCTCGGTAGACACCTCCTAGAAACACCAGACAGTAGCTAGTAAGGGGAGAAATCTGTGCAATATTTGTTTAATTGATTTACACACAATAGACCTCATAAATCAAAAATATGGTGTGCATGTGGTAAATTCACCAGCGCCATGTGCAGTGGCGGCTGGTGCTCAAAATTTTTGGGGGGGCGCAAACAAACAGCCTCACTGTGCCATCAAACGCTGCCACTGTGCCCATTAAACGCTGCCACTGTGCCCATCAAACGCTGCCACTGTGCCCATCAAACGCTGCCACTGTGCCCATCAAACGCTGCCACTGTGCCCCAAGTTCTGCCACTGTGCCCCAAGTTCTGCCACTGTGCCCCTTAAGTGCTGCCATTGTGCCCCAAGTTCTGCCATTGTGCCCCTTAAGTGCTGCCATTGTGCCCCTTAAGTGCTGCCATTGTGCCCCTTAAGTGCTGCCACTGTGCCCCTTAAGTGCTGCCATTGTGCCCCAAGTTCTGCCATTGTGCCCCTTAAGTGCTGCCATTGTGCCCCTTAAGTGCTGCCATTGTGCCCCTTAAGTGCTGCCATTGTGCCCCTTAAGTGCTGCCATTGTGCCCCAAGTTCTGCCACAAGTTCTGCCATTGTGCCCCAAGTTCTGCCATTGTGCCCCTTAAGTGCTGCCATTGTGCCCCTTAAGTGCTGCCATTGTGCCCCTTAAGTGCTGCCATTGTGCCCCTTAAGTTCTGCCACTGTGCCCCTTAAGTGCTGCCATTGTGCCCCTTAAGTGCTGCTATTGTGCCCCTTAAGTGCTGCCATTGTGCCCCTTAAGTGCTTCCATTGTGCCCCAAGTTCTGCCACTGTGCCCCTTAAGTGCTGCCACTGTGCCCCCTGCCTGCCCTCTGCACTTACCTTGTCCCGGTGTGCAGCTGGTGACGGCGTCAGGCGACGAGCGGTGTCTCCGTCGGATGTCTTCTCCCGCGCTCCTCCTGTCTTCTTCTGCTGTGATTGGACGCTAGGTGATTGGACGCCTAGCGTCCAATCACAGCGCCTGTGACTTCAGCCAATCAGGTGACAGGTAACAGACCTGGCAACCTGATTGGCTGAGAGGCGGGTCTGTGTTAGGGAAGCGATGTATTCGCTTCTCTAACACAATACTGTGTAATCAGCGAACGCACGGCCGTGCGCCCGCTGTTTACACTTAGGGAAGCCTATTAGAGCACACCGCTCTAATAGGGTCCCCTATTAGAGCTTACAGCTCTAATAGGGGCGCTTCCAGCAACACCCCCCCCACTGTAATTCAGATGCCCGGCGCCCGATCAGGGGCCGGACACCTGAATAGGGGGCGGCAGAGGTGACCAATAGATAGATTCATGCAATGCATGAATCTATCTATTGGTGATAGAGCGGTGCATACTGCACTGTGCGCCCTTAAAGGGACATGGCGCCCTTAAAGGGACATGTTTAAATACATTTTTTTTTTTTTTTGAACTTTTTTTTTTATTTATTTATTTTTTTTTTTAACTGCAAGGAGGGGGGGGGGGCGGCGCCCGGGCGCCCCCTATGGACGGGCCGCCACTGGCCATGTGATAAAACCTTTGTGGAACTGACGGTGTCACTTTTATTTGTTAAAATGAGCAAATAATGTACAATACTAACAACACCACACCTATTCTGTTATAGCAAATTGACTCTAGTTAGCTTCTGTTACGATGCCTGTATGATTGTGTATCTATTTCTGTGACTTTTATTGGGCTTTAAACATCTTTTTAAATTCACTTGTGTGACTCACGTGTAAGTCATCTGGATTTAGTGTAGTTAGGAAATGAATCCGCCAAATCATAGCAGGCAACTTTCAAGATTCATCTTCCAAAAAAGCCAGACAGTGGGGATCAGATTTGGTAGAATCCATGGACAACTCAAGGCAAATTCCCTTTAGCTTATTTCTATATTCCTTAAAAAACTTACTACAGCCAAAAAACATTTATTGTTTTGGACAGACTAAAGAACAGTTAAACTATGTAATAATTTTTTTTTCTTGTGAAAAAAAATGATGTAACTGGTTTACAGTGGTGTCTGGGACCCCATTGGGGAGGTCTTCCCTCATATCCTGTCCCCATGTTTCCACTTACAATAAACTAAGGAAGCAAATGTCACTGGTACAGGAAAGCATACAAAGTAATAAAAACATTGTCAGAAGTTCTAACCCTTTCCCACTCTTCTAGAAAGGTGTTTTTGTTTTTGTCTATGAACCCCTTGGAAAGATTTCCTGTCACTTCCTATCCTGGTAGCTTTAGGAAGTCATGACATTATTGGCAATTCAGATGACCCACATGCAGACAGGAGGGATAGCACAGAAAAATAGACTGCAGAACTGCAGTCTTTGAAAAGTGAGATTGTCCTCCAGCTTTATACAGTATCATAGTGCAATGGATCACAATAGTAGGTGTACTAACTTACCAAGCTTAAGGACCCAGGCAGACCTATGCATTGCAACAACATTGGATAAAATGTTTCAGTGCCCATTACAGCAAAGCACAGTAACGCATGGTATCCTTTGAAATTGCATACCAAAGCAAAAGTACAATAAGTACCAATGGACGCATGTGCAGTACAGATCAACACATGATAATTGCATTTCTTTTTATTCTTTTTTTTTTCTCAAATCTTTCAGTCATACAAAAAATGTGATTAAGGTACATAGAAGAGAACATAAAAGCAATGAAGCATGGTTTTACATAGATCAATACAAAAGATACCATCAAGGGACTGTCAATCAAAACTATCTTCTTAAACTTAGCAGAGTCTTCCTGATGTTTGAATCAGATGCTACATTCAGACACAATCATGCCTTAATGTAGCATGAGTGTGCTACATGTTTATTTTATGACCGATGTATATGCAGTAAAGCATGCTTGTTATACTCACTATAAAACCTAAGGGGTTAATCCTCTGAATTGTGTAAAAAGGCTGTTTGTTCCTGTCTTCTCTGATCCCCCTCTTCTTCCACTGTCACCAATCCATCTCCTGTAAAAACAGAGCCTTTGGATTCACTCTACACATGCTTAGTTTGGTGTGTTGCTAGAGAGTTTTTTTGTTTCTTTGGAGAGTGCATGTGATCAGCACAGGGCCAATCAGCACTGTCCAGACAGAGGGTCAGGGGTCCTGCAGCCTCATAGGACAGCCAGAATATAATGAAAACTCCTCCTACGAGCTTTAACTAGACACTGATAGAAGTCACAAGACAGTCATATACTGCTGAAGAGGAAAGGTATTTAGCAGTTTATATTTACTAAAATAATTGCATTTCCATGTTCTGTGTTCTGCGGGAGACCAGATATAGAGAATGCAGGTTTATGGTTTTATTAAAACTTTGAGGTGACTATTAAAAAATATAAAACCCAAAGCATACCAAATAAAAAATACAAAGTGAGTAGTGGCTCCCCACAAAAAAGAAGGGGGGATTGAGGGGATAATGTCTCTATGCAACCTTGAGCAAGTCATTAGACGCCAGGAGTTCTGGTCTGACCTGTACTTAGCATCTTATCCTCATAGATAGCATTAACTAACTGCACTGTTTAGGTATCATTCTGCAGGGTGCAGTATTCTGACGAGCAGGTGAATTTAGGCAACAGCATTTTAAAATTTTTGGTCTATTGCATTGTGTTGACATCCCAATCTTATCTCAACGCACATTAACACACATGTAGTAACTCAACGGACCACAAAGGTCTGAAGGAATCCTTACATTTGCCAGTGGTTAATACTGTATATCAGTGCAGCGTTCACTTAAACCCATTGCTTCTTGGCAGCAGTAAATCATTTAGTGTAGGTGTCAAGTCCTAGAGTGCTATTAACTATATCACAACTTAAACATGAAGGTGATTATGCAAAGTATAATCCTCTGGTGGACTTACAATGTGTCAACATTTTAAACAAGTAGACTTTGTAAGCTACACTTGTAGTGAAAGGAATGTGAGTATCTAAAGTATTCCCTTCAGCAATACTTAATATGTACAGTTGTTTGATTACAGTTTGACAACCATATCTCCGCTAAACAAGCAAAGAATGCTAGATTTTTTCATTTTAAATGTATTTAGTCAGTTATTGAAAGATGAACTTCGCCCACACCAGGAAATGCATATCCCAGACAGCTACTGCATCACTAATCTTAAAAGTGTTTATTTTAGTAACTCATTTCTTACATTTTTATGATCTGAAGAAGGTAGGATTCATTTATTAAAACAGTAAAGTATTTTCACTTTCAAAGGGTTTTTTTTTATTTATTTTTTTTATGAATGAGGTGAAATTCTATCCGGTAAAATTTTATCAAAGTTTTATTGTAAACTAAAAAATAACCTTTTTTTTAACAAAATCCAAGCTTAAATTTTAAACTCAAGCTCTCTGACTTTTCAGATTAAGTATATTTCTAATCCATTATACAGAACCAACATCATCCTTGACACACCCTGGCCTTAAATACTCCCAACACTGTGTGGCAGGCAGCCAGGAATCTTGAAATACTTTACCTGCAATGTATTATTGGGTAATGGACTAATTACTCATTTAACCGGAAGTGAATCAGAGCAAAATTCACATACTGTTAATCTTGATAAAATAATTTTTAACATGATGTTAAAGCCAAATAAAAAAAAATTTCGCCATAGGAACAATCCACTTTCATTAAAAAAGTTTAGCAAATAAAATTGCTACACAAGTCATTTTATAATTTAAAGTAATACAGAAAATGTTTTCATTTCAATCTGTAGATGCTGTAATTTAGTAAAAATGTAAAAAAATTTTATGCAATATGGCAACCTGGAGATGTTCTGTACACTGCTGGTATACGGAACCCCCCTCAGATATCATTCCTGCTTTTCTGGTTGGCTAATTGATTTTCTCAGAATTCTGCACTATGATAAAAGCACCATTTTAGGGATTCCCTGCAAAAGGAATTTTCATTTTACTAGATAATCTCTTAAACTGGCCATACACAGCTTTGATTTTGCGAAGTGGGGGACCCTGTCGACACCAGCTTGACAAACTTTATATGAGAAACAAAAAGAGCTGGTTGGCAAAAAAGCAGCAAATCAGTTGCAGTCACTATTTGGGTAGTTTGACAGCCGCCGGTGCTGGTTGTCAGAATATAGAAGCTGTCAGTCGTAGATTTGTCTATCTAAACTGTTTAATGTGGGTGGGGGAATCTATGGATTTCTCATCTTCAAACCTCTGGGCTGAATGAGAAAAATCCTTTCATGTAAGGACAGATTTAGGCATCTTTACTAATACGTTTGTTTCCTATGATTGTAAGCTAGGAAATAAACATATTAGGCAAATTGCAGGGAATATTCATAATGTTTGTGCAAATGCTTGAGACATTCACACAGCAAACTTTTTGGAAATAGACCTTTAAGATTTACAGTAATCAAGTGAATAAAATGTAAGTTCCCCTTTAGGAAAATTTTCCAAAAATCCCACTATTCAATTATATACTCAATGAATAGTACTGTACATACAGTACCAGCGCTCCTCCTGTTGTAAATTGTTTGGGTCCTTCCATTCGGGACCTCTCCATAAAAACCACTGTACAATAATGCACATCTTAGTGTCTACCCTGGGCCATTTAAACTGCACATATGCGTAGTGTGTCCCCTCTCTGTACCAACTGAGTTCAGCAACAACCACTCCAGGCCACTCAAACTGTGTGTATGTGTAAAGCGTGGTCTCTTCCTCTAGCCTGGCCATCCTACAAATGGCAGGACTTAGGGGAGTGAGGGGCCAACAGTTTTGTTTCTGTATAGGCCCCCAATAGCTGCATCTGTAATGGAAGTATCTTCTGTATTTACAACAGGAAGAGCGCTAATCTAGACTTAAAGCTGTTCAAAATGTACCTCTTGGCTTGACTCTGAGCAAACTTTCATCCTTTTGTACTATCAATGACAAAACATATCACTGCAAATCAAGTTTGAAAACCTACTTTATTTTACTTACATTAATACCCAACACCCCAATCACAGGCTACCTATTAACAGAAGACAGTACTCACCAGTCATTTAACTGTAAAACCCTACATTTTAGATTAAAAAAAGGATCAGCTAAGCTTGTTTCTTCACACTCCCTACTTTCTCCATACTTTGTTATGATCTGGTCTTGAACTGGTATTATTGTAACATTATACAATTGTAGCGGCCATAACCCTTGATGGGGCGGCCTTGACTTTTGGGCTTACCAGTCACCCCCGCTTGGCTTGGTAATCCATGTCCGGGTTCCCAGGGTTAGTACCCAACAACTTCGGATGCTGACACCATAAAAGTCCTTTTAAAGGTTTTTATTTGCAGGGGTAACATCTAACAAACACAGTCTCGAATGGGAACAGAGGGCAAAGGGTGAAGAAACTCAGGCACCTTGAACTGCTGACAATTGAAATGTCTCTACAAAAACCCAGAGAGTAGCCACTCGCAGCTGGGCACTTCAATGCTGAACAAATCTCTAGCCAGAGATTATGGCAGTCAACACTTTGGTCCGGAAACTTGTAAAGTCTCTGACATTGAATAAACTCTCAAGCGAAAGTGAATAGGAACCTTTTCTCAGTACCTGGAACGTTCTCTGTCTCCTTGGCAGTACTGCGAAACTGTGGATTCGTTAGTGTCCATAACAACCCAGCAACCAGGCACTTCTTGGGATGCCAGCTTGTTGGCCCTCCTCCGAAGAGTCCTCCCCCGGTCGCTTACACGAGCTGCGGTGCCCCTCCAAGGTTGAGAGCACACCCGGACGCCTTGTATCCTCCCTCAGTTACTGCGCCTCGGACCAGATGGTTCCGAGACTCGGGAACAGATGGATCCTTGCCCCAGACCAAGCGGGTCTGTGGGGCTAGTCAAACTGACCATGTTGCTGGACAGCAAACGCTCCCGGACCCGGGACCCCTTGCTGGGCTACCCCGGTCCAGATTCAAGAACAGGCAGCTATGGCCGAACCCTGAACACGTGACTTCAGCACCTTAAGTACCCTTCCACAGACTCCACAGCGGGGCCAGGCACACCCACTGATTGACTCCGGGGAAGACTGATACTCAAAACGTCCAACCAGGCCTGGTTCTAGGCCTGTCATGTGTACCTCACTGTACCCATGACCAGGCAGAACCCTAGCACAGCCAAACTGATGCCAAAGTTAACCTGCACAATTAACACACTACTGTTCTGAGGAAAAAATGACATTTTCACATATAGCGGACACCTTGTAAAAGTGCCACCGCTACACACTCCCCCTGGTTATTTAGACAATGTCCTCATCATCTAGGCAACAACCAGGGAAAGAAAAAAAAAAGTCCTAACACAATTTACAAAAAAAAAAAAAACCTGTGTGGTGCCTGAGTTTTAAATGGGTGTTGGGAAAGGGAAGGTGTGACGTTAAAATGTTTGACATTTTCACAACATCATGTTTTAAATACTGTACATGTACCACCCAGACTAACTGACTAACCCACCCAATCTCCGATGAGCTGGACAGTCGATCTCGGTGTATCCTGAAAAAAAACACAACATGCAAGGTAACACTATACACTGTACAATTTTTTTAAAGAGCTAAATTTCACCACACTCTGTGAAATTCCCTTCTTTAAAGACACATGAATTATTTTCCTAACATCACTAACGAATGTAAAAGAAAGTTCTCGCTACTGCTGTTCCTTTCCTGCCGACTCACGCCACCTAGTGGTCAGAGCCACTGTAACTGCAAGTCCTTAGAAACCAAGTACTGTGAGCCGGGAACCTGTAGATCTTGACACGTAGTTTCCTGTAGCAACCACCTGCCTATCTATCCCACAGTTCTTGTAACTTGCAGAAAATCACAAAAAGATGAAGATACGGGAGAAGCTCTTTTTGCAAAATTCAAAAGTTTGATTTCAGGAACAGTTCACCAATAAAACCGTGGTTTGGGCAAAACGATATCTCTACCCATTTAAACATCATAAGTGGTGATGTAGTACACAGCACTGTCCTTATCCGGTCTGCAGATCACAACTTTATCACAATAGATATGCCGACCATAGCTTCAATGCAACAGACATCCTTGGAATCGATCAAACATTTACCGGGAGAAAGATTTCTTCCGCAGTGGCTTTGGGACCTTAAGGTAGTCCCAGACATCCTCCGCATAACACTTTCCCCATTCGCTTCCACAATGTCCATGACTTCCCTAGGCACGTAAGGGAATTTAAGTCCATACTCTGTTGCCACCTGCTTGTGCAACAGCTTCTGAGACCTGGCTAGTCTCGGTAGATTGCGAGTGACTCCATCCCCACGGGGTATGCAAGAATAGGGGGATCTCTTCACCAATCCCGTAGCATTGTTTGAAATCACTGGCAGGTTTTCAAGCTTGGGCATTGAGGTATTTCGGACTGAGGGGGTCTCTACTTGTAACACCTTGTCCCCCCCAGTAAGGGCCATCCAACCCTCAACATCACCGCAAGCAGCGGCCACATCATCCCCACACGACCACAACAACTCATCAAACAGGGCTTCAAACAACTCCTCAGCCTCTTCGGCCTCCGGCGAGGAGCAAAAAGATTCCAGGTCAGAGTCCCGCGATACAAATCTTTTTAGGGTTTTAGTACTCATGGTTCCCTCGGTGCTCTCTCCTGTAGACTGCGATGGCCTTTCCAGGGCAATGGCTTTTGCCCGACGAGCGGCTATTGGAGGGGACTGTGAACCCTTCTTACGACTGGGCGAAGGCTGTAGGGGCTCCACTTCCTCCAAGGCAGGCATGATGGTGAAGTCTGTCAGGGTGGACGAGGCTGTGTCCATCACCTCTGGGGTCGTCTCCCCAGCCCATGCAGCAGCAATGTCCTTGTTGGGAGTACCGGCAATAGTGGATGAAACCCGGATCTCAGGCCCTTTAGCTGGAACATAAGCGATGTGTTCCTCAGTGGCCATACCTGTGGCCCAGTCCATGTGGAAAGCCCGAGGCAGTTTGGCGGTGTGCACTTTGAAGGTGTACTCGCCGCACCTTTGGCACCAGGCGAACAGCCGAGGGTTTGCGACCAACCCATCACATCTTCCACACAACATTCCCAGAGCTTCCATATCTCCAACGGTGCACAAAATGAACCCCCCCTGTGGCAGCAGACGAATGCCCGTGTCTGTGATCACGGTACCGGGCATCTGTCCGCTTGCTGGACCCCTTGCTGTAGGCATACTGGGTTCGGGTGCTGGCTGCATATTCGGGAACTGGTGCATTCTGTCGAGAAGGTAACGGTATCTTTTTCTCAACTCCGAGAAGTCAACCAAACCTCTTCTCCTTCCGCAACACACTCTCACACGGTGCCTCGTGTGGGAAAAGATCAGCATAAACTCCTCCCACTGGGTGCTGGCGCTGTGTAACTTTGCAGGCTTTTCAGTACAGGCTCCTCCCATGCTTACGCACCTCAGTGAAAGTCTCTCCAAAATGGCACTGATCTTTAATGGCGCAGTTCAAAAACATTCACCCTCTGTTCCAAGGCCCTGCAAGGTAACTGTAAATCCCAGACTGCGAGCCCCCACGTGTAGCGGCCATAACCCTCGATGGGGCGGCCTTGACTTTTGGGCTACCTCGGTCCAGATTCAGGAACAGGCAGCTACGGCCGAACCCTGAACACGTGACTTCAGCACCTTAAGTACCCTTCCCCAGACTCCACAGCGGGGCCAGGTGCACCCACTGATTGGCTCTAGGGAAGACGGATACTCAAAACGTCCAACCAGGCCTGGTTCTAGGCCTGTCATGTGTACCTCACTGTACCCATGACCAGGCAGAACCCTAGCACAGCCCAGCCAAACTGATGCCAAAGTTAACCTGCACAATTAACCCTCAGAACCCCACTACTGTTCTGAGGAAAAAAAAAAAAAATTTCACATATAGTGGACACCTTGTAAAAGTGTCACCGTTACACAATACTTTTGGTTTTGATGTCATCTCTAGGGAACACCACTAAGAAAAACAACGTATATAACAAAAAGTAATAATGTTAAAAAAAAGTGTTAATGGAAGAACAGGAAGAAAAAGAGCAATAGCCCTGCTCAGGGCCATCTTAACACATGTGCACACCTGGGCACTGCCTAGGGGCCCCATGTGCATGGGGGCCTTGTTATAATCTTGCATTAAGTTCTGCCACTAAAGGCTCACAGGAAATGTGACAGCAACATCACTCACAACTTCTGTCAGCAGAGAGGAGGAGAAGCATAGCAGCGCTGGCTAGTCTTAAAAAGTGCAACCAGGCAGAGGCAGACAACCACTATTTTTTGTAGTATTCTAGTACAGCTCCGACAGCTAGCTGTCATTAAACACTCAACTGAAGTGCTGAAGCAGGCAGTAATGTCCAGAGCTGTGCATGGAGAAAGCTGCTTCCTGAGTGCTGACCAGCCTCATCTCCCGTCCATGCAGTACTGTGTACACAAGCATCTTACTCAGTAGTGTAGGTTCCAAGAGCTGATCAGTCAGCTACAGTAAGCCAATATTTTCAAAAGCCTATGTATGTGTAGCACCCTCTAGTATGTGTGCTAGATGTAGATACATTTTTTTAGGCTTAGGGCTAAGCCTGAGCTGTGAATCTGGGTCAGGGTTCAGTGGCTCAGGGCTGGGTGACTCGTCCTAGCAGCTTCTCTGGTGCCCATGTTTTCTGGGACATTGGACAATGTTCTAGACATAGTGGGTGGAGGTTGGAATATTTATGAACACCTCAGCCAATCCCCAGTAAAGGGCTGGCAGGGGGCAGGCCACCTCATAAATAGACATTAGTCAGGCCAGGGGGGCAGTCGGTGGAAGATGGAGATGAAGTGCTGAGGAGGCTGGCGGTGGCCCTTGAGGGTGCCACCTAGTCTGGGGGGGTAACCCCGTGCCGAGGCTCGGGTGCTGGAAGGATCCTACCAAAACTCACAGAGGAAGCCCTTCCTGGAGGTACGAGAGCAAGGAGAGAGGATAGCAGTGACAGGTCAGTCAGTCTGGGAGATCTCTAGAGAGTCAGCCGGGTGGGATGGTGAGTGCCAGTGTGGAGGACTGTGGTGGAGACGTTAGCCTGGAGGGCTAGTGAAAGGGGAAGCTGCAGCCAGGTTGGTTGGCAGTGCCTGAAGAGGTGGTGCTGGGATCAGTAGCTACAGGAATGATGCAAGCTGGACATTGACATTATGCTACACAACTAAGGGGCCTCAGGTTCCTGCCTGTAATGGGTCATTGCTTTAAATCTGACTGTGAGCCTCTCAGATCTTTACAGTGATCCAGCAGTTCTGCAAGCAAGTGTGTTCTGGAGGAAGAAGTGGAGCTGTATCTAGAGACTGTATATAGGAAGAGTTGTCCCTGAAGTTGTTGTTGAAGTCAAATGGGCATCCCATAACCTCACATCCCTATCCAAGTTATTACCCTCAATAAATAACAAAAACAAAGTGGTTTAGACATTAATGGCTGTGAGTTGAGTTGTTTTGAGTGGACAGCAAATTTACACTGTTATACAAGCTGTACACTCACTACTTTACATTGTAGCAAAGTGTAATTTCTTCAGTATTGTCACATGAAAATATATAATAAAATATTTACCAAAATTTGAGGGGTGTACTCACTTTTGTGAGATACTGTATGTATGTATGTGAGTGTGTATAAAGAAAGCAATGCAGCGCCTCCAAATATAGAATATTAAAAGCTTAACGCATGTGCTATAAACACAGCATTCATATGGTGCAAAAAGCATTCACAATATTCAAAAATGATAAAAATAAATAAATCAGTGTAAACAAAATCCAATGCAAAAGAGTCCAAAATATATAAATATCACCCCCAAAGAAACTGTCTCCCACTAGCTAATGGAAATCCTCTCCATTACACATGAGCAACAGATTTAAAATGCACTCACCGACATTAAACCTGCCAGAGGAAAGCAACAACATGCATGTTTGTGTCACACGTGGTCAACCAGCTCCATTCTCATAATGGGCACACCCCACAGTATCACTTCTCACCACAGAGGGTTTGCTTAATACTGTCTGGGAAAAAAGTGCTTACCACACGGAGCCACAAGCAGGGGACCACATATAGGGGTCTATTAACTAAAGGCAAATAGACTGTGCTCTTTTCCAGCATTTACTAAGCTCTGGAGCATCTGCTCTTGCAGAGTGCAAAGTGCACAGTGTATTTGTCTTTAGTAAATCAATCCCATAGTGTTGTATATTTATCAAAAAGGATAGATTTCACATAGAAAAGTTTAATGTTTCATCCAAATGCCAGTAAAACGATTGTAATGACAAATAAAACAGTGCACTTACAAAGAGAGCCACCAGTTCCAATCATGGAAGTGCCAGCGAGATGTCAGCATGTAGCTCGTTCCCCAGCGTGTTTCATGCAAATGCACATCTTCGGGGGATGCTAGCACATGTGAGCATGTTTGTATGTGTGCTTTTCTATGTATGTATGTGAGTGTATATGAATTTGTGTACAGTATGTATGCAAGTGAGTGTATATGTATGTGTGTGAGTTTATGTATGAGTGTACGAGTGTGTGTATGTATGTATGTGTATGTATGCATGCGCATATGTATATTTATATGCATGTGTGTGTATGTACTGTAAGGTGTAAAAAAATGCTGCAAATTAAGAATTATTTTAGAAATATTAGTGTTTATAGTTTATTTTTATCAATTAACAAAATGGAAAGTAAATGAACAGAAGAGAAATCAAATCAATATTTGGTGTGACCGCCCTTTACCTTCAAAACAGCATAATTACTTCTAGATACATTTGCACATCGTTTTTGAAGGTATTCAGCTGGTAGATTGATCCAAACATCTTGGAGAGCTAATCAAAAGGTCCTGTGTGGTTGTAGGCTGTCTCAAATCCTCCTCCATATAACCCCAAACTGACTCAATCATGTTGAGATCAGGGCTCTGTGGGAGCCAAACCATCATGTCCAAGACTCCTTGTTCTCCTTTATTCTGAAGATAGTTTTTAATTACATTGGCTGTATGTTTGGGCTTGTTGTCCTACTGCAGAATAAATTTGCGGCCAATCAAACGTATCCCTGATGGTACGTCAGGATGGATAAGTATCTGCCTGTATTTATCAGCATTGAGGACAACATTGATCCTGACCAAATCGCCAACTCCATTTGCACACATGCAGCACCAAACTTGCAAGGAACCTCCACCATGCTTTTCTGATGCTTGCAGACACTCATTATTGTATCTCTCTCCAGCCCTTCAGTGAACAAATTGCCTCCTGCTACAGCCAAATATTTCAAATTCTGTCTCATCAGTCCAGAGCACTTGCTGACATTTTTCTGCACCCTGGTTTTAATGTTTTCAAGCATAGTTGAGTCGCTTAGCCTTATTTCCATGTCGGAAGTATGACTTTTGCCCATATTTCTTCAATGAAGACCATTTCTGGCCAGACTCTGAACAGTAGATGGCTGTACCTGGGTCCCACTGGTTTCTGCCTGGTCTGTGCTAATGACATTTTACGATGTCGAGGGAAGTAAATGTAGCGCTTACCCCCACAGGGTAAAACCACTCGGCTCCCACTGAATCACACGGTTAGAGGTAAAAATAAAAACTTCAAGGCCAATATATAAAAATTGCAGTAATAGACCTTGCAAGGAAAAATGGACTTGCAGCTCCTTTTAAAATCCAATCACGCATGTTATATTGACTTCATATATGTTCTCATGCACAGGGTCTCTTTGTGCTCAAACCTAGTGTTGCACTATACTATTTGCATATTGTTGCACTTTTATGCGTATTTATGCGACTTTGTTTTCACTCTGCATTTTCCCATAGGATTGCATTAAAAACTAACATTTGGTTGCGTATAACACAATTTATCACATGTGCACTGTATGGTAGGACTTTATTTGAACTCATGCTAGTTTATATTGCACTTTAATAATACAGTGTTTTATTCATTTATTTTTTTCATATAAGTTTGTATGCACAGGGCTATCTTGCGCTTAAACCTAGCGCTGCACTGTATCTTTTGCATACTGTAACTACTGCCAAGGAATTCACAGTCACATACTGTAGTTTCTACCGAAGTAGGAGATTAGTTACTGAACAGCTCTGACATAACATCAGTCATGCTAGTTTATATTGCACTTTAATAATACAGTGTTATATTCATTTATTTAAATTTTTTCATATAAGTTTTTATGCACAGGGCTATCTTGCGCTTAAACCTAGTCTGCACTTATCTTTTGCATTCAAAACTATTTGCATATTGTTGCACCATTCACAAAGCGCATGCACAGAGGAAAGCCGGCTGTGAAGCCGCAAGCAGTCACAGCTGGCTTCCCAAAATAAACATGTCAGTGCCTGGACCAGGGGCGTAACTATAGGGGGTGCAGCAGTCGCGAGCGCAACCGGGCCCTGTGCTGCAAGGGGCCCATGTGGCCCCCTCTACATATGGCCAGTGGCAGCATAGGCGGTTAGGCACCGGGCGCACAGGTGGCTGGAGGTGGGGGGTGACTAGCAGAGCTCCATGCTCGACTACCGCACTGGCTCCTCTTTAGTTGTGCATTCCCCACACAACCTGTCCTCTGCCGCTCCTCCGGGTCCCCCTCTCCTGCTCCATGCAGTGCTGCTCAGTCCGGTGTCTGTCCTCCCCAGCCAGAGTCCCGCCCCCTGAGTTCGGCTCACACTGCACTGCATGCTTCTCCCGGGCAAACAAACTTTAAGCACACAGATGCAGTGCAGCCCTATGAGAGTCGGCTCCCCAAAGGACACCGCAGGCTTGTCTGCCAGCACTCCCCCTCCTCCCTGCCATACACAGATGTTGACAGGTCTTTCTGGGAGATATGTCCCCTAAAGACAGGGACATCATCTCCCCTGGGGACAGGGCCCAGTTCTCTCTAAAGGACAGGGACCCCATTTCCCTTGGGGACAAGGACCCCATCTCCTCTGGGGACAGGGCCCACTTCTCCCCAGAGGACAGGCACCCCATTTCCCTTAGTGACAGGGACTCCTACTTACGTGGGGACAGGGACCCCATCTCCCCTAAGGACAAGGACCCAATCTCTCCTGGGGACAGGGCCCACTTCTCCCCAGAGGACAGGGACCCAATTTCCCTTTCCCTTCTTCCTCTTTGTCTCAAAGGTGTAGCATCATAGGTCTGTTTAGACCTCTGATATCTCACTAAAGTCCCCCAATGGGACTCCTAAAAAATTGTAAAAAATAATAAAAAAAACTGCTGATACCAGTGGTGGAACTACAGGGCTCACAAAAGTCGTACCTGTGACCAAGCCCTGGAGTTCCACCACCGGACTCGGAGGGAAGTGCCTCGGCTGGGGTTCAGGAGGGCCCTTCATGGTTTCTTGCACCGGGGCCCTGAAGGTTCTAGTTACACCACTGGCCTGGACCCGAAGGTGGCCGAAGAGCTGGCTTGGATGAGGATAGTGCTGGATCCCTGGACAGCTAAGTGTCCTATTATTAAAAGTCAGCAGCTACAGACTTTTAATTGTTCTTTTTCAGGGTGAAAAGGCACTTTAATTGTTAAGAAAGAAAAGGAGTTAATATGTAGAGATTGAAAAAGACACTTTAATCATAGTAAAGAAAAAAGATGTCTATTTTTGACATTCACTTTTTCCATGAACTCATTGCATTTATGGATTTAAGTACTTTATGGAAACCAGATTTGGAACTGATTTAGTTGTGCACAATATTTTGATAATTAACTTGTGTCTTAAATCCAGCCTATTACCTAGATTGATGTTATTAATAATAATAACACTTAGTTAGTGTAATAATACATCTGACATACGCACTTCTCTCTAAAGGCTCCTTCACACCAGCCAACAGCCCACTCTAAAGGCACCACACCGGATGTACCAGAGCAGTGTCAATGCGCCCATACTGTTGCATCGCATAATTCACTTTTTCTTTTAAAACAAACTTTATTGAAATGTCCTACAGTAAGGACATGCAATTAGCGGACCTCCAGCTGTTGCAAAACTAAAAGTCCCATCATGCCTCTGCCTCTGGGTATCATGCTTGTGGCTCTCAGAGTCTTGCTATGCCTCATGGGACTTGTAGTTCTGCAACAGCTGGAGGTCCGCTAATTGCATATCCCTGTCCTACAGTGATATTTCATAGAATTCTATCAGCAGGTATGCAGTAACCTGCTTTGCACTGCAAAAAGTACTTTTTTTTCAGTGCACACTACTGCAACATAGTGGTGTGAACCAGCCACACTGGAGAAAAGGCATTTTGCTTTGTCTTGGAACTGCACTGGAATAGCCGCCCAATGCAGTCCCCCCACACCTGGTGTGAATGAACCCCAAGGTCAGATTCACACTTTGGGTTGCAGCAGCATGTGCCAAAACATAAACCGTAATTCAGGGTAGTGTGGTGGCTTTATTTTAAATGGCATTCCAGCTCATATCAATATATCACAATGGACCTAAATTTTAGCCCACCACAAGGCACAAATGTGAACCACTTGTGCTTTATGGTATGATGATGAATTGAAAGGTTGGTTGTAGTGCATTAGCAGTCCTTGCAGAATGAATTAGAAATTTGCATTGCAGAGCTTATTGTGATAACCAAAAATCATACAAACAAATATTGGGGGTTATTTACAAAAGGCAAATCCACTTTGCACTACAAGTGTAAACTACAAGTGCAAAGTGCACTTGAAATTGCACTGAAAGTAAACTTAGAAGTGCAGTCGCTGTAAATCTGAGGGGAAGATCTGAAATGAGGGGAAGCTCTGCTGATTTTATCATCCAATCATGTGTAAGCTAAAATGCTGTTTTTTATTTTCCTTGCATGTCCCCCTCGGATCTACAGTGACTGCACTTCAAAGTGCACTTTGAGTGCACTTTCAAATGCACTTTGCACTTGTAGTTTGCACTTGTAGTGCAAAGTGGATTTGCCTTTCGTAAATAACCCCCATTGTGTTAGAGTAGATAAAAATTGAAAAGAAAAATATGAATAACAGTCCCAAAATATCTGAATCCAAATTCACCAATGTGATGATAAGGGGAATCTTGTATATATAGATGCTTGCAACCCCAAAGTGCACCAGCACCTAAAATTAAGAGGACTCTTACCCGAACAATTGGACCCTTTATATAAAAAGAGTCATATGCGCATGTAGATTAATACACCATCTGTGGGGAATCTGGTATCACCTCCAAATCTCCATACAAGACAACCATGGTATCCCATCCAGGAACCCAGAATAGTCCACCATACTTCTTAGTCATAACTCCACCAAAAACATGTGCATATGACTGTGCAATTTAAAAATAATAAAGTAAAATCTGCATAAATAAATCAATAATTATTATTAAAGTCTCCAGGGCTCCAAAAAATATTCATAAAGTGTCCCATACTCCTTTAAAGTGCTGTGAAGGATCCATCAATATTCCACCGCTGCAATACTTTATCATAAATATTTGAAAACCACTCAAATGTCTGTAAGACAATCCCTGATAGCTGTTAAGAAATAAAGCAATTAGATAGATTAGAAACATTTATTTGCTCACCAGTGTTCCCCAAAACAGGCAAGTATTGGAACAACCTACTATATCTGATGCTGTAAGTCACCATTCTGTGCTCTTCCCCTCCAGCGCTATATGGCGTGCTAGGCTGCGGAGGGGGCGGGAGCAGCTGGTTCAGGCCCTCAGCGAGAGACAGAGTCAACTACTGTTCAGGTATCTGGGTGCATCCTTACATTAACATCGTGATCCCACCGGAGTTTGGATTAGCTGAGTGATGTCAGCCGACAGTGGATTTTAGCCCGCTGTCAGCTGAATCTGAGTTCAAGAGTTCAGAACTAAATGCACGCCTGTGACCCACAAGAGAGGTAGGGCCAAAAGAGTTTTGGCCCTACTTCTCCTTTAATAATCTTATCTTAATGTTATGTTTAAGCAAACTTCTTTTTTTCCCATGTGCATCACAATGAGAAGGAGAAGGAGAAAGGAGAAGGAGAAAGTGCACATTCACTTTGAGCTATGTTACATGAAAGTCGCACTAGTGTGATATCATTTATATCAGCAGAATTTTATGAATATATTTTGTGGGAAATACATGTGTGCAAATTATGCAAACGTTGTGTTGGAGAAAATTACAGGACGTGCATTTTTTTCTAATTTCTCACTATTTACGCCCTTTAAAAACTGAGGAAATAAAAATATACTGTATGTATCCAATTTTTATTTTATTTTATTTTTTTAATTATGTATCCAAATTTGCTACCAAATAAAAGTCTTACCCGTCCTTGAAAAAAAACAGGATAATACATTAAACTACAAAATCTAAAATATATAAATGTGCAGAACTGAGGAATCAAACAAAAAACAAAAAAAAATCACTCTGGGACTCAAGCGGATTTAGGGTGAAATAAGCCTGGGGACTTGGCCTGCTCAAGTTAATGCTGCTGATGTACTGCAGCCTCTTTACAGCCTATATCTGCCTAAATGCACTAAGATTAAAACAGATAGTGTGTGTTTTTTTTCACAGGACATAATTCCTAACTGTTAGACCCCTTTCACACCGAGCCGTCTTGCAGGCTGCAATTTTTTTTTCTCTGATTTTTTTTTTTAATTGGTGACAACGGTGTAACATGTCTGCGCGATGTACATCTGCACAGAACTGCACTGTTCCTTTTGGTAGAGCATAGGACATGGTGATTTACAGGCAAGGGAATGTCATCCTATAACACAAATTGCCCAAACAAGGACCTTTATATCAGTATCATAAATTGTTTCTTTCACAAAAGCTACTGATTAAAGTGGTTCTTTAGGCTCAAGGTTATTTACACCTTCTGTGTGCAGCAGTGCCTTTAGCCACCCTAAAACTTTGCTGAGCCCCATCTCGATCCAGCGATGTGCCTGAAAGCCTCCGATCTCCTGTTTCTCTCCCTCCTCACTGGCCATTGGCTCCCACTACTGTCAATCACAGCAAGTGAGCCAATGAGGAGAAAGTGGGGGCGGGGCCAAGCCACACTCCATGTGTGAATGGATACACGGAGCAGCGGCTTGGGAGTAAGCCTGCTTGGGTGCCCCCATAGCAAGCTGCTTGCTATGGGAGCACTAGGCAGAAGGGATGGGCCTGAAGGGCTGGTGGAAGACCTGAGAAGAGGAAGATTGGGGCGGCTTTGTGCAAAACCATTGCACAGAGCAGGTAAGTATGACATGTTTGTTATTTAAAAAAGAACCTTTAATATCACTTTAAATTAAAAACAGGCATTCCCCGTAATATAATCATGTTAGAGGTTGTATGAGATTTTAATGGTTGGGTTTACATCTACATTAACAAACTATGCTTTGAATTGCAGAGCTGGTGTACATGTGTTATGTACCCTGGCTGTGTGCACAGATCTGTTTACCCCAAAAATCTTTTCAAGGACCAATATCTGTCCACAATCAATTGATAGCTAGCTCTTAAATTGTCAACACCTTAGAGACTTTTTTCCTACTAATTGGGGTATTTCCCTTTTCTTTTTACATTATAACTTTTAGCTTGGGGTGATGACAGTACATTAGGCAGTTTTTTCTGACAGTCCATTTAAGAGCTTGATTTTTTCCACAGCACCTCACTGCATTCTTTGGAAAAGAAGCGTAAAAATATCTGAAGTGTGTGTTTGGTGGTCCCCTGTGATTTGTTTTCTCAAAAAGCCAGCTTGGCAGTCACAAATCCCCCCAACTGCACTGATGGCTCTCTCTGACACGATATGTGCGGCAGATCAGGCCAGTACCTCATGCACATATTGGGCCACCTCCACTCAGTGGATAGGATCACTTGTAAGCATTTTAGTTACAAGGGACAAGGTGGTGTTGAAACCTATGACTTCCTTTATGCCCAAGATAGTACCAAGTTTGCACTGCCATCCCTGCCTGTGTTTTGGTCAGGTTTCTGCCATTTCTATCTTGTTTTAGAGACACTGGTCTTTATCTCCTTGAATAAGACCTAATATGTTCTCTGCACTTCAGAAATAGCTTTTTTCCACCCATTAAAGAGGTTCCGGGAATTGCTTCAGTTACTCAATGTGGTCCCTGGTAAAAGTGGTTGATCCCTCTGTGGCAACAGCTTCCCTTCTACCTCCGACCACTGACAAGTTCTCCGGCTGGCAGAACCATCACTTCTGGTTGAACTGCAAGCCACAATCCCAACCCTGCACTGCTCCCTTTACTTCTGGATAGGCCCTCACACAGCCTAGCAGCCAGATTCCCCTGGGATAGGCCCAATCTCTGGCCTAGCAGCCCGGGGCGTATGACACATGTCCACCCAGACAGCCATCCAGGTGGCACAGAACATAGATCACCCGACTTCACCTGAATATATAGGTTCTCCCCGCAGGCAAGGGATTCAATATCTTCCTCAGGGAGATTTCTGTCTCAGAATGGAGAGACACCCTATTTTGGCATTTTAGCATTTTTTGGGGGGCTTTCTATAGAGCAGTGCACTGAAGCACCCAGCAAATCTGAGTACCCTGACAGTGGGGTTACAGTTTATTAATAAAAGTATATATATTTTTTTAAAAACAGTATCACACTATCAAGTTTTTTTAATGTTTTAGGCGTGTGTGGAAGCAGCAATACTGAGCAGGTCAGGACTCCATCACTGATACTGAACCCAGGGGTGGTTCACGAGCGTGTTCTGACTGAACTTAATTGTGAGGTCACACACTCTAAGTCTAAGGTGAGCGTACACACATAAGGGGGATCACCTGAGCGAACACAAGAACACGAGTTGTATCCCCAGTACAAACTGTGATTTATTTTGGAATGGACTTTATTATTTTATGATGTTATTATTCATATGAAATTTTGATATCTGTTTGCACGTAGCACTTTTTGTCACTGGATCACTTTAATTATTTTCGTATGTATTTGGATCACTATATTTGACATATGAAGTTTTTGATCCTATATTATATGATATTTTTAATACCATATAACACTTTATTTGTTAATTTATTAACACTAAGGCACTTTATATATTCTAGTATATATTTGGATTATAAGGTTTTTGATGTTTTTATTACACGCTTTATGGTAAAAATATTCTTTTGCATGCCAACATTTTATTTATTTTGGATCATTGCAATAAGGCACTCATGCTAACATCCAGATAGCTCAGCATTTCCTTTATAAGTACTCTTGGCAAGTAAATTTGTGAGGAGCTCCCTGACTAAACCCCACGGTGCTACAAAAGTTTTAAATGTTGTAAATATCGAAATAATACAACACAACCTCCAGTGGACAGTGGATGTCCTTCTCCAGACTGCCGCTTTCTTAGCTTTGACCATAGAAGGCAGTTTTGAAGCAAATGGGCTGATTTTGGCCATAGGATTTTATGCATAACTTTTTGCTGCTGCCTGCTAACTCCCCTGGTCATAGAATTTTTCCTCTACATTTGCTGCTGCCATCAATTCCTCCTGCATTGTGGTAGGCCAAGCAGCCTATGACTATAGGTTTTCCACATGTACAGTAGTACCTCCAGTTCCCTGACTATAGCCAGGCACCCACAGTTAGAATGCCGGCACCATGGAGAGGAGGGGGAGAGGAGCGGGGCTTCGTACACTGCATCGCTGGACCATGGGACAGGTGAGTGTCTGATTATTAAACGTCACTTTTTGTAGCTGTTGACTTAATATTTTTTTTTTTCGGCGGAACTCCGCTTTAAGAGGGTGTAGTAACACAGTCTGTTTCAGTACGCTTTTATACAGACAGCGAGCTTGTAAGTAATCAACAAATGTTGGGACACCTGTAGGAATTGTTAGCATAAATGTTAAAGGCCTAATTTACTTACATTGCTGCAGAATAACTGTGAGTTAATAACACATTACTTCTACTCTGAAAAAAGCCTTTTTGTATAATTCTGAAATAGACATTATTTTTGTTTTTTTGTTTTTTGTTTTTCATTTTTCTTTTTCTGACCCTCTCTTGTAACCTGTCTGCAGTCTCTGACCATATCTTGTATCATGGCTGCAGTCTCTGACCATCTCTGTGGTACGTCTGCAGTCTCTGACCATTTAGTCTAGTATTTTGGGGGAGCCTGGAGCTCCTCTTTAAGTTGTTATATGCTGTGGTTAGACTTTGCTACATGCAAGGAGTGCTGTCTTTTTTTTTTAAGAACAGAAAAAAAAATGGAGTTCTTCTGACTGCTTGAATTTTTTGGATGAAAATCATGGGCAGTAATCATGATGCATCATGATGCATTGCGGAATCGAATAGTTGACATGATAATCGTAATCGAATCAAATTGCGAGACCAGTGAAGATGTGCACCTCTAGTTGCCAGCCTAGGTTCCCTGACTATGGTAAAATAAATAAATAATTATGAAGGCAAATACAACTGACTGCTGAGTGCTGCCATTCTGCCACTCTGGGGAAATCCAGGCCACAAAATTTCCACTTAGGGGTGGTAATAGAGCAATTTTTTTTACTTGCTACTAATATACGCTAATGTTTATTTCAGAATAAAACCTGCCTTGTTTCTTCCTCCTATATTGCAGCCTAACCAAGCTCCTTGCATACTGTCAAGCCACTGCACAATACTTGAAACTATTGTCTGTTAAATAATACACTCTAATTCCTATTACAAGGTTAAAGCAGTGTTCCAGCCGTGATTCTTTATTTTTTTTTTTAAGTCAGCAGCTACAAACACTGTAGCTGCTGACTTTTAACAAGGACACTTACCTGTCCAGTGAGCCTGCGATGGCGGCCCCCGAGGCCGATCCGTCCATCGGATCGGGTGCCGGCGCCACCATCTTAAGTCTTGTGGCTTCACTGCCCGTTTCCTAGTGCGCATGCGCGAGTCGCGCAGCTTTTTTATGAATGGCCCTGTTGTTTTCTGGGACACACACATGTCCCAGAAGACAATGGGGCAGCTCACCGAAGAGGAGGAAGCGCTGCGGAATAGGAAGAGGCAGATTAGGAAGACTGCCAGCAACAGGGGTTTCTGGTAAGTAAAACATTTTTTTTTTACAATGTTTTTTTTAATATTTTTTTGAGAATGTTAATGTTATTTTTTATTTTAGGGTGGCCCCCCGCTTTAACTCTGCCTTGTCTCAGGTTTTTGCTGCCTATTCAAGTGTTCACATACTGTCCTAACTCTAGCCAATTCCTATACATATTCTATAACACATACTTTACCTGAAGTAAATTTTCCTATAGCTTTTAGATCTGATGTGGCTGCTCATTGAACAATCAATTTAGATCTATTATCGAAGGACAAAAAGTATTGCAGACAAAAAAAAACCTTTGCTATTCTATTTAGGCCATGCTATGTGTAAAATTTCAAAAAACAGTTCCTCACCAGAAATATGTGAAGTCATGTAATTTTAAAGTTTGGTTCTTTTCTCCCAAGTCGACCCCAAAGTTGCATTTAAAGGACCTTTTCTCCCCTGTACAGTATGTTTAGTATTTTTTTTTTTGGGCTTTGCCAAATGTCTCCTATGGAACTGTCCAGCTCTCTGAGCCCTTTTTTTGACAATAACTTGCCTATTAAGCTAAAAAATAGCCAGAGTTTAGTATCAAGATTCACTACAATAGAGGATTTTAGGCAGGATTCAACAAACCCCCCTCAAATCGAAAACCATACAAAAAGTTATTAGTACAGATCCACATATTTATAAGAAATATACTGTATTCTGATCCACTTCAATTGTCCTTGATGTCACTACTAATATCTAGCTAATACAGATTTGTTTTCTTCCAACAGAACTGCACTAATCTTGCAGATAGGAAATTGTATGACAGTTATAATGTTGTTACTGTGAAATAGTCCAGAAAGTTTATTAGTCGGAAATTAACATAAATAAACGTAAAAATATAAGGTGAAGGAATGACTGCAAATTGACAGCTTCTACTTTATCTTAAAAGTCAACCAATAGGGATGAGCCGAACACCCCCGGGTTCGGTTCGCACCAGAACCTGCGAACGGACCGAAAGTTTGCGCGAAAATTCGAACCCTATTAATTACAATGGACGTTCGAAATCAAAAGTGCTAATTTTAAAGGCTAATATGCATGTTATTGTCATAAAAAGTGTTTTTTTAAAACGGCCGTTTTTTTAGGAGCAGTGATTTTAATAATGCTTAATGTGAAACAATAAAAGTGTAATATTCCTTTAAATTTCGTACCTGGGGGGTGTCTATATTATGCCTGTGAAGGGGCGCATGTTTCCCGTGCTTTTGGTCCCCCCAAATTCAATTACCAGGCCCTTCAGGTCTACTATGGATATTAAGGGGAACCCCGCTACAAATTAAAAAAAAATGACGTAGGGGTCCCCCTAAATATCCATACCAGACCCTTCAGGTCTGGGATGGATTTTAAGGGGAACCCCGGCCAAAAAAATAAAATGGCGTGGGGTCCCCCTCAAAATCCATACCAGACCCTTATCCGAGCACGCAACCTGGCAGGCCGCAGGAAAAGAGGGAGGGACGAGAGCTGCCCCCCTCCCTCCTGAACCGTACCAGGCCACATGCCCTCAACATTGGGAGGGTGCTTTGGGGGTATGTGACCCCTCAAAGCACCTTGTCCCCATGCTGATAAAGACAAGGGCCTCTTCCCCACAACCCTGGCCATTGGTTGTGGGGGTCTGCAGGCGGGGGGCTTATCGGAATCTGGAAGCCCCCTTTAACAAGGGGACGGCCAGATCCCAGCCCCCCCTGTGTGAAATGGTAAGGGGGTACAAAAGTACCCCTACCATTTCACCAAAAAAGTGACAAAAATTTTTAAAATGACAGGAGACTGTCTTTGACAATTCCTTTATTAAAATCTTCTTTCATCTTCTTTCTTCTGGTCTTCTTCCTTCTTCCTTTCTTCATCCTTTGGTTTCTTCATCTTCTCCTTCCGGCATCTTCTTCCATCTTCTTCTTCCATCTTCTTCTTCCTCTGATTCTCTTCTTCTTGCTCTGGTCTTCTCGTCCGGCATCTTCTTCCATGGCGTCGGCGTCTCTTCTTGGGCCGCTCCGCGCAATGGGAGGCTCCCGCTGTGTGAGGCTGCCGAAGAAGATGCTGGACGAGAAGACAGGAGCAAGAAGAAGCGGATCGGAGGAAGAAGAAGATGGAAGAAGAAGATGGAAGAAGATGCCGGAAGGAGAAGATGAAGAAACCGAAAGATGAAGAAAGGAAGAAGACCAGAAGAAAGAAGATGAAAGAAGATTTTAATAAAGGAATTGTCAAAGACCCTGTCCTGTCATTTTTACAATTTTTGTCACTTTTTTGGTGAAATGGTAGGGTACCCCCTTACCATTTCACACAGGGGGGGCCGGGATCTGGGGGTCCCCTTGTTAAAGGGGGCTTCCAGATTCCGATAAGCCCCCCACCCGCAGACCCCCACAACCAATGGCCAGGGTTGTGGGGAAGAGGCCCTTGTCCTCATCAACATGGGGACAAGGTGCTTTGAGGGGTCACAGACCCCCAAAGCACCCTCCCAATGTTGAGGGCATGTGGCCTGGTGCGGTTCAGGAGGGTGGGGGGCTGCACTCGTCCCCCCTCTTTTCCTGCGGCCTGCCAGGTTGCGTGCTTGGATAAGGGTCTGGTATGGATTTTGAGGGGGACCCCACGCCATTTTATTTTTTTGGCCGGGGTTCCCCTTAAAATCCATCCCAGACCTGAAGGGTCTGGTATGGATATTTAGGGGGACCCCTACGTCATTTTTTTTTAAATTTGAAGCGGGGTTTGCCTTAATATCCATAGCAGACCTAAAGGGCCTGGTAATTGAATTTGAAATGACTTTTTTTTTTATCAATGACTTTCAATTAATGACTGTTCTCTGTGTTACGGGAGCCGGCAATTCATTAGCCGCAGATGGCTGCCTTAGATGACACAACAGGCCAGAAGGGTAAAGGTGGTTTAATGTGATACTGCAGTGCTATACTAACAGCACGCACACACTACACTAATCCCCAGAATCACAGCAGATAATGTCAGCAGTGCACTTAGCAGAATGAATCACAGGCACAGCAGATAATGTCAGCACTGCAGAATGAAACACAGCAGCTAATGTCACTGACACTGTCACTGACTAACGCCGGAACACACTACATGAGGCCGCCGGCGCGGCGGCCTTATATAGTGTGGGGCGTGTACTAAACCCCCTGAGCTATAATTGGCCACAGGCATCCTGCCTGTGGCCAATTATTGCTCTCCTCGCCGCTGGCTCTATGATTGGCCAAGCATGCGGGGTCACAGTGCATGCTTGGCCAATCATCAGCCAGCAATTCACTGCGACTGGCGCAGTGCAATGTGGACCGTTCGCATCACACGAATTTGATGCGAACGGCCCACATAGTTCTGGGGATCGACGGGCGGTCGAACGGCCAATGTTCGATTCGAACATGGGTTTGAATCAAACACCGGGCCCATCCCTATCAACCAATAGGAATTTGTCACTTACTGTATTTTTATATCTATTAAAAAAAAAAAAAAAAAATAATATTCAAAAGGATGGTGCTATATAGATTAAGTGACCACTTACCTCTTACCTGCTTGTTTTGCAAATAGCCAAACAGCAACTCAGGGTACGAAGCTTGCAGATATAGGTAAGAACTTCAGTTGTTGTTCAAACATAAATATGGGAAGATGCATGTTCTAATTGATTGTTGATACCAGATGTGGTGACTGAGACATCTCAAAAACTGCAGAGCTTTGAGGTTTCAACTACCACAGCCTAAAGGTTTACCAAGAATGGTGTGAAACATAAAGACACTGTTGGGTGAGAACACCCTTTCAATGAGAGAGGTCAGAGGAAAGCCACAACAGTAGTGTGCAGAAGGACATCCTAAAGCACAGTTCAAGAAAATTGGGCAACAGTATCAGAAGGAACAGGAAAACAAGGCTACAGGAGGCACAGGATTGCCTAAATAAGGTGCCTGAAGACTAAAAACACATTGACCTTACAAGTTTTCATTTTCAATGCAGCAGGTAAATGCTAGGGCCTTCACCTTGAGTTGTTGGGAAACACACCTCCAACATACAAGCTTTGCAATGTACCACAATACATGTTAATGCATTACCTTTCCTTGTGGTGTGTTGCTTTGGAAAAAAAAATTAATTTCAATTTTTTTTGTTCATTCTGGTGCCGTGGCAGCCAATTCATTTGAACAGGCTTTCTTACCCCAGCATATGGTAACACAGCGCACCAGAACAGCAAAGTGTTAAAAGCCCCTTGCTGAATGACATTCAGTTTGTTCTGTGCACTGTGAATAGTAAACAGTTGCCTTTTTGTTTTTTTTATTAAAATACTTGTGTTAACCATATATATTATAACATTATATTCTTTGTTTTGTCTCATTGATGCTGATCTCCTGCTGCTTGTTTACAGCTGCTATATGCAATTCAGTCATGGCTGTCTGACATTTCCTGAAGGTGACAATAGTGGACCATGATTGTGTAGCGCTACCCCCAGAGGGGCTTTTGAGAAAGACCAGGTTTCCCTTACTAGTTCAGAGGCTGCCTGCCACAAACACAGTTCCATACACACCTACAATAGGGGAGGGGATTTAGGAGGTCAGGACACTCCAAAACGATATCAGAAATCAACAGGACAAACTTCCTTTTTATTTCTGCAGGCACACAGGAAAGTCCCAAAACCAGGTCTTGCTCACAATGTAGCTGACTGCCCACAAGCTTCCACATGACAGACACTCTTACATGAGGGAGACAAATGATAATTTTCCCGACCAGAAACTCCAGGACAGTGCACTCCAGCAAGAAATCCTCAAGCAATCATCTTCAGGCCCCCAGCCCAGCAGATGCTGAGGCCAAAACTGCAAATTGTATCTCACATTAGCTGCCTCCCAGGGGCAGCAGCCCCAGGAGAACTGGACCCCTTCCAACAGAGGACAAACCCTCAGGCAAGGCCTCACAAATATGTATCACCTTTTTCAGCCACCTTCTCAGGTCTGATAAATATGGTATTCATAACTGAGTGATTGACCCTCCCTGCTCTCTTTTCTGGAGGCGCCCTCCAGAAACAGGCAGGAGAAAGCAATTACCCAGCCTCGGAAACCCTGACCAGACCTAGAAAAAGCATTATAGGGCTAGTAACCCCTTAAGGACCAAGCCTCATTCTGAGATTTGTTGTTTAAAATTTTCTTTTGCTAGAAAATTACTTAGAACCCCCAAACATTCTAAAAAAAAATTTCTAACACCCTAGGGAATATAATGGCGGTTGTTGTAATACTTTCTGTCACACCGTATTTGCGCAGCGGTCTTACAAGCGCACTTTTTTTGGAAAACATACACTTTTTTGAATAAAAAAATAAGACAGCAGTAACGTTAGCCCAATTTTTTTTATATTGTGAAAGATAATGTTACAACGAGTAAATTGATACCCAACATGTCACGCTTCTAAATTGCGCCCGCTCGTGGAATGGCGACAAACTTTTACTCTTAAAAACCTCCATAGGCGACCTTTAAAAAATTCTACAGGTTGCATGTTTTGAGTCACAGAGGAGGTCTAGGGCGAGAATTATTTCTCTCGCTCTACCGATCGTGGCGATACCTCACATGTGTGGTTTGAACACCGTTTTCATATGCGGGCGCTACTCACATATGCATCTGGGTCAGGACGCATTTAAAAAAAATAATTCTTACTTATCTTACCTTTTATTTTTTATTTTGACACTTTTTTTTAAAAAAAAAAATTGTCACTTTTATTCCTATTACAAGGAATGTAAACATCCCTTGTAATAGAAAAAAAGCATGACAGGACCTCTTAAATATGACATCTGGGGTCAAAAAGACCTCATATCTCATATTTACACAAAAATGCAGTAAAAAAAAAAAAATTGTCATTTAAAAAAATGATTAAAAAAATATGGCCCTTTAAGAGCTATGTGCGGAAGTAAAGTTCCAATGTCATGGAGACGGGTGGGGGCCATCTTACCCTCACTCGTCTCCATGCACAGCTAGTGAAAGGACCGGATCACCTCCGCTGCTGCCGACGGCTCTGGTAAGCGGCGGAGGGCACTGGAGCACGGCGGGAGGGGGGCCCTCTCCCACCACTGGTAAGAGTGATCTCGCAGTGAATCTGCCACAGAGACCACTTTTATCTTGTAGCCGACCACCCTCTGAATACGAGGATACCAGGGTTATGGCAGCTAGCTTCTGCCATAACAACGATATCCGTCCTCAAAGTTAGGACGTATATTGGTGTGCGCTGGTCGGTAAGTGGTTGTAATAGATGTGTATGAATTATTTTTGGAGAAAAAAGATATTCTTTAGTATGAATTTAAAACAGTAGTAAACTCTGAGTTTAAACTTGTCCCTACAGGTAAACTTCAAATACGTCTTACTTAGGAGGTACGCAGGCATGGGCGTCCGCAGTATAGGGCAGGGGGGGGGGGCAATTGCCCCCCTTGGAATAGTAAGAAGGTAGAGGTCTACCAATATATCGGAGAAGGGAGGAGGAGGAATGTGGGGTTCTCCACACTCTTTTGGCAGAGCAGTGCCATGGTGTGTGAAACTGTATGGAGAGAGAGAGGAGCTGTCAAAATTGAGGTTGGATGTCGGGGGTGGGTGGGACCCGGTGGGTGGGACCCAAGGTGGGCGGGACCCAGCTATCCAACACCAGCCAATGGGATTGGATCTGGGCGGGCCGCTATGTGTATGTGGCTCCGCCCCTTTCTTAAACAGCCCAATCATTGGCTGGATAGCTGCTGGGTCCCGTCCACCCAGGGTCCCGCCCACCTCCGACATCATGCTGAATTTGTCAGCTTCCCTCTCTCTCTCCTTACAGTTTCACACACCGCAGCGCTGCAGAGAGCATTCAATTTCACACAGTTACACTATCGGCTGTGAAACCTGCCATTGCCATCCAGTGCCACCTGCCAGTGCCATCTGCCAATGCCAACCAGTGTCTGCCAGTGCCACCTGCCAGTGCCAATCAGTGCAATCTGCCAGTGCCATCTGCCAGTGCCAACCAGTGCCACCTGCCAGTGCCAACTAGTGCCATCCAGTGCCACCTGCCAGTGCCAATTAGTGCCACCTGCCAGTGCCAATTACTGCCACTTCTCAATCAGTGCCAACCAGTGCCACTTGCCAGTGCCACCTGTCAGTGCCACCTGCCAGTGCCAACCAGTGCCTGCCAGTGCCAACCAGTGCCACCTGTCAGTGTCACCTGCCAGTGCCAATCATGCCATCTGCCAGTGCCATCCAGTGCCACCTGACAGTGCCAATTAGTGTCACCTGCCAGTGCCACTTCCCAGTGTCACCTGTCAGTGCCAACTGCCAGTGCCAAAAAGTGCAATCTGCCAGTGCCAACCAGTGCCACCTGTCAGTGCCTGCCAGTGTCACCTGCCAAAAAAAATTGGCCTAAAATATCGGCCGCAAAAATCGCATCATATATCGGCCATCGGCCGCCCCGATTTATAAATATCGGCATCAGCCGGAAAAAAACCCATATCGGTCGACCTCTATAAGAAGGTGTTGAAGACAGTTGTAATGCAATGGCAGCCGTGGCCGCCTCTGCGGCAGCCATGGACTTTTTTTCTACGTCTGCTGTCCTGGGGCTGCTCTCAGTCTGTTCCGACTTATCACAGATTGATACAGACATCCGTTCCTCCCTCCCTCACCCCCGGCCCGATCATCGGTTTGGCTGTGACTGCTGCTCGGGCCTCTGCTCGACATCTCGGCTGTTCCAGAACATGATTGGCTGCCTCAGCCTGCCTGTGTAACGTCGCTATGCCGATCTGGCCGGCGCGGCACCGGCTCCTCCCACAGGTGCGTGCAGTGGCCGAAAGAGAATACACTGCCAGTGCTATCGCATCACTGAAGAACCACAGGTAACAGCACTGCAGCGCCACTGTGCCAGTTGGGAGGAGAATATATATATATACATATATTGCTTGGAATGTTGGACAGCTGAGCTATTGCTAGAAAAATATATTTGTGTGTGTTATAATATCTTATTCACTTTGTATGGAAGTTACTCAGTCTCTCAGGCATACCAGTCCATGATGCCCATATAAATATAGCCTAGAGAATGTACATCTTTCTATTTGCAATGTATTGCAATACAGCTGTTGTGGCCATATTTTGATCTTGATGAAAACAACCTATACAGTATAGGCTGTTTTCATAAAGATCAAAATATGGCCACAACAGCTGTATTGCAATACATTGGAAATAGAAAGATGTAGATTCTCTAGGCTATATGTACAGTGGTGTGAAAAAGTGTTTGCCCCCTTCCTCATTTCCTGTTCCTTTGCATGTTTGTCACACTTAAGTGTTTTGGAACATCAAACCAATTTAAACAATAGTCAAGGACAACACAAGTAAACACAAAATGCAATTTGTAAATGAAGGTGTTTATTATTAAAGGTGAAAAAAAATCCAAACCATCATGGCCCTGTGTGAAAAAGTGATTGCCCCCTAAACCTAATAACTGGTTGGGCCACCCTTAGCAGCAACAACTGCAACCAAGCGTTTGCGATAACGTGCAATGAGGCTTTTACAGCGTCCTGGAGGAATTTTGGCCCACTCATCTTTGCAGAATTGTCCTAATTCAGTTACATTAGAGGGTTTTCGAGCATGAACGGCCTTTTTAAGGTCATACCACAACATCTCAATAGGATTCAGGTCAGGACTTTGGCTAGGCCACTCCAAAGTCTTCATTTTGTTTTTCTTCAGCCATTCGGTGGTGGACTTGCTGGTGTGTTTAGGATCATTGTCCTGCTGCAGAACCCAAGTTCGTTTCAGCTTGAGTACACGAACAGATGGTCGGACATTCTCCTTCAGGATCTCTTGGTAGACAGCAGAATTCATAGTTCCTTTTATCACGGCAAGTCTTCCAGGTTCTGAAGCAACAAAACAGCCCCAGACCATCACACTACCACCACCATATTTTACTGTTGGTATAATGTTCTTTTTCTGAAATGCAGTGTTCCTTCTACGCCAGATATACTTGGACACACACCTTCCAAAGAGTTCCACTTTTGTCTCATCGGTCCACAGAATGTTGTCCCAAAAGTCTTGGGGATCATCAAGATGTGTTGTGGAGAAATTGAGACGAGCTTTGATGTTCTTTTTGCTCAGCAGTGGTTTTCTCCTTGGAACTCTGCCATGCAGGCCATTTTTGCCCAGTCTTTTCCTGATGGTGGAGGCATGAACGCTGACCTTAACTGAGGCAAGTGAGGCCTGCAGTTCCTTGGACGTTGTTGTGGGGTCTTTTGTGACCTCTTGGATGAGTCGTCGCTGCGCTCTTGGGGTAATTTTGGGCGGCCGGCCACTCCTGGGAAGGTTCACCACTGTTCCATGTCTTCGCCATTTGTGGATAATGGCTCTCACTGTGGTTCGCTGGATTCCCAAAGCTTTGGAAATGGCTTTATAACCCTTTCCAGACTGATAGATCTCAATTACTTTCTTTCTCAATTGTTCCTGAATTTCTTTAGGTCTCGGCATGATGTGTAGCTTTTAAGGATCTTCTGGTGGACCTTACTGTGTCAAGCAGCTCCTATTTAAGTGATGCCTTGATTGTGAACAGGTGTGGCAATAATCAGGCCTGGGTGTGGCTAGAGAAATTGAACTCAGGTGTGGACAACCACAGTTATAGTATGTTTTAACAAGGGGGGCAATCACTTTTTCACACAGGGCCATGATGGTTTGGATTTTTTTTCACCTTTAATAATAAACACCTTCATTTACAAATTGCATTTTGTGTTTACTTGTGTTGTCCTTGACTATTGTTTAAATTGGTTTGATGTTCCGAAACACTTAAGTGTGACAAACATGCAAAGGAACAGGAAATGAGGAAGGGGGCAAACACTTTTTTCACACCACTGTATATGGGCATGGACTGAAGCTGAATTATCTCAAGAGCTATTTCACACTGCCAGCTTGCCGCGTTATCGCTTTAGCGGTGCTATTCGGCTGCTAGCAGGGCGCTTTAAACCCCCACTAGCGGTCGAAGAAACACGCATGTGACTGTGTATCGCCGCTGCCGAAGTGCCCCCCCCCCTGAAAAAAGTTCAGCGGACGCCCATGTACGTAGGTACAGTGAATATCTCCTAAACGTGTGCCGCTTAGTAGATTTTCACATCGATTCCAGACAATGACCAGTGGCATCATTAGTGTTGGTGTCACCTGGTGCGGTAAAACATGGTGTCACCCCCATCGGGCTCTCTCCTGTCTAGTCTGCCACAGTGCCCTACAGGGCGCTGGGTAAGCTAGCTTTGAGCCAGCAGTGCGCGGTCACAGTGTGCATCCCAAACCAGCCCTGTAAATGATGTGTTGGTCCGTGCGCTGTCACAGAAGGGGGTGACACCATCGCGGTCGGATATCACTTCCTACTTGATGGTGTCACCCCTCTAGGGACCACACCCCTATATCGACGCCACTGCCAATGACATCAATGGCACGTGCACAGTTTGCTCTGCAGTCAGGACAGCTGTGATAGTGACTCCCATGTGCATGTGTGGGAGTGATGTCATTGCAGTCCAGCCATTCAAACACCCGGACAGCGCAAACCCAGAACGAAGACCAAGCGAAGATAGAAGCACCTGACGTGGTGACAGCTCAGTGTTGGGGAGATTTATTTGAAATGTAAGTCTGTCATAATGTGCTAGTATGCAGTGCATACTAGCACATTATGGCATAAAACTGCAGGGGACCCATAAAAAAAAAACAACGTTTATAAATAATGAACCTCATGGCAGGATCACCAGGTGATATTTTAATTTATGTTGACGATTTAAACATATTGAAAATTACTTTTGAAAATGCATGAATATGTTAAAGCTTATATGAGATTGCAATGATTGGATCTATATCTACTGTATACTTTACCAGGAAATTTTCCAGTGCGACTTCGGAGCATGACTTTGATCCAACTTTACACTCAATGGATCTAATGCCGCGTACACACGAGCGGACTTTGACGGACTTTCGATGGAGTTCCGACAAACTTTCCGAATAAACGAACTTGGCCACACACAATCACACTAAAGTCCGACGGATTCGAACGCGATTACTTACGACTGGACTAGAATAAGGAAGTTCGTAGCCAGTAGCCAATAGCTGCCCTAGCGTCATTGTTTGTCCATCAGACTAGCACACAGACGAGCGGATTTTTCGATAGGAACTGGGTCCGGTGGAGTTCCGGCGGAAAAATTTGAAGCATGTTCTATTTATAAAGTCTGTCGGATTTTTCGACAACAAAAGTCTGATGGAGCCCACACACGATCGAATTGTCTGGCGGATTTGTTCCGTCGGACCTTTGCTGTCGAAAAGTCCGGTCGTGTGTATGCGGCATAAGTAGCATCAAAAGTCCCACCAAAGTAGTGCATGCACCTTTTCAAAATGTCTGCGACTTGTCATGTCAAAGTCGCATTACAAGTCGCACAAGTTTGAATGGAGCCTTATAAAAACAGTAAACATTATACATTTTTTGTGTATAAGCAAGAAAAACACACAGATTTTTCTTTACAAAAATAAATAAAAATCGGCATTATTAAAGACTCAAGGGGTGGGGGATGAAATGTTTTTACATTTATTACAAGGGTGCACCTGTTCAGTAATATGTGTTATTTGTAAGGTTAGCATAATAATGTCCTGTGTTTTGTCAACATGTGAACACTCCTTTGGTTTGCACCTCTTTGACTTTATATTAGGGAGGAGTGCTGTTTTTCGCTACACTAACTGTGATGTATAGGATGTTCCCCACCCTTCCACTACCAAAATGCATTTGCATCCAGTAAGCATCGATGGTTTGGTATACATAACAAATGTAGACTATGTAGCTGTCTTCTGCAAAAAAAATCAACACAACTAATATGTTTAAGAAAATAAAAGTTTTAATATATATTTAACATATATAATGCCTTATACAGCACTTTATTAACCAAAGGCACATGAAACCAAGCAAAAATAGTTCAAGGCTGAAGTTTATTAATACATTTTTATTTTTTAATTCAGCAGCAGGGATGATACTTACCCCCGGACAGGTGAACGATGAGTGTCCGGTGTGCTGGTGGAAACCTCTACTTTGAAGTCTTCCATCCTGCCCCTGGATACACCTGCAGCTGTGACCTTCTGGTGCTGTGGGGGTAATACAAGTCGATCCACCTGTCACAGGCACTTATCAAGTCATGACTACGCTGTACTTTCCGCTCCCCTCGCCTGCTCCATTCATAGAAGCTGTACTCAGTTCCATGATGAAAAGAATACTATGAATGGAGGAAGCAGACCTTTGTTTCATCCACCTGTCATCCTCCTGAAGATCATGGCATCCAGGGGGGAGAGAATGGAATATTTTAAGTAAGAGAGCAGCCACCAGCATGTGGGACACTCATCATAGACGGAAGTGCTGTCCCTAGTTCTAGTTCTAAAAAAAATAAAAAATAAACTTCAACTTTAACTTCTTTGCAAATGAATCTGCATGAATCATATATTAAGATAATAGTCATTCAGAACATAGATGATAGACAGACAGACAGATAGATAGATAGATAGATAGATAGATAGATAGATAGATAGATAGATAGATAGATAGAACATTATATACACTATACTACCAAAAGTATTGGGACCCCTGCATTTACACACACATTAACTTTAATGGCATCCCAATCTTAGTCCGTAGGGTTCAATATTAAGTTGGCCCACCCTTTGCAGCTATAACAGCTTCAACTCTTCTATGAAGGCTGTCCACAAGGTTTAGGAGTGTGTCTATGGGAATGTTTGACCATTCTTCCAGAAGCACATTTGTGAGGTCAGGCACTGTTGTTGGATGAGAAGGCCTGGCTTGCAGTCTCCGCTCAAATTCATCCCAAGGGTGTTCTGTGTTCGGTTGAGGTCAGGACTGTCAGGCCAGTCAAGTTCTTTCACCACAAACTCACTCATCCATGTCTTTATGGACCTTGGTTCTCAAATTTTCCAACAACAAAATCCGATCGTGTGTAGACAATTCCGACGCACAAAGTGCCACGCATGCTCAGAATAAATTACGAGATGGAAGCGATCGGTCTGGTAAAACTACCATTTGTAATGGAGGTAGCACATTCGTCACGCTGCAAATTTTAAAATCTTTTAAAGCAGAGCATTCTCTTCTTCTTTATAATGCTAGAAGAATGAAGTTGTTTTGCTGATGATATTCACACAGAGTTCTCACAAACTGATTTCTTTATTATTTCTCGTGATCTCATGAATAATATTAATTTTGTTTTTCGTCAGATCTCCATAATAAAGTTTTTTTTTTTTTTTTTTATCAAGATATGCTTTTTTTTTCTAGTGCTCTCCATAATATTATTTCTCATTTTGTGTGTCAAGTTACCACAACACCATTATTATATTGTATTTTTTTACCTCAAGGAGGTTGGTTGGTGTCCCTTGTTAATTTTACTTTGTATTTTTGAAATGTACCTGCCTACTCACAAACAAACTGTCCTTTTTGAAGTAAAACACATAGGCAAGTATTTGTGAAAAAGAAATAGCCATTTATTATGGGTCATAACAAAATAAAGAGGAAGGCAACGCTGGAGAAACTGCTCAAATTGGCAAAGCCTTTGTACCACAGGGCACACATCAACTATTTAAAGGCAAAATTGGTGGCCTGAGGAGTCCATATATAAGGGAGTACAATCTGGTCCAGGAGTCCAAGAGGTCAGGAACAGCAGCAGATGACATATATGTCCCCAGGCTGTGATCAAGAGTGGACAAGAGCCGGCATCTTTTGTTAGACCAGACTGAACCCAGGCCATCACTCTCTTGTCTTCCTTCCACGCTTGCTTCCACGCTTGCTTCCAGGCTGTGGTGTTGGAGGTGTGGCAGGAGGAGGAGGATGGTCCAACTCACACAGGTGGGTTTTGTTGGTGATTTCGCCCCTCAACCCCTTATTTAGTGTGAGGTACATGATTTCCTCACACAAGAGGCGTTGGCCCTTGTGTGCAGTTTGCATGCAGCCATGGAGGCAAAGGCCTCTTGAAGAGTGGGGGTGGTTCTGAGTAGGGTTGAGCGAACCCGAACTGTAAAGTTCGGGTTCGTACCGGACTTTTGGGTTCTTGGTACACGGACCCGAACAATTTACTGTATGTTCGGGTTCGAGTTCGGTGTTCGGCAATTTAATGGTGCCTGCAACGGTTTAAAAAGTTGCAGGGCAGCCAATCAACATTCGTTTAACTCGTGTGCTCTTAGAAGCCATCACAGCCATGTCTACTAATGGCATAGCCGTGATTGGCCAGTGCAGCATGTGAACCAGCCTCTATATAAGCTAGAGGCACATAGCACAGCACGTCACTCTGCTTTAGATAGTGTAGGGAAAGGTTGCTGCTGCTGCATTGAGGGAGAGAATTAGATAGGAGTCCTGATTCAGAAATATAATTACTCAGTGATCTATCTTGATTTTCTTGTGTGGGTGCAGTGCACAATCTTTTTACACTGCCCTGAGCCCAGTGCCAGGACTTTTATCCTTCTGTTAGTTAGGTTGGCGTCGGCGGGCGGGCATTTTATGCAAGCTCAGTGCACCAGCACTGCATATGTTACTGTGAGATACACCCTTTAGATACCGTTGCTCTATTCTGCTATTCTAAAAACACCCATTTAGGGCCAAAAAAAAATATTTTACAGTGTTTGCTGCATATCTGTAAGTGGGAGATACACACTTTAGATACTGTTCATCTATTGTGCTATTCAAAAAATAATAATTTTAGGGCATTTTCTGCATATCTGTAGGTGTGAGATACACCCTTTAGATACTGTTGCTCTATTATGCTATTCCAAAAACACCCATTTAGGGCCCAAAAAAATATTTTACAGTGTTTCCTGGATATCTGTACATGTGAGATACACACCTTAGATACTGTTCTTCTATTGTGCTATTCAAAAAAAAAAAATGAGGGCAAAAAAAAATGTTTTGAATGCGCCGATGCCCAACCACTTATGTTTCAAGATGAGTACATGGGAGGACCATTGCAGCATGGCTTGGATGATGGCAAAACACAGGTGCCAACTGCTGCTGCTTTCACAATTGTGCAAACTGACAAGGAGGTGAAGACTGGGTGGAAGATTATGTGGAGGACGATGAGGTCCTCGACCCCACATGGAATCAATGTCATGCAGGTGACCAGTGTAGTTTGGAGGAAGAGGCGGTGGTCGCATAGAGCCACCAGCACAGCAGAAGAGGGAGCAGGGTGAAAAAGCGGAGCGTCCATCCCCTAGACAGTACGCCTGCTACTGCCCAATGCAGTAAAAGACCGAGCACACCAAAGCCAGGTCCAAGGAGTTCCCTAGCGTGGCAGTTCTTCAGACAATGTGCTGATGACAAGACACGAGTGGTTTGCACGCTGTGCAATCAGAGCCTGAAGCGAGGCATAAACGTTCTCAACCTGAGCACAACCTGCATGACCAGGCATTTAAGTGCAAAGCACGAGCTGCAGTGGAGTAGACACCTCAAAAACCAAGAAAGGTCTCTGGCTCCTCCTGCCTCCTCTTCTGCTGCAGTCTCGGCCTCTTCATCCACCTCTGTAGTGACAGTGGCACCTGCCAACCCACAAACAGAGGATCTGCCAGCAACACTACCACCTGGGTCACCAACCATCTCCACAATGTCCCATGGAAGCGTTCAGCTCTCTATCTCCCAAACACTGTAGCGGAAGAGGAAGTACCCCCCAACCCAAACGCGATCCCTGGCCCTGATGCCAGCATTTCAAAATTCCAGGCCTTTGAAATGCTGTCATTCCGTCTGGTGGAGAAGCAGAGTTTTAAAAGCCTGATGGCATTAGCTGTCCCACAGTACGTCGTGCCCAGCCCCCACTACTTTTCCAGGCGAGCCATCCCTTCCCTGCACAACCAAGTGGGGGACAAAATCAGGTGTGCACTGCGCAATGCCATCTGTGGCAAGGTCCACCTAACTATGGATGCGTGGACCAGTAAGCATGGTCAGGGATGTTATATCTCCCTAACAGCACACTGGGTAAATGCAGTGGTGGCTGGGCCTGAGGCGGATAGCAGTTTGGCGCATGTCCTTCCACCACCGAGGATTGCAGGGCGCTTCAGTTTGCCTCCTGTTACTAACTCCTCCTACTCCGCTTCCTCATCCTCTACTGCCTCCTCATCCAGTCAGTGTAACACCTTCACCACCAACTTCAGCACAGCCAGGGGTAAACGACAGCAGGCAGTTTTAAAACGTTTCTGTTTGGGGGAAAAACCCCACACCATGCAGGAGTTGTGGATGGACATGGAACAACAGACCGATGAGTGGTTGGTGGCAGTGAGCATCAAGCCCGGTCTGGTGTGCGATAATGGGCGAAATCTCGTAGCAGCTCTGGGCCTAGCCGGTTTGACGCACATCCTTTGCCTGGCGCATGTGCTGAACTTGGTGGTCCAGAGGTTCCTTAAAAATGACCCCCATATGCCAGATCTGCTGCAGAAAGTGCATATGCCAGATCTGCTGCAGAAAGTGCGGGCCGTCTGTGCGCACTTTCGGTGTTCTCTCCCTGCTGCTGCTCGCCTGTCAGCGCTCACCGCCTCATATGTGACGTGCACACAAGGTGGAACTCCACCTTGCACATGCTGGCCAGACTGTGCGAGCAGCAGCAGGCGATAGTGGAGTTTCAGCTGCAGCACGCACGCGTGAGTCGCTCTGCGGAACAGCACCACTTCACCACCAATAACTGGGCCTCCATGCGAGACCTGTGTGCCTTGTTGCCCTGTTTCGAGTACTCCACCAACATGGCCAGTGCCGATGGCGCCGTTCTCAGCGTTACTATCCCAGTTCTATGCCTCCTTGAAAAAACGCTTCGGGCGATGATGGAAGAGGATGTGGCACAGGAGGAGGAGAAGTAGGAGGAAGAGGGATAATTTCCAAGGCTTTCAGGGCAGTCATTCACAAGTGGCTACGAGGGTGGATTCCTGCACTAACAAACGCCAGGTACACAATTGTCCAGCAAGGGCACAGTTCTGGAGGATGACGAGGTGGAGGATGAGGAGGAGGAGATGGAGGAGGAGGAACCATGTTCACAGCAGGGTGGCACCCAGACCAGCTCATGGCCATCACTGATGCATGGCTGGGGGGATACAGAGGACACAGACAATACACCTCCCACAGAGGACAGCTTTTCGTTGCTTCTGGGCAGCCTGGCACACATGAGCGATTACATGCTGCAGTGTCTCCGCAATGACCGCCGAGTTGCCCACATTCTAACTGGTGCTGATTACTGGGTGGCCACGCTGCTGGATCCCCGTTACAAGGACAACGTACCGTCCTTAATTCCCTCACTGGAGCATGATCGTAAGATGCGCGAGTACAAGCGAACGCTGGGAGACGCACTTCTGGTGGCATTCCCACCTGACAAAGGGGGCACGGTGGAAGCACAAGGTGAAGGCAGAGGAGGAGGAAGAGGTCGCCAACGCAGCCGGGGCACCGCCAGCACCTCAGAAGGCAGGGTTAGCATGGCCGAAATGTGGAAAAGCTTTATCAGCACGCCACAACAACCAGCACCACCAGCTGAGATGGAACGTCTTAGCAGGAGTCAACATTTCACCAACACGGTGGAGCAGTATGTGTGCACACACCTACACGTACTGAATGACGGGTCTGCCCCCTTCAACTTCTAGGTCTCCAAATTGGACTCATGGCCTGAGCTTTCCCCTTACGCCTTGGAGGTGCTGGCCTGCCCTGCAGCCAGTGTATTATCTGAACGTGTATTTAGCACGGCGGGGGGCATTATCACAGACAAGCGCAGCCGCCTGTCCAGAGCCAATGTGGACAAGCTCACGTTCATTAAAATGAACCAGGCATGGATCCCACAGGACTTGTCCGTACCTTGTGCAGAATAGACATGTATACCGGTGTTCTGACAAAAACTGTACTGTTGCGCAGTACGGAGGAAAAGGAGATTCCGAAAATCGCTGAAGATGAACGGCGCCTGCGCAGTGAGTGCAGGTTCAAGCCCCACCATCCAAGTGGACATACGGTAGCACATAGTAACAGGGCCCCTCGCGGGCTCGCTTCGCTCGCCACGCTTCGGGCACGGCCTCGCTTCGCTTGGCTATTTTTTATTCTAACTCTATGTCCACTTGGATGGTGGGGCTTGAACCTGGACTCACAGCGCAGGCGCCATTCATTTTCGGAGATTTTCAGAATCCCCTTGTCCTCCGTACTGCGCAAGTGCAGTACAGGGCGGACACTATCCGACGGGGGACAGAATTCGACACATCACCGGCCTTACCCAGCCATTGTTGTATTTTTGATCTTTCTCACTCTTTTGGGGTGTACCCTAATTAAAAAAAAATAATTAAAAACAAAAACCAGTGTTGGCTACCTTGTCCTCCTCCACCACCGCTTCCACCTACACCGCCACTTCCACCGCCACCTCAACCTCCTACTCCATATGGACCTTGTCCTCCTAGGTCAAGATTATTATTTTTTTAATTTCAAAGTATTTTATTTTCCCACAAGCTTATCGATTAAATGTAATAATTTTTTTCCAGAAAGGGTGTATTCTGGGGCATTCCCACCATATGTGTGGCATTGTGCCGTTGAGTTTCTCAGGTTCTTAATGACTTCCTGTACCTCTTCTTCTGAGAAGGGGGCCTCCAGCATATTATATTTATTTTTTTATGCATTTTATGTTATTTTAAGTTATTTCCCTATCCACATTTGTTTGCAGAGCAATTGCCATGCTCTTAACAACATTTTGCTGCCATTTGCAGCCCTCTAGCCCTTTCCATTACTTTTTTAGAGCCATTTTAGTCCTCAAAAGTTCGGGTCCCCATTGACTTCAATGGGATTCGGGTTCGGGGTCGGGTTCGGGGTAAAGTTCGGGTCAAGTTCTGTCCCGAACTCTTACCTTTTTTGCGAAGTTCGGCCGAACCTGTCCAACCCGAACATCCAGGTGTCCGCTCAACTCTAGTTCTGAGGGCCGCAGAAGCCTCCCCAATCAGCCTGAGCGCTGACTCCTCCATGTTCCTCCCCTTTCTGGGCCTTTTTGGTGGAACGCGGAGGGGAGGGACCTGTGATTCTGTCAGGCTACTGGGCCCGGCCACCTCCTGGCTGCCACATTCCACAGCCTCCTCCTGGCTGCCACATTCCACATCCTCCTCCTGGCTGAGGTCTTCCTGTGTATGAAAAAGGGACATAGTTTTATTTTTTTTGTTCATCAATCACACACAATTTTAAGCTCATGACTGTTGCAAATTGAATGTTAACAAATATAAAAGACTATCATTCTGACCCCAGCATTTTTCATTCTTGTCACAATAATTTTTGGCCACTACTGTCTATTGATGTGTAAACCACTTTATTAAATCAGCAATTAGTGATCAATAATCACATCTAGTTAACATCATACATTTTTAGACAAGAAATATGTTGAACAATGCTATACCTGGCTCAAGCCGGGCTCCTCCACTTCTTCCTGGCTGGAAGGCCCAGGTTGGGCGTCGGAAGCCTCAGCTGGGGTAGAAGGAACGGTGGAAGGAAGAGTGGAGAGTGATGGCCTGACTTTAGTCTGTTCTGACAGAAAATGCAGTCTGTCATAGTACCACAGCCTGGGGACATAAATGGCATCTGCTGCTCCTGATCTCTGGGAATCCTGGACCTTCTTGCGCTCCCTAAGATATGTGCTCCTCAGGCCACCAATTTTTTTTAAATAGTTGATGTCTGCCGTGGGGACCTTCGGCTTCACCAACTCCAGCAGTTTTTCCATCACTGCCTGCCTCTTTATTTTGTTCTTATAATGGGAGTGTTTGACCTGCCACAGACAGGGCAGATCCCTGTACTTATCTATGTAGATTGGGAGAAAGCTGTGGTCTTTGAACCCATCCATTTTCTCTGCAAGACACAACACAAGACAAACCCTAATGTCAGGCTAAATTCTCCTAATCTTGACCCAATATAGGCCTCAATCTATAAGCAGTATAGGCCAGTGATACACCAAGTTAAAATTGTACCTTCGTTAGAACGATCGTCGCTTCCGTTACTTCGTCCTCCGCTCACAGATCGTACGTACGATGCACGCAAGTTATGCTTTATATACACCGCGCATGCGTGAAACTCTGCCCGCCCCTGATGTTCTTTCTAGTCTATTCCCCACCCCTTCTCTTTCCACGCAGTGGGGAGTGCACATGGATGACACAGCAGGTGCATGATAATCTCAGCAATGAGGATAACGAAAGCCCAGAGCCACGAATGCCCTGATCCCGCAGGAGATTTAAGGCCTTAAATATGTCCTTTGTAGAGATGGTGGAGATGGTGGACATCTTGAAGAGGGCCGACTATGATGGGAATTATGGACCTTACCCAAACCCAAATGTGAGAAATGTCAAGATCATGACTAAAGTTGTGAAAAGTCTGCACAGGAATTTTGGGGTATGGCGATCCAAGGATCAACTGAGGAAACGATGGTCAGACCTGAAATTGAGGGAGCACGATCAGTACAGAAGGATCAAGAGAGTGCTTCTAAAAAGTATTTGTTGTGTGTTCCTATTATTATTATTACTTTCAGTTTAAAATGGCAACTTTCACGTTCATCGGCACATTAATCGGTCATAGTAAACATCGTTCGTTCGCCCACTAAAATACAATGTTTTAAGAAGGTGCAGGTTAACTACATTTGTTCAGGCCTATTGGTATTAAAAGAGGTTTGTTGTCTAGATGGGTTTGTAACTAGAATGAAATGGAAAATTGATTCAGTGTAAGGAGAGGACACTCAGCAGCTGTTTTCACATCTGGACGCAGGAGCACTAGTGTGGGACACCAGAACACCCTTTTTAGGGTGTCCCACACAGGTGTTCGAGTGGATACTAGGGGTGTCTCCATGTGTGAAAATTGTACAAAAAAGGGAAGTATTCCAGATTTAGAAAGGAAATAAAAAATTCTTCAGCTTGGAACTCTGCCAAAACAGACAATTGTACGACACTTCCAAGCATTGTTTCATATTCCTATTTCTGCCCTCCAATATCTGTGTGCTAAGTATACCTTTTTTTTATTCACATAGGGGAGAAAAGACTTGGGACGTCTGAGGACACCAGGGGCCCCCCACCTCCTAAAGAAGGGTATATCCCCACACCACAAGCAGAGGATGAGGAGGGAGATGTTTTGGAAGTGGGCGAAATTATCACCACAACAGGTGAGTGTCTGAGACCACAGCTTCAGGTAATAGATGGATGCCTGCATATTTATAATACATGGTGTGTTTTTTTATTTTAGGTGATGTGGATGTTGTGGAAGAAGAATCTATTTTCACAAGTGAAAATGCCCAGATCCTCATTGGGGAGATAATGGGGTGCAATCGCGATTTATTAAAGCAAAACATCAATGATGTTCAACAAAAAATGAAGAACATCATTGATGTTTTAGGGAGAATCTAAAACACACAAAAATTAAAACATTTTTATCGTCTATTTTGGATTTTAAAAAACAAGTTTTAAAGTATTTGAAAAGCCAAATTTTGAAGATGCACACAATGGGGGCTATTTACGAAAGGCAAATCCACTTTGCACTACAAGTACAAACTACAAGTGCCAAGTGAACTTGAAATTGCATTGAAAGTGCACTTGGAAGTGCAGTCGCTGTAGATCCCAGGGGGACATGCAAGGAAAATAAAAAAGCGCATTTTAGCTTGCACATAATTGGATGATACAACCAGCAGAGCTTTCACTCATTGCAGGTCTACCCCTCAGATTTACAGCAACTGCACTTCCAAGTGCACTTTCAGTGCAATTTAAAGTGCACTTTGCACTTGTAGTTTGCACTTGTAGTGCAAAGTGGATTTGCCTTTAGTAAATAACCCCCAGTGTGTCAACATGTGCTATTTGCCATCACGGGAGATGAATGTATGCAACACCTTCTTCCCAACTAAAGTAGCTGAGAGGAAAGGGGTTGCACCCCCAAAACATGTCCATTGATCCCCCATGATGGGAGCTAGCATATGTTACCATTAGGCATGGGATCAGGAGGGAAATATCCATTTTGACTCTCAATTTGTGTGCATCTTCAAAATTTGGCTTTTACAGGGGTGACATCACCCCATCTGATGAAGGCAAGATCAACACAGTTTTGACATACTAATGTCTGATATTGCCTTCACTTTATCAAAGTTGAACTTTGTAAGTTCCAGAGTTGTGTATGTTATGTTTTGAAACATGCCTGTTTAACCAAAAAAGGCTACTAAATAATGTGACAAAAAATAATGTTATACACTAAAGATGTTGGTTTGTTCAAAAACCCTTTTCTAAACGCACATGTGAATGTGCTTTGAGTAAAAAGTTTTATACTAAACAATGTGTGGCTTCTTCTTTCAATGCTCAAAAGCAGTTTTTGGAGTAAGTTGGTGTTTATAGTGGCAATGGGGGTTATGTACTAAAGGCAACTCCACTTTGCACTACAAGTGCACTTTCAGTGCAGTTTCAAGTGCACTTGTAGTGCAAAGTGGATTTTTCTTTAGTAAATAACACCCACAGTGCTTTATAATTTGCAACAATCAAGCCATTTTCGTGACTCCCAAAAATTACTTCATGGTGCTTACAATTATGAATATTTTTATCATTAATGCATTACATACATTAACAACAAAAACAAGGTGTGTGTGTGTAGCAGACCCACAAGATAATAATAGTTAGCTGAAGAAGAGATTGTCACCTCTTGTATCAAAGAAATTACGTTTGCACTGTTGAAGAAAATGGCCAAAAAGAAAAGCCCATTGGAGAACCTAGGAGACAGCTAAAAGAAACACAAGCAGTGAATCAAATGAAATATTATTTCAGATTCTAAAAAAGATTTATTGAAAAAATGTCTCAGACATTTGCTGGCATATTAATGGCCCCCCTACCCACAAAGTATTCCAGATATTTTTGGCTCACTTCGTGGCTCTTTGGGGGGGGCAAGCTAGGACGGCCAGCTTCAAGTGCCGTCAGGGTTGAAGGATCAGGAAAGCCGGCCTCAGTCCCAACTGAGGCCACATAGTTTGTTGCATTTTTTCGAAGAAAATTGTGCAGAATGCAGCAGGCAAGCACAATATGGTTTAGTTCATATTCCGCCATGTGGATTTGTGTCAGAAATAGGCGAAACCGGCTGGCCATTATCCGAAAGTGTTCTCCACGACTCATCTGGCTCTGGCCAGCTGGTAATTAAAAACCCTCTGGTCCGGGGTAAGGGTCCTCATCGGGAACGGCCACATCAGGTGTTCACCCAGCCCAAATGCTTCATCAGCAACAAACACAAACGTGAGTCCTTCCACGTTCTCCTCCCAAGCCACCCCTCTGGAGACACCTGTAGAACTCTGGGTGATGACTCCACCATCCGACATCTGGCCATTCTTCCCCACATCCACATAGAGGAACTCATATATCTACCGACACCACCGCCAATTATAATAGTATGACCCAGAGTTGGGGGGTGGGATGATGTGGACGTGTTTCCCATCAATTGCCCCTCCACAACAATCGGCAAAGTGGGATGCCACAGTCTGCCAATCCTATGGTGTTGAAGGAAAGTGTGGAGTCAAACAAGAAAAAAAAATATTAGTCATTTTGCACATAAACATTGCAAGCAGATTAGACACAAACATTCTTGACTAACATCAGTATAACATTTATTTTAAGGAGTATTTCAAGACAAAAGTATAAGGTCCACTTATCAGATCCCCCCCCCCCCCCCCTGATGGCCCATTGTAAAAATTTTAGGAGGGGGAGAAGTTTTGGACAGGTAACCCTCTCCACTTCATTGAGAGCTGAATGCATAAATAATGTGTGTTACTTTGGCCAGCCCCTCCTTACTTACACTATTGGCAGCCCACTGGACAGGTAAGAAGTGTCATAATACAAAAATGAAAATACACACTGTACAAATTTAATCACATTTTTACATTCTGCAATTACCTATCAAGCTAGTTGAAAGTATTCAGACAGGCCCTTTCACTACATGCTTTGGGGAATTCATCCATAAATATGACTACAAAAGAGGTAGGTATAGTGTGTATGGGTTTGGCAAAGTCAGCAGATAGAGGATTGGTATTGGTTGACTTAGCGGTTGGGGGGAGGGAGGGTTCCAAATGATTTTGGGACCCCAAAAAAAGTCTCTGGCACTCAGCTTGAATTTAAAGACACTAATAGGGGGTGTTTAGGGTAAGCACTACAATGGAGCTGACGAAATACATTGTTAAGTGACTAGGCTAGGTGGGTATGGGCCCAGGATAGCATACTGGGAGGTTAGTGAAGGCAAATATGCATGAAGGACAAAAAAGGAAGTTTAAAAACTTCCAGCATGCATGAGGACAAAGGGCAAAGGGGACATTCACAGCATATTACAATCATGGTAATTAGGGAATGATGAAAGAAATACAATACATTAGCAAACATTAAATCCATAGAATGTGATGTTAAAGGAGAAATCTTACGTTAATATAGTCCTTCTGCAGGACCTGAATGATGGCAGAACAGGTCTCTGGGATAATGATCCCCAGAGCCTGGGGGGAGATGCCTGTTGAGAACTTGAGGTCCTGCAGACTGCACCCTGTCGCCAAGTACCGCAATGTGGCGACTAGCCTCTGTTCGGGAGTGATGGCTTGCCGCATGCAGGTGTCCTGCCTGCTAATATAAGGGGACAGCACAGCCAACAAACGGTGAAAAACGGGGGGGCTGTGATCCGGAGATAATTCCTGAAATCATCAGGATTATTCTCCTGGATTTCCCGCAACAAAGGCATGTGACAAAATTGGTCACGCTGGAGTAACCAATTCTTAGTCCATGAACTCCTCCCCACCCTGTTCATGGACTGGGCTTAGGTCAAAGCAAGAACCCCGACACCAAGCCCCTGCATAGCATGAATGCTACGACGAGTACATAACCGCAACATGGCATCAAAAGGGTTGGCTGGTCAGAACGAACTAACAGAACGCACTGAAAAACAGCAAGCCCTGAGAAGAGCGAGCTGAAAATCAGATACGAGAGGTCAAGAACGCACTGAAAAAACAGATATGAACTGACTACACGCACTGAAAACCAGATACAAACCCACAATCACAAACTGAAGAGCAGTAACGATCTGAAAAGCGCAAATCGTCTCTCACCAAACTTCTACTAACACGAGATAAACACGAGATTAGCAGTCCCATCGTATGTGTTGTACGTCACCGCGTTTTTAACATTGGGAAATTTTGACAACGTTGTGCGACCGTGTGTATGCAAGACAAGTTTGAGCCAACATCCGTCTGAAAAAATCCCATGGATTTTGTTGTCGGAATGTGCGATCGTGTGTACGCAGCATTACAGTTGCCACATAGAGACCTTTGCTAGTTGCTTAGTGCAGAGGTACCACTCAGGGGTATCACACAGGGCTTAGTTATTTTCTTTGAGTGCACCATCCCTATTAACAACACAATGATTATATTTTCTGTCCAGTTCTGATCTTGCTAATCTTTGTGTTAATTCCAGTCTAGTGGGACAGAACTCTAACAGAGAACACAAGAAACCAAGTGGCTCCATCAAGGGTGGCGCTACGTTTGGATGTATGTTTCTGTGATTAAATGGATGCATTCTACCACAAGAAAGCAGAATGTGCAAATGTAATCACACTTCACTTGCACAGATTTAAATAAATATGATTTTTAAAACATATATAGAACACCGATTTGGCAAATAAATGTATAATTCTAGTTCAAGTTTGACTATGTAGAATTTAATGAGTTTTTAAACACAGAACTCATTATCCCGAATTGAGCACCATTCTTAAAATGCTATTAAATTTTCAAGTTGCATCAGAAGCAATGTAAAGCCTGAAGGTTTTTATTTCATATTTGGGCATTTTGTGGTGACTATTTACCTTACATAACCTTTTACATGTATTTAATTATTTCACTGTAACCTTATTATTTTTAGATGTATTCTATAACAGGTAAAAGGAAATTGTGGTTTTCTGTGTTTCGAGACTAGGCTCTGTAGAATGTACAAGTAATACAGTATATATTATATACCTAGGGACTGACAGAAATTTTTATATTACCTTCTATTTAAATGATTTCAGGAGATCTATCTCTCTATTTCACTGCAGGAGGATTTTGCCTCAACCCACACAATTAATTTTTCAGTATGAATACAACTAGTGATATTTATTTAATTTAGGTTATTATATAGATGTTTCAGGTATTTATATAGAACTGACAATTTGCACTGCGCTTTACATATACTGCACATTCACTCCCTGTCCTTGAGGAGTTTACAAGCTAACAGTGGTGGCCAGTAATGCAGGGCGCAGGGGCCCGACCCCACTATCCATGTTTCCGGGCCCCTAATCTGCATGCGGGGCACCGGACGCATGGTTTCCAATAGTTTTTTTTTTTTGAAGCACGTGATTAGAGCCAGAGGCAGGTTTGCTGTTGTGCCATGTTCTTTCCATTTGGTTATCATAGATTTGATGGTGCTCCTAGGGATTGTCAAAGATTTGGATATTTTTTTTATTATCTAACCCTGTCTTGTACTTCTCAACAACATTGGGGGTTATTTACTAAAGGAAAATCCACTTTGCACTGCAAGTGCACTTGAAAGTGCACTGAAAATGCACTTGGAAGTAAAGTCGCTGTAGATCCGAGGGGGACATGCAAGGAAAATAAAAAACACCATTTTAGCTTGCACATGATTAGATGATAAAATCAGCAGAGCTTCCACTCATTTCAGATCTACCCCTTAGATTTAGAGTGACTGCACTTGCAAGTGCACTTGCAGTGCAAAGTGGATTTGACTTTTGTAAATAACCCCCATTGTCCCTTACTTGTTTGGAGAGTTCCTTGGTCTTCAAGGCAGTGTTTGGTTAGTAGTGCCTCTTGCTTAGGTGTTGCAGCCTCGGGGGCCTTTCAAAAAGGTGTGTATATGTAATGAAAGATCATGTGACACTTAGATTGCACACAGGTGGACATCATTTCACTAATTATGTGACTTCTGAAGGTAATTGGTTGCACCAGAGCTTTTTATGGGCTTCATAACAAAGGGGGTGAATACATACGCACATGCCAATTGTCCGTTTTTTTATTTCTGAAAAATTGTTTTATGTATATATTTTTCTAATTTTACTTCACCAACTTAGACTATTGTGTTCTGATCCAACACATATAATTCAGATTAAAAAAAACATTGAACCAAAGGGTGTAATGTAGCAAAATAGGTAAAAAGCCAGGGGGGGGGGGGGATACGTTTGCAAGGCACTGTATGTCTGTATCTGCAGCAGCATTTAGTACTTTGGCTGTAGCTGGGCCCATACCTTGTTGGAAAGCTGTTGCAGATATAATTCGTACAGGATGATTCTGGATACATAGTTTAGCCTTTCTTGTTTTATTAGAGAAAAACAGAAACATGGAAATGACATCACTACTATGTGGTTCCATATTATAAAACATTAAATACTACCACCTAGTGGCAGAAAATCGCAGTATGATACAGTTAATGAGAATGGTTGTTGCACCTATGTCTGTATAAACAGCATGCTAACAAGCACACATAGTCCACTTCCCTATATCCATGCCAGCAATAAGATCTGAACTTGCTTTGTAGATACAAACAGCTCATTGCCCACTATTCTATGCCAGCAGCTTACTAGTTTAAACCCCCTAATGAAAAATGACTACCTGGTCTTTTACACTAGTGGCTGCTAGAAAAGAAATTACAATCTAATAATTTAAAAGAAAATTACAGTCAAAATTGTATATTAAATTTAAGCTGCATGCATGGAGCACAGGCAATCTATTCTGGGCTTCAGTTTTTCATCCAGACGGTATTTTAATACACGTGTATAGTCTGCTCCCTTTTTTTGGTTATTGGGTAATCTAAGAGCTATAAAGACTATTATACGCAATAACTGCAAAAATAAGATTTACTGATTTTATACAAATGTAATTTACTGTAGTCTGTTGCAATATGGACTGAATATTGTCTGATTTTAACCACTTGCCTACTGGGCACTTAAACCCCCCTCCTGCCCAGACCAATTTTCTGCTTTCGGTGCTCTCACACTTTGAATGACAATTACTCAGTCATGTAACACTGTACCCAATTACATTTTTTGTCCTTTTTTTTATACAAATAGAGATTTCTTTTGGTGGTATTTGATCACCTCAGGGTTTTTTATTTTTTGCGCTATAAATGAAAAAAGACCAAAAATTTTGAAAAAAAAAATTCTTTGTTTCTGTGATCAAATTTAGCAAATTATAAATTTTTCTTCATGAATGTCAGGTAATGTCACGTTAACGTGTACATTGATCCGGTGCCAGGTTTTACCCCCTGTCCGAGCTCCTCGGGTTCCAGAGTTTTAAAGTCCCAGGTGTTCCAGTTCCCAGATCGTGACAATAGTGATACTGAAATAAAATTTTAATGTTATAATTAACAGACCAAAGGGATAAAATACAAGCAGTCCGTTCTAAGGGTTTATATAATTTTTAAATTGCCTGAAATTTCAGTGTATAAGCTTGATGCAGTGTTGGTTGGATAGTATTAGTAACTCACCAAATGCATTTACCGTATATACTCGAGTATAGGCTAAGTTTTTCAGCACATTTTATTGTGCTGAAAGTGCCCCCCTCGGCTTAAAGTATACTCGAGTCAATCACTTTTCTGCAGCAGAAAATGACATTTTCCGACCAGAATTTGGGGCCCCGTATCTCGGGGCCTCTTAGTGCTAAGAACCCCATATTTGGTGTGCAAACCCAGTGGAACCAACACTACAACATATCCAAATATGGGGTTCTTAGCACTAAGTGGCCCCGAAATACGGGGCCCCAAAATTGGTTCATAAAATGCTTGACATTTTCTGAACCAACTTTGGGGCCCCGTATCTCGGGGTCACTTGGTAATTTGCTATGTTTTAGTGCCATATGTTGTGAGTTTGTATAGCAAATTTGGGGTTCCTAGCACCAAGTGGCCCAAAGATACGGGGCCCCAGCAATGTTATTTCAGGACCCTTTTGGCTGCAGATAGGGGGCATCTAGGGACCCTTAACTACCAAGTTTGAAGTTTGGGGGACCTATGGCTGTAAATGGGCAGAGTAAGGCATGCAAATGGGCACAGTGAGGCTGCAAATAGGCATTGTTGACCCTCTTTTCCACTTACAGTAGCTGCGCATTTCTCACCCTAGGCTTATACTCGAGTCTATACGTTTTTCCATTTTTTTGTGGTAAAATTAGGTGCCTCGGCTTATATTCGGGTCGGCCTATACTCAAGTATATACGGTACTTGCTCATATAGTAAAATGTTCCCATTGTTGTGATTTACAATTGAAAAAGATACAGCACATGACTTCTACCTGTTTTGCAGCTGTCTGGTAAATGCCCAATTATTCATATTTCATTGATGGAAAAAGCCTCTCTAGAAATCTGCCTTTTCAGAAATCCACCTCCAAGCCAGTAATGTAAGCATCCCTTCATTTATATGTATTTTGTTTACAAGCATCAGCAAATTCGACATTGGTTATATGTGTAGAAAATGCAGAATTGAATACAAATGTGATCTACATTGGGAACCTCTTATTCACAGCAATGCATGTATGAACAGTCACAAATGTGTTGAAATGCATTATTTTGAATGGTGTATACAGGTGTGGATCTATTATTTCATACATGCTGAACAGGGTCTGCCATATAAGGTGATGATTTATTTCAAATATTCTCCAGGTGTATACATTTGCCTCAAGCTGTATTTTGAGTGACTACAGGTATTTACAGTTGGAAATTAGGGGTATGTGTGACATATTTTACTGTAAATCAGCAACTCATTAATTTTCTTCTTTGTTGCTTTTTAGTAGTGATGATTGAACCAATCAAAATGCTGCTGTGGTTTCAGTTCGCTATTTCCCCTTATTGATTTAATTGTGCACCATTCAGAATTTGCAAGTGTTAACTGAAAAGGTTGAAATAAATACTCCTATTTGAGGAATTTTGAGGGTATTCTATGATATTGGCCAATACTCCTATATTGCAATACCGGAAAGGGTTAAATTCCCCCCATTTAGTATGGGACTTTAAAGGCTCAAAAAGATTTTTTGTTATAAAATATATAATTTTTATTACAATTCTTATGAAAGGTTTTGTGCATAAAACATTAAAACATATTTTATCACATGATAGGGTAAACATATAATCACAAAATGCAGTAGTCTGTGTACTTATTTCTAAAATAAAAATAAAAAAGACTGGGTTCCAGGCCCTAATCACAGAAAAGCCACCCAATGTATAGTCAGCTGAACTGTGCTGCTGTCTGGTGGTATGGGATCAAGTGCTGAAGTACTGAAGATAATGGGCATAGGCGTGCATACATAGGGTGCGAGGTAAGCCTGGGCACACCCTAATCACCCTGTACTGTGCAGATTCCCCCTGCTGCCTGGCTGCAGAGAAAGGGACTGGGGAATCTCTGTCCTCAGTCCCTTTCTCTGTCTCAAAAGTGAGACATCGGGGGTCTGTTTAGACCACTAATATTTCACCAAAGCCCCCTAGCAGGGCTCCTAAAAAAATAAAAAATAAATATATAAAAAAAACAAATAATGAAAAAAAAAATGGAAAAAACACATAAATAAAATAATACAAATAAAGATAAACTACTGACACCAATCTCTGCGCTGCTCACAAAGCCCTACTGATTTGTCCACTGCCATATATATTACACACGCATGTATGTTTGAGCTTTGGGGTGCACACCCTAATGCAATAGGATCTGCACACCTATGATAATGGGGGTTGACAGCGCTCAGAAGTTGGACTAGGAAGTATTGAATGGTGGCTGCAATAAACCCCATCTACCTTCAAAAGGAACATGTTGACAGTTTAATAAAAGGAATACAGGGTACAAAGTTAAAATGGGCAATGTTACCAATCTGGCTATCAGGCTGACTCGGGCACTGATGGATCACTATGCCAGTCCACGGAAATCTAGACGGGGAGCTGACCATGGATGCCACGATGTATAACAACCTGCAGTGTGTGTATGGTAAGCCAGACCCGCCTGGCTTGGATGGATGACGTTACTGTGGCTGTGGACTGGGCAGCATTGTCCACATGATCAGAAAGAAGGGGCCGTGGTGGGCATGGCAGAGGGCGTCGCTGAGCTCCTGGGCGGAACTGACGTGTCCAAGATGGGAAGCAGCCACGGCCAGCGTGGAACGCAAACATCCTTGTTGCCGTGACCTATCGGTTTCGCACGCATATGCTTTATCAAGTCACAGGAATAAAGACAAACATACGTTTATAAGCCCAATGTGGGGGCGAGACTGAGCAGACTTGAAAAAATGATCTTGGCTTATTAACCCATCACTACCCTTATCAGATACTACACAGCATATAGGCTATTGTGTGCTTACAGATCAAGAGAGTTTAAAGTTGTCTACGTATCTCCACATATGTGTTACACACACATATGTACATATACACATATATATATAATGTGTTATTTAGGGATCAACATATGCACAATAGTGAAAATGTTATAATAAAAACAAAGTAATAGAAATAAAGAAATATACATGAAAATAATAATAATTACCATTAAATAAAATAACATAAATATAGAAAAATAAAATAAAAACAAACATAAAGGAAAAAAGGAAAATGACCAAACTGGATCCTTAGAAAAAGGTTTTTTTTTTTTTAAAACATATTTTTATTGATATTTTCACGATACACTTATCAAAGCAGTTGACAGGTATGGTATACAAAAATCTAACTTATCTAATATACAATGGTATTGAATAAGCCTTAGTAGTAATATAAGTGCGGGGGAGGGCAGGAGAGGTAGGAAAATGGAGAAAGAGGAGAAAAAAAAAAAAAGGGGGGGTGTTTACCTGCGTGTAACCGAAGGAAATCAATTTAAGTTTACATAAAAACAGTGGCCGCTTCGAACAGAAAGAACAACAAGAAACCCTCAGGAGTGGAAGCTTTTGTGATCAACTCAGTATCAGGCAAAAAAAAAAAAACAGTAAGCAAAAGAGAGAATAAAATACAGTCGTATGATCCTTATCTCAAAGTTCCAAGTAGGTGAAGGACGACCTTCCGAGGTTATTGGTTTGCCGTGAAAGGAGTATGTGGCTGTTAAGGACAAGAGGTGGTATGTGAGGTCGGTAATTTAAGTTTCCCCAGCGTGTTAGTAAGGTCATGTTTTAAATACCATTCAGTGTATCTAAAGGGGTGGATGATAGAGGAAATGTCGTCCGCGAGGAATGTGTACTCTATGTACTTTCTCCATCTGGTAAAAAAGCGGGTGGTAGATCGGAAGTGTAGAACCATGGTATCCAATTTTTCTATGTGGAATAAGGAGAGTAGGGCTTGCTTTACACCTTGTATGCCAGGTGGAGTCGAGTCAACCCAATGGTTCATAATAGTCCTGCGAGCTGCCAGTAAACAGATGTGGGTCCAGTGGGTGAGGGTGGGAGATTGCGTTTGTGTCAAAGGAGGTATCGGTGGGTCACATCCAAACAAGCAGACAAGTGGGTCCTTAGGCAAGCGTGTTTTGGTAACTTCCAGTGTGTATTTAAGTACTGAGTCCCAAAATGTGGAAATTGATGAGCATTCCCACAAGCGGTGCACCAAGGTGGGGCGAGTCATGGAGCACCATGGGCATTGTGCTTGGGAGGGATCCAGGTCGTTAGTACGAAATGGGTAGTAGGCTCTGTGGATAATTTTGAAATGAGTTTCCCTCCATTTTTCTGAGATAACAAACTTGTGGATTTGGCGATAGCTGCATAGAATCTTTCCTGGTAGGTCTGCATCATTAAATATTGAGGACCATTTCGTGAATGGGACAAGGTGATATTTATCCACTTGGTCGATGATAAGGTGAGAGTATAGGCTAGATATAGAGTAGTCCCCTTTTTGGAGTACAATGTCTAAGTAAGATTTGTGGAGAGGGTCTGAGCGTGATCCATAGCATGTTTTCAGGTAGCTAAGCAGTTGGTGATAGTGGAATACATGAGATGGAGTAAGCGAGTATTCTCGAGACAAGGCCTGGTAGGATTTGAATTTTCCGGGCTCAGCTTCATATAGGGAGGCCACCATGACAAGACCATGTTGGCCCCAAAGGTCGAAGGCTTTGTAGATGGTGGATGGGGGAAACATGGGGTTGCCCTGGATGGTCAGAAAAAGGGTTTATGCCATGGGTATATTTATGTTGCAGGCCAATGTACAGCAAAAATACACTAACATCATATGGCATTGTGTACGTCTAGGTCCTCATTCAACCCATTGGGTGACAATGAACCAAAATAATAAATCCAAAACACTTCTCTCCTGCAAAGGAGAGAAAACCTTTCATCGTCAGTGAGGGTACCTTTAGGAATGGCTTTGATCGCCATTCCTAAAGGTACACATTGTGTACTTCTAGGTCCCTCTTCAACCCATTGGGTGACAATGAACGAAAATAATAAATCCAAAACACTTCTCTCCTGCAAAATAGAGAAAACCTTTCATCGTCAGTGAGGGTACATTTAGGAATGGCTTTGATCGCCATTACTTCCATTCATCTGAAGTTTTTGCTGTGTGCCTGGAGGAAATGGCAAGGGACACTATGTTTATCACAGCCCTTATGTATGAATCTTCAGGGCTCACCTATGCGCTTGCGCAAGGTGCGCATAGTGCGTCCTACATAAAGTAGGAGAACATAAATAACAAACTTGGTGGAGCATGTGAGGAATTATTTGATCTGAGATTTTTTACCTGTATTATTATTAATTTCAGCCCGACCATGGGGGACAAGTTGGCATGTGAGACAACCCCTCTTCCTACATTGAAAAATCCCTACTCTATTATCAAAATAAGATCTAAAATCACAATGGGGTTTTCTATTTGTCATAGATAATTTGCTGGGGGCTAGCATGTTCTTCAATGTATGTGCCCTCCTAAAAGTAACTTGAGGGACTGGAGGTAATATAAGAGCTAATATCTGATCTAACTTTAAGATCCTGTAATGTTTGTTTAACATTTTTGAAATGGACCTGTGTTTGTCATTGAACATTGTGATAAATCTTATTCCATTTGTATTAATATCTGACAAACCATTCCTATACTTTTTATCTTTATTCTGCAAGGGGTTTAGATTTGTATCAAAGGCTTCCTTGACAAGTGCGGAAGGATATCCTTTATCTTCAAATTTTTTGGACATCAATGCTCCCTGTGTAACATAATCCTCTGTTCTAGAGCAATTCCTACATAACCTGTTAAATTGGCCTTCGAGAATGTTCCTTATCCAAGCTGGATGATGGCAGCTGGAATAATGGAGGTAGGAATTGCCACAGGTAGGTTTGGTGTAGTTCTTGCTTATGATGGTGTTCCCCTCATGTGACAGAACCAGGTCCAAAAAAAAATGATTTCACCGGGGTCAATCACACGAGTGAAGAACAAGCCTAAGGGATTCTGATTACAATGGGCCACAAAGGAGGAGAACACATCTAGGCTCCCATCCCAGATGAGAAGAATGTCATCGATATATCCTCCGTAGTACACAATGTGTTCAGAAAAGGGGTTGTTGGCCCAGGTGTGCTCCTTCCAGTAACCCATAGTGAGATTGGCACATTTCGTTCCAAGCTGGCCACGGCTGCTTCCCATCTCGGACACGTCAGTTCTGTCCAGGAGTCCAGGGACACCCTCTGCCACCACGGCCCCTTCCTTCTGATCATGTGGACAATGCTGCCCAGTCCGTAGCCACAGTGACATCATCCATCCAAGCCGGCGGGTCCAGCTTACCCCACACACTGCAGATTGTTATACATCGCGGCATCCATGGTTGTTGTCCCCGTCTGGATTTCCCTGGACTGGCATAGTGACCCATCAGTTCCCGAGTCAGCCTAATAGCCAGATTGGTAACGTTGCCCATTTTAACTTTGTACCGTGTATTACTTTTATTAAACTGTCAGCAAGTTCCTTTTGAAGGTATATGTGGTTTATTGCAGCCACCATTCAATATTTCCCAGTCCAGTTTCTGAGCGCTGTCAACCCCATTATCTTGTGTATTTATTTCTGATTATACATGCACAGATCACATAGGTATTTTACGCATTTATATCCGCTGCAGAGGTAAGCAAACATAAATCACATTATTCACGGCTACTTTAATTGACACACTATAGAGGGTCAAAAATCTCATGATGCGCAACTATTGACTTTTAACAGACAGTAGAGTGCGCATTTAATTATTTGATCTATCTGATTATGTATATCCAATGAGGGACTACCCTGTGTACCATCCTTGTGCTATATATTTTTATGTATCTCAAGTACTAAGATCCTGGCTTGTTGGATGTAAACAATTACTATATTTTAGTATACTGCCCATATTTTTATTTATTTATTACTTTCTATAGACCTAAACATATCCTCTGATACATCCAGGACACCTACTTAAATTGTTTGTTGCCTTGTTTTTATATATCTGGAGGTATGTGATCTAATTTCCTACAAAAACACTCCCTTTTTATTATATTATGTTTTTATTTTTTTCTAATAGCTGCAAAATTCGGGATGTGTTTGTGATGCCATTACTTCTACTGGAACCCCAAGGCAGTGAATTATAAAGTATAAAGCTCTAAGACAGCCAGGCAACTAACATTCTGAGAAGGAGGTCAGGTCACCAAAGGCAGCAGCTGTACTTTTCTGACTGCAAATTCTTTTTAAAGTGATTGTAAACCTCTGCAATAAAAAATTAACAAAGCATATACCTCTATAGTGTGTACTTGCCTTGATCCAAAGCACCTAGTGTGATTTTTGTGTGCTCTGTCATTCCTCTGCTATCTGCGTGAGTCACTTCTGATAGTCTATGCCAACACCAGACAATGCTGGGAGACAACACATTCCAGCACACAGCAGGTGATTGACATCCTAAGCTGTGCTATGTTTCCCTATGAGTCTTTATTGAGACTGTGGGGTTGATTTACTAAAGGCAAATCCACTGTGCACTACAAGTGCACTTGGAAGTGCAGTCACTGTAGATCTGAGGGGAAGATCTGAAATGAGGGGAAGCTCTGCTGAGTTTATCATCCAATCATGTGCAAGCAAAAATTGTGTTTTTCTATTTTCCTTGCATGTCCCCCTCAGATCTACAGTGACTGCGCTTCCAAAAGCACTTGCAGTGCATTTGTAGTGCACAGTGGGCTTGCTTTTAGTAAATAAGCGCTCAGTGTGTGTGGGGAGAGTTGTCCCTCCCTCCACTCTGGTCTCAAATTACACTCAGCTCTCAACTCGATGCTGTGCAGTATGTGGCATCAGATCCCAGCGTCCTGCTGTCTGGAGCTAAGAAGTGCTGTGTAAAATGTGTGCTTTAGGAGGCTATAGAGGAAAAAGAGCTGCAGATAAACAGGTATAACCTATGTAGGAGTATGTGTTTCATCTTTGTGTATCACCTGAGGTTAGTCGTTCCAGTGGGTATATGTAAGGGTTTACAAGGCATCGGAAATTGCTTAAAAAAAAAGTCTCTGGAGGTATTGGGCTGGGCTACAATTGAACTCTTTTATAAAACTGACATAAAAGATTGTAACAGATACAGTATGCCTGCTTTAAACCATTTACTGGATAATTAAATGATACATTTTACAACATATAAACTGGTGTAATCATGAGATAATGAAGTATAAACCCAAATCCGCTTTAAAACGCCAAGTAAAAAGAAATGTTAAGCAAGTAAGATTTGGCAGATCAGCTCAGTAATTTAGAGACACAGGAGAATGGCCTTTAGATCCCTCACTGCTGTCTGCCTGAGTAATGGCTGTCTGCCAGCTGTGATCTGGTTTTCACATACCAAAACCACCATTTACTCTGATGTAGAGTAAAATTATATCTGCAAAAGTCTTCACAATTTGCACAGCTCTCTGTATTTTTTCATCTTAAAACTCACACTATAGTCTTGGCACAGAGTCACTTTTTCAAAATAACAACTTTTTTTTCAGACTGTTTTTCGGTCATGTCTTGTAAAATGCAGGTGCAGACTGCAGATGGAAGTTTTAGTCCTGGGAAAAAGCCAAGACTGTAACAAAAATCAATTGAATAAAGTCAGTTTTGAGACCATAATCGGGGTTAGCTAAACACAGCATTTCCACAACTGTGTGTTTAGGAGAGATCCAAGTCACATACAGCACATTTATATTTTTAGGGGAAAATGCAAGAATATAATCAGGTACCACATTCTGGGATGTTTAGCTGATTTATGACATCAGCACTTAGACCACTAGGGATGAGCCAAACACCCAACCCCCCCCCCCCCGGTTTGGTTCACATTCAGAACATGCAAATGGACCGAAAGTTTGCGCGAACACCGTTAAAGTCTATGGGACTCAAACGTGAGAAATCAAAGTCCGAATTTTAAAGGCTAATATGCAAGTTACTGTCCTAAAAAGTGGGGACCCGGGTCTTGCCCCAGGGGACATGTATTAATGCAAAAGAAGGTTTTAAAAACTGAAGTTTTTTCAGGAGCAGTGATTTTAATGATGCTTAAAGTGAAAAATAAAAGTAAAATATTCCTTTAAATATCGTACCTGGGGGGTGTCTATAGTATGCCTGTAAAGTGGCACGTGTTTCCCGTGTTTAGAACAGTCCTTGCACAAAATGACATTTCTAAAGGAATAAAAGCCATTTAAAACTGCTTGCGGCTATAATGTAATGTCAGGTCCCAGCAATATGGATGAAAATTATTGAGGAAAAACGGCATGGGTAACCCCCCAGCCCATTACCAGGCCATTTGGGTCTTGTATGGATATTAAGGGGAACCCTGCACCCAAATAAAAAAAAAGAAAAGGCGTAGAGCCCCCAGGCCCTATATACTCTGAACAGCAGTATACAGGTGGTCAATATAGGGACGGTGTCAGTGTGTTTTTTATTTTATTTTATAATTATTGTTACAATTTAGACTTTTAAATATTTATTTATTACAATTATTTATTTATTTTTTATCAGCCCTGTGGGGGGCTTTGGTGAGATATCAGGGGTCTTAACAGAACCCTGACATCTCCCTTTTGAGACACAAAATGGGACTGAGGACAGAGATTCCCCAGTCCTTTTCTCAGCGGCCTCAGCTGCACTGGAAATGAATGAAAAGGAGACAGAGTCTCCTCTCCATTCATAAACTGAAGTATCATAAACAGTTTATGATGCTCAGTTATGAATGGACAGAGTCAGTGATCACTGACTCTGTTCATTTGGAATAGGAAGGAGCCGACAGATTTACTGGCTCCTTCCTCTGCTCTCCATCCTGAATAATTGACACAGAGGGGGGACAGGAGCGGTATACATGGAGGGGGACCGGAGCGGAATACACGGAGGGGGACCGGAGCGGAATACACAGAGGGGGGCCGGAGGAGCCTGGAGGACACAGAGGGGTATTGGAGGAGTATACAGGGGACAGTCAGGGGGTGATCAGTGCGCCGGTGGGGGGATTTGCAAGCACCGATCCCCCCTGTATAGATTTCACTAAAGCAGCTGGAAGCCGCGGAGGGGAGAGGAGGAGAAGCGGCTTCCAGCTGTACTGTAACTCCCCCCACTGCTGCACTGATCACCCCCTGACCGTACCCTGTATACTCCTCCAATCCCCCTCTGTGTCCTCCTCCAGGCTCCTCCGGTCCCCCTCCGTGTATACCGCTCCTGTCCCCCTCCGTGTATACCACTCCTGTCCCCCCTCTGTGTCAATTCTAGGTATCGGATAAAGCATCGGAGCATTTGCCCGAGTACAAGTACTTGGGCAAATACCGATACCGATACTAGTATCAGTATCGGTGCAACCCTAGAAACAAGGATTGGTGATAAAGCATCAGTGGAGACACCTTTTTCCCATATTAACTCTTACAGGAGAGAATTTCCCTTCCTAGGGGTAGATTTCCTCTCACTTCCTGTGGTCTCCCTCCGTTTGTAAGTAGGAGTTGTTTGTAAGTCGGAAGTTTGAAAGTAGGGGACCGCCTGTATATACTATACGGCCTGCCCTATATACTCTGCAGAAATTTGGGCCTTAGGTGTTGGTGGTACCAGAACACTGTAAGCCCTCACAGTTACTCTTGGTAGGCGCTGGAACGTGCCCTGCTGTGAAATATTATATCAAGAATTGTAATTACACGCCCCTCCTAAACAGGGGCAGAAAAGTTGGGTCTTAGGCAGTGGTGGTGGTGCCACAACACTGTAACCCCTCAGAGATTCTGTTGTCGAGCGCAGGAACGAGCCCTACTGTGAAATATTAGATCAAAAATTTTAATTACGCGCCCCTGTTAAACAGGGGCAGAAAAATTGGGCCTTAGGCGGCGGTGGTGGTGACACAACACTGTAAAGCCTCACAGATACTGTTGTTGAGCTCAGGAACGAGCCCTGCTGCGAAATATTACAGCAAAAATTTTAATTATGTGCCCCGGTTAAGCGTGCAGGCGGCCTTATATAGTGTGGGGGCGTGGTTGTAAACCCTCAGGGACAACTTTCACCTACAGGTAAGCCTAGATTAAGGCTTACCTGTAGGTGCTTGCAATATCTCCTTAACTTACACGGTTTAGGAGATATTTGCAAAAAAGACTGTACCGATGTCTACGGTGAATGCGCACCGTAGATAACAGCGCAGGCGCGCCATAGATAATGGCGCAGGCGCACTAAGCGTACTGTTTCCAAGGACGATCGTGCCGTCACTGGTGGCTCCCGTGCCCATGCGCGGGAGTGACGTCATCGCGGCTCCGGCCAGTCACACAGTTGGAGTCCGTGAACATGGAAGTCACTCTGGGAGACATGGCAGCGATGGAGGAGGGGAACAAGGACCACTGCAGGGGCTTCGATCTCAGGTAAGTAATTCATAATGAGCTAGTATGATTTGCATACTAGCTCATTATGCTTTTGTCTTGCAGGGTGTATTTTTTTTTTTCAGAGGGTTTACTTCCTCTTTAACCCCCTGAGCCATAATTGGCCAAAGGCTTTGGCCAATTATGGCTCTCTTTGCTGACGGCACTGTGATTGGCCAAAGCATGCGGGTCATAGTGCATGCTTGGCCAATCATCAGCCAGCAATGCACTGTGATGACGCAGTGCATTATGGGGCGTGACGCACCACTCGATTTTGGTGCAAAACGCCCCATAATGTTAGATCTTCTTCGAACGATCGAACAGCTGATGTTTGAGTTGAAGTCATGTTCGACTCTAACAGAAAGCTCATCCCTATAGACCACACCTAGACCTGTTTCATCTTGATTGGACGTCTTCAGGAAGTTGCTTTGTTTTGATTATATAGCACTTGTTTTAATCCACAGCATCCAAATTCACAGGAATTATTAATTTACATATTTTATGCACTTTAACTTATTTCCTGGGTGCAAGATATTTTTAGTTTTACTTTGCTGCTTTATAGTAGCTCTACGCAGGGCTCAAGTCCTGCGGGAACGCATGGGAACGGAGTTCCTGTACTTTTTCCACAACAGGAACTCACTTTCAAGTATGCGAGCTGTGTGGCAGGTGCTACACCAGCAGCTGCCGACGCAGCTCGCAATAGTAAGTGCCGCACAACTGACCATTCAGGCATTGCCAGTAGGGGTCCCCAAGACAGCTTCCACTTCAATCTACCTGTCAATCACAGCTAGCTGACAGGTAGATCAGGTCCCTGCTGCTAAGAGATTGTATTTAGTCAGACCTCTTGTGATGCGCTCCTCCCCGCCGGCCCCTCGTGATTTTCTGTCTCCCCATCCCCCCCCCCCAGTCTCCTGCATACTTGCTCTGTGTGTCCCGCTGAATCTCCCCCTCCTCTATTTTCAGTGTCATATGATGAGAGAACCGAGAGGAGGAGCACAGCTATTCTGCTCACAGGACATGCAGGGAGAGAGGTGATCTGAGGGAGGAACATCAGTTTGGGGTCGTAAGCTGAGCACAATACCTGGCAACGTTTAATGCCAGGAGGGAAGTTTATGTGAAAATATGTGAAGGGTTGGAATAGCAGCGAGTGTGTGTTGGAGCCCTGCAGAGTTTGCAGCCCCCCAAGCTAACATACATCTCCTAAGCAGGAACACATCACTATCTCCCCAAGCACTCTGTCCAGATAATGTGCAGTTAATTAATGACCTTTCCGTTTAACCCTGTGTTATCCAAACTCTGTTCAATGAAAAGTGTAAACTCACCACATAAACACTCTATATACAAAATAAAATTCCCCAATAAAGATCAAAACATGATGTTCACATTTGCATGGAAGCACAATTGAATGAATGTTGATTCAGAAGAAGAACACAACATGATCCAAAGCAGATCAAACACAGCCTCAGAACTGTTATCCGTATTGTACCAATGAGGCCAATGGGAATTTCACGCCTTGTAATTAAATAGATTGGTGAAAGGTACAAATGACAGATATAAATAAGGCTGTCATATTTCATAGATAGACATACTGGCCTGGTTTTCACCGTGGAAAAAATAAGGGCTTGTGTTTTTGTTATGGCATGCAGCTTTAAGAAAAAGGTGTGACTTGTCAAGCTTGTATGTGCATCAAATAGGGGCTTGAGGCAGGCTTTGAGTTCATTTTTATCTATGCTTTATGATATAACTAAATGTACATATTATCTTATGTGTATAAACAAAAATACAAACTCTCATTCCTGCATTTATCCATATTAATGGCAATGTCCAGGGAAATTTTTTATTAGAAGTTAGGAATATGGCTGCAAATAATCTCTTTTTCTGTATAACTATATTTAATAATAAATCATTATATAAATCCCGTTTTTTATTTTGCATACTTTATTATTTTCTCCAAATCTACACACAAATCATTTTGACCAGGGGAGTGGGACACTGCATGGGAGGTTTACAAAGTTTTCTTTTATCTACATGGTTTAAAGTGTATGTCCAGCCCATTGGTGGCTGGTGGGTTCTCCTTTTGGGGAGCGGCAAACATGCCCCAACCCCCCTCCACTGGGCACCGCGGCACTTACCCACTGTGTGGCGGGACTCTCCTCCTCTCCTGCAGTGGTGGGGCTGTCCTCCTCCTCTCCTGCAGTGGCAGGGCTGTCCTCTCCTCTCCACCAGTGTAGGCAACAGCAGCTCCGGTGTCCGCTCCTCAGGCTTTCTCCCCTGTGAGTTTCCTCTTCCGCCAAACCGCTAGACATCTAATATTGGCCAAAGCCTGGCGCTTTGGCCAATCGGGAAATAGGTCTCACAGACCTGCCCCAGACACCAGTTGGTGAGAAAAGGGTAATTAAAGTGATTGTAAGGGTAATGTTTTTTTTTTAAATAACAAACATATCATACTTTCCTCCACTGTGCAGCTCGTTTTGCACAGAGTGGCCCCGAACCTGCTCTTCTGGGGTCCCTCGGCGGCTCTCACGGCTCCTCCTCGCATCAGATGACCCCCTGGAAGAAGCACTCTCCCGGGGGTTTATCTTGCGGGTGTGCTCCCGAGTCCAGCATTCAGCGTCCATAGAGGCCGAATGCAGGAATCAGCCCTGTCCCCCCAGCGCCTGCATCATTGGATTTGGGAGCCAATGGCTGCGCTGCTATCAATCTATCCAATCAAGAGCTAGGAGCCCGCGGAGAGAGAGAGACAGCGCATCCCTGCCGACTGAATGAAGGGGTTCTGGTAAGTAAAACGGGGGGGCTGGGGGGCTGGTGACTGCCAGGTGTTTTTTCACTGTAATGCATAGGATGCATTACGGTGAAAAAACACGAACCTTTATAACCCCTTTAACTAAGGATGACAGACCTTAAAAGTGTAGGTTTTTCCTTTAGAGAAATGGCAGAGAAAGCCAAGGTGACAGTGAGTATGGTTTCTTACACCATCAAAAGGCACTTGGAAACTAGAGGAAACTCTGACAGGAGGAGGTCTGGGAAACCCAAATCCACAACAGAATCAGAAAACAAGCTTCTGAGAGTCAACAGCTTGTGTGACAGGCAGCTTACAGCTTGACAACAGCTTCAAACACAGCTTCGAAGAAAGTCTCAGTTTCAACTGTAAAGAGTAAACATCGACCTGCAGGTTAGACAGGTCGAGTGGCTGTAAGAAAGCCTCTGGGGCAGCATAAACTCTACCTACCTATAGGCTGTTATATCTGCAAAATGTGGCTACTTTAGACCAGAGTAAAAAATGTAAATTACATTTTGTTAAAGAAATCAATTCCATGATTTCTTTTTTTCTGTCCAATTTTTTTATTGTTTCATGCTTTATTTTTAGAGCACATTAAACTGTGTAAATTTCTGAAAAAAATAGAAAAATGGGGATATTCTAAAATGTTTGACAGGCTGTGTATATTGCTAGGGCTGTCTAATGCCCCGTACACACGGTCGGATTTTCCGACGGAAAATGTCCTATCGGACAATGTTGTCGGAAATTCCGACCGTATGTAGGCTTCATCGGACTTTTTCTGTCGGATTTTCCCACGGACAAAGTTTTATCTCCTGCTCTCAAATTTTCCGACAACAAAGTCCTATCGGACTTTTTCCGATCGTGTGTAGCGAATTCCGACGGACAAAGTGCCACGCATGCTCAGATCACATTACAAGACCAAAGCTATTGGCTACTAGCCTCTACGTAGTCCCGTCGTAGGCAACAAACTTCACCACGTTCAGAATGATCGGATTTTCCGACAACTTTGTCCGACCGTGTGTATGCAACACCAGTGTCGGACAAAATCCGTCGGAAAAAAATCTGATGGATTTTGTGGTCGGATTTTCCAACCGTGTGTACGGGGCATTAGAATGGGCATAATTGAATGTTCTTAAGGTAGAACTATTCTTTCTCTTAGAATCGAATATCCTTGGAATATGTTGCATCCAGTACTGTTTATATTCGACAGAGACGTCCATACAATAGCATGGATAATAGTTAACTCTAATATTATAATTACATTTGATTTAACATTGGAACACACAGAAGTCGCCAAATGAATATTACGATTTAAATGTAATAAAATAACTTTTTGCACATACAGTTGTGTTCATAAGTTTACCCTGGCAGTATTCATGATTTATTGGCCATTTTTCAGAGAATATGAATGATAACACAAAAACTTTTCTTTCACTCATGGTTAGTGTTTGGCTGAAGCCATTTATTATCAAGCAACTTTGTTTACTATTTTTAATTCATAATGGCAACAGAAACTACCAAAAATTACCCTGATCAAAAGTTTACCTACCCTGGTGATTTTGGCCTGATAATATGAACACAAGTTGACACAAAGGGGTTTAAATGGATATTAACCACCTCAATACAGTGCACTTACACCCCCTTCCTGTCCAGACCAGTTTTCAGCTTTCAGCGCTCTCACAGTTTGAATGACAATTACTCAGTCATGCAACACTGTACCCATATGAAACTTGCGTCCTTTTTTCCACACAAATGGAGATTTCTTTTGGTGTTATTTAATCACTAGTGTTTTTTTTATTTTTTGTGCTATAAATAAAAAAAATCGTAAATTTTGTGAAAAAATGCCTTTTTCTTTGTTTCTGTCATAAAATTTTGCTAATTAGTAATTTTTCTTCATAAATTTTGGCCAAAATTTATACTGCTACATATCTTTGGTAAAAATAACCCAGATTAGTGTATATTATTTGGTCTTTGTGAAAGTTATAGAGTCTACAAACTATGGTGCCAATCACTGAAAATTGATCACATCTGATCAGGCCTTCAGTTGTATCTCATTTCTTGAGACACTAACAAGTCAGGAAAGTACAAATACCCCCTCAAATTACCCCTTTTTAGAAAGTAGACATTCCAAGGTATTAAGAAAGTAGCATAGTGAGTTTTTTTAAGTTGTCATTTTTTCCCACAATTCTTTGCAAAATTAAGATTTTTTTATTTATTTGTTTTTTACAAAATTGTCATATTATCAGGTTATTTCTCACACACAGCATATGCATACAACAAATTACACCCCAAAATACATTCTGCTACTCTTCTCAAGTATGGCAATACCACATGTGTGAGACTTTTACACAGCCTGGCCACATACAGAGCACCAACTTTGAAGTAGCACCTTCAGGCGTTCTACGAGCATAAATGACACATCTCATTTCACAACCACCTATTACACTTTTGAAGGCCCTGGAACACCAGGACAATGGAATTGCCCACAAAATTACCCCATTTTGGAAATCAAACAGCCCAACGTATAATCTATGAGGCATAGTGAGTCTTTTGAACGCTTCATTTTTTCCCAGAAGTTTTTGGAAAATGTGGAAAAAAAATGAAAACGCATTTTTTTTTTTTACACAAAGTTATCCATTTGTAAGATATTTCTAACACATAGCATGTATATAGCAAAAATGGCACCCCAAAAAACATTCTGCTACACGTTCCGAGTATGGTGATACCACATGTGTGAGACTTTTACACAGCCTGGCCACATAGAGAGGCCGAACATTGAAGTAGTACATTCAGGCGTTCTACGAGCATAAATTACACATCTCATTTCATTCCTACCTATCACACTTTTGAAGGTCCTGGAGCACCAGGACAGTGGAATTACCCACAAAATGACCCCATTTTGGAAAACAAACACCCCAACGTATATTCTATGAGGCATGGGCTGCAAATAGGTACTCGGGGACTCTGGTGGGCTGTTGACAGGTACTCGTGTACTCTGATGGCCTGGTGACTGGTATTCGGGTACTCTGAAGGGTGGTGACAGGTACTCATGTACTCATATGGACTGTGACAGGTACTCAGGTACTCATATGGACTGTGACAGGTACTCGGGTACTCAGATGAACTGTGACAGGTACTCAGGTACTCATATGGACTGTGACAGGTACTCAGGTACTCATATGGATTGTGACAGGTACTCAGATGGACTGACAAGTACTCAGGTACTCGGGTACTCAGATGAACTGTGACAGGTACTCAGGTACTCATATGGACTGTGACAGGTACTCGGGTACTCTGATGGACTGTGACAGGTACTCGGGTACTCTGATGGACTGTGACAGGTACTCAGGTACTCGGGTACTCATATAGACTGTGACAGGTACTCAGGTACTCAGATGGACTGTGTGAGGTACTCGGGTACTCATATGGACTGTGACGGGTACTCGGGAACTCTGATGGACTGTGACAGGTACTCAGGTACTCATATGGACTGTGACAGGTACTCGGTTACTCATATGGACTGTGACAGGTATTCAGATGGACTGTGACAGGTACTCGGGTACTCATATGGACTGTGACAGGTACTCAGATGGACTGTGACAGGTACTTGGGTACCCGGATACTCATATGGACTGTGACAGGTACTCAGATGGACTGTGACAGGTACTCTGATGGACTGTGACAGGTACTATGATGGGTGGTGACAGGCACTCTTTATTGGGGGGCAATCAGTGTGATTGGTGTGTACTGTAAGCGGTAACGAGATGTTGAATGAATGAATGAATGACTTGTATAGCGCAACCTATGCGAACTGAATCGCCTCAGGGCGCTTTTTGCCACTGGTGTCAATCTGTGGTATAGTGCGGTCCTTGCCCTGTGGGGTCCTGACACGCTTACAAACACATACACATACAACATACACATATTTGGCCAATTTTATCGACAGGATCTAATTAACCTACCAGCATGTCTTTGGAGTGTGGGAGGAAACCAGAGTACCCGGAGGAAACCCACGCAAGCACAGGGAGAACATGCAAACTAAAGGCAGAAGGTGTCATGGTCGGGATTTGAACCAGCGACCCTATTACTGCTAGGTGAAAGTGCTAACCACTACACCACTGTGCTGCCCTGTTACCGCAATCTCCTTCTCACACACGATCGGTGTGTGAGGAGGAGAACCCGGTAACATCTCGTTTCCGTGGTTTGTTGACATTTAGTGATCGGCTGTGAAAGGAAAGATGGAAAGCCGGGCCAATGGCTGTTTACCAGTGTAAGTGACATGCCGGGAACATGCCGCCACCGACGTGCACGCGCAGTGTGCTCACGATCACGTCCATGCGCCGTGCACAGTGGGGGTGGAACCATCATGCGGTAAACAGCCATAGCCAATCGCTTTTCACCCCCCTCAGTGGCGAGCTGTGTCTCCGTGACACACCACCACCGAAGGAACAGGGATGCGTGCGCGCGATCGTGCGCATTCCCTCTTTAAATGGGAGGACATCATATGACGCCCTCCCGCCACAAGAGCCGCGCCGTCTGGTCGTCATTTGACAGCCGGCGGTCAGCAAGCAGTTAAAGATAACCATCCTCACCTGTGATCTGTTGGCTTGTAATTAGTGCGTGTGTATAAAAGGCCAATGCGTTTCTGGACTCCTGACAGACCCTTGCATCTTTCATCCAGTGCTGCACTGACGTTTCTGGATTCTGAGTCATAGGGAAAGCAAAAGAACTGTCTAAGGATCTGCGGGAAAAGGTAGTTGAACTGTATAAAACAGGAAAGGCATATAAAAAGATATCCAAGGAATTGAGAATGTCAATCAGCAGTGTTCAAACTCTAATCAAGAAGTGAAAAATTAGAGGTTCTGTTGAAACCAAACCACGGTCAGGTAGACCAACTAAAATTTCAGCCACAACTGCCAGGAAAATTGTTCGTGATGCAAAGAAAAACCCACTAATAACTTCAGGTGAAATACAGGACTCTGAAAACATGTGGTGAGGCTGTTTCAAGATGCACAATAAGGAGGCATTTGAAGAAAGATGGGCTGCATGGTCGAGTCGCCAGAAAAAAGTCATTACTACACAAATGCTACAAAGTATCCCGCTTACAATACACCAAACAGCACAGAGACAAGCCTCAAACCTTCTGGCACAAAGTCATTTGGAGCGATGAGACCAAAATTCAGCTTTTTGGCCACAACCATAAACGCTACATTTGGAGAGGAGTTAACAAGGCCTATAATGAAAGGTACGGAGGTGGATCGCTTATGTTTTGGGGATGTGTGAGCTAACAAGGCACAGGAAATTTGGTCAAAATTGTTGGCAAGATATATGTATGTTATCAAAAAAATACCGGAGGAACATTTGCATTCATCAGCCAGGAAGCTGCGCATGGGACATACTTGGACATTCCAACATGACAATGATCCAAAACACAAGGCCAAGTCGAGCTGTCATTGGCTACAGCAGAATAAAGGGAAGGTTCTGAAGTGGATTGTGACACACCAGGTATCCTCTATTTGATGTCCTATGTGCGTGGAGCTTTCTATGTGGGAAAGACTATTAGGCCCTTTAGGAAAAAATCCACAATCATATTTACTATGCAACAAGTGGAAAAATGATTACCCCAGTTAGTCCACATCTCAACTTATACCATGATTTTGATACCTCGTTGGTGACCTTTATAGCCCTGGAAAGGGTTCTAAAAGATCCGAGAGGGGGTGATTGGGACAAAAAGATTCTAAAGCCGGGTCCAACTGCACATGCGCAAAGTGCGCTGCGCTCTCTTACTGGCCCAGCAGCAGGGGAAGGAGGAGGGAGTAGTAGGGGGGCCGAACTTCTGAAGTACCTCATCGCGGTAAGGTCCGACGCAAGTGGGGACAGGGTACCTGTCAAAAACCAGTATGCGATAAGCAGAAGTTCCACTTTTGGGTGGACTGTGTTTTAAGAAGGAAAGGACAATTACAGTAAGTATTTGATAATAATTTTCCTTTTTTTTTACTGTGTTCCTGTTGGATTTTTTTCACTTTTTGTCTGGTGAAACCGTTGCCACAGAGTGAGTAGGGGAAAGTACGGGAAGCGCAGCCCTCGAAAGTAGTAAAAACCTGACAGGGGATCTAATCTTTACCCACCGTATCACACAACTACACAAGCCCCCCTACAGTGATATAGTTCGTTTCAACCCCTGACACTGTCATCCTTGATGGACAGTTTGGTCTGCATGTAAATCTGAACTAAAATATGTGAAATAAATCAGGAATGAAATATACTATATAATCATTCCATTCTTTAACTGCATATAGTTATTTAAAATATAAGGGTTTTTGTGATAATGGCCCTTTAAGTAGTTTGAGAATTTATTTCTATAATTAGAGTCCTATTACTTAAATCCTCTACCAGTTCATGTAGAGGATGAAAAGCGTAAAATAGACAAAGCCATAAAACATGCAGAAGCGCAAATAACAACTATAAAATGTAAACTGAAATTCATGAATGCAGAATAAAAATCATTCCCAGTTAATCTCCTGGTTGGATAAACGTCTGTACAAAGTTGTACAAAGCTGCAGCATGAACAGTATGAAAAAGACGGTCAATGTGCAGCTGTGGACCCCTGAAGAGGAAGAGAGAAGAAAGAGGGTTAACCCCGTGATTACCAGAGATGGTATGTGGACGCTTCACACAGTGCAAGAATGCGCTCTTGAATCTTTGGAGAAAATGTGAGAAATTTCCGCTTTGGCACTAACTAGATAGTGTTTATTTGCTTACAACAGGAATCATTTACTTCAGGTGACCTTGGGGCCCCTTAAGGCTTGGGGCCCTGGACAATTGCCAGTAATAGATCTTTAGAGTTTCCTGCAATTTGCAATTTTATTTTGTCTGTGTAGCAGGAAAACTTTACAGGATGTTAAGGAATGATTCTATAGGCAGATATACATCATACAGAATTGCCATATTTTTAGTATGTTCAGGTTGTCGCAGTTATCATTGCTTATACACACTATATTACCAAAAGTATTGGGATGCCTGCCTTTACACGCACATAATCTTTAATGGCATCCCAGTCTTAGTCTGTAGGGTTCAATATTGAGTTGGTCCACCCTTTGCAGCTATAACATCCTCAACTCTTCTGGGAAGGCTGTCCATAAGGTTTAGGAGTGTGTACATGGGAATATTTGACCATTCTTCCAGAAGTGCATTTGTGAGGTCAGGCACTGATGTTGGATGAGAAGGCCTGGCTCATAATCTCCGCTCTAAAGCCTCGTACACACGATCATATTATCAGATGAAGTTTCATCCGTTTTTTGTTGCATGCTAGTCTGATGTCAAAACTAAAGAGGTTACTTTCATACGAAAATTCTCATACTACAGAATTCAACTTCAGAAGTGATGTAATGTGTTGAATTTTTTTGTATGTATATTTTTTAGGGCTGTGGAAATTAAAGATTAATTTCTCGATTAATCTTAAATTTTTTTGATCGATCAAAATTCTTTTGATCGATCAAAATTCTTTTGATCGATCAAAATTCTTTTGTTCGGTACTCGCCTCTCCGCCGGCTTCCGGGCCTTCAGGGAGTTCCGTTGGAGATCCGGTGATGTCACGGACATCGATGTCACCGGACTCCTCCCCCCTTCCCCAAGTGCCTCCGTCTGCTAACGAAGGGAAGGGGGTAGGAGTCTGGTGACGTTGAAGTTCTGATTGAACGTAAGGCGTACGGGGGAGGAGCTATGCATGACGTCACCCGCTGCTGCCCTACGGAACTAACACGATTGTCGGCTTTACATGCTGTGTCTTTATCATCTTTATGTGAGTAGTTTGTGTTTGAACACAAAAATTAAATCTTATACTTAAGCGGTGAGCACTTAGATCTTTTCTTTCTACCCATGACCTGGTGCCTTGCTGAGATCTAAGGAGACGTGAGAGAAGTTTATGGTCCACGTTAACCCTTTTGATACCCGCTTCCATGACCACCTGTTTGCACAGGGGTCCATGCCATAAGGTGAGAGTGATTAGTTACACCGGAGGTGGAGGGATTGTCATGCTACTGTGGAAGAAAAAATTACTTCGTCAGTGCTACAGTTTGAATTTAAAACGTATTTGTGTGAACTGTGAAGTTAAGTCATGGATTGTGGAAACTAACTAGTGTCGGGTGATTGTATATAGTGTATACCACATTTACCACTGACTAAAGCAGCGTTGCAATGCAAGGAGATCGGCTAAAAGTAGTTGGATCTGTATGTGCGTTATAATTAATCGAAATGAGTCGATTAATCTATTAAAAAAAATCGATTAATCGAACACGAAAATTTTAATCAGTAACAGCCCTAATTTTTTTATTTCTGAGCATGCAAATGTCTTGCTCTTCTGATTTTTTTCTGACAAAACTGTATTAATTATACGGAAATCCAACGTTGTGTTCACATACAATAAAAAATTTTATAGGCTGCACATACAGTTTTTGTCATCCGAAAATTTGTAATCGACTGTCAAAAGCACCATACTAATGATTCTAAAATCGGTAGATCGTTGTTCGGGCGAAATTTTACTTCCGATTTTCGTATCGTGTGTACGGGCCTTTATTCATCAGGTTGAGGTCAGTTCTCTGTGTGTACAGTATCTCACAAAAGTGAGTACACCCCTCACATTTTTGTAAATATTTTATTATATCTTTTCATGTGACAACACTGAAAAAATGACACTTCACTACAATGTAAAGTAGTGAGTGTACAGCTTGTACAACAGTGTATATTTGCTGTCCCCTCAAAATAACTCAACACACAGCCATTAATGTCTAAACCACTGGCAACAAAAAGTTAGTACACCCCTAAGTGAAAATGTCCACATTGGGCCCAAAGTGTCAATATTTTGTGTGGCCACCATTATTTTCCAGCACTACCTTAACCCTCTTGGGCATGGAGTACCTAGTTACTATATGACAACAGTGCCCTACCTTAATCCCCTAATTATAACATAGAGTTCTCTTAGTGACATTCCTTCTTATCTAAACAAAACATAACTTATTCCATCCCCTTTTATTAATTTATAAAAAAAAGAAAAAAAATTCCCCAACTTTTACCACCTATTGAAAATTCCTCTTTAAAAGTGCCATTTCCGTGAAAAAAGAAAAAAAAAAAAAAACCCTCTGGAAACTCGATTTTTGCTTCCATTTAGACAGTGTACTAAATTACTATATACCACAGAAAGGAAAAAGAAAAAAAAGGGGGGAGGGCAAAGGCGGGGATCGGCGGAACACCTAATTACTTTCCATATAGTTCACATAAACCTGGGTTTGTCTGAATTCCAGCCAGCTCCTCCAAGTACCGCTACTAACAAATTTTATTTCAGAGTTATTTTGCATATGTATTACTTCTTCCATTAACCTAATTTTATCTACCTCCCTAAACCAGTCCTTTATTGTCGGGATTACCTTTGATTTCCATTGTTTCAGAATTAATGCCTTTGCTGCATTCAGCAGAAATGGAATAACTGCTACTCTATATTCCTTCTTTGGCATCCCCGTTACGTGAAACAGGCATTGCCAGGGATCAAATTCATTCTCATTCCCACTGATTTGCTTTATCCAATCCAATAATTCCCTCCAATAGGGTTGAATTAAGGGACACTGCCACCATATATGTGCATGCGTTCCATCCTCCCCACATTCCCTCCAACATAAAGTAAAGGAGACAGGTCTGGACTGAATTTATACAATTTTATTGGGACGTAATACCACTTAACTAATAATTTGTAATTCATTTCCTTCATCCTTGTGTCCATTGAAGATGAGTGAACGTAGTCAAAGACTTTACTTCTCATTGTTTCAGGCAATAACTGATTCAATTCCAGTTCCCACCCCTCCAAGGGACACAGGGATTCCTCATCTTGGGGCATCATCAACATCCTATATACATTGGAAATCCCCCATCCCCCACCTATTTATTCCCCCTTGATCGACTAATCTTTCCGAGTTTAGCTCACCAACTGAGCGAAGGGTTTTCGGAAGAGATTCTACAAAATGTTGAAGTTGTCTATACCTCCATGTGTCCCATGCTGTTACCCCATATTTTCCTTGCAGTTCCAATAGTGAACAAAGGACATTTCAATTCAGGACGTCCTTTAGCTTCAAATACTCAGAGGAAGTCCATTTTAAGAACAATTTATTATCCTTACCTGGAGGGAAGTAGTTGTTACCTGTCAACGGCATCAAGGGACTATTATGCTGCCAAAAAGTATTTTTAAAAAGTTTATCCCATACTCTCAGTGTTTCTATGGTGATTGGGGCCATTTCTCTAATGGAACATCGATACTGCCTTGTAATCCAAATAATCTCGCTCAGGGCTGATTTACTCAGCTCTGCCTCTAATGACACCTATTTTTTGTACTCTCTGACTCTCTGTAGTACTCTCATGACTCTCTGTAGTACTGCCGCTGCGTGGTATTTTTCCAAATCTGCAAGGAATAATCCTCCCTTTTCCTTTGGTCTACTCAAAATTTTATAGGCAGTACGATTGACCCTATTGTTCCATATGAACTTTTGTAGTATCAAAGGAATATTTATCGGGAAACAATGGAAGATATACAAGGCTTTCGGGAGAGTCATCATTTTGATGACACTTATCCTGCCAAACCATGATAGTCTATGTGCAGGGTATCCTCTCAAGTCTTGTTTAATTTTATTCAATAGGGGCAAATCATTATCCTGATGTTGACAAAAACACTCCCAGATATTTCAATCCCCTCCTCCTCCATTTAAAGGGATACAGAATTCTGAGGTCCCTTCCTTCATCTAAGGAAACTGAGATATCTAATATCTCAGTTTTCTTCATGTTGATCTTGAGGTTCGATACAGCCCCGTAGTCACTCAGCTCTAACAAAATCTCTGGTAGTGTTTGTCTAGGATTGGTTATATATAACATAACATTGTCCGCAAACGCGGATGTCTTATGTTCTTGTCCCGCAAACTCTATACCTTTAATTTTATAATTGGCTCTTATGGAAGCTAAAAAGGGTTCCAAAGAAAACACGAAGAGTAGGGGGGACAGGGGACACCCCTGACGTGTACCATTATATAGCCGGAAAGTCTTGGATAGAGTTCCACAGACTTCTGCAGTGTGGGCCTTTTTAACGTATCTGCTGCCAACAGTATTGTTGTGGTCTGCAGCCACTGCCTGCAGCATATCAGCCATCGCAAGAGTACCAGTCATTTGGGTACCACATGAATGGGGAAACACATGACTCTTCACCATGCAGCTCGGTGGAAGCAGCAAAAAGTCAGCAACATAAGGCCTGCACTCCACTTCCTCTTAACTTTCCACATCTCCCCCCTACAACATTCTGATGCTTCATTCATTGTAACATCTGTGGTCTCTAGTGACAGAAAGGAAGTCTCATAAGCAGTTTCAGATGCTTAGGATATGCCACATCAAGTAGGGAAGAGTATCATGGAGGGACCATCGGAGGCTGTCCACCTCTCTGTCTCCAGCAGCAGGTATCTCTTCTGCAACTGTTGCAACTGCAACAGGAGAAAAAATGCCCTCAATAAACCCCTATGCCCGGCATCTTCATACATGCTGGGCAAAGCTGCATGCTTTTTAGCTGCTGCCATTCCAACTTTTGAGATCATCTCCCTTCTTTGAGTTTATTGCTTGGGCTACACCACAGTGGCAGTTACCCAGTCACAATTATTTTGCCCTGAAGGCCATCAATCCCTGTCCTACACCAGCATGTTTATTGTAATTTGTCTGTGTTGCTGGACCATGTCCTCCACCTGGTAGTGCAGTAGTTCATCATGAAATACCCTGGCTTCCAAGAGGATCTTTGTCAGACCAGAAGAGTTTGTGGCCACTTGAGCCAGTCATACCCCACCATGATTTGCCTGGCAAACATTTAGAACCAGAATGAGTTGTCTGCCAATTACAGTACCTTCAACCGTGACTGAGCTGGAACTCAACATTGAGCCATCACTGAGTACCTGCATGAATATGGTACAAGGACAGGCTAGGGTACTTTAAATCATGTCAATTGCTCATTATTCAGGACACATGCCACATTTTGGCATCTTTTGAAGAGGCAAATAACATGATGAGCTGCAACTCCTCTCATGATCCTCCTGGATCACAGATTTCATGACTTCATAGATTGAGCGCTGGAGGCTCAGTAGCAGGAAGAAGAAGAGGACCTGCTGCTGTCTTGGGGTCATGCAGGATTCTTTTCCTATTGTATTTATCTCTTTGAGGCAAAGGCAGCAACAGGCCTAGGAGAAATATGAGTAGGATGATTGAAGTGCTGGTAGTGAGGAGGAAGAAATAGGGTAAGTTTCAAGAGGAAAGTTTCACCCCTCCCAAATGCTGGAAATCTAATGTGGGTGTGGTGAGGATAACTGGAGTCCCTCTGCTTTTATGCTCAAAAGCCTGCTCACCATCCCAAGGTGAGATTAAAATGCAGAACCCTTTTGCTGTGTTTTGCTGTGTGACCAACATGCCTCCAATCCTCTGATCCCAGAAAGGAGAAGTAGTGCTGGCTGCAGTTCTCTTAGCACTGCTTTTCAGGTATTTTTTTTAAACCACAGTGGATAGGTCTGGCTGCAGGCAGAACAGGCAGTGTCTGAGCCACACAATTACCTACTACACTTGATTGAGAGCTAATGCTGGCACTCGCAGAAGTGAGGATGTTATTGACTATTGAGAATCCAGACTAAACTACTGGAGTTTGCACAGTATGTGCTGTATCTTTTGACTTGCCCTTCAGCCGGTGTGTTATCTAAGAGGGCCATCAGCACAGCAGGAGATTTTGTCCAGTGACAGTGTGGACTGGTTTGTGGAGTACAAAACCCTTGCTTTGAAAGCTACACACTAAGCACTGTAAAGGTACCACACAATGTTTCCATAGCTGGACCTCAGCTGCCAGATTTCACGTTTTTGCTGCAGGAGTCCAGCGCTGTACGTTGAAGTTTGTGGGCTGTTCTGGTGCTCCGACTCTGTAAAGGTGCTACACAATTTTTTACAATGGACCCTGGATGCCAAATTTGTAAAGACTGCTGCAAGGAAATCCTGCTTTGTGTCTCAAAGTTTGCAGCCTATTCCAGTGTTCAGGCATTGTAAAGGTACCACAAAATGTTTCTGCAGCTGGACCTCTACTGACTTATTTGCAATGTTTGCTGCAGGAAAAATCATGCATTAGGCCTCAAAGTTTGCAGTCTATTCCAATGTTCATGCACTCACACTCAATATTTGTGGCCAATAGAACACTCTAATTTCTATTGCAAGAAAAAAACTGCCTTGTCTCTGCCTCTTACTTTGCAACCTAACGTAGTTCTAGCCACTGAACAATATTTGTGGCTAGGGATGGGCCCGGTGTTCGATTCGCTCGGCGAGCCCAGAACTATTTGGACCGCTCGCATCAAATTTGTGTGATGCGAGCGGCCCGCAATGCATTGCGCTAGTTGCAGTGCAATGCTGGCTGATGATTGGCCAAGCATGCACTGTGACCCCGCATGCTTGGCCAATCACAGCGCCGGCAGCGAGGAGAGCCATAATTGGCTACAGGCAGGATGCCTGTAGCCAATTATAGCTCAGGGGCTTTAGTACACGCCCCACGGTATAAGAGGCCGCCGCGGCAGCGGCCTTGCATATTATGTTTCAGTGTCAGTGTGTTGCTGACTGCTGACAATATGTGCTTTATTTCTGGGGATTTGTGTGTGCGTGCTGTTAGAACAGCATTGCAGTATCACATCTGGGGGGTGTCTATAGGTGGCCTGTGAAGGGGGGCAGGTTTCCTGTGCTTAGAACTTTCCCTGCAAAAAGTGTCATTTTTGCAGGAAAAAAGCTATTTAAAAGCACTCGCGGATAATGAATTGATGGCTCCTGTAACACAGAGAACTGTCATTCATTGATAAAAAACCCCCAAAAAAAGCGTGGGGGTCCCCCCAAATTCAATAACCAGGCCCTTCGGGTCTGGGATGGATATTAAGGGGAACCCCAGCCAAAAAAATTGGCGTAGGGTCCCCCTCAAAATCCATACCAGACCCTTGAGGTCTGGAATGGATTTTAAGGGGAACCCTAGCCAAAAAAAATGGCGTGGGGTCCCCCTCAAAATCCATACCAGACCCTTATCCGAGCAGGCAACCTGGCAGGCCGCAGGAAAAGAGGGGGGGACGAGAGCGCCCCCCCCTCCCGCCTGAACTGTACCAGGCCACATGCCCTCAACATTGGGAGGATGCTTTGGGGGTCTAAGACCCCCAAAGCACCTTGTCCCCATGTTGATGAGGACAAGGGCCTCTTCCCCACAACCCTGGCCATTGGTTGTGGGGGTCTGCGGGCGGGGGGCTTATCGGAATCTGGAAGCCCCCTTTAACAAGGGGACCCCCAGATCCCGCCCCCCCCTGTGTGAAATGGTAAGGGGGTCTTCTTCTATCTTCTTCTTCCATTTTCTTCTTCCTCCGATCCGCTTCTTCTTGCGCTGGTCTTCTCGTCCTTCTCGTCCGGCATCTTCTTCCATGGCGTCGGCGTCGGTGTCTCTTCTTGGGCCACTCCTCGCAATGGGAGGCTCCCGCTGTGTGAGGCTTCGCTGCGTCTGACAGGTCTTTTATAATGGAGGGCACCTGGTGACCCCGCCCCCTCTGACGCACGGGGACGTCATGGGGAATTCCCTATGGCTTTCCCCATGACGTCAGAGGGGGGTGGGGTCACCAGGTGCCCTCCGTTATAAAAGACCTGTCAGACGGAGCGAAGCCTCACACAGCGGGAGCCTCCCATTGCGAGGAGCGGCCCGACAGAAGAACAGAAGCCGACGCCATGGAAGAAGATGCCGGACGAGAAGGACGAGAAGACCAGCGCAAGAAGAAGCGGATCGGAGGAAGAAGAAAATGGAAGAAGAAGATAGAAGAAGATGACGGAAGGAGAAGATGAAGAAACCGAAGGATGAAGAAAGAAGAAAGAAGATTTTAATAAAGGAATTGTCAAAGACCGTCTCCTGTCATTTTTACCATTTTTGCCACTTTTTTGGTGAAATGGTAGGGGTACTTTTGTACCCCCTTACCATTTCACACAGGGAGGGGGGGCGGGATCTGGGGGTCCCCTTGTTAAAGACTTCCAGATTCCGATAAGCCCCCCGCCCGCAGACCCCCACAACCAATGGCCAGGGTTGTGGGGAAGAGGCCCTTGTCCTCATCAACATGGGGACAAGGTGCTTTGGGGGTCTTAGACCCCAAAGCATCCTCCCAATGTTGAGGGCATGTGGCCTGGTACGGTTCAGGCGGGAGGGGGGGCTGCTCTCGTCCCCCCTCTTTTCCTGCAGCCTGCCAGGTTGCGTGCTCGGATAAGGGTCTGGTATGGATTTTGAGGGGGACCCCACGCCATTTTTTTGGGCTAGGGTTCCCCTTAAAATCCATCCCAGACCTCAAGGAGTGATTTTAAATAGCTTTTTTACTTGCAAAAATGACACTTTTTGCAGGGACAGTTCTAAGCACAGCAAACATGCGCCCCTTTACATGCATACTATAGACACCCCCCAGGTACGAAATTTAAAGGAATATTATACTTTTATTGTTTCAATTTAAGCATTATTAAAATCACTGCTCCTGAAAAAACGGCCGTTTTTAAAGAAAAAATTTGCATTGATACATGTCCCCTGGGGCAGGACCCAGGTCCCCAAACACTTTTTATCACATTAACATGCATATTAGCCTTTAAAATTAGCACTTTTAATTTCGAACGTTCGCATCCATTAAAACTAATAGGGTTCTAAAGCTTGCACGGACTTTAGGTCCGTTTGCGGGTTCTGGTGCGAGTCGAACGGGGGGGGTGTTCGGCTCATCCCTATTTGTGGCTATTGTTTCTCACATAATACACTCTAATATTTATTGCAATATAAAACTCGCCTCATCTTTCCCTCTTATTTTATGGCCTAACAAAACTGCTTACATACTGTCCAGTGTACAATATTTGTATTTTTTGTCTCTAAAATAACACACTCTAATTTCTATTTCAAGAGAAAGCAACAAGCTTCTGGCTGCTTTTTTTTTGCTATTGTCAAGTTGAAACCTGCCTTGTCCCTTCCTTTTATATTGCAGCCTACCCAAGCTGGTTATATTGGTTATGCCCCCCCCCATACATACAGTGGAGTGAGTGAGCATAGCCCCCCCAGGGACAAGAAGGGTGTTATTCACAAGATGTAATAAGTAATATATAATATAGATGTTGGTTTTTAATATAATTTAAAGGATAAGTTCACCTTTACAAAAAAAAAAATAAATGCACATTTTTTTGCAGGTAAAAAAATATGCATTTATTATTTTTTTTTACTAGGGACCTGTAAAGCAGATCATGGGTATAATGCCACGCTCCTGCAGACTGTCTATAAAGCTGTATGTCCATACCTCCGATATGGCCAGGCAGTTACACGAAACTCAATGAACTAGCATAGCGCTCAACAGCACCCTGGTAGTTCATTGAGAACTACAAACTTACAAACTGACAGACGCAAAGGCCGTCAGACCTTGCAGTTTTCCCATTCACAGTACACTGTAAATGGATGACGCGGCCATGTGCCTGCATTTTTCTTTTCAGATTGTGACAGCTAGCAGGGGGAGAAGATCCCCCGCTAGCTGTAAAAACGGGGGATTGGGGGGGCCGGTGCATATGTAACATGTTACCTGTTGCACCATGAATATGGGTGTAATGTTACAAAAAGGTGAACTTATCCCTTAAGGTTTGGAACATAACTTATACTCAGTTATATATTATTCTGAGTTGAAAAGACCTTGTAATATTCTACCTGCACCTGTCTGTAAGCAGTGTTTGCATGAGACAAGTACAGCCAACGTACTTCATGCTATACCTAGGAACTGGAGAAAAATATGAGGAAATAACTCAAGTAAAAGCTGAAACCCAGCTAGGGGAGTGTTTAGACACTACACACTTGAAATTAAACTAGTTATTACTTGTATTTCTCTTGTGCTAGATGTTATTCCCTCAGCAGGTTGGAAATTGGTAACATAGCTAATGTCTCCATTGCAGCAAAGTTCAAGAACAAAATGTGACATGTTTGTTGTGACAGTCGGAGAGACTGTGTGGGCTGCACATCATTCTGTGACATGTGCCGACCCAATGTAATAATGAAAAAAGGAACACCAGATGTATTAGAAAAGCAATACTGTGAAATTCTTTCTCCTTTGATGTGTTGATTCTTGCAGCCTGGATTTCCAGCAGGAAATCTTTGATATACAGCACCCTGTTATGGGACAGTGTGACACTTCAGACAAGTTTCACATGATGAGACCAACAGGAGTGGTTTATGCTTACAGTAGACCCGTGGCTTGTGAAAATAAACAAGCTAACAGCTAAATTCCACATTTATTCTGTACAAAGATTGCAGGCACGAACAAACAGATATTACAATAGACAAATTGTTAAATGACTCAAGTGTAATGGCAAATCATCTACAATGTAATATAAAACAATGAATAATAATACAATACTCCTACCTTTCAGCAGGTTTATATTTGTGGCTTACATTTTTTGGTGCAATGTGTTTTAGGTACACTTTACACGTGTTTTAGGAGCATTACCATTAAACTCTATAGAAAGTGAGTTTTAATGAAAACGCATTCAGTGGCGTCAGGAGGGGGGGGGGTGCTGACCCGGGCTATAGCCTCTGAGTGGGCCCCCAAAAAGCCCCGGGTCCCATATTGCTCTTTGAGAATTATTATCCCCTAGTACCAAGGCCTGGGGTTGGCCAGGAATTCGGGGCTAACAGGGATAGTAAGAAATCTCCCAGCAGGCTGCCTACCCTGGGGTCGCTTTGAGCTGTGGTTGCAGCAGGGCCGATCCTGGGTGGCCCGGGTGCCAAAGCTCAAGAGTCCTCCCCTCCCTCCTCCTCTCCTTGTTTTACGTCCCACACAACGGGAATCTCCCACTGTGTCACGGAGCTGGGGTCTGAAATGTTCAGCAGGGGCTGTAAAAAAGTCCCACCTCCTAGACCGCAGTTCCTGTCATAGAAGGAGAGCAATCGCTCCAAGGAAGAGAGCGATCGCTCCAAAGAAGAGAGAGGAGAGCAGGGGGCCGGATCATAAGAGCCCAGAGGAACATCGCTGTAACAGCTTTCATTAGAATTGCCGAGTGTTCCCCGCACTCACTGTCACACACAGCCCCGCCTCCTGGCCCGAGTACTTTGATAGACAGATCACCCATCCAATGCCGGGTCGTGTGACATGTATCAAAGTACTGGGGCCAGGAGGCGAGGCTGTATGTAACGGCGAGCGTCAGGAACACGCGGCAATTCAAATGAAAGCTGTTACAGCGATGTTCTGCGGCGTTCTGATGCTCCAGCCGGCAATCCTCTTCCTCTCCTCTCTTCCCCTGCACATGTAGGCTGCATTGATGGACACAGGTAGGCTGTATTGATGGGCACAGGTAGGCTGCATTGATGGACACAGGTAGGCTGCATTGATGGGCACAGGTAGGCTGCATTGATGGACAAAGGTAGGCTCCATCGATGGACACAGGTAGGCTGCATTGATGGGCACAGGTAGGGTGCACTGATGGACACAGGTAGGCTGCATTGATGGACACAGATAGGCTGCATTAATGGACACAGGTAGGCTGCATTGATGGGCACAGGTAGGCCGCATTGATGGGTACAGGTAGGCTGCATTGTTGGGCACAGGTAGGCTGCATTGTTGGGCACAGGTAGGCTGCATTGTTGGGCACAGGTGAAGCGGCATTGATGGATACAGGTAGGTTGCATTGTTGGGCACAGGTGAAGTGGCATTGATGGACACAGGTAGGCTGCATTGTTGGGCACAGGTAAGGCTGCATTGATGGGCACAGGTAGGCTGCATTGATGGACACAGGTAGGCTCCATCGATGGACACAGGTAGGCTGCATTAATTGGCACAGGTAGGCTGCACTGATGGACACAGGTAGGCTGAATTGATGGACACAGATAGGCTGCATTAATAGACAAAGGTAGGCTGCATTGATGGGCACAGGTAGGCCGCATTGATGGGCACAGGTAGGCCGCATTGATGGGCACAGGTAGGCTGCATTGTTGGGCACAGGTAGGCTGCATTGTTGGGCACAGGTAGGCTGCATTGTTGGGCACAGGTGAAGCGGCATTGATGGATACAGGTAGGTTGCATTGTTGGGCACAGGTGAAGCAGCATTGATGGACACAGGTAGGTTGCATTGTTGGACACAGGTAGGCTGCATTGTTGGGCACAGGTGAAGCGGCATTGATGGATGCAGGTAGGTTGCATTGTTGGGCACAGGTGAAGCGGCATTGATGGACACAGGTAGGCTGCATTGTTGGGCACAGGTAAGGCTGCATTTATGAAAACAGGTGAGGCTGAATTTATGGGCACTGATAAAGTTGTTAATATTTATTTTTGTAACTTAATTCTGCATAAAACATTTAAGTGTAATTTCATGAGATAATTTATGAGGGAGTGGTTTGTGGCTGAATTAGGGGCAGGGCAGGGTAGGGGTTGGGTGGGGCAACTGGTGGCAAGTAACCGTTAAGGCCTGGCTAGTAGCTCAGGACTTGAAATTTTGAGCCCTGTCATATCTGCAGCCTTTGACATTTCCTTTACCATGTCCACAGCCTCTAACCATCTCTTTTATCATGTCCGCAACCTCTGACTTATCATGTCTTCAGTCTCTGAGGGGAGTCTGGAGAGGAGTCAAGAGTGGGAGTGCTACCGGGATGGGGGTCATGGGATAAGTTAGATGTGTGTGGACTGTGGAGAGGAAAAAAAGGGGGAAAATACTGCTCTAAACCCAAAGTATGAAACAATAATCAAATACAAGCAGCTAACACCCAAACAAACAAAGTTCAAGCAGTATGTGGAAAACTAAGTGTAGAGCTCAAACTTGTACTCGTATGAGTGAGAACAAGAAATAAAGTGGCAAAATATGATGCACCTGAATTAAATGGTGATACTCATCTTACAATAGTGATGAATATAAAGCAATCGATATACAAAAGTAATGTAAATAATGTGAAATATTAAAAAATGGGTAAACACTGAATAATGCTAGTGGAACACAGCGGGATATATGGTCCCGGTGGACCAGTTGGTAAACCTGTGGACACTTCAGAACAATGGGATGGAAGAGGTAGGGTACTTTTACCAGCTGTGATGGACCCACCTACCGTATGGCAGTGGGTCAAACAAGCTCATAATCGTTCTGAAGATGTCACGTTGGATGCGATAATCGATGAGCAATCCCAAATCGCAGGAGAGAACCAACAACCGGCACCCAAATGAGTCCAAGACCTATCCATGAAAGGATGGTGAATGAATGGTCAACAGTATCAAAATGTAAAATAAATAAAAAGGTGCTCCATATGGTGCAGATCAACCAAGCATGGTTTATTTGGGCATAAAAAATCTTACAAAATAAGCAAGATCTATGGTATAAAAGTGATCACAGGAAGCGATAAAATGAGTAAAAGCAATGTGAAAGGCAAAAATTAGCAAGACTGACGCGTTTCGACTACAAAGGTCTTCAACAGGGTCATCCTGAAGTTTGAGCGCTACACTTAGTTTTCCACAGACTGTGGAGAGGAGACTATAGGATAAAAATAGAGCCGCCAAGCTGGAGCCATCTGACTGAGCACTGCACGGTGCACCTGAGAGGAGGTCAGTGACAGCGCTGCCAGGCCAGTCCGAGGGGGGTCACTGATGTAAGAGGGAGTGAATACAATAATGTAAATGGGTACTGATATAAAGGTTTCCCCTTTATATCAGTAACCCCCCCCCCCCACCTTAGTGTATTCTTTCTGTGGAAGGTGGTCTCTGGTCACCAGAGTCCCTGCCCCCCCCCCCCCCCACATTCCCAGAGCTCCTGGGGTCCCCCTTGATGATTGCTCCACTTTTACTACTTTTAAACGGAATATATATATATATATATGATATATAATGTGCTTTCATATCTGTCTCATCTATATATAATACAGGCATACCCCACTTTTATGTACACAATGAGGTTTATTTTCTAAAACTGGAAAGTGCAAAATCAGGCTCACTTCTGCATAGAAAGGGTACACTCTTTTTTTTTTTTTTTTAACAGAAAACTTTATTAATTTTTGTACAATACATGCTACAACAACGGTACAGATATAGTCATGCGTAGAGGTATCTCAATATATACAATAAATCCAAACTGAGAAAGTATATATCCATCAAGCATCTAACAAATGATTGCCGGGAGCGATAGCAGTTGATGCAGGTACAATAATACAGACTGGTGTCAGAGGAATTATTAACAGACCCAAAGTTGCCCGTGTGTGTCCAGATTATTTATAGCATTTCCCATCGGCTCATCTCGCATATCTCAAAGAAAGTCGTTTCCCCCATGCGGGTCTAAACCCCCCATGGGGTCAGGTAGCTATCACAATGTTGGTGGTCCCATCCTAACTGCGTGGGTGTCCCATCCTACATCCCATCCCTTATCGTGTAACAGTTTCATCCTTGCGGGAGATCAAGTTGTCTTTCCTGTACCCAGGCCGCCCAAATTTTTTCAAACTTTTTCGGGCAGTTGCGCCCCATGTAGGTTAATTTATATAATGGTAGTGCTGCGTCCACCAAGGCCTTCCACTGGGAGACTGTAGGTGTGCTAGGGTCGTTCCATTTAAGAAGAATCGCCTTTCTGGCGTAGAAGGATGCATAGAAAACAAAGTGTTTTTTGGCCTGTGTTGTTTGCAGAGTGTCCACTATCCCCAACAGTAACGGCAGTGGGCTGCATGGAACATGTAGTTTCCCTATGGAATTGATTTCCGCCGTGATTGCTCTCCAGAATGTCTGGAGACGTTCACATGACCAGACGACATGCATAAAGGACCCAGTGGTCGTTGTGCATTTAGGGCACACATCACTCCTCGTGGGGTATATACTAGCCAGTCGTTTTGGAGAGTAATATGCTTGGTGTATAAATCTGAGCTGGGTATAGCGGTCCCGAGACGAGATCATGAGTGGGAGACACTGCTGTATACCTTCCTCCCAGTCATCATCAGCTAACTCTGGTATGTCTGCCTTCCATTTATCGAATAACCTAGAGACCACCGAGGTGTCTAGACCGACCAGTTCAGCATAGAGGGCAGACATAGGCTTTTTGTCCCTGTCCGTGGATAGAAGTTCTTCCAGGGGATTCAGTTCTAGGGTGATAGGCTGGGGGAACTGCGCGTGGTAGGCATGACGTAGTTGGATGTATCTGAAAAACATATAATTGGGTAGTTCATGTTTCCTTTTTAACTCGTCGAAGGAGAGCAATTCGTTACCTGAGACGACGTCTGCCAAGGTGTTGACTCCACTCCGTGCCCACAGTGTGGGGTCGGGAATGGTGCCAAGGTGGGGGAGCCTCGGATTGTCCCAAAGTGGGGTATTCGGGGGCCAGGCGTGTGACTTACCCATCCTCCCCCTGACCGTGTCCCAGACCCTCAACGTCACCCTCATTGAGGGGGTCACGTTGGGGCTGGACTTGGGGCCCCTGTGGATCAGATTTTGCAGTTCTAAGTGTGATCCCAGCAGTGCCGCCTCCAGCGTGGCTGCGGGGTTAGGTGGGTCCCTTGATAGCCACCACCTGACCATCACGAGGACCGCCGCCCAGTAGTATTTCAGGAAATTGGGCAGCGCCAGACCCCCCAGCGATGTTGGAAGCTGGAGCGTGCTCTGTGCTATCCTAGGAGTGGCCCCGTTCCATATGAACGACATAAGTAAGCTGTTCAGTCTCCTGAAAAATGTCTGTGGGATATGGACTGGCGTTTGTCTAAATAGATAGGTGAACCTGGGGAGTACTGACATCTTTATTAGGTTGACCCTGCCCACGGGCGTCAGGGGAAGGGTTTTCCATGTCGAGCATCTCTGAACCAGAGAGGACATTACCACATCGAGATTAAGGGGAATAAATTGTCTCAGGTCTCTGTGGATGTTAACCCCCAGGTACCTAAACTGGGAGACTATTTGTAGAGGGGTGTTTGTTGGCAAGCCAGCATCAGAGGGGTGAAGGGCAAAGAGGACAGATTTTCCCTAGTTGATCCTAATGCCTGAGAACATGCCAAAGGTATTGATAAGGTCCAGGGCTGTGTTAAGGCAGGAGGGGGCATCTCGTACGTAGAGAAGGGTGTCATCTGCGTAGAGGGAAATCTTCTCCTCCACAGGGCCCAGGGGGATGCCACGAATCTCGGGGGAATTGCGTATCAGGATTGCCATGGGCTCTATTGCCAGCGCGAAGAGCGCCGGGGAGAGTGGGCATCCCTGTCGTGTTCCCCTGTGGAGGAGAAAGGGGGGAGAGATGACCGAACCAGTACGGACCCTAGCCTTCGGGTTAACATAGAGAGCCCTGACCCAAGAGATGAATCTGGGGCCAAAGCCGAAGCGGTGCAGGACCTCCCATAGATAGTTCCATTCAACCGAATCGAACGCTTTCTCAGCGTCTAGGGAGGCCACTGCATCCGCCGGGGCCAGGTGTGCATGGGATCCCAGAACTGTATAGAGTCTACGTAGATTTATGTCCGTTCCTTTGCCGGGCATAAAGCCTGACTGGTCCCCATGTATCAGGGAGAGGATCACTTTGTTCAATCTCCTTGCCAAAACCTTGGTAAGCACTTTGGCGTCAGTGTTGAGCAAGGAGATGGGACGATAGGAGGAGCACAATTCAGGATCCTTACCTGGCTTAGCTATAACCACTATGATTGCTTCTGCCATAGATGTTGGTAGATTTCCCTCCCTCAAAGATTGGGCTATCATGTGGTGCAGTTTCGATATTAGATGTTCCTCATATTGTTTGTAAAATTCCGGCGGGATGCCGTCGGTACCCGGCGTTTTTCCTGCCTGCAGTTCCCCCAGAGCCTGTTGCTCCTCCTTTTCGGTTATTAAGCTGTCGAGCTTCTCTCGGGCCTCGGTGGATAGGGAGGGGAAGGCTACCTGGTCAAGAAAGGAGTGGAGATCGAGTGTGGAGTATTCTGCTCTGGAAGAGTAGAGCTCCTCGTAGTAAGAGGCAAAGCGGGCATTTATGAGCAGGGGGTCCAAGAGGACCGTCCCATCCTGGGCTCGGATCCTGGCTATTGACGTAACAGGTTGTTGCTCCCTGGCTAACCAGGCTAAAAGGCGCCCAGTCTTGCCCCCCTGCTCAAAGATGCGTTGGGTCTGCGCTAGTTGTTGTTTCTTAGCCTGGGAAACCCTAAGCAGCATCACCTCCCTATACGCATTCTGCATGTCAATATAGGTAACAGGGTTTTGAGTCAAGGCATACCTGGTCTCTAAGTCAAGGGCGGTGGCCTCGGCCGTCTGTAATGTAATAGTAGAGTCGTGCCTAGCCTTAGTTATGGAGGCTATGTAGGAGCCTCTCATGTAGGCCTTGAACGCATCCCAGACGCTGCGTACTGACGCAGAGTTAGCATTTGTTGACCAGAAATCTAGGATCTGGGAGTCAATTTCTGGTAAGGGTACACTCTTTAAATGTGCTTTAATATGCATGGTTTTCCTTTTTATGAACAAGAAAATAATAATGTTATGCTGATGGGCTGGTATAATAATGCTATGGGGCTGGTATGAAATGATTTCCAGGGCTGGTTTTTACTCCCAGTCCGGCCCTGCACACATCACCGCTAACTCACCAGGCAGTTCCCAGAACTAGAATGTCAGAAACCAAATTGACAGGCAGCAGCTCTCCACTCGAGGAGGTGAGAGAACTGAGCCATGGGCAGTGTTCGTGGCTCGGTTCTCAGTGCAGAGACAGCGGGGGACAGATCAAGCATTGCACCAATGCTGCATCAACCTAGGTAAGTATTATTGGCCAATAAAAAAAAAAAACATTCCCCTCTAAGTGATCAATGTACATTACAAAGATTTTAACAACCTTTTGATATTCTGAAGAAATCATGTGTTTGTGTGTGTTCGTGTGCAGTGAGTCTAATGGGAGTGGTTTCATAATTATTAACCAGCTGCTGCACTTGCAGGGCTCTAATGAGCAAACTTTCAGGGTCTGCATCCTCTTAGATGTGATTTCCTATTGGGAGTATCTCACCAAAAATTAAATTTTTATTGCAGGGGATGCCAAAAATCGGACTTGTATCTTAGTGCAGACTTCTGGGAAAATCAGTGAGCCAATCACACAAGTATAGAATTACATATCCGAAGGTGTTCTGTACACATTGTGTGTACAGAACACCTCCAAGTAGCCATATTGCATTGCATTTCACAGAAAATTACAGCGCTGCAGATTGAAAAGAAAAGGTAATTTTTAATAACATTCAATTACAATATGACTTATGTCCAGTGTTAGTCATCTTACTTTAAAAAAGTAATTAGTTAAAGAGGTGTATCTCTCAAAAAAAAATAAATTAAAAGTCAGCAGCTACGAATACTGCAGCTGCTGACTTTTAATAATCGGACACTTACCTGTTCCAGGGTCCAGCGATGCGGTGGGTCGAAGCCCCGATCCGCCGTGATTGGCCGCACAGTCATCTGGGACATGTGACAAGTCCCAGATGACTGGGGAAGTGATGTCACCAGCCCAGGCAACGCAGGAGGCAGACTACGAGGGACCCCCTAGCAACAGGCATTTAGAGGTATGTAAAAAATGTTTTTTTTTCCAATTATTTTTCTTTTTCTTTTTTTTAGGAATTTTAAGCCTTTTTTTTGTTTTAGGGGGAAACACCACTTTAAGTTACAAATTACTTCTCCCAAAAAGTAATTGCGTTAGTAACTCAGTTACTACATTGAAAAAGTAATTAGTTACTCAGCAAAGTAACTGTGACTTTTTTTTTAATATTCTTTAGACGGGATTAGCGAAGGAAGTGAATGTCGCCGCCTCCATCGGCGAGATTGACACCTCGCGAGCCCCGTCGCCTGGTATGGATTTAAAGGGAAACCCCTACGCCGAAAAAACAGTGTGGGGATCCCCCCAAAGTCCATAGCAGACCCTTATCCGAGCACGCAGCCCAGACCAATTACTGTGGTGACTGCAGTCGTTGCCCCTGGGTTACAGAAGGTATGAGTATCTGCCTGCCCAATGGCCAATGGCATCAATTACAACATCATGCTGATTGTAAAACTAGGAGTGTAATTTACCAAATGACATGCCAATGCCATGCTTTTTATATTGGAAAAAACATCCGGGAATTTGGCCAGAGGATTAGGGATCATATATACTCCTCTGGAAACGATTAGGTAAGGTTCCCCATTGATGACGGTAATTGTGCCGAAACTAGTCTGGGAAGGCGCGCAGTGACGTCACCACGCTCAGGAGGACGGGCTACAGGATCCGACCGGCCGGCGGACTTGTTGTATGCTCCAATTTTAAATGTGAGTCTACTATTTTGCTTTTAATAAACTGATTGATACCGATTTACACTATGGGTACCCCCTCTCTTCTTTCATAAAACGTTATACTGCTGAGCTTACAACCTGAGGATCGGGAGGAGCCTGGGACGGTTGATCCATACCAACATTCTGACGATCGTAGGACTTTACTGCCTGGATATCTTAAGCTATCACTGCAGAGCCCCATATGCTCTGCCTTCTGGTAAGGGCATAGTAATAGTGGTGGAGAGATCCCATATCACCTATTGTATCACTTCACTGCGGTGCTGGCAATTCTATTTACTTTGGATGTGGACATTTCTTGAGCCTATGTTTCATCTACCCCAGTCACAGCTAACTATGTGTTTATAAGCATATAGCTAGGCTCGGACTCATAACTACAGACTGGGTATAGGGATCTTGTTGAATCTATCCCTGGTTTTGATGTTTTTTTGTTTTTCTGGCGCTGCTTCCTTTTTCTATTTGATTAGGTAATTACTCCTGTCACTAGGCACATAGGCCTTCATCATAAATTTGATAACACCACAGTGTCCTTTTTTGTATTGGAGGTAATTCCTCCAAATTCAAGAGGAGGCGATTGGGATAACCACATTTTGAGATCTGAAACATTATGGATTGAAAAATTATCAGCTACTATCCCTCCTGGGATCAACAAAACCAGTTCATACAAACCATTTTTGTAGAGCATTCTTATATGAAATGATGATCTAGACTTTTAAGGCCCCTTTCACACTTGTGTGACTTCAAAGTCGCGCGATTTTACCATGATTTTGCATCGATTTCGCCGTGATTTTGCCGCGATTTCAAGGAATGCCTATGTAAGTGGCATCAAAATCGGACCAAAGTAGTGCAGGGACTACTTTGAAGTCGGAAGGACTTAAAGTCGTACTAATATGAATGGCTGTCATTGGAAATCATGGGGAATGACTTGTCATGCTACTTTGCAGTCCCAAATCATGGGACAAGTCGTATAAGTGTGAAAGGGGCCTAAAGGTCTATCCATTATTAATATTGGGGAATATATTGGCAGCTGCATATGCCCCCCCTCCAACAAATGCTACTATTGTCTCTATGCTTATTGGGTTACTGAATAGCCTTATGATCTAATGCCTTTGATGTTAACTTTCGATTGTTTCTTCTTATATTTGGAATTGCACTACGTAGTTGGTTTTTATATGATTTCTTTATAAAACATTTCCAGTGTTATGATCTAATAAAGTGATGGCGAACCTTGGCATCCCAGATGTTTTGGGACTACATTTCCCATGTATGTCTGAGTATTGTAAGTTCATACCGTACCACTAAAATCCAGTTTTTGCCTCTTATTTGCTTGCTAGTTTTTTTTTAGGTCAATGACAGGGTTAGTGTCTGTGTCAAGGTTAGGGACAAAGGACAATGTCAGGGTCAAAGGTCAGGCTCAGTATTTTTTTTGGACAGCATTTTTTTTTCTTTTCTTTATTAGTATCAGTGTAAGTGTCAATGTGTTTTAGAATTTAAAAAAAAGCAAATGCACACTAGTGTTTCTGGGCTGTACTACACGTACATACAACAACTACCATACACATATGTGTTATTGCCGTGATCGTTAGGAGTTAGAGAATTCATTTTGGGTTGTTCTTTGGTGGTAGGTTACCATAGTAGCAAAAAATATACAGCTACATTTAAAAAAAAAATGTTTTTACTATTTTGGGACAGTTTTCCTTAGATAATAATCAAAAAATAGGAAATATCAATTGCCATTTACCAACAAATGAAAGCCCAATTTGTCCTGAAAAAAAAAAGGTACAGTCTACCTGGATGCGCAAAGTATGTGATGATATGTACGGTTTTACTAACACATGTCAAATTTGTAAAACTGGGCTTAGGCATTAAGATTTGTTTTACTCTTAGGCGCAAAGGTGTTAAAATATGAAAAACCAAACAAAAAAAAAAAAAAACTGTAAGCTCTATTGGCTGTAATGCTATTGCACATATTAGCAGAATATATTACCAACATTAACCTCCTAGGCTGTAATCCCGAGTCTGGCTCGGGTTCAGTTTTTTCTGCTGGGAGCGGTAACCCCGAGCCAGACTCGGGCTTGCGTGCAGGATACAGGGGGGAAGTTACTTACCTTTTCCCCTGGATCCTGCGATGTCTCCCCGCTGTGTGAGCGAGCCGTCTGCTCGCTCGATTCACACAGTGCTGAGTGCCGCCGATCTCCGTTCCCTGCGACGTTCCGACGCACGGGAGCGGAGATCGGCGCCAAATTTAAAAAAGTTTAAAAAACACAACACAAATACAGTACTGTAATCTTACAGATTACCGTACTGTATACAAAAAATACACATCCCCTTTGTCCCTAGTGGTCTGCCCAGGGCCATGCATGTCATTTTATATAATAAAAAAAAAAAATTCTGCCTGGAAACTGGAGATTGTCCATAGCAACCAAAAAGTGTCCCTTTATGTCAAAAGTGGTTTTAGACCAGCTAGAAAACACCGATAATAAATTAGAATCACAATTTATCATCAAACAATAAGTTTAATGACAGCGACTATTCTGCAACTGAGCAAATTTCAGTGTTTTTGATTTGATTACATTATTTAATCATTTTTATATATATTTTTATTATATTATAACTTATGATTTTGTGTTTCAAACTTTATCATACCCGGGATGTCTACTAGACTCTGGTTCGGACAGATTTAAGTGAGTTATTCATAAGAATTGCATGCCTACAATATAGAAACGCCAAATTTCCATGCAAAATAATTGTACCGCTTTCAGCACAAAATTCCAGCCAGAATCATACCGCCAGGGAGGTTAAATATTGAGAAAAAAAATAAGAATAGCCTTTTTTTTCTTTCAGCAGCTTTGAAGATATACCCTACTTATGTGGTGCTGCAGTGTTAATTTTGACATCACATTTCAATTTAGTTTTAATCATACTCTTTTGACTAAAATGCCATTTTAGTTTTAATTGTATTTTAGTCATTGAAGTGTTTTAGTTTAATCTTATTTTAGTCGATGAAAATAGTGTTGATTTAGTCGACAATAATATTTTAGTCAACAAAATTAACACTTCTCCTCACCCCCCTTAAATGCCGTCTGAAGAGCAATCAAACACAGATCACTCATCAGAGGGTGTGGCAAGTGAAAATGAGCCCCTAATCAGTCATGATTCAAAGGGGTTGATTTATTAAAGGCAAATGGGCTGTTTACTTTGCAAGGAAAGTTTTAATTTGCAAGCAAATTTTCCCCAGAACATAGTGAATGAGGTGAAAAACTCTGCTGACCTCTGTTATCCAATTATGTGCATGCAAAAAAACGCTGTTTTTTTTTTTACATGATTGGCTGTTTGCAATGTGAAATTTCAACACATTCTGTAAGATTTGCTGGCAAATTTGTGTGCAAATTGCAACTTCCCTTGCAAGGTGAACAGGAAAAAAAAAAAAAGATCTACAATACATAATAATTTAATCATATTTCAACATAACATAACATTTCAGCTTGTTTTGCTGTAATACAAAAACATACACTATATTGCCAAAAGTACTGGGATGCCTGCCTTTACACGCACATGAACTTTAATGGCAGAGAGTGCGCCCCGATCCCACCCTATTGTGTGACGATTGCAAATAAATTTTCACTATTTTCACACTAACGTTCCTTCCCACCAATAAGGAGGCAGGTCATCAGACCTGTTCCCCAAATGGCCAAAGCGCCAGCCGCTCCTATTGGATGCCTTGCGCTTAGGAAGAGGAGGTACGAGCAGAGGAGACACGCGCTGGACTCCAGGAAGCACACCCCCTCACCTCCACCGCTGCTGCTCTGGAGGAGACAGGAGCACTTGGAGAGGACAACCCCGGCGGTAAGTGCTGGACCTCCCGGGGGTTGCGTGGTGCTGTCATTGCCACGAGCCCTGTGGGGGAGGGGGGTACTGTCAGTGCCATCGGTGACGGTCTGTGAGGCTGAGCTGTATTCAGCTGTATATCGGATCTCTGATGCTATATACCCTGATCTGTGATGCTATATACTGGATCTCTGATGCTATATTCCCTGATCTGTGATGCTATATTCCCTGATCTGTGATGCTATATAACCTGATCAGTGATGCTATATAACCTGATCTGTAATGCTATATACCCAGATCTGTGAGGCTGAGCTATATACTCTGTCCTGTGATGCTGAGCTCTATACTCCTGACACTATGGGTGGAAGCAAGTGGAATACAGGTGGACAAAGTGGGTGGATTCTATAAGGGGTGAGGCTTGTGAGAAGTGTGAGGGGACAAAAAGGAAGGGCGGGGTCTGGCACCCCCCATCCTAAAACTTCACCAGCCGCCACAGGTCCAGAAGCTTAAGTAGAATCTTCAGGGCCTGGTGCAAGAAACCATGAAGGGCCTCCCTGACCATCGGGGCCCTTCCACCAGTCCCGGTACCCTTCCCTCTGAGCCTGGGGCCCTTCCCACTGATCTTGGGGCCAGTCACAGGACCTTTACTTTTCTGCGGCTTCGAGTGCCATAGACTGCAATGTTAAAACAGAAAAGCCACAAGGAAATCACAGGCAAGTCGCAAGGAAATTGCAAACAAGTTGCGAGCAAGTTGCACGACTTTGTGGTAGCAGCAGTGTGAACCAAGACCATGTTCTGCAGTGGGCCTCCTTCCTGCTGTCTTGGGTCACCCCCTGCAGCGGAATGCCAGGGCCTGGTTGCAGGTGCAACCTTTGCCATCCTGGTAGTACAGCCACTGCCTCTGTCCTTCTTTCCTTCTAATTTGTCCCTCATTTTGGTTGGATGTATCTATCATAAAATATGTTCACAGTGCAAAATCTTTCATCCAATTTTTGAACTGTTGCATTTGTTAATTTCATACGCCAGTATAAAAAAATAGAAGCGGTTAAAAAAAAAGCACTGGTGGATTTTTGGGGTATTAATTATCCATATGTGTCCTGTGCCTACTTACGTTTTGCTAATAGGTGTTCTTCTTTCCCATCTCAGAAAGTTGGGAGGTACAAGAAAAATATGGTGTTTTGTTATGGGACACTCATACAGATAGTAGAGGCACAACCTCCATTGGAAAACCTTGGCGTCAGTCAGCGTGTGTGTCAACTGTCTTCTTCACACATTGCCTGTTGATCAGGTATGCGATAATGACATAAATCACACTCTACCTGCAGTCCCTGTAGCTCCTGACCTGTGTTTATCTAAACTTCATCTGTCATATTTTTTTTTACGCGTCTTCAGCACTTTGTCAATCAAGATGGAATAGTAAGTGTAAAATGTATGCTATTTCTCTAAAATATAAAATCTTCTCTGTAATTAGCTTGACAGCATTCTCTATTTGCCAAGCATAGTGTAATACCATGATTAGGCAGATGTACGTTCTAAAGCATTGCCTATCACAAAAAGGGAACAAAAAAGAAAAAAGGAAAAACTGGCAGCTTGCCAAAACCAAACTGCATCCACCCAGCATAATGTGCTTCATTGAAAGCTCAGTAGCCTCTTGGTGAACCTGCCAGCTCAGTGCTTGCTAGAACAGGATTCTTCACTACAAAAGACTCTCAGATAATTTGGCCTACTGTTTATCTGCAGGAGTCACGCTAAGATTTCAAATTTAATTACATTAAAACCACTAATATTTGAGAACAATTTTCTAGAGGAACGAATGAATGAATGCAGAAATCAAATTTTATGTCTGGGTCTAGAAGTCATTTATCATGATTACAGACCACAGGAACAGTACAGGGTTGTTCACACAACCAGCGCTGAGCGATCACAGAGCAAGGTCAGGCCAAATACCATTGTTTGCAGTGGTGCTAGTTCACACCAATGCCCTGCGCTGATATGCGCTGAAAGAAAGGACAGGTTGTATTTTATCGCAGCATGCTACATTCTGCTGCAGCACACGTTGGAAAGATAGAAATCATAAAAGCAAAAAAATAAATAAAAATTGAAGCACTGCAACACATGGTTTAAAGCAGAGGTCTCCAAACGTTCCAAAGAAAGGGCCAGTGTACTGTCCTTTACAGTGCCAAACAGGAGTAACAAATGCCCGATCTTTGGTATTAGGGCGAAAAAGGTGTTAGTGGGAGGTATAGTGCCCCATTTTTGTTGTCAGTGGAAAGAATTATTCCCCATCGTTGGTGTCAGTGGAAGGAATATTGCCGCATGGCTGGTGTCAGTGGCAGGAATAATGCCTCATTGTTGGTGTCAGTGGCAAGAATTATGCCTCATTGTTGGTGCCAGTGGCAGGAATAATGCCTCAACGGCCGTATAAAGGTAAGCATAGAGCCGCATTTGGCCCCAGGGCCGCAGTTTGGAAACCACTGGTTTAACATTTAGCAATGCAACGTATTTGTAAAATTACATGCCAGTGCATGTCTGTAAGTCAGGGGAAGTTACATAATCAGGTTTAAAAAAGACACAAGTCCATCGAGTTCAACCAATACAAAATAAATAAAAAAAGAATAATAAAAATAAACATTAATAAAAAATAAATAGAAAACCCCCATATACAGAATCCTATATCCAGTTGATTGCAAAAAAAAACAAAAAACAACAGTAGTTAAAATATATGTAGCAGTCACACTTCAACAAGTGTGTGCTATCAGGGAAAATTTTGTTTTTTCTCAGAACTATAATGGAGTTCTGAGGAATTACTTTGGCATCAGTTTGGCTGGGCTGTGCTAAGGTTCCGCCTGGTCATAGGTGCAGTGAGGCACCTGTGACAGGCTGAGAACCAGGCCTGGTTGGACGTCTTAGGTACCAATCTTTCCCGGAGCCAATCAGTGGGCGCGTTTGGCCCTGCTGTGTAGTCTGGGAAGGGGTATTTAAGGTGCTGAAGTCACGTGTTCGGCGTTCGGCCGCAGCTTTGGTTCCGGGTTTCTGGTTCGGGGTAGCCCCGCGAGGGGTCCCGGGCCTAGGAGCGTTTGCCGTCCCGCAAGCATGGTCAATCCGACCAGCCTCACAGGCCCTCATGGTCTGGGGCAGGGATCCGTCTGTTCCCGAGTCTCGGAACTGGCTAGCCCGAGGCCCAGTAACTGAAGGAGGATTCAAAGGCGTCACGGGGTGCTCTCGGTATTGGAGGGACACGGCAACTCGTACAAGTGACCAGGGGAGGACGGCCAACAAGCTGGCTGCTCAGTAAGAGCCTGGAAGCTGAGTTGTATGGACACTAAATAATCCACACTTCCACAGTATCGCCAAGGAGACAGAGAAAGTTCCAGGTACTGTGAGAAAGGTTCCTATTTATCTTCAGTTACAATCTAGTCTGTGGCAGAGACTTTACAAAGTTTCCAGATCACATGTTTATCTGGCAGTGAAGCACCCAGCTGTGAGTGGCTACTCTCTGGGTTGATTAGAGACATTCAGTGGATGTCAGCAGTTCAAAGTGCCTGAGGTTTTTCACCCATTCCCTCTATTCCCGTAATAGACTGTGTTATGTTGGATGTTACCACTGCAAAATAAAAACCTTGAAAAGGACTTTTATGTGTCAGCATCTGAAGTTGTTGGGTACTAACCCTGGAAATCCCTAGAAAATCACTGACAAGCCACGAGGAGGTAACTGGTAAGCCCAAAAAGTCAAGGCCGCCCCTCAAGGGGTTATGGCCGCTACATATATAAGAATGTCAGGGTCTACTAAAGAACTTTCTTTAGGACATCGTACATATTTTCTTAAGTAATGTCTTTTGTAACAACTGCATGATTAGCATGAACTATTCAACTGGGCAAATTATGTCATTAAGGTAGGAAAAAATAAAAAATAAATTACCTTTACAACCACTTTAAACCCCACATTTTATTTGTGTAAGAGTCTAATGTCTTTAGCTGATTCCTCTCTTCTAAGATCTCTTTAGACTGCACCCACTTTACCCATCAGGGTTGGAGGAAGTGAGAAGTGTGCAGAAAAAAATAGTTCATGGCCTTATATTGCAAAATATTTTGTACCAGACACTGTGGTGAATGGTCACATAGTGGTAAACATATAGTGCCACACAGCAAGGTGCAATCCACTTGTGTTTCCCATGTTAAAAACAAGAAGTGGTTTTGGGTTATGTGCACAACTGCACATGGGTGTCTTACTTCAGTTTTCAATCCATTTTTAATGCTTCTTTACATTTAAAAATCAGAAGGAAAGCTGAAGCACCATGCAGGTCCTCATTTATACTATTGACATTTCTTTCCTATGCATGTCTTCAGTATTAATTTTATCCTGTTTGTTTGAGATTTACCCAAGGACCAAGGCAAAGCAAAGAAGGAAAAAGGGACTAATGACTGAATGGAGAATGAAAATGCAAGCAGTGTTTAACCACTTCATGACTAGGGTAGCCAGATAACTTACTACCCCAATAACACATGACCCCGCAAACATACCTGAAATAACACACGGACACCTGGTGGAAGTAAAATGGCCTTTCCGGCTTTTATTAACAAAAACTATAAAATAACTCTTATTTAAAATATTTAAAACAATAAAATATTCGAAATATCAACTGTCAAAAACCATTAACCGGATGTTAGCCCCTGTCCTGACAACCCCATATTCTTTTGTTGAGCCTGCAGTCCCTGCTGTCCCCAGCCGCCAACTCGCCTCGAGGACTCGCTAACCTGACCGCAGACCCCCAACTTCTTAACAGTTATTTCTGACTGACATCAGCCCAGCCAGAAGGACTCCATATCTGGGATGGGTCCCAACTTTTTATAGCCATTTTCTATATATAAATCAATATACAAAAGTATATGTCGCCAAGGACCCACGCCACTAAAGAACCCCATATATCAGCAACTACCACTTAAAATTAGGGAGGGAGGGCGGGAACTTCTCTCAATCCTGCTGACCACCAACCGACTGCTGACTCCATCCAGAACTGGACACCTATATACTACTCCACCCCTTGAAAAAAGTCCAATCAGGTAAGTGCAGAACAATTCTTACTCTGAACAAACATTTTAACCCTTCCACTGCTTCCGTTCCTAGCACCCTGTCATGTATGCACTATGCCTACGCTGCGCTCCTGCTCCGTTCATGTCTGCCCCCTTCCTGACCAGAGCATTTTTTGCGATTCGGCACTGCGTCGTTTTAACTGACAATTGCGCGGTTGTGCAACGTTGTACCCAAACAAAATTTACGTTCTTTTTCCCCCACAAATAGAGCTTTCTTTTGGTGGTATTTGATCACCTCTACGGTTTTAATTTTTTTGTGCTATAAACAAAAAAAAAAAGCGACAATTTTGAAAAAAAAAATATATTTTTTACTTTTTGCTATAATAAATATCCCCAAAAAATATATAAAAAAACGAATTTCTTTCTCAGTTTAGGCCAATATGTATTCTTCTACATATTTTTGGTAAAAAAAAATAAAAATAAGTGTATATTGATTGGTTTTCGCAAAGTTATAGTGTCTCCAAAATAGGGGATAGATTTATGGCATTTTTATAACAAATTTTTTTTATCAGTAATGGCGGTGATCTGAGATTTTTATCGGAACTGCAACATTGTGCTAGCCCGGGATTACAAAGGGACGTACGGGTACGCCCTTTTGCACACCTGTGCCATTCTGCTGATGTACAGCGCCGTGCAGCGGTAAGGAAGCAGTTAACTGAGGGGGGATTTGTAACTGCACCTTTGGTTTGGTAACACTTATATTGAATCATTTCTTCCCCTAGCCCCATGTTCCCAATTCAACAAGATAACACCAAAAAAGATAAGGAAAAGGCCAGCATTGTTTGAATTTGGGGAAATGCATAACTGCACCTTCTTATATTAGCACCTATAATGGAACCTTCCTTGCCCCTAGCCCCCATGCCAGTCTTATTTTTACCTATCTCCAATCCAATGAGATATATCCAATGAAGCCACAAAACCATTTACAGGCTGGGGGCAGTGAAACTTTAATGTAAATGTTACTACACCAAACGTGTGTAGCCAACTTTTTGGGGGGGGTTATATGAAATGGCCCTCCCCAAACAGGTTATAGCGCTAAACCTGTATATAAATAGGAGAACCAGAACCTTTGCTATGTGAAACCATGGGTTTGATAAAAAAGATGGCAGTGCCTCCACCCAGGACAGGGCCTCTGTGAGGGGATTCCATTCCTGGGAATATAATCAGTACTCTAAACAAAGTAACTGGAAGCAGAGGAACTACTGCAATCAGCCTATAACATTAACCATAAGTTTTTAAAAGCACACCAATATGGAAATAATAGACTTTTTTATAAGAACAGATTAATAACAGTACATACATCCAATGTACAAACAGATATTAACGGTAAAGGGCCCAACAAGAGTCCTTGTGGAATACATCTATAGTTATACAGCTATATAGTTATAGGGTTTATATACTGAAGTATATACTGATAATAAAGATGCCTCCAGATGAATCTTGCAGCAAAGCTCAGTTGCAAGGGTCCGTGGTGCGGTATCTGTCTCAGTATCAGAGACCTGAAGACAAGATTAGCAGTAACTGTTGTCCAACCAGCCTGGAAAGCAGCTTCTTATAAGAAGAAACTGTTGTGTGGCACTGGAATTCAGAATCAGCCAATTTACTCTGTGTCTTAGTCCCTAATAACTTCTAATCTGTCACGCAAGCCAACCTCTAACCAGGGCTTTTTTTCTCATAAAATCAAGACCACCCCCAAAACTCCCCTTTCCCCACACACAGACACCCTCCATACTGCATCAAATAGTGGGTGTTGTCAAATTTCACTAACAGTGGGAGGGTCTTAAAGGGGCATTACCACTTGCCTACTGGACACTATTATGCCCTTCCTGCCTGGCCAATTTTCAGCTTTCAGCGCTGTCACATTTTGAATGATAATTGCATGGTCATGCTACACTGTACCCATATGGCATTTTTATCATTTCTTTCACAAAAATAGAGCTCTTTTGGTGGTATTTAATCACCACTGGGTTTTTATATTTTTGCTAAACAAGTAAAAAAAGACAGAAAATAAATCGTTTTCATAGTTTGTTGTAAAATTTTGCAAATAGATCATTTTTATCCTTCACTGATGAGGCGGCACTGATGGGCTCTTATAGGTGGCACTGAAGGGCACTGGTAGGTGGCACTGAAGGGTACTGATAGGCGACACTGATAGGCACTGATAGGTGACACTGATGAGGAGGCACTGATGGGCACTGATTGACAGCACAGGTGGGCACTGATAGGCAGCACCGGTGGGCACTGTTGAGACTGCACTGATAATCAGGACACTGATGTAGATTTCCCTTTTAACAGAAGCCGATTATCTGCTCTCTTCTCCCCTACTCACACTGTAAGCGTGAGGGAAGGAATGCCAATAGCCGGCTTGTGTTTACATCATGATCAGCTGTCATTGGAAACAGCTGATCATGTGACCCTGCTCCTATCTCATGCTCTTATACCTTGCTGCCCGATTGTGTACCAAACCTAGCTTGTATCCTGTTCCTGCTTCAATCTCACGTTCCTGTACCTGCACTGCCCGGCTGTTGATGATCCCCTGGCTTATGTTCCGGCTTCGCTCCTACCTACTGATCAGGCGTCACAGAGTTCCAGTTCTGTGTGCCTGTCTGGTGATCTACGCCCATCGGGTTCCTGTCAAGCCTCAGCTGGTGCCACCTGCTATACCAGCCCTCGTGCCACCCTGTGTCCTACACTCCCTGTCATCTCTACCAGGGGTGTTGGACAGGAAGTGCAAGAGAAGCCCGCTCTACAGCTCGATCTCCACCAGGTATGTGACAGTCCCCATGCTGCACTCAGTGGAAGCTGTTCAGGAGATCAGATCTGTAGGAGCCATTGGGAGACAAGCTAACACTTGTAAATACTAAAGCCAAGCTTCTGTGTTTACAAGTTACAGTGGTGAGCAGGGAGCAGAGGGCCTAAGCCAGAGGTGGTGAAACTAAGTTCAACCAAGTTCCAGCTGAAAAAAGCCCTGCCTTTAACTACCAAGTGGCCATGGGATGCATAACCTGGCTCTAGCCTATGCTGGTTATTGAACTCTGAGCTAAAACTACCTATATAAACCCAGACCAAACCCAGACCAGGAGAGACATAATTACCTAAACTAACAGGAGCTGCATATAAACTATTGCAATAAACAGGTTCAACTATACTAGGTGACCATCACACACATACAGTAGCACAGACCTAGCTATCTGGCACTGTGCATGTGAGATAATAACAATGGGATAGAGATACATCTGTCACAAAGGATTCAGACACACACTCAAGAAGCTATGGGCAGCTGCAGTTAAACTATTAGAACATAGGAATACTTGTATAATAGTCTCTGTATCTGATCTGGGTGACATACAGCAGCTTGTGTGTTTGTGTGTGTGTGTGTGTATGTGTGCGTGTGTGCGTGTAAGATCATGTGCATCAGTTCCTCTTTCTCTTCAGTTCCTTCTTTTGGGGTTTCTGATTCAGCTAGCAGGGACAGAAAGTACCTGTCTATAATCAACTAAACTCTATGATAATTAATAATCCACAGCTATTTACAAATACAGACAGTAAAGGGGAGCAGATCTCTACAGGTGCAAATGCATTTAAAGAAAACCTGCAGGATATCCATTGTTAAAGGAGTTGTAAACCCTCGTGTTTTTTCACCTTAATGCATGCTATGCAAAACTTATGACACTGAACAGCCCCCTAGCTCCCCCCCCCCCCCCCCGTTTTACTCACCTGAGCCCTTTAATTCCCTCAGCGGAGATGCACTCTAGCTCTCTGCCCAGGGTTCTCGGCTCTTGATTGGATAGATTGATAGCAGCACAGCCATTGGCTCCCACTGCTATCAATTAACTCCAATGACGCGGGCACCGGGGGCTGGGCCTAGTCTGGCATTCTGTGTCTATGAAGGCAAATGCTGGATTTCGGAGCATGCCCACAAGGTATCCGCCGCTCCTCCACGCTCCTCCACGCATCGTTAAAACCCCCTGGGAGAAGCATTCTCCCAGGGGGTTTAACGCTGCATGAAGGAGCGGCGAGCGGCGCCAGGGGACTCCAGAAAACAAGGTTCGGGGTCATACTGTGCAAAACGAACTGCACAGTGGAGGAAAGTATGATACGTTTGTTATTTAAAAAAAAACAAAAAAAAAAAGGTTTACAATCACTTTAAGTTCTTCTGAGTTAGCTAGGTGGCTCATCTAAAGGCCACTTTATAAATGACTAACCTTGGAAAATTATGCATATTAGTTCTTTCCTCACTTGCTGCATGCTTATTTAGGGCCCGTGATTCAGAATGTATTGAAGCCACAGGATTTACATGACGGTGCGTCCCAAATTGTATTTTGTAAAAGTGAGTTAATAATGGTAGTTTTCCATACTGCTCTCGGTAAAGGTTGACCAAAAACTAATTAAAGTGGTAATGGTTTATAAATGGTCTTTATGCCTGCTTTTTACTGATTGAATATGTATTCTGTTTGAACATACATAAGTTTAAATATTCAGTACATTAGTGTCTTAGTAAGAGGAACAATAGGTCTATAGACTGACGATCAGGCAGTGACACAGTTGCTGTGGTTCCTAATATAAGATACTTGCCTATATATGTTACATGTGTCGTAAGTTCCTTGTACAGCTATACTGAAATACAGTCTTTAAAAGTGGGCATTTGAAGACTAACTTCCTCTTAGCACTTCTATATATCACAAACTGTAAAAAAAAGTTTATCCCTCAGTAAATTTAAGCTTCCATATTTTGTGTTATACAGTTCCAGAATGATGGTATAGCTTTGCTATATGATATGCTCAATGCAATTATGACATCTAATCACCTAAAATGGACCTAAATGTAATCTCTCTCTTGCAACCTCCCCTGTCACTATCCAATCATCTGATTATCTGATTAAAGCTTTCTGATACAAATACTCCCACCAGCTTCCCAGAAATGAGTAGTGGTGGGGGGGTTGAAGGCCAACAGACAGGAAATGTGTACAAGCGGAACCAAAGGTTGGCCAGGTTTGAGCAATATGCTCTTTGTCCTAGCGTCCTACTGTGTGCAGAATGCAGATAATCAATTTAAAATACCATATCATAAAGGAAATCGCACTATAGAATATGTCCACCTAAGTCCAAAATAATGTACATTTCTGTCTTTTGTAAGGGTTATCAACATAGGTCCACTAGCATTTAGGACCATATGTATGACAGTGACAGTTTTTTGCACCAGTGCCAACAGTAACAATTTCAAACCACCAAGTCAATAAGCAATACAACATGTTTCTTGCGACCTGTACTGAATTGTGAATGTTACTATGGGCTTTTTTTACGAAAGGCAAATCCACTTTGCACTACAAGTGCAAACTACAAGTGCAAAGTGCACTTGAAATTGCACTGAAAGTGCACTTGGAAGTGCAGTTGCTGTAAATCTGAGGGGTATATCTGAAATGAGGGGAAGCTCTGCTGATTTTATCATCCAATCATGGGCAAGATAAAATGCATTTTTTTCGTAAATAACCCCCCCCCCCCATATGTAACTAATTCTTGGCTTGGACTTTTGCCTTTGCTATGGAGTCTCTGGTAGAAGATTCCTGACATAGGGTGTGGCCACACAGCAATAAAGATGGCACTCTCTTGTAACTGCATCAGGTATTTATCTATTCTACATTCTAGAGGAAAATGTGGCACCTTATTTGGCTCTGTGGGTAGACCTGGGAATTCTCATGGAAATGTTCGTACTGTTTTGTTGCTGAGAGATGCAATAAGCCTTCGTGTCCTTTCTGCAGCAAGAATTTAAAAACTGTTATGTCGAGAAAACTAAGATGAGAGAATTATGGAAGCTGACCATTTAGGCCTCTTGCACATTGGACGTTTGCTCAGCTCTTCTGAGTGACTTTTCTCCTGGCAGGAGAAAAGCAGTGTTAAAAACACGCCTAAAGCCACGTTTTGGAGATGCGTTTAGGCGTATTAAGGCGTATTCTGGCACGTTCAGGCACGACAGGCATTTGGGCATTTGTTCATTTCATTGGTCAAAATATTAATTTATTATGGCCATTGAAATGAAAAGAATGCCCAGTGCTTAGGCGTGTGTACACACATTTATGCACGTTCAAAAAAATTTTTCTGCCAGAACCCTGCTCTCCTGAAAGCTCAAGCAATGTTTTTTTTTTCTGCCTCTTGAACGCACCTGACTCTAAACACTTTTGTGGACAAGGATGCATAGGGGGTTATTTACTAAAGGAAAATCCACTTTGCACTGCAAGTGCACTTGGAAGTGCAGTCGCTCTAAATCTAAGGGGTAGATCTGAAATGAGGGAAAGCACTGCTGATTTTATCATCCAATCATGTGCAAGCTAAAATTTCGTTTTTTTTATTTTACTTGCATGTCCCCCTCGGATCTACAGCGACTTTACTTCCAAGTGCACTTTCAGTGCAATTTCAAGTGCACTTTGCACTTGTAGTTTGCACTTGTAGTGCAAAGTGGATTTGCCTTTAGTAAATAACCCCCATAGAGTAAAATAGAGGGGCATTTAGAGGCAGGAAAAATTGTCAAACGCAGTCCCCGAGTTACGAACACCCGAGGTACGAACGACTCCTACTTACGAACGGCCTCAAATGCCGGCCACTTCTGCTCCACGCAGGTCCTGGATACCTTTCAAGTACATTTGAGGACTTCCGAACACATCCCACACTGCCATACTATGCCCCAGATAACATAACAAGCGCCCTGAACATCCCACATTTCATGCACAGGCGGCAGTTACACTTATGAACGCAGTGTTCGGACCGGAAGTTACACTTACAAATGCAGTGTTGCGACTTACGAACAAACCTATAGTCTCTATTGTGTTCGTAACTCGGGGACTGCCTGTAAACAGTCTGTATATGCAGTAAAGCATGCTTGTTATACACACATTGAAACCTAAGGGGTTAATCCTCTGCATTGTGTAAAAAGGCTGCTTGATGTATGCAAAGATCCTCCCTTCCCTGCACTGTCCCCCTGGACAAGTCCGGATAAGACAGAGCATTTGAAGTCAGGCTGCACGTGCTCAGTTTGGTGTGTATTGCTAGAGAGGTTTTTTTCTTGGGAGAGTGCATGTGATCAGCACAGGGCCAATCAGTACTGTCCAGACATGTCCAGACAGAGGGTCAAGAGCCATGCAGCCTCGTAGGACAGCTCAGTGCAGTATGAAAACTCCTCCTACAAACTTCACCAGGAACTGATAGAAATCACAAGACTGCTAAATACTGATGATGAGAAAAGGTATTTAGCAGTTTATATTTACTAAAACAATTGCATTTCCATGTTCAGTGTACTGTGGGAGACAGGATATAGTGAATGCAGGGTCCTGGGTTTAGTAACACTTTAAAGGTTACAGGTCAAATTGTCAAACATTTCTGTACTTGAAGTGTCCCTAAAAGAAAAAAATATAGGGAACCGTTCAGTATATTATTTTTTTTCCTTTGTGTACACCTTAAAATTGGTAAGGGCTTATTTACATGTGCAGAGGTATTTAATGCCTATCTGAAAAGTGTTCCATGTTGGAGATATGTTGACTCCAGATTACTTGTTTTGCCAGTGACAACCTGCTGCAGCACTGAGTGATATACATGCTGTGGCAGTGCAGTTGCTGTCACTTGTATGGGTCATGTTTGGTGACGTACTGCCTGCCAAATGCATCAAATTTTCACTGTTGAGTGCTGAAACTGCAGTGATGTGAACTAACACTGGCCGTTTTAACTTGCAGCCCAGCGGTTGGCTGAAGGCAGTAAAACCACAGCTTAACCACCTGTTTTTACCGCCCCTCACCCGCATGTGTGCATGAGTCTTTTAGTATACAGTTATCCTTAAAATATAGTTCTCCTTACCTTAGCAAACCCTTCTAGTCTGCTATTTACCTGTCCATGACCGTTGGAGATCTTTGCTGTTGGGACGCTGTGTGCCAAAACTCTCCTGGTCAAGCCAGGCATGTGCAGTAGATCTGTTCCTATACTGTAGGAAGGTAATCGGATTGCTGGCTTCAGCTATATAGTCAAATCCTGCCTGGCCAATAGCAAAATGACAGCCGGGCGGTGGTTCAGTTATCCTGACCAGGCGCCATATGACGTCCTTTATGCTAGTGTGCGCTGTGACAACACTGAAGACACTTTGCTACAATGTAAAGTAGTGAGTTTACAGCTTGTATAACAGTGTAAATTTGCTGTCCCCTCAAAATAACTCAACACACAGCCATTAATGTCTAAACCGCTGGCTGCAAAAGTGAGTACACCCCTACGTGAAAATGTCCAAATTGGGCCCAAAGTGTCAATATTTTGTGTGGCCACCATTATTTTCCAGCACTACCTTAACCCTCCTGGGCATGGAGTTCACCAGAGCTTCACAGGTTGCCACTGGAGTCCTCTTCCACTCCTCCATGACAACATCACAGAGCTGGTGGATGTTAGAGACCTTGCGCTCCTCCACCTTTCGTTTGAGGATGCCCCACAAATGCTCAATAGGGTTTAGGTCTGGAGACATGCTTGGCCAGTCCATCACCTTTACCCTCAGCTTCTTTAGCAAGGCAGTGGTCATCTTGAAGGTGTGTTTGGGGTCGTTATCATGTTGGAATACTGCCCTGCGGCCCAGTCTCCGAAGGGAGGGGATCATGCTCTGCTTCAGTATGTCACAGTACATGTTAGCATTCATGGTTCCCTCAATGAACTGTAGCTCCCCAGTACTGGCAGCACTCATGCAGCCCCAGATCAAGACACTCCCACTACTATGCTCAAAATATAAAAGATATGCGCTGTCTCATGTGAATCAATAAAGTGAAGTATTGTGAACAAACACAAAAATTACCACCATGTGATTAAACTAACATAATAACATAATATGAAACCAAATTCATCAACAAATTATTCATCAAAACAATAATATTCATCAAAAAAAAATTATAAAATTATATTTTTTCTTAAAAAAAATATACATATAAAGTGACCTGGTATTTTCATTTCAATCCATGTTCAAATCTTTCTATAAAATCAAGTGATTTTAGAAGTAGCCTATTAGGGGAAACATGTTGGAAGGAGATAAGAGCTGTGATGTTATGATCCATACTTGTTGATGATCTCTTGGTTGGATTACCCTCTCTATTGCTTAAATGTATCCTAGTTGCTGGAAGTGCATTATTCTAGCTTTAATAAACATTTTTGTAAACGTATTATGCAATGAGTCTTCCAAATGTTTAAACCCCACACATACACAGAGTGGAGAGCATCAAGTGAGTTTGATGAAAAAATATAATTTTATAAAAAAAAAATATTTTTTTCATGACTTTTTATTTTTTGATGAATATTATTTTGATGAATAATTTTTTGATAAATTTGGTTTCATATCACCGTATATACTCGAGTATAAGCCGACCCGAATATATGCCGAGGCACCTAATTTTACCACAAAAAAATGGGAAAACGTATTGACTCAAGTATAAGCCTAGGGTGAGAAATGCGCAGCTACTGTAAGTCGAAAAGAGGGTCAACAATGCCCATTTGCAGCCATAGGTCCTCCGAACTTCAAACTTGGTAGTTAAGGGTTCCTAGATGCCCCCTAGCTGCAGCCAAAATTTGGGGTCTCTGGACCAAAGGGTCCCGAAATTGCATTGCTGCAGATGGACACAGTTGACCGAATTTGGGGCCCCGTATCTCAGGGGCACTTTCTATCACCAAGTGGCACAGATATACGAGGCCCCAAAGTTGGTTCAGAAAATGTCAAGCACTTTTCTGCAGCAGAGAATGACTTTTTCTGAACCGACTTTGGGGCCCCGTATCTCGGGGCCACTTGATGCTAGGAACCCCATCTTGGATATGTTATAGTGATGGTTCCACTGGGTTTGCACACCAAATTTGGGGTTCCTAGCACCAAGTGGCCCCCAAATTCGGGTCGGAAAATGTCATTCTCTGCTGCAGAAAAGTGCTTGACTCAAGTATAAGCCGAGGGGGGCATTTTCAGCACAAAAAAATGTGCTGAAAAACTTGGCTTATACTCGAGTATATACGGTATGTTATTATGTTTGTTTAATCACATGGTGGTAATTTTTGTGTTTGTTCACAATACTTCACTTTATTGATTCACACGAGACAGCGCGTATCTTTTATATTTAGAGCACCGTATCTTTACCTCCTCATATTCAATGAGTAGTAAAAGTGCAGCAGTCTTACCTATAATTAGCACAAGTTTTCTCTATACTCCCACTACTATGCTTGACTGTAGGCAAGACACACTTGTAACACTAACAAGTCACATGACACCGGGGGAGAAAATGACTAATTGGGCCCAATTTGGACATTTTCACTTAGGGGTGTACTCACTTTTGTTGCCAGCGGTTTAGACATTAATGGCTGTGGGTTGAGTTATTTTAAGGGGACAGCAAATTTACACTGTAATACAAGCTGTACACTCACTACTTTACATTGTAGCAAAGTGTCATTTCTTTAGTGTTGTCACATGAAAAGATAGAATAAAATATTTATAAAAATGTGAGGGGTGTACTCACTTTTGTGTGTGTATATATATATCTATATATAGATATATATATATATATATATCTATATATACATATAAGAAGCTGGGAACAGCTAGTAACCGCTCTTGTGTTTACAGTTGTGACCGGCTGTGATTGGACACAGCTGATTACGTGGTAAACAGACAATTTAATTGGCTGTTTGCCCTGATCGGGGATGGGCTGTGTCCGAGGGACATGCCTCATCTCTGGTCGCCGCGCTGCACACCCTCGGGGGTGTGCACTAGCAGCGCATCCTAAAGGAGTCAAATGGCGCCTGATCAGGATAACTGAACCACCGCCCGGCCGTCATTTTGCTATTGGCTGGGCAGGGTCTGGATATATAGTTGAAGCCAACAATCCGATTAACTTCCTACAGTATAGTATATACAATATATAGTATATATATCTTTTAAATCTACCAAAGCATATTTAAAAACCCTTTCAACAATTAGGAGCACTTTGACGCTGTTTAAATTGCGCTTTTCGGACGCTAGAGGGGGGGTTTTAACCCCAAAGAAAGGGTTAAAAAACCCCGTGTTGCAGCACTTCCGAATCGCTTTTCAGGCATTTCGGAAGAGGCGTTTCAGAAGCGCTGCCTATTCATTCAATGGGCAGGGCGTTTTGGGAGCACTAAATACAGCTCTCCCAAACTGCCCCAAAGATGCTGCTTTCAGGACTTTTTTAACGTCCTGCAAGCGCACCGCTCCAGTGTGAAAAGACACACTTGAATGAATGGGAGGTGGTTATCAGGCGCTTAGCAGGGGCCTTTTTCAGCGCTAAATCACCTGAAAACCGCACTAGTGTGAAAGGGGTCTAAAGTATATGTAAACTCTCACCTTGTAAAACAACCCATTAAGATTAAAAAAGGGATGGAAGGCAAAACATTTGTGTGTGTGTGTGTATATATATATATATATATATATATATAGATATATAGATATATCTATGTAGATATATATATATATATATATATATATATATAAAATATATATATATATATATATAAAATTATAAATACCATTGTTGTTTCTTCTTTTTTTATAAGTGATCACATACTCTCTGTTTTCAGGTGCATAAGGAGCTCAGAGAGCTGGGGAGGAGAAATATCAGCACACTGGTCTTCACAGTGAATGGCTATGCAGGGATGTCAGGACATGTCTGATTATTGAAGAATAGGCTGAAGGGGCCCCAGTACATTTATGGGTCCATCATTATATTTGTCTGCTCTCCATGTATGACACAGACAGCACTGTGCAATGCAGTAGAGCCTAATTGGCTTACATTGATGCCTCTCCTTCTCTCAAAATAAATTCTATTGTGCAAAGAGTTATGGGGAATTAATAAAAATTCAGATAATTGTAGTAGTTATATTTATTAAAACATTTATTTTTTTATATATATAAATTCATAGCTGTTTAAGTAATACTGTTTTATATTTTCCATCAGTTTAAGCAATATTACAATAATACTATCATTAAGTAGTTTTGTAAGACCATCTGATAACATTACTTCCCTCTACTTATCAACCATTTTTCCCATGACAACAAAAACATTATCGCAGTCTTCCAAAACACACTTGTTTTAACCTGCCGCAGAATAAAGACGGCCTCCTGTTCTTTCCGGGAAGATGAAGATTATTCTGTACATACCAAATTCCTACTCAAGTACACATGCATGATACAGTGTTTACTACAGGAGTATCCCTTGAGATATGTCAATAAAATAGATCCTTTGTTAAAGTTATATTTAATCATACCAAATGTGAGCTAATCTGTCGGTGACGTAAGAAGGAAAATGTATAACGTGAAGGGCCTTGGTTGTATGTACAAGATTTACATAAGGACACCGGCCCAAATGTGTCAACAAAAACAAGAAGTCTCAAGCCACGCCAAGGGCTGTAATCATATCTGCCGTGTAATGTAGAGCACGATTAAACTGTAACATCTGCATATTCCACAACATATTGCAGCTGCGGTAAAGTCAGAAATTTCACGCACTTGGGATTTTGTTGTGGGAAGATCATGGGGTGGAAGCATTTTGACTTTCAGATTGTTATGTATGTTATCTGGATGTTCTAATAGATTTAATGTGAAAACCAGGACCAAAGAGAGACTTATAGGGCAAATATAAGGTGTACGGCTGCCCAAGTGTACGTATCATAAGCAAAAACTATACAAAATCATTAACACAATTTCATAACAGTTGATTTTTATATGTATAATATAAAGGGGAAAAGCAAAACAAATTTTGGCAAGACCAGGGCCATCTTCAATATTGATTGGACCCTGGGCAAACTTTTTCTTGCCCCCCCTCCCCCATCCACATATCAGCTATTTACGGGCAGCGCAAGCTCAAGGGGCAGCTGCTTTGGGCCTCACAACAATGACCGGGCTTGAGGAAGCTGCCCCTTTTGCCCTGAGTTTAAGACGGCCCTGGGCAAGACAGGGACACACAGATACAGTCTAGGCAGGTTTGTCCTACACTTGTATTTAGCAAGGCATAAAACAAATACAGTTCAACACAGGAGGGCTTTGTACAGCAAGTCCATAGCATAAAATAAATGTCTGCTTATCTGAGCCACTAGCTAAACTTAGTTCAGTTCCTGACTAACAGGGTGCCCCTTAATGGGTTGCACCGAGCACAAAGAGATTTAAGACTTTATGTGTGCTAAATAAAGTCCTAATTTCTTTGTGCTGTGTATATATCATCTTGGGTGGTGCTTCCAGGGAAAGTAAATATAAGATAATAGCATAGAGAGACCCCCCATCGCTACATACCCCCTAATGGATTGCCCAGTAACAAACAGGCAGTACTTCTATGTGTTTTAGGGTTCTGTTAGCACTCAGCCTTTTCGCCTAGAAGAAAGGTTCTCACAAGAGAGAGAGCCAGAGAGAGGACCTTGAGTATCAGCTATCTCACATACACTTGCCATAAGGCTTGCCAGTCTTAGTCCGTAGGGTTCAATATTGAGTTGGCCCACCCTTTGCAGCTATAACAGCTTCTACTCTTCTGGAAAGGCTGTCCACAAGGTTTAGGAGTGTGTCTATGGGAATGTTTGACCATTCTTCCAGAAGAGCATTTATGAGGTCAGGCACTGATGTTGGACGAGACGGCCTGGCTCGCAGTCACTGCTCTCAAGTTTCTCCACCCCAAACTGTCTCATCCGTGTCTTTATGGACCTTGCTTTGTGCGCTGGTCCAAATCATTTGGTGGAGGGGTTATTATGGCGTGGGGTTGTTTTTCCAAGGGTTGGGCTTGTCCCCTTAGTTCCGGTAAAGGGAAGTCTTAAGGCGTCAGCATACCAAGACATTTTGGACAATTTCATGCAACCAACTTTGTGGGAACAGTTTGGGGATGGCCCGTTCCTGTTCCAACATGACTGCACACCAGTGCACAAAGCAAGGTTCATAAAGACATGGATGAGCTAGTTTGGGGTGGAGGAACTTGACTGGTCTGCACAGAGTCCTGGCCTCAACCCGATAGGCTTCCTTTGGGATGAATTAGAAGCCAGGCCTTCTTGTCCAACATCAGTGCCTGACCTCACAAATGTGCTTCTGGAAGAATGGTCAAACATCTACAAAGTTTTGACTCAGGGGGGCTAAATACAAACATACGCCACACTTTTCACATATTTATTTGTAAAAAAAATTGAAAACCATTTATTATTTTCCTCCCACTTCACAATTATGTGCCACTTTGTGTTGGTCTATCACATACAATCCCAACAAAATACGTTTACGCTTTTGGTTGTAACATGACAAAATGTGGACAATTTCAAGGGGTATGAATACTTTTTCAAGGCACTGTAATGGCAGCTATAACACACAAACTACACATATACTGTATATGTGTGTGTGTTTGTATGTGTTACCTTTAAGTTTCCTTCATCAACTGTTACAAGGTCTCTACTGTTCTAGTCCAAGATGTAAACTATATACGTGGACATCTCATTAGTCATAACTGTTCCCGCACTGTTACATCACACACAACAACAAACTGGTGATCAGAAAATCATACCCTAGTAAATAAACATTTCAAGATGATTTTTAGATGGAGTCTAGGCCTAGTAGCTTTTTATGTTTGTGCTCCTCAGTGAGAGTTGCTATTATTTTCTCTTCCCAAAGCACTTTCACAAATCCAGCCTCCAACCTAGATATCCACCAGTTTTAGCAGTAAATGTATGTAACCCAATTTTGATTGTCCTGCAGCACAAAATTTGGGATCATGCAGTGAACAAAGGAACAGTTTGCACCACCATGACCATCCGTATTAGTAGAATTTACATCTGTTTGCTTGATATGACAGTGGTTTACTCTAGTCTAAGCAAATCCTAAACACCCCATTATGACTTATATTAAAAGATGCGGCCATCACGTTGTACAGCACTGATGTAGATATAATCATAATATATAATAACAAAGTATTAGGTTTAACTAACATCTTGAAATAGGTCAGAATGTATGCAGTCTTTGTACTAATTAATTATACAAAGAATCACTGCTCCAAGGTAATGACTTCTCCCAAAACAGCTGTCTCCACAATCCCACAGGGTGCCGGCTCTGTTTGCAACAGGAACTGAAATAGAAAAGATGTAGCTGGATAGCCGCACTCCAAATTATTCAACTTTGTTTAAAAAATTTAATAAAATCATAGCATCTAGGCTTGTGTACAGACTAACTGCACAGCCGCTGACATGTTTCACACCGAACACGGTGCTTAGTCAGTGCTTGTTATTACATTTTTGAAATAAAGTTGAATAATTTGGGGTGCGGCTATCCAGCTACATCTTTTCTATTACTAATTAATTATGGCGGAGGTCATTCCTTTTCATACCATATTTCATACACATACATTTCTAAAAAAAAAGACGTGGTTGTAAAGGTAGTAGGCTTTTTTTTACCCTAATGTATTCTATGCACTAAGGTAAAAAAAACTGTTGTGTACAGCTCTCCGTAAACCCCCCCAGCCCCCCTTATACATACCTGAGCCTAATCTCAATCCAGCGCTGTGTCCAAGAGCGGTGGCTCTCTCTGCTCTCTCCCTCCTCACTGGGCAGACTGATAGCAAGGGCAGCCATAGGCTCCTGCTGCCATCAATCAAATCCTGTGGCAAGGGAGCTGGGGGTGGGCCAAGCCCCACTGTCTGTGTCAATGGACACAGGTAGCGCGGCTTGGGATCGGGCCCGCAGTTATGCCCCAACAGGAAGCATCTTCCTATGGTGGCACACCAAGAAAAGGTTGAACCAGGTGCACCAGCGGGGGGCTCCAAGAAGAGGAGAATCGGGGTTGCTCTGTGCAAAACTGTTGCACAGAACTGGTAAGTATAACATGTTTGTTATTAAAAAAAAAATAGGTTTACAATCACTTGAATGTGTCCATCAAAATCTATTGCTTTCAGTAATTGTAGGTGCTACCTTATCTTAAAGATCCACCTATGTTGTTAAAGTTCATCAGGATCACTCCTACTATTGTCATTCCATAAAATGTATGACAAAATATGAGATGAGTCAAGATCTAGATAGCTCTCCAGTGTACTTGAAAGTCCAAATTACCACAACAGATTATAGGTATGTGAAAAGTCATAATCTGTGTGAGGCATATGAGCAGTCAGACTGTAACATTAATGCTGCAATATACCAATAAGATTAAAAATAATCAAATCTACCTTTACAGCTGCAAAAGTGGGGACCTGTTATATTCAGAGAAGTCAGGGCTTAATGTGCTCCCGGTGAGTGTAAAGTACCAGTGAAAATAAGATAACATCAATGTACATATCTGAATAAATAAGTAGACCAGGGTTTATCAACCAAGGTTCTGTGGAACCCTAGGGTTCCTCCACAGGTTGCTAGGGGTTCCTTGACCAATGAGACATTTCTGAGTCTCAGATAAGTTCCCATTGATCCTTTTAGCTATCTGTAAGGGAGGAATTCTTCCCAATGACCACAACTGTAAGGAGCATTCTTCCCACTGACCATCACACTAATGTATCATGAGTTGTAGACAGTCATTTTTAGCAGGGGTTCCCTGAGATTGGAAATAGACATGTGCACAATAGAAAAATTTGTTTTATTTTCGTTTCGTTTCTGTTCGTTTCCGTTGATTCGTAACGATTCGTAATTTCGTAAGTCGTCGGTGTTCGTATTCGTAAGGATTCATAAATTTGTAAGTCGTCGGAGTTCGTATTCGTAACGATTCGTATTTTCGTAAGAGTTATTTTTTCGTTGATTAATTTTTCCATATTTATTTATTTATTTTTATTCAAAATTCGAAATTCGGACGCATTCGTATTTTCGTAGATTTAGTTACATTCGTACTTTCGTAAGATTGATTTATTCGTACTTTCGTAACATTGTTTTCGTAGATTCGGAATCGGAGCATAATTCATAATTTTATGTAATGTGTATGCTATTATTACATTGTAAGAGACACGGAAAATTACAAATCAAAAAAAAAGTTACGAATGTACGAATTTTTTCGTTCAATCGAAGCACGTTAAGCAGCGCCATTGTAAGAAAAACGGAAAATTACGAATCGCAAAAAAAAAAAGTTACAAATGTACGAACTTTTTTGTTCAATCCATTCGAAGCACGTTAAGCAGTGCCATTGTAAGAGACACGGAAAATTACGAATCGAAAAAAAAAAAAAAAAGTTACGAATGTATACATTTTTTCGTTCAATCCATTCGAAGCACGTTAAGCAGCGCCATTGTAAGGGACACGGAAAATTACCAATTCAACAAAAAAAAAAGTTACGAATGTACGAATTTTTTCGTTCATTTTGATTTTCGTTGTTCCTGTTTTCGTTTTTCGGATTTTCTTCTTTCGTAGTTTCGTTGTTTCTAATTTGGTTATTTCGGATTTTCGTTGTTTTTCGTATTCGTTCGATTCGATAATTCGTTATTCGTAAAAAAAATTAGCGAATCATTCGTTCATTCATACGATAACGAATGAACGAATATAACGAATTTTAAGGGAAAACGAAAAAAAACAAAATGAATTGCACATGTCTAATTAGAAAGTTGTTTCAAAGGTGTGTTAAAAAGGCTAAGGTAGACTGTTACATATCAATGCACACTCTGGCCATCTTTGTTACATAACAAACTTTAGTGCTACCCCAAAAATAGCAAGAACCTAACTAGTAATAAGCACTTTCAGTTGACAGCCTATATTAGGCAACACATTAGGTTTTTATAGTGTTAACCAGTTCCCGACCGGCACATGCTGATGTACGTCGGCAGAATGGCACTGCTGGGCAAATGGGCTTACCTGTACGTCCCTTTGAATTTGCCGCCGTGACATTGCGTGTGCGCCGCCGGCGGCACGCTCAGGCGCCTGCCGGGAGCTACGTGAGTCGGGTCGCGGGTCCCGCGGACTCGATGTGAGCTATGATCAGTGATGTGTCACAGCTAGCCCATCCCCCCCTACAGTTAGAAACACTCCCCAGGACAAACTTAACCCTTACAGCGCCACCTAGTGTTAACCCCTTCACTGACAGTCACATTTACACAGTAATCAGTGCAATTTTAATCGCACTGATTGCTGTATAAATGTGAATGGTCCCAAAATCACGCCAAAATTGTCAGACGTGAATAATGTCGCAGTCATGATAAAAATTGCTGATTGCCGCCATTACTGCTAAAAAAAATATTAATAAAAATGCCATAAAACTATCACCTATTTTGTAGACGTTATAACTTTTGCGCAAACCAATCAATAAACGCTTATTGCAATTTTTTTTACCAAAAATATGTAGAAGAATACGTATTGGCCTAAACTGAGGAAAAACAAATTTTTTTTTAATATATTTTTGGGGGATATTTATTATAGCAAAAAGGAAAAAATAATGTGTTTTTTTTTCAAAATTGTCGCTCTTTTTTTGCTTATAGCGCAAAAGAAAGCTCTAATTGTGGGGAAAAAAAAGGCGTCAATTTTGTTTGGGAGCCACATTGCACGACGTGCAATTGTCAGTTAAATCGACGCAGTGCCGAATCACAAAAAGGGCTCTGGTCTTTGTGCTTTGGTCATGGCAGAAAAATTTAAAGGGACGTACAGGTACGCCCATTTGCCAGTCTGTGCCATTCTGCCAATGTACATCGGTGTACGCCAGTCATTATGTGGTTAATGAATCTTCCTAATAGGGACACAGGCAGCAATAAAAACCTGACAAATGATTTAATCTCTCTCCACTCTATCCAAAATTAAACTTAACTTTTGTCTTTTGTTTTAATTTCAGTTATGACTAAGGCCCCTTTCACACTGGGGCGGGAGCCACGCAGACGGTAAAGCAACGCTATATTTAGCACTGCTTTACCGTCGTTTTAGCCGCAGGATTCGGCCGCTAGCAGTGCGGTTTTAACCCCCGCCAGCGGCCGAAAAAGGGTCAAAATCCCCCGCAAATCTCCGCCGTTGCGGCGGTATTGCCGTGGTATTACCACGGTGTCCTATTGAAATCAATGGGTAGGAGCGGTATAAGAGCGGTGAATACACCACTCCTATACCGCTCCAAAGATGCTGCTAGCAGGACTTTTTTGACCGTCCTGCTAGCGCACCGCTCCAGTGTGAAAGCCCGCCGGCTTTCACACTGGAGTGAATGGGGCCGGATTTTTTTCAGGCGCTGTCCAGGCGCTATTTTTAGTGCTGTACCGCCTGAAAAACGCCCCAGTGTGAAAGGGGCCTTACTGTTCAGTAAGGCTGCTTTCACACTAGGGCAGTTTGCAGGCGCTATTGCGCTAAAAATAACGCCTGCAAACCGACCTGAAACAGCTGCTGCTGTGTCTCCAGTGTGAAAGCCTGGAGGAAATGTGTGAAAATAATTAAAATACAAACAAACTAGAAGAATTTTGGGGTGTTTTTAGATTCTGCCTAAAACATCAATGATGTTTTTGAGTCTTTTTTCCACATCATTGATGTCTTCCTTGATCTTCTGGAAATCACGATCGCACACCATAATCTCCCCGATGAGTGTGTGTGTACTTGCACTTGTGAAATGAGATTCTTCTTCCACAACATCCACATCACCTAAAATAAAAAAAACACACCATGTATTATAAATATGCAGGCATACATCTATTACCTGAAGCTGTGGTCTCAGACACTCACCTGTTGTGGTCACTGTTTCGCCCACTTCATAAACCTTTCCTTCCTCCACATCTTGAGGTTTTGGTGTTGTGAGTTCCCAATTCTTTTGGAGGTTGGGGGTCCCTGGTCACCTCAGATGTCCCGAGTCCTTTCTCCCCTATGTGAATTAAAAAAAATAGGTATACTTAGCACACAGATATTTGAGGCCAGAAATAGGAATATGAAACATTGCTTGAAGTGTTGTACAATTGTCTATTTTGGCAGAGTTCCAAGCTGAAAATATGATTTTTTTGCCTTTCGAAAGCTGGAATAATTACCTTTTTTGTGCAAGTTTCACAGATAGAGACACACCTAATATCCACTGGAGCACCTGTGTGGGACACCCTAAAAAGTTTGTTCTGGTGTCCCACACTAGTGCTCCAGCCTCCAGATGTGTAAAAAGCTGCTGAGTGTCCTCTCCTTACACTGAATCAAGTTTGCATTTCATTCTAGTTACAAACCCATCTAGACAACAATGTAATAAACTTCTTTTAATACAAATAGGCATGAACAAATGTAGTTAACCTGCATCTGCCAAAAACATTGTATTAGTGGGCAAACGAACGCTGTTTACTATGAACGATTACTGCGCCCACAAACCTGAAACTTGCCATTTTAAACTGTACAACAGTAAAGAAAAGCACATGGAGCAGCACAAAAGTAATAATAATAATAGGAACACACGACAATAATTACATTTTTGCAGCACTTTCTTGATTCTTCTGTAATGATCCTGCTCCCTCAATTTGAGCTCTGACCATTCTTTCCTCAGTTGATCCTTGGATCGCCGTGCTACACAATTCTTCTGCAGACTTTTCACAACTTTAGGCATGATCTTGGCCTTTCTCACATTTGGGTTTGGGTAAGGTCCATGCTTCCGGTCATAGTCAGCCCTCTTCAAGATGTCCACCATCTCTACCATCTCACCAAAGGACACATTAGAGGCCTTCCTGGATCGGGGCGTTTGTGGCTCCGGGCTTTCGTCATTCTCCTCGTTGCTGCTCTCCTCTGCATGCACTTGCACTTTCTTCGCCATGTGCTCTCCCACTGCGCCGAAAGAGTAGGGGCGGGGAACAGACTAGAAAGAGGTCAGGGGTGCGGAGTTTCACACATGCGCAGTATATATAAAGTGTAACACGCGTGTGTTGTACTACGATCTGTGAGCGGAGGACGGAGTAGCGTAAGCGCCGATCGTAATAACGAAGGTATAATTTTAACTTGAGGCATCAGTGGTCTATACTGCTTCTAGATTGAAAGCCTCAGCCAGGAGGAGGCTGTGGAAAGTGGCAGCCAGGAGGTGGCAGGGGAAAGTGGCAGCCAGGAGGTGGTAGGGGAAAGTGGCAGCCAGGAGGTGGCCCGGCCCAGTAGCCTGACCGAATCCCAGGTTCCTCCCCTCTGCCTTAAAAAGTACCAGGAAGGGGAGGAACGTAGAGGAGTCAGCGCTTTCTTTGATTCAGGAGGCTACTGCGGCCCTCAGAACCACCCCCAACCAATCTTAACCTCCCTGGCGGTATTCCCGAGTCTGGCTCAGGGTGGAATTTTAGAACCAAAAGCGGTAACCCTGAGCCAGACTCGGGATCGCATCGCAGGATCCAGGAAGAGCTTACTTACCTTGTCCCCTGAATCCTGCGATGTCTCCCCGCAGTGTGAGCGGCTCGTCCTCTGCTCGATTCATCACATTCCCTGCGAGCGTTGCGACGCACAGGGACAGAGAACGGCGCCAAATTCAAAAAGTGAGACATGCACTATACATACATTATACTGTAATCTTACAGATTACATTACTGTATAAAATAATTCCACATCCCCTTTGTCCCTAGTGGTGTGTCCAGTCCCCTGCATGCAGTTTTATATTATAAAAACTGTTCTTTCTGCCTGGAAACTGGAGATTGTCCATAGCAACCAAAATCGTCCCATCAAAAGCTATTTTAGACCAGCTAGAAAACAGCGATAATAAATTAGAATCATTAGCAGAATTAAGCTATAGTGATTTGTGGGGAGATCCGTCATCAAACACTGAGAAGTAAGGACAGCGACAATTCTGCAACGGAGCAAATATCAGTGTTTTTGATTTGATTACATTATTGAATAATTTTTATTATTATTATATTAATATTTGTTATAATTATTTATAGTTATTTATTATTATATTATAATTTATGATTTTGTTTTTCAAACTTTATCATACCTGGGATGTCTACTAGACTCTTGTTTGGACAGATTTAAGTTAGTTATTCATAAGAATTACAGGCCTACAATATAAAACGCCAAATTTCCATGCAAAATAATGGTAATGCTTTCAGCACCTAAAATCTGAAATAATCATACCGCCAGGGAGGATAAAGACATACCTGAATGGTAGCCACCAAAATGCAGGAAATGGAGGTGGGCCAACGCCTCTTTTGTGAGGAAGTGATCTATCTGGCCCTAAATAAGGGGTTAAGGGGTGAAATCACAAGCAAAACCCACCTGTGTGAGTTGGACCATCCTCCTCCTCCTCCACCTCCTCCACCTCCTGCCTCAACTCCAACACCAGAGTCACAGCCCAGACACATACGTGTAAGGAAGCATGTAAGGAAGACAAGAGCGTGATGGCCTGGGTTGAGTCTGGTCTGACAAAAGACGCAGGCTGTTGTAAGACCACAGCCTCAGGACCTACATGTCATCTGCTGCTGCTCCCGATCTCCTGGAGTCCAGGACCATATTGTGCTCCCTATTAAATGGACTCCTCTGGCTACCAATTTTGCCTGTCAAATAATTGATGTGTGCCCTGGGGTACAAAGGCTTCACCAGTTTATACAGTGTTGCCTTCCTCTTTATTTTGTTATGACCCCTAATAAATGCCTAGTTTATTTTCACAAATACTTGGCTATGTGTTTTAGTTCAAAAAGGACAGTTTTTTTGTGAGTAGGCAGGTGCATTTCAAAAAGACAATGTGAAATTAACAAGGGACACCAACACCAACCTCTTTTAGGTTAAAAAAATACAAGATAATAATGGTGTTGTGGTAACTTGACACACAAAACGAGAAAAAATATTATGGAGATCACTATAAAAAAAACAGGAGATCTTGATAAAAAAAAAAAAGTAGATAACTATAAAAATAAATAAAACATTATTCTGGAGAGGCAAAAAAATAAAAGATTACTCATGAGATCACGAAAAATAATAAAGAAATCAGTTTGTCAGAACTCTGTGTGAATATCAGCAGCAAAACAACTTTTTTATTCTAGCATTCTAAAGAAGAAGAGAATGCACTGCATTAAAAGATTAAAAACGTTGCAGCGTGACGAATGTGCTATCTCCATTACGAAGGCTAGTTTTACCAGACCGAGCGCTTCCGTCTCGTACTTGATTCAGAGCATGCATGGAATTTTGTGCGTCGGAATCGTGTACACATGCTCGGAATTTACGACAACGGATTTTGCTGTCGGAAAATTTGAGAACCAGCTCTCAAATTTTGTTGGTCGGAAATTCCGACAAAAAATGTCCAATGGAGCCTACACACGGTCGGAATTTCCGACAACAAGCTTACATCGAACATTTGTTGTTGGGAATTCACTCCCCCAGACTGACAATGCTGCTGTCCAAAGGTGTCTGATTTAAGTTTTTGTTTACGTTTTTGTTTTTGGGTTTAATACTACTTTAATTTCTCCCTCCCTAAAATTATAAAATTTCAGGAAAGTGAACATTCTCAGGTTTAATTCATCCCTACTAAAAAAAAAAGTATTTAATACTGGAGTAAACTTGAGCTACAACTTGACTGCACTAAACCTTCCTTCAGCTGTATAATGTTTTTCTTTTTTTTTTTACACGGGCCTTTGTTTAAAAATAGGAAATCAGCAAGTCATCAAAAACATGGATTATTTCATAACCTAATGATGACTAGCAGGTAGCCAGGTGTGCTGTCATGTGAGTTTGTTCATGTAAAGGGAACCTGTCAATCATACAAACACTATGTAATTTAGAAGCCATTCCCTAAATATCTGTCATTTCCTTGCTGCCTGTGATGTCACCTTAATAAGCTGACTTTGCGCATAGTGAATGAATGCTATCTTCAGAACAATGGCATATTTCCTTAAATACAACCACCGGCTATGCATGTAGGCGCTGAATGAATACAAAACTGGATGTTTTTTTAGTTTTTCCTTGTCAAAAAGGTTTATTGAATACACATCCAAAAAAAAGATACATTACATATGTACGGATACAATTAATTATACAAACGGTTAACACAATTGAGTAAGCTCTATATACAATAATATAATATATCATGAAAACAAACATATGATATAAAGTGTCTTCTGAGTGTTAAACTAATTTGTATAACCAAACAGCATTTGATACAGTTAGAGCCCGTTCACACTAACGCAACTTGGGGGGCGACTTGTCAGACCGCAAGTCGCCCCAAGTCGCTTGACATTAGAAATGACATGCAAGTGAATGAGAGCCGTCTTAATGAACGCTACTGAAATCGCTCCGACTTCAGAAAAGGTTCCTGTACTACTTCAATCCGACTTCTAGGCGACTTGTACCCATTGATTTCAATGGAAGTCGCCTCCAAGTCGGATCTCCATCTATATGGACTTGACAGTGTCTCCTTGAGGAGGAACTCCACGCCAAATTTTAAATAAAAAAACGGCATGGGTTCCCCCTCCAGGAGCATACCAGGCCCTTAGCTCTGGTATGGATTTTAAGGGCAACCCCCCTACGCCAAAAAAACGGCGTGGGGGTCCCCCCAAAATCCATACCAGACCCTTATCCGAGCATGTAGCCTGGCCGGCCAGGAAAGGGGGTGGGGACGAGCGAGCGCCCCCCCTCCTGAACCGTACCAGGCCGCATGCCCTCAACATGGGGGGTGGGGGTGGGTGCTTTGGGGAAGGGGGGCGCCCTGCGGCCCCCCACCCCAAAGCACCTAGTCCCCATGTTGATGAGGACAATGGCCTCTTCCCGACAACCCTGGCCGTTGGTTGTCGGGGTCTGCGGGCGGGGGGCTTTTTGGAATCCGGGAGCCCCCTTTAATAAAGGGGGCCCCCAGATCCCGGCCCCCCACCCTATGTGAATGAGTATGGGGTACGATGTACCCCTACCCATTCACCCAAGGTGTAAAAGTGTAAATAAAAAAAACACACATTTTTTTAAAATATTTTATTGCACTGCTCCGGGGGTCTTCTTCCGTCTTGGGGGGTCTTCTCGCCGGACTCCTCTGCTCTCTTCTGCTCTTTTACCTAGCTCTTTCACGAGCGGAGGAGCCCGGATTTCTTCTTCGTCGTCGCCGCCGTCGTCTGGGGGTCTCGTTCCGCCTTCGGGGGTCTTCCGGAGTCTCTTCTGTTCTTGCCGCTGTCGCCGCCTTCTGCGCCGTCTTCTTCTTCCTCCTCTTCTTCTTCATCCGAAGTTGACTCGTCGCTCTCTCTGGCCGGAATGGCATAGACGCGCTGTGTTGTGACTTATATAGGGACAAGGAGGCGGGGTCACATGCTCATGTAACATGGTGACCCCGCCCCCTATGATGTCGCAGTCCCGGAGGATGCTGGGTCAGTTTTTTCGGCGTAGGGGGGTTGCACTTAAAATCCATACCAGACCTAAGGGCCTGGTATGCTCCTGGAGGGGGAACCCATGCCGTTTTTTTATTTAAAATTTGGCGTGGAGTTCTCCCTCCAGAGCTGATTATTCTCTGATTGGCCACTAGCTCCTCAAGTCGTGTCCAAGTTGCCTCCAAAAGTCGCGCTGGAAGTCGTGTCGCCCCTGTGTGAACCGGCACTTAGTCTGTTTTCAAGTAAGTCTTTAAAAGCAACAAATGATTGTAACAATTAAATCATAAGCAAGTATATCTAGTAAATTCTGATATAGAGCTTATTTATTTATATAAAGTGTATACTATTTCATTAATAAAATAATATTTAATAAAGTAAATAAAGAAAACTAACAAAAAAAAGAGGGGGAGGGAGAATGGAAGAATCTAATGTAAAGAGGGTGTTCACAAGGTCGGATCAGATATCTGCATAAATATAAAGGTGTTGTTTGGTAAGTAGATGGGAGAGTGGTTACTGAAAATGGTTAATCAATTACCATGGCAAAAGGACCGTATCATCAAAGTTTGAAGGTAAACAGTATTTTATCCAGAGATTCCATTATTTTTCATCAATAGCAGTCATTTTGGCTTGGGACATCGCTGAATGCATTCTGTTTTTTGTCTCATCTACTGGTAATAGAGGCGATTTCCACGCTTTCGCTATTGTTTGTTTAACTCGTGGACAGTTGGACAAAAAGTTTATATTGGGAAAAGGATAAATATTCTGGTTTCAAATTAAGTAGTGCTGCAAAAGGGTCTGATTGTACAGAAGTTTGAAACATTACTGAGGCTAATTCAAAAATGTCTTTCCAGAAAGATTGGACGGTGGGGCAGGTCCACCACATATGTAAATGGGTGCCTAAGTCTGAACAACCCCTAAAACAGAGAGCTGAATAATTGGGTGCATATTTGGCTCTTTTTTTAGTTTTTAATCAGATCACTGTATAACTTGTTTTTCCACTACAGCCTAGAGAAGGTTTGCTCACCCCACATTCAGGAAATCTAATTATAATTTGTACTAAATACACACTCAAACAAAAAAAAAATGCAATGCTCTTTTTTTTTGTAAGTTTCTTAATATATTATGTGTCGGGTTCATGAAGTGCATTGGCAAATTGTAGTTAACTGATTTAATTTTTTTAGACAAAGTAAAACTGCATGATATGTTTATATACAATATGACCCAAATGAGCTAGCTGGACATTAATTTCTAAAACTTTAGGCTTTGTCATGGAATCTCCCACCTTAAACTCCCCCAATTGCAGCTATTGGAAAGGATTCCTCAAGTGTTTGTCTGTTTGGGATTTGTGCCCATTCCACCAAAAGGACATTTGTGATGTTTTGTAGTGATGTTGGGCAAGAAGACCTGGCTCACAATCAGCACTGTGTTCAGTAGGGTGAACAAAATGTGTTCAGTAGGGTTGAGGTCAGGGCTCTATGCAGTTCTTACACACCTAACTCACCAAATAATTAATAATGGACCTGGCTTAGTGAACTGGGGCACAGATAATCTGGAACAGAATAAGACCTTGGAATAAGACATGGTTGGAAGTGCACAATTGTCTAAAAAGCTACCTTCAGTGGCGGCTGGTGCTTAAAATTTTTTGGGGGCGCAAACAAACTGAAAAATACTGAAAAAAAAAAACATAAATTGCAGCCACTCTGCCATCAAACGCAGCCACTGTGCCCACCAAATTCCGCCACTGTGCCCATCAAATGCTGCCACTGTGCCCATCAAATGCAGCCACTGTGCCCATCAAATGCTGTCACTGTGCCCATCAAACGCTGCCACTGTTCCCATCAAACGCAGCCACTGTGCCCGTCAAACGCAGCCACTGTGGCATCAAATGCTGCCACTGTGCCCATCAAATGCTGCAAACTCTGCCCACCGAATGGTGCTACTCTGCCCATCGAATGCTGCCACTGTGCCACTCAATGCCGCCACTGTGACCCCCGCACGCTCACCGTCTGCCCGGCACTTACCCTGTCTCGGTATGGCAGTAGGTAGGGGCTGAAAGTGTGCCAAGAAAATATCCCCCCACACCATTTCACTACCACCACCAGCCTGAACCGTTAATACAAGGCAGGATTGATCCATGCTTTCATGTTCTATACACTGTAATCATAAAGGGATTGACATAGTCAGCAACAATACTTAGGTAGGCCATGGCATTTAAACAATGCTCAATTGGTTGGTACCAATCAACTGTTCAGGCTGGTGGTGGTGGTGAAATGGTGTGGGGGATATTTTCTTGGCACGCTTTGGGCCCCTTAGTAGGGGCCCAAAGTGTGCCAAGAAAATCTCCCCCCACTCTACCATCTGAATGTCGCAGCTGAAATCTGTTGTAATGTGTTGGCCGATTTATGTGGGATTTTATGTATTATATATATGTATTGGATTTATATATTTCACACACAGTATTAGAGTAACCAGGCCAGATATCAGTTGACAATGTTATCTGTTACCCTTTGATGTGTAAATCTTATGCAAGTTGTGTGTGTGTGAGGAATGGCCTTTTAACCTAGATGAACATTTCAAAGGGAGTATTTACTGATGGTAATTAGAATTGAGGGGGGTATTCATGGTAAACATTTGGTTGACCCCCCCCCCCCAGTGTCAGACCAGTATTTGAGAAGACAGTCAGGCTGCCATGCAGTCTAAGAAAGATGATCTGAGAGAAGGGTCTGAAGGCACAAGTCTAGGGAAGATATTCCTTGTCATATGAACTCTGTTGGATTTTTTATCATCTGTAAGCCTGTTCTGTTTTAGAAGTCAATAAAGTGCTTCTCTGTGGGAGAATCGGGTTTTGCTGCGGAAGTACTTTTTAATAACTACATACCATCAAGGAACTATATATTAGATCACTACAAAATCGAGACTCACCAGACCAGGCAACATTTTTCCAATCTTCACTCGTCCAATTTTGGTGAGCCTGTGCGAATTGTAGCCTCAGTTTCCTGTTCTTATCTGACAGGAGTGGCACCCGGTGTGGTCTTCTGCTGCTGTAGCCCATCTGCTTCAACATTCGATGTGTTGTGCATTTAGAGATGGTATTTTGCATACCTTGGTTGTAACGAGTGGTTATTTAAAGTTACTGTTGCCCTTCTATCATCTTGAACCAGTCTGCCCATTCTCCTCTGACCTCTGACATCAGCAAGGCATTTTCGTCCACACAATTGCCGCTCACTGGATATTTTTTTTGGACCATTCTTTTTAAACCCTAGGGATGGTTGTGTGTAAAAATCTCTGCAGTTTTTGAAATACTCAGACCAGCCCGTCTGGCACCAACAACCATGCCACGTTTAAGGTCACTTAAATCCCCTTTCTTCCGCATTCTGATGCTGAGTTTGAACTTCAGCAAGTCGTCTTCACCACATTAGATGCCTAGATGCATTAAGTTGCTGCCATGTAATTGGTTGATTAGCAATTTGTGTTACCAAGCAATTCAACAAGTGTGCCTAATAAAGTGGCCGATGAGTGTATTATATTCTGATTATTAATTCTGCCAATAGGGGATACTGTTATGTTTATAATGTATCATTTTTCCAAGCGGAACTACATGGTTAAGATGTATTTTCCCATTCCTGTGTTCCTGTTGTTTTCCACTAAAACAAGAAGGGTTGAGCCATGTGTCTAGCACCATCTGACTGGTAGGAGTGATATCCGAAGCAGCTTTCCCTCAACAAGAAGCAATGATCATCTGCCCACTATGGTAATCCATACAAACAAATCTGCATTTTAGGACTCTGATATGTGATTTCTAATTTCTGACTGGTTAATAAAATTGACTATCCTAATCAGATTGCACTTTTGCTTGCTTTTTAATATCAAAAACAAAGGAAAAGCCACAAGACCAATGAAATCTTGTAATCAGATTCCTGACGTTATATTTTTAGCTCCAGCTAGAGAATGTAAACAATATCTGATTTCCATTACTGGCAATAACTTTATTTTCGCTCGTTGAAATACATGCAGTCCATTTCATGTGAATCAGTGGCTATTTTTTTCATTGAAGGCTAATATGATTTGAAATGTTATTGTTATCCGAAGGAAAATAATGTATACCTCCCAACTTTCTGAGATGGGAATGAGGGACACCTATTAGCAAAAGTATGTAGGCATAGGACACACCCCCTGCCACACCCCCTTAAAGGAGATTTTTTTTTTTAAGTGATTAGTTAAAGCGATTGTAAAGTCAGAGGGTTTTTTATCTTAATGCATTCTATGCATTAAGATAAAAAGCCATCTGTGTGCAGCAGCCCCCCTAATATTTACCTGAGCCCCATCTCTGTCCAGCGATGTCCATGAGTGTCTCGACCATCCGGGACTCAGCCTCCTGATTGGCTGAGACACAATAATTGTGCCATTAGCTAACACTGCTGTCAATCAAAGTCAGTTAGCCAATCAGGAGAGAGAGAGGGCGGGCCGATTCGTAGCTCTATGTCTGAATGGACACACGGAGCTGTGACTCAGCTCGGGTGCCCCCATAGCAAGCTGCTTGCTGGGGGGGGCACTCAACAGGAGGGAGGGGCCAGGAGCACAGAAGAGGGACCCAAGAAGAGGAGGATCTGGGCTGCTCTGTGCAAATCCACTGCACAGAGCAGGTCAGTATAATATGTTTGTTATTTTTATAGAAAAAAAAATGAGACCAAAGTTATGCACACACGATAGGATTTTTCGACAACAAAACCGTGGATTTTTTTCCCGAAGGACGTCGGCTCAAACTTGTCTTGCATACACACGGTCACACAAATGTGGTCGGAAATTCTGAACGTCAAGAACGCGGTGACGTACAACACGTACGATGAGCCGAGAAAAATAAAGTTCAATATACGGTGCAGCTCTTCTGCTTGATTCCGAGCATGCATGGAATTTTGTGCGTCGGAATTGTCTACACACAATCAGAATTTCCGACAACAACTATTGTTGTCGGAAAATTTGAGAGCCTGCTCTCAAACATTTGTTGGCGGAAATTCCGACAACAAATGTTCTATGAAGCATACACTCGGTCGGACTTCCCGACAACAAGCTCACATCCAACATTTGTTGTCGGAAAATCCTATCGTGTGCACAGCCCATTTACAATCACTTTAAACCCACAAGTGCTCTTTTTTTTACCACTACTATTCCTTTATACTGGCTTTTGACATTTAAAAATGCAGCAATTTAGAAATTGGAGGAAAAGTTTAGCACTGGGAAATACTTTTTGAAAGATAAAAAGTGCATTTTATATACAACTATATAGATCAGACCAAAATGAGGGACAAATCAGGAGGAAATTTTGGGTTGTTAGGGAAACATGGACTGGTGATAAAGCATCAGTGGAGACACCTTTTTCCCATATTAACTCTTACAGGAGTGAATTTCCCTTCCTAGGGGTGGATTTCCTCTCACTTCCTGTTGTCTCCCTCCTTTGTAAGTAGGAGTCGTTTGTAAGTCAGATGTTTGTAAGTAGGGGACCCCCTGTACAGCATATAGAAATGCTACATAAGCCATACTGTAATTAATGGTATTAAAAATTACATTTCCTTTTCAATCTGCAGCGTTGTAATATTCTGTAAAATGCAATGTGACAACCTGGCGGTGCTCTGTGTACAGATCACCCCCAGAAATGCATTTTCCTGTTTGTGTGTTTGGCTCACTGATTTTCCAAGAACACTGCACTAAGACACAAGTTCAATTTTAAGCAACCCCCCCCCCCCCCCTCCTCCCCCTTGCAATAGAAATTTCATTTTGGTGAGATACTGCCTAAGGTTTGGCTGCTTCTGAAGGGATGCAGACACCACAACATTTTTCATCATAAAAGTAAAAGTGCATCAACTGATTATAATGAACCAATCACTTCCAATCAGAATCAGTATCCAAAGGACATAATGGAACAAACAGATTTTTCTTCAGAGCAGAAACAGGTAGGAATCTGCAACAAAGCTTGTTAACCACTTTAATACAGGGCAATTTCACCCCCTTCCTGCCCAGGCCAATTTTCATCTTTTAGCGCTGTTGCACTATTGACAATTGCGCTTTCCTGCAACGCTGTACCCAAATCAAATTTTTATTATTTTTTTGAAAAAGATAGAGATTTCTTTTGGGGGTATTTAATCACCACTGGGTTTTTTTTTTTTTAAACGAAAAAAGACTGAAAATTTTGCAAAAAAAAAAAAGTTTTTCTTAGTTTCTCTTAGAAAATGTTTTAAATAAGTAATTTTTCTCCTTCACTGATGTGTGCTGATGAGGCGCCACTGATGGGCACTGATAGGCTGTACTGATGGGCACTGATGAGGTGGCACTGAAGGGCACTAATGAGGAGGCACTAATATGCAGCACTAAGCACTAAGAGGCGGCACTGGTGAGCACTGGTAGGCACCACTAATGGGCACTGATAGGTGGCCCTGATGGGCACTGATAGGTGACATTGATGAGAACTGATAGGTGGCACTTATGGGCTCTGATAGGCAGCGCAGATAGGCAGCACTGACTGGCATCACTGATAGTGTCCCAGAGCGAGAGAACCACCCTGATACCATTATTATAGAATGGCATCAGCGGTTAAAATGATATTAAAAGCTTTTTTTTTATAAAAAAAAAAACAAACATGTTATACCTACCTGCTTTGTGCAGTGTTTTTGCATACACCAGCCCCCATTCTGCTCTTCTCGGGTCCCTCGCGGTTGCTCCTGGCCGCTCCCTTCTGCCAAGTGTCCCCAGAGCAAGAAGCTTGCAAAGGGGGCACCCGAGCAGGCTGGCTCCCAAGCCACTGTCCATCGAGAATCTCTCTCCTGATTGGCTGAGACAATCAAACTCAGTTAGCCAATTAGGAGAGAGAGTGGGTGGGGCCAAACGGCAGTCAAAAAGAAGCTGCATTTCCTGTTTGACTAACTTTATAAACATATAATTTATTATTACATTTGATTTTTTACTTCCAAAAAGTGCATACCCAAACAAATAGCATACATAGATAAAAAGCTTTGCATTTTGTATAAATATTTTAGGTCTTTTTCCTATGTGTTATGCAATATTTGCTGTGGATAAGCTATCCTTTGATATCAAATTAAGTCGGAGACTGGGAGTGCCCGCTGTGGCTGCTGAATTGGTGAGAGAGGGCAGACGTTGATGACAAGGATTGGAATATTCAGCCTCTCCTATCTACAGATTTATTCAGTGTCATATTTATTTCCTTGGAAATGGGTGGAGTGGTGTTTCTGCAGCCTGTAGGGTCACACATAAACCAACATGTTATAAGCAGCAGATAGATTGAGAGTAGACTTTTCTATACCCTGAATTCTCCCATTGTCCATATTATATAAGAAAAAATAAACAAAAGTCTGAACTTGCCCATACCGATCAATCCAATCAGATCCTGAACTCTGGGCAGATATAACAGGCACAAAGTAATGCAATTATCTATAATATAATATATTAATAAATGTGTATGTAGCGCTGGCCCCGTCGGGTTGCTACGTGTTACAGCATCCACACATTTCACCCTGCTGCCCAGACATCCATTGTAATCACACCTCCTCAGACAATGAACAGTCTCTTGCTTGGTTTTGTTGTTTTTATTAGGTGATCCGCTCCGTGGATATCCGCTTGCTCAGCGGGGAAGATGACAGGTCCGTCTCTGCACACAGCGCAGGGACGGACCTGTCAGAGTGCCGCTCTCCCCTATGGGAGATCGGGTGACGACGGACCGTAGAGTCCGTCGTCATCCGATCCGCTCTGCAGACGGATGAAAAAATAGGGTTTTCCTCCATCTGCAGAAACGGAGCATAGCGGACACGGACGAGAGCGGGTGTCAGCGGATGCTCATCTGCTGACACCCGCTATCCCATAGGGATACATGTATGTCCGTTTTTCATCCAAAAATGGAAGGATGAAAAACGGACATACGGACCGTCCGTGTGAAAGAGCCCTTAGTAGATTAAAAGTAGCTGCGTCAACACTTCTCAGCAGAACAAAAGTAGCTGCGCATATACTTCTTAGTAGAACAGAAGATGGTTGACTCTAAACTTGACAGTCCTTTCCTCCAGCACACTACTTTGGAGCACTAACCTCACCTCTCCTCCAGCACACTACTTTGGAGCACTTGTTTCACTGTCCAAATTTAGCCTCCCGTCACACCATCAGCACATGACTAGGCCTAACTCTAAATAAGCCCTAGTGTCTTTCCCTGATAGCCCTTTGCAGGCCGGGGACTGCAGTACCCCTTTTGTGATAGCAACCGATTTGATTAAGATGAATAAATGTACTCGATGGACTACTGATCCCAGCAAGTCCATTTTCAAATCCTGCCCGCTCTCCTGGCTGCAGCAACTTGACACATAACTCCCACAAGCTCTACATCCAGCTCCCCTGGCATGTCTCTTCCAGAGCTTTCCACTGTTCCACGAATTGGGAGCCCACCACTTCTGCAGCACCCGTACTTTCCCCATTCACTGGCCACTGGAATTCAGGTGGAAACAGTTGAGTTTACGTCACTTGATTTTTATTCGCAGTTTTTTACGGAAAATCTCAATAGATCTATTGTGGACCTAAGCAATTTGTATGCTGGTCAATTCATCACCGCTAATCCCCAGTTGACCCTTGCCAGAGATTGAAGACCTATTACGGTCTCCGAATTTAAGACCTTCCTGGGCCTATCTCTGCTCATGGGCAACTAAAACTAGTGAGTTGCTGTCATATTGGTCCACTGACCCAATTCACCATATGCCCTTGTTCTCTGCCTCTATGACCAGGTCACGATACGAGCAGATCTTGCGGTTCATGCATTTCAATGACAATGAACTCTGTTGTCCTCGGGATGACCTTCAATATGATCGGCTCTACAAAATTCGGCCCCTTGTAAACCACTTCAACCAGCAGCTTGCAGCCTTGTTTACTCACTATCAAGTTGTCTGCGTTGATGAGTCCCTGATTAAGTTTTCTGGCTGCTTGTCATTCGAACAGTATCTTCCCAGCAAGTGTGCCAGATATGGGGTCAAGATGTATAAGCTCTGTGACAGGGCAACTGGCTATACATATAGTTTTATGGTTTACGAGAGAAGAGATAGTTACGTAGAGCCGGAGAACTGCCCAGACTACATAGGGAGCTGGTAAGATTGTGTGGGACTTGGTGTCACCCTTATTCGGAAGGGGGAACCATTTATATGTGGAAATTACTACACAAACATGCCACTTTCTAGTCACTTGTTTGATCATGGAATTTGTGCATGTGGCACCATGCAATCTAATCGCCGGGGCTTACCCCAGCAGCTTGTAGATTCCCATCTTAGGCTGCGGGAGAGAGCCTGCTTGAGATGTAATAATTTGCTTGCTGTGAAGTAGTGGGATAATAAGAATGTTTTTGTTCTGTCTTCCCTTCACGCAGACACGACGGTCCAAATTCAAATGGCAACTGGTGTTGTGGAGAAACCCCTCTGTGTCCACGAATACAATACTTAACATGGGAGGGGTGGACCTTAACGACCAGTTGTTGGCGTCGTACCTAATTGCCCATAAGGCCAGACGCTGGTATAAAAAAGTGTCTGTATATTTATTCCAATTGGCTCTGCTGAATGCTTATGTGCTATACAAAGCTTCAGGACGAACTGGATCCTTCCTTAAATTCCAGGAAGAGATCATCGCAGCCCTTCTGTTTCCAGACGGTGCTGTGACCCAACTTCCCAATCCAAATGCAGTGAACCGGCTGCATGAGAGGCATTTGGTACCCCTACCCAAAGAAATCCCCAAAGAAGATGTGTCTGCAGAAAACGCAGATATAGGTTTGACACACACTTTTTTATCCCTCCTGTCCTGACCAACCTGGTCTTTGCATTGGTGAATGTTTCGAACGCTACCACACTAGTGGAGTATTAGCGTAGGGTACAGCATTGCACAGTCCTAGGACACACTTACACAGGGTCTCAAAAGATGAGATGGCCAACACATTTTGAGAGACCCTAATCTGGAACGTTTACAGTTTATATAAAAGTGCAAAAAAAAACACACACATAAAAAATAAAAATAAATAAAAAAGGCAAAAATTGTATTGTTCTCTCTCTTATGTTCGCTCTCTATTGTCCGCTCTATTGTTCACTCTCTATTGTTCTATATCTATTGTTCTCTCTCTATTGTTACTGTATTTTAGAACTGCAATGTTTTATTTTTACTATGTTTTATTGTATTTGCTTTGCAGGTATGGTATGTCTTACTGTTATACTGTAATGTTACTTTGTTCTATTGTTAACCATCATTTGCTTAGCAGGTACGCCATTCAGCTGCAGCATGGGTTTATTTATTCTGACAGCAACCGCGTTTGCTCCCACGATACGTAAAGCCGTGACTCCAGCACTGTAGGAGGTGATTTCAACACCACAGCTAAAAAAAAGAGCATATATGCCAAAGCATGGGGGCAGGGGTGGAGGAGCTATTTGCTCCTAACATTAGTTGTGGATTGACCCTATGCTTCGGCATATTTTTTTTAGGCACGGATTGCGTTAAAAAATCTAATTGTTTTATTGAGTTAATGTTTTATCGTTACCAATTTTTGCTTTACAGGTATGCCATTCAGCTGCAGCAGTGATTTATTTATCTTGACAGCAAAAGCGTTTGCTCCCACGATACGAAAATCAGTGACTCCAGCGCTGTAGGAGGTGATTTCACCACCATAGTTAAAAAAAATGGTGCATATATGCCCATCATTAGGAGTGGGTGGATGAAGGGCGGTATTCTAATGGTGGGCATACCCACCGATCAATCTCTTTTTTTCGTTCAGCCCACAGGCTGCATGAAAAAAAGAACATTACAATATTTGCCTAACAAGGACCAGCAACATACTGGCATGTTGCTGGACTTTGAGTGGTTATACCAGAATGATGCCTGCAGGTTTAGGTATCATCCTGGTATCATTTTTTTCAGCCAGCGGTTGGCTTTCATGTAAAAGCAATCCTAGCAGCTAATTAGCATCTAGACTGCTTTTACAAGCAGTGGGAGGAAACGTCCCCCCCCCACTGTCTTCCATGGTTTTCTCGGGCTCTCCTGTCCCAACAGGGAACCCAAGAATGCAGGCGGTGGTTCTGCCAGCTTACCATAGAGCTGATCGGAGACCAGAATGGCGCCAATCATCTCTATGGCCTAAGAAACCAGAAGCTACGAGCATTTTGTTAATTATGTTTCGCGGGATATAAACAGTGCCATTGGCAAAGCATTTTATCACACCAATCTTGGTGTGGTCAGATGCTTTGAGGGCAGAGGAAAAATCTAGGGTCTAATAGACCCCAATTTTTTCAAAAAAGAGTACCTGTCACTACCTATTGCTATCATAGGGGATATTTATAGGGGATATTTATTCCCTGAGATAACAATAAAAATTATAAAAAAAAAAAATGAAAGGAACAGTTTAAAAATAAAGTAAAAAAGCAAAATAAATCGTTAAAAAACAAAAAAAAAAAGCAACCCTGTCCTCCCAAGCTCACGCGCAAAGGTGAACGCAAGCATCGGTCTGGTGTCATATGTAAACAGCAAGGTCAGATCGAGGCCAGCAATTTTAGCTGTATACCTCCTCTGTAAATCTAAAGTGGTAACCTGTAAAGGATTTTAAAGGCTTTTAAAAATGTATGTAGTTTGTCGCCGCTGCACGTTTGTACGCAATTTTAAAGCATGTCGTGTTTGGTATCCATGTACTCGGCATAAGATCATATTTTTTATTTCCTCAAACATTTGGGCAATATAGTGTGTTTTGGTGTATTAAAATTTTAAAAAGTGTTTTTTTTCCCCAAAAAAATTGCGTTTCAAAAATGGCTGCGCAAATACTGTATAATATAGTGTGAAAAAAAAAATTGCAACACCCACAATTTTAATCTGTAGAGTCTATGCTTTAAAAAAATATATAATGTTTGGGGGTTCAAAGTAATTCAAAGTAGTTTTCTAGCAAAAAAAAAAAATGTTTTCATTAAACAAAAAGTGTCTTCAAATGGTTAGAAGAGTAGGCGATGTGTGACATAAGCTTCTAATGTTTTGCATAAAATGCCAGGACAGTTCAAAACCCCCCCAAATGACCCCTTTTGGAAAGTAGACACCCCAAGCTATTTGCTGAGAGGCATGTTGAGTCCATGGAATATTTTATATTTTGCCACAAGTTTCGGGAAAATTACAATTTTTTTAAATTTTTTTCACTAAATGATATATTGCTCAAACATGCCATGGGCATATGTGAAATTACACCCCAAAATACATTCTGCTGCTTCTTCTAAGTATGGGGATACCACATGTGTGAGACTTTTTGGGAGCCTAGCCATGTACAAGACCCCGAAAACCAATCACCCCCTTCAGGCTTTCTAAGGGCGTAAAATGGTGATTTCACTTCCTCACTACCTATCACAGTTTCGGAGGCCCTGCAATGTCAAGATAGCACAAACCCCCCAAATGACCACACTTTGGAAAATAGACACTTCAAGCTATTTGCTGAGAGGCATTTTGAGTCCTTGCAAAAACCCTCAAAAATATATATTCTCTCAAAATATGGATCAGGTGATAAATAATTATGTCCCACACTTTAGAATAAAGCTTATCAGCAGTATGTAGGACACTAAGGTGTGTCTGTGCAGAACAATAAAGATTTTGCAGGTTGTCGCTGATCATTATAACTATCCTCCTTTATACTCATCAGTTCATTGAGGTTGCTCTAATTAACCTTAAAGTGGAACTACACCCTCCTATCCTTTAAAGCCAAGGAAGCTGCCATCTTATCCTTTGTTTGATCTGCAATTGCCACGATACTCCACATTTGATCAGTTATGACACCACCCATTTGACATGTCACCTAATGTACAGTGAGCAGTGATGTTGTTTCTGGTCACATGATCTGCTCTATGGGGGTTATTTACGAACGGCAAATTCACTTTGCACTACAAGTGCAAACTACAAGTGCAATGTGCACTTGAAATTGCACTGAAAGTGCACTTGGAAGTGCAGTCGCTGTATATCCGAGGGGGACATGTAAGGAAAATTAAAAACAGCATTTTAGCTTGCACATGATTGGATAATAAAATCAGCAGGGCTTCCCCTCTTTTCAGATCTACCCCTCAGATTTACAGTGACTGCACCTCCAAGCGTACTTTCAGTGCAATTTCAAGTGCACTTTGTAGTGCAAAGTGGATTTGCCTTTGGTAAATAACCCCCTATGTGTACTACAATTCCCATAGAGGTACCTGCACAAAGATGTGTAGTCTATCTCAGGAATAAGTAGGAAAGGGTGGCTACTTGATCCACAACCCCAAGGAAGGCATGGAGAACAAGCATAGCCACTCTAGACAAGGAAGCCTGATAACAACAGAAAAAAACTTGCATTTGAGAAATGAAACAAAGAAAAAGAGAGGTAAAAGGTACATGGTAATGCAGGTCGCACTTCTTCCCTCACCCAAAAGCTAACTTAAATCCTAAATATAATAAATAACACAGACACCATTGAGTTGGAAAAAGTTTTGGCCGCCGCACATTTATTGGTGTAAATAAATTATCCATGAATAACAACATCATATTGAGGATCATTTATTAATCATTAGTCTTTTATAACTTTATTAACTGCAAAATACAACTTTGCTCAGTCATAAAGGACTTGAGCACCAATATCATAAATGATAACTACCAGTCCCCCTTTCAATAAAAAAGCTTACGAACCACAAAAACGTGCCTTGCGACAAGGGAAAGGGGGGGGGAGCTTGTTGCGCTGTCACAGACCCACTGGTAAGTACCTCAGAGCGGGGCTCCTTTTATATAATGAGCCCCGTTTTCCAGAACTTTCCAAAGTATCACGTGACCTTTCAGAATATTCCCGAGGGTCACATGATACCTCGCCTTCCCACCTAAATTCCGCTTTTCCTGCCTAAGCCCCTTTTTAAATATTTAAAGGGGTAGCCCCTTTTAAATCTTGAGAATTTTTTAAACTATGAGGGGCGGCCACATGCCCATGCTGTGGTGCCCAAATGCTTGTGCCCTCCTTCTCATTTTACTTATGATTTGACATATTTAGTTTATTTTATATTGAAAAAAAATGACTTTAACTTTTTCCCAAAACAGTTACATTCAAGACATGCTAACTGTCATAGTTGCTTGTGCTCTCAACTGAACTGTCAAACCATCAAATAGTCATAACTGATCACATGTGCAGCACCATGGCAAATGCGGATCAAACTGATGCTGGCCATACACTATACGAAAAATCGGCTGAAACCATTTTCGAAAAAATGAACATTCGGGCGTGAGCACAAATGATAGTGCCATCATGTAATGACCGATAAATCGTTCAGTGGACATAAATTAATGCAATTTTTGTTTGTTTTTTTTACATATACCTAGTGCAGACAGTTCGGACGGGAAACACATTAACCTTTCAATTTATCGTTCGATCGTCAGAAAATTTCCAAACTTGTCCTTTGGTTTTTCGGCTCAAAAACGTCCCAACTATTATCGATTTTGTGCCCATTAACTGGCCGAAAACCGAACTAACTGTCTAAATGACTGAATTTCGGCCGATTTTTCGTATGGTGTATGGCCAGCATTAGACTAAGATTTCAGCTTCATCAGCTGTAAAGGATAGGAGGGCGTAGCTTTGCTATAAAGAGTTGAGTTTTACTTCTGCTTTAGTCAATACATATTTATTCTCCTCCAAAATGTGTCAGCCGTTTACTTTAAAAAGATATGGCACGGGGAGATATGAAACGGCAAATGATCTCTTTGACAAAAGAGTTCCAGCAATATAAGGATGAGATGCATTAGGCCCCTTTCACACCGGGGCGTTTTTCATGCGGTGCAGCGCTAAAAATAGCGCCTGTTCACCGCATGAAAAAATCCTGCCCCTTTAACTCCAGTGTGAAAGCCGGCGGGCTTTCACACTGGAGCGGTGCGCTAGCAGGATGACAAAAAAAGTCCTGCTAGCAGCATCTTTGGAGCGGGATAGGAGCGGTGTGTTCACCGCTCCTATACCGCTCCTTCCCATTGATTACAATGGGAGACCGCGGTAAAACCGCGGCAATACCGCGGTTACCGCGGCAATACCGCGGCTACGGCGGCGCTCTGCGGGGGGTGTTTAACCCTTTTTCGGCCGCTCGCGGGGGGTAAAACCGCACCGCGAGCGGCCGAAAACCGCGGTGAAAACGACGGTAAAGCAGCGCTAAATATAGCGCTGCTTTACCGTCACCGCGGCTCACCGCCCCAGTGTGAAAGGGGCCTTAGAGATGGTGAGCTTCAGTTCAGCTGCATATATTTAAAAAGTCCCTGTTTGCAAAGAAAAAAAACTGCTGTAGGTATAAAATGCAGTCACCCAGAGGGTGCCTTCACATACCTACAGCATGCCTCCCAACTTTTTGAGATGGGAGTGAGGGACACCTACTAGCAAGAGCATGTTGGCCTAGGACACCCCCCTGCTGCCACGTCCCCTTAAAGGAGAATTATCCTAAATAAATAATTAGTTAAAACCACAAGGGCTTTTTTTTACCACTACTATTCCTTATATTGGCTTTTGAAATTTACAAATGCAGCAATTTAGAATTTGGATGAAAGGTTTAGCACTGGGAAACACTTTTTGAAAGACAAAAAGTGCATTTTTTATACAACTATACAGATCAGACCAAAATGAGGGACAAATGTGGAGGAAAGAGGGACATTGCTCCAAATCAGGGACAGTTGGGAGCTATGCCTACAGCAGCCTCCAAAAACCTGGCCCAAATTCCCAGACAAAAACAGGGAATCTGGGATTTAGGCCCCTTTCACACTGGGGCGGTTTTCAGGTGGTACAGCGCTAAAAATAGCGCCTGTACACTGCCTAAAAAAACCGGCCCCATTCACTCCAGTGTGAAAGCCGGCGGGCTTTCACACTGGAGCGGTGCGCTAGCAGGACGATAAAAAAAGTCCTGCTAGCAGCATCTTTGGAGCGGTATATTCACCGCTCCTATACCGCTCCTACCCATTGATTTCAATGGGACACCGCGGTAATACCGCGGCAATACCACCGCAAAGCGCCGCTACGGCGGCGCTTTGCGGGGGATTTTAACCCTTTTTCGGCCGCTCGCGGGGGTAAAACCGCACCACGAGTGGCCGAATACCGCAGCTAAAATGACGGTAAAGCAGCTCCCGCCCCAGTGTGAAAGGGGCCTTAGGGAATCTTTTTGTTCAACCTTGCTAAGCCTGTGTCCTGTACTGTACCCCAAGAAATGGATTTTACAAGTAAGTAAAAGTTATTTTACTTGTAATTGTAATGCATTTAGGTATCTACACGTGGCGAAGACGACTTGCAAACCAAGCATCAGAATGGGGAAGAAAGGGGAATATAGTGACTTTGAATGTGGCATGATTGTTGGTGCCAGACGGGCTTGTCTGAGTATTTTAAAAACTGCTGATCTAATGGGATTTTCACACACAGCCATCTGTAGAGTTTACAGAAAATGGTCTGACCAAGAGAAAATATCCAGTGAGCGGCTTTTGTTTGGACGAAAATGCCTTGGGGATGTCTGAGGAAAAGGGAACAGTAACTTAAATAACCACTCATTACAACCAAGGTGAGAGGAATACCATTTTTGAACACACAAAAAATCGAACCTTAAAGCAGATGGGCTGCAGCAGCAGAAGACCACACCGTATGCCACTCCTGTCAGCAAAGAACAGGAAACTGAGGCTACAATTAGCACAGACTCACCAAAATTGGACAACAGAAGATTGGAAAAATGATGAGTCTCGATTTCAGCTGCGACATTTAGATGGTAGGGTCACAATTTGATGTAAACAACATGAAATCATGGATCCATCCTGCCTTGTATCAACTATTTAGGCTGCTGGTGGTGCTGTAATTTGTGGGGGATATTTCCTTGGCATACTTCGGACCCCTTAGTAAACTGAGCATTGTTTAAACGCCACGGCCTACCTGAATATTGTTGCTGACCATGTCCATCCCTTTATGACTACAGTGTAGCCATCTTCTGATGAATTCTTCCTGCAGGATAATGCACCATGTCACAAAGCTCAAATCATCTCACCATTGGTTTCTTGAATACTGTACTCCAATGGCCTCAATCCAATAGAGCACCTTTGGGATGTGGTGGAATGGGAGATTTGCATCATGGATGTGCAGTGACATGTTTTTGGCGATATTGTTGTGTTAGGGAGTCTAGCACCAAATGCATGTACTGTAACCCATGCAACACTTTCAGAGATATAATAAAATCATAAATATACAGTGTATTATACAAAACATAATAGTGCTACAAAAATGAAAGTTCCAATTGCAAAATGTTCCCAATAAATTCACAAAATGACTACTGCTGCACAAATGAATAACACTGCAAGTGTTTCATCTTAGTTCTATTTAAGGTGCTCAGCACTGCACTTCACAGAAAGAACAGTCCATTGCATTGCCAGTGTCTCACTTATGAGTGATCCTCTTCAAATTGTGCCACCCAATTTACCATCTGTGAATCCACCTCCAACATAAAACTCGAAACCAGATATTCTTACCCTACAATATGGGTCAAATTGTGCTCTATTCTCTATTCATCCGCGTGATTTCCACTACACCTCCACTTTTCCTCTATAGACCTCTGATACTATGCAGACAAAAGGAAAAAAAAAAAAAGGGCGCCATGGTATAAAGTCTTTTTTTAATTAATTTTTTTTTTACAAACAATTGCACACTCAAATAAATATATTCTGACCCCCCCCCCCCCCCCCAGCACCCATGTGTAGCACTTTATTTATGTGACTGCTGACTCCACCTTCTAGCTCAGTGCAAATGCGGCCTGCGTGCAGGATGACGTCGCTGTCCTTAGTCTCAACCCGACGTATTTCACCCCTCAACGTCTTCAGGGAGCAATATTTCTCAGGGATGTTACTGATGAGTGCCACGGATTCAAATAGTTCTTACTGTGACACTTTTCTAATGTGTCTGTATTGCAACAACAAATTCAATAGGAAATACCACCATTTTGGAGTTAGGGAAATTTTGGGTAATTTGTGGCCATTCTGGTGCATCTATGAGCCAAATTCCTTTTTCTGGTACATGAATCTGTTGCATTCACCAACATTTGTTCCACAGAGGTATGACGCTCTTCCAAAGTGTGCCTTTGCCACTCTTTATGAATTCCGGGGTGAGTGTATTGAATACCAGGTTCGAAGACTCAACACCTTTATACAGGAGGTATTTATTATCTTGTAGCATTCCATGTTGCTCTAATTAAAGATTGGGTGTGGGACACTTATACATGATTTTGCACCAGCCCCATATATATGTGTAGGTGTGTGTTTGTGTGTTTTTAAGTCACTATATACAGAGGAAAACACAGGGCAATGTCAGGAAAAAAGAAGAAAAAGAGAAAATTTTCTCACCCTTTAATCCTGTAGCTGAATCACAACTCTCTGGGCCTGGACGATAAACAATAATGGTTGATATTGGGTAACACTCTCCTCCCAATCCACTGGGAGCTCTTATAATTTTGCTGAAGCGAAACAAGGCATATCATAGCTTTGAACCTCGTACATGATTTGTTCCCAGGGTGATCTGCAGTTCACGGGGGTTAAATGAGTCTCTGGCTGGGCTCTCAGATAGAAAAGTATGTAATTCCTCAACCACACTCTTTCTGATCTTATGACATAAAATGAGAGTTTTCTTACCAAATGTGTCAGCAGAGATATATCCCATATGCTGGAGCCAATCTCACAGGAATATAAATCAAGGGAGTAACTGCTACAAGCCGTATCAGGAATGGAAGGCATTGTTCATCCAGAATATGAACTAATGCAATTTGGTCAGGCACCATAACTAATGTCAGCAGGACCAAACTTGCATTTTGGGAGTCTGTAGGCAGAGAGAATCGAGAGTCCCCAATCACTCCAACACCATCAAGATGTTGCAGGGTAAACAGAAGGTGCTGGCTACAAAACAAAAGAACAAAATATAATAACTGAAAAAATGTTATAATCCCATTAAACATATTTAGCAAACACAGTCCATGATAAGAAAAAAAGTATTAAGATATTCCGGAAAAAAATAATCAGAATTAGAAAATATATTTTAATTTTACAATTGAAAATGTAACATTTATAATCATTTACATTTATCATTTACACTTTTAAAATTAACACTTTACAAAAAAAGAACATAAAATGAAACACAGATATAGCCCCCTCACAAAGGATATCACATACCACACATGAAATTACAACCTACTGTAGCCCTCTTTGGGGGGTTATGGGTTATGAGATATGGCCCTCCCCGAACTTTACAAATTCCCAGCTTACCAACTAGCTTGCAACCAACCAAATTATCCTGTCTAACAGTATGCGTTAAAAACAGAGGTTTAGTTTGCACACATTTGCAAATGAATGCGTAAGCTGCAGAGCCACTTCATGGCACCCCAGTTTTATCTGCAGTCCTTACTATGCTGGGTGTCCAGTGCGCCCCTGTGCCTTTAGGGAGGGGTGGGCTCCCTCCAGGCTCACCTGCCCTCTGCCTATCCATTATAACAGGGCTCAACATTTCAAGTCCTGAGCTACTAGCCAGGCCTTACCCTTACCATGCCTGCCCCTTATCTCGCCCCTAAACACGCCCTCATAACTTATCTCATGAAATGACACTTAAATGTTTTATGCAGAATTAGGTTACAAAATAAATATTAACAACAATTTTATCAGTGCCCATCAGTGCAGTCTCACCAGTGCCCATCAGTGCAGTCTCACCAGTGCCCATCAATGCAGCCTGACCCCTGCCCATCAATGCAGCCCCACCATTGCCCATCAATCCAGTCACACCAGTGCCCATCAATGCAGCCTCACTAGTGCCCATCAATGCAGTCTCACCAGTGCCCATCAATGCAGCCTCACCTGTGCCCATCAATGCTGCCTCACCTGTGCCCATCAATGCAGCCTCACCAGTGCCCATCAATGCAGCGTAACCAGTGCCCATCAATGCAGTGTAACCAGTGCCCATCAGTACAACGTAACCAGTGCTCATCAATGCAGCCTGACCTGTGCCCATCAATACAGCATGACCTGTGTTTATCAATGCAGTGTGACATGTGCCCATCAATACAGCGTGACATGTGCCCATCAATACAGCGTGACCTGTGCCCATCAATACAGCTTGACCTGTGCCCATCAATGCAGCGTGACCAGTGGCCATAAATGCAGCATGACCTGTTCCTATCAATACAGTGTGACCAGTGCCATCAATACAGCGTGACCTGTGCCCATCAATACAGCGTAACCTGTGCCCATCAATACAGCGTGACCTGTGCCCATCAATACAGCGTGATCTGAGTCCATCAATGCAGCCTCACCTGTGGAGAGGAAGAGGCGAGCTGGCAGGATCATCAGAGAGTGGGGATTGCCCATGGTAACAGCTTTCTTTTGAATAGCCGGGTGTTCCTAGCACTCACCGTCACACAGTCTTGCCTCCTGGCTCAGCGCCTTCGATTATGTCATACGTCCCGGCATTGGACCGGTGCTCTATCTATCAAATGTCCCAGGCCAGGAGGCGGGACTCTGTGATGGTAAGTTCCGGGAACACCCGGCAATTCAAAGAAAGCTGTTACAGCAGGCAACCCCCGCTCTCTGATGATCCGGCCAGCTCGCCTCTTCCTCTACTCTCTCTTCCCCAATGCCTCTTACTGCGATAGCCAGCTGTAGATGGGGGCGATGGTGAGTTTTTGTTATCACATAGTGTTTGTATTGGTCCAGCAACGCACCAACACCTTTGCAGCCATTGTGCAATCTGCTGGGGCTTTGGTGTGCTCCTGTACCTTTAAGAAGGGGTGGCTCCCCTTCAGTCCACCTGCCCTCATCTACCCATTAGAATGTATGTGCCTCCACTGTGGGGACACTCTTAGTTTAGTGTTAGGACCACAGATATCAGGGTGCCTTGAGGAGGCTCTGTAGCTTGCGCATGCGTTTGCAAATGCGTGCGGACTAAACCCCTGTTTTTAACGCATACTGTTAGACAGGTTAATTTGGTTGTCTGCAAGCTGGTGGTAAGTAGGCTTGGTTTTTTCCTGGGCATTCCCCAGGCTTTGTTGTTATCTGCTTTAGCCTTCCAATGCCTCTTACTGCGATAGCCAGCTGTAGATGGGGGCGGTGGCGAGTTTTTGTTATGGTCGGTAAGTTGAGCTGGGAATTTTCTTTGTTTGACATGCGTTGCCCTTCCATGTGCTGTAAAGGCCAGTTACAGGTATGGGCTGTGGTCATTTGTTTGCCTCCAACCAGGACAAGACCTCTGTGAACAGGGGGGAGTCCCTTCCTGGGAAATTACCCAGTAATCTAAACAAAGTAATTGGGATCAGAAGAACTACTGCAACCAGCATGTAACATTAACTATAAGCATATAGATGCACACCAGTATAGAAATAATACAAGCTTTATACAAGAAGAGATTAATAACAGTACATACATTCAATGTACAAACAGGTATTATCAGCAAAGGGCCTGATAGGAGTCCTGGTGGAATGGTTACATATACAGTAATACCTTGGTTTGCGAGTAACGCGCTTTGAAAGACGAGCAACATTTTTTTTTAAACATTTGACTTGATATGTGAGCGCTGTCTTGATATACGAGCATAGTTTTAATGTATAAAGCGCTGTATACTGTACACCAGCAGCTTTACTGTACATATACACAGCGGCTTTAGATGAATGAGCTCCAGACTCCTTAATATTGTGAGTGTAATTCTTTTTTTTTACATTAAAACTGTGATCCTTCTTTTTTTTTTTTCAACACGTAGTACAGTACAGTATTCCTGCTACAGTATTAATATGAGCTTTTGCTCATTTTCTGATAATTTTTATATGAATAAATGGTTGTGGAACAAATCATCTGAGTTTCCATTATTTCTTATGGGAAAATTTGCTTTGATATAAGAGTGCTTTGGATTACAAGTATTCTTATGGAACAAATTATGCTCGCAAACCAAGGTATTACTGTACCCGGGTATATTTAGTTATTAATAGATACCTCCAGATGAATGTTGCAGCAAAGTCCAGTTGCAGGGGCCCCTGAGGACGATGCAGCATCTATCTTTGTGTCAGAGAACTGAGGACAAGATTTGCGGTCATGGGGAGATCCTCAAACTATTGTTCAATCAGCCTGCAATGGAGCTTCTCACTGGTAGGAACTGTGGTGTGACACTGGAACTGTGGCACTGAAAGTCCAAATCAGCTTATCTACGCTGTGCTTTAGTCCCTCCCTTATCGTTTCTAATCTGACATGCAACACATCCTCTGAGCTAATGATCCCAATGCCTAACCTGGCTCTAGCCTATGCTGGCTATCGGGCCCTATACCAACACTAGCTATAGAATCTCTGTTCACAAGGGACAGGGTAAACTATACTGTAATAGCCAGGGCTTTTTTTCTCAGAAAATAGCTGCAGGAACTCAACCACGAACACCCAACCCCCCCCCCCACACACACACACACACACACACACACACACACACACACACACACACACACACACACACACACACACCCTTTAAACCACATCAAATAGTGGGTGTGGTCAAATTTCACCACTAACAGTGGAAGGGCCTTAAAGGGGCATTAAATACCAGCAGTGCATTACGTACAGTGTAAGAGTGCAGAGTTCCGGAGGGGCAGGGGGTTCCCCTTATGTTGTAAAGTGCTGTGCAAACTGTTGGCGCTATATAAAAATCCTGTATAATAATAATAAAAATAATGTCCGCAGTCTTAGACCATCTCCTGTATTATGTCCACAGTCTTTAACCATCTCTTGAATCATGTCTAAAGTCTCAGACCATCTTCTCTATTATGTCTGCAGTCTCTGACAATCATTTGTTCAATGCCTGTAGCCTTTGACCATATCCTGTTGTGTGTCTGCTGTCTCTGAAACTGAGTTTTCGTTGTACAGCCCTTTGGTGATGTCGAGGGCTGCACTTGACTACCACTGGTTTAGAGCCTCTTCAACTTTCCATTGTTTTGTGACAGAATAAGAAGTGAGGGAAAAATCCCCCCAACAGGTACACAGACAGCAATATTACATGTTTTACTGCACTATAAAAAGTTTAGAAGCACCGCCAGGATTGTACTGTTAAAATAGGTATGTCTTTCTTCATCAGAGCCATCAGTTGGCTCTGATGAAAAGGACATAACTTTGAAATGCAGCAGCCAGCACGTACCCTGGTGAGGTCACCCTTGGGCTTGAGTCTTTGGCCAACTTGGGAGGGTGGAGCCTCGAGCAGTGGCCAGATGAGCGTTTTAATTACATATGTTTGTGAGTTATTATGCTTTACTTTCAATACAAATTGTGTTGGATAATGCACTAGGCCAGTGCGCCCTCTGTTTTTATCTATCTTTACAGTGTTTCTAAGGACAACCCCAGTCCTAGAGGGCAGCAAGGTTTCAAGGGGATTATTCATTTCTGCAACTTTTCCTGTTGGGCTATCACATTTATGCATAGGGGATTATCATTGTAGGATTGTAATGCTGTCAGTATCACAATAAAGCCCCATACACACGGTCGGATTTTCCGATGGATTCTGTCCTATCAGACAATGTTGTCGGAAATTCCGACTGTGTGTAGGCACCATCGGATTGTCCGAAGGACAAAGTCCTATCTCCTGCTGGATAGATTTTTTGACAACAAAGTCCGATCACACCAAATCCGATCGTGTGTAGCGAATTCCGACGGACAAAGTGCTACGCATGCTCAGATCACATTACAAGACCAAAGCTATTGGCTACTAGCCTCTACGTAGTCCCGTCGTAGGCAACAAACGTCACCACGTTCAGAATGATCGGATTTTCCGACAACTTTGTCCGACCGTGTGTACGCAAAACCAACATCGGACAAAGTACGACGGACATGATCCGACGGACCTGGTCCTCGGATAATCCGAGCGTGTGTATGGGGCTTAAGTGCGATTTACCTTCACTTCTTGTAGAGGTATTCTCTCCATCAGTGACAGAGGCAGCATTTAGCATCTGATTCATAATCATAATCATAAAGAGCTGCATTGATTTGTGTATTTTATATCTGTGTGGGGTGGGCCTTCAGTTACCCTGTAATCAAAATTCCATCACATAACCCCCACAAAATGTTGAGCAACAGTAAGAAAGTGAGCAAAGAACATAAAATCATATCTATATCCTTCACTGACTTTGCTGACACGGAGGATCCATTCACTTTACAACGGCAATAAAATAGTTACTTGATAAATTTGCCATTCCTTTTTTAGCTCAGCCTGGAACTCCTCTGATCTGTGTTGTCTTCATGAAGCTGCATCTTCCCTCTTCATGTGAGACTCCAAGCAAGAAATTCATCTTTTGGTGATGACATCACCTGGCAATCCACACTGTGACCAGACGCATCCTCCCAACTTTCTATTTTTTACCATGTTCTCTCCTATGTTTTCCAACCCCACCCACACCCACTCGCCCTATTTCTATGAATCTCTGTTACTATTTTAAAATTAATGGCTTCAATCCTATAATTCTTTCAATGTGCGTTGAAAATAATATAATATATCTTTTGCTATCAGAACAAAGCACAAACAAATATAGACACGACTTTATATTAAAAAAACATTTGACTTATCTCCTCTCGTACCAAATCTTTCCACTGTGTCCTCATTTTATACAATTTTACTGGAACAAGACTTGGCAGACATTACAACCCATCTTTGAAATATATAGCGGTACATAGTGGCAAAACAATACAGAGTTCTTTGGGTTGGATTTCAAATAGAATTCAGGAACTAAAGCAGTGCAGTGGAATGACACAATACTGTGCACTAGAAGTGCACTTGAGGTTGCACAGACTATTTACCTTTAGTAAATCAACCCCTATATTTGTCTTTAGTAACTCAACCCCATAATTTTTTTTTTTTTTCCTTTGCATGAAGCCGCACAGATGTCTTCCAAGTTGCACCTGAAGTCGCACTGGCTTTGAAATTGTGTGATTTCAGATGAAGTCACACAATTTCAAAGGAACTGTCAATGTGAAAAAGGGCTGAGCCACCTTTTTTATGTTTAATAAAATACTATACACAAATTGGGATGTGGACACTGTTTTCTTACTAAAGTGTCCTATACAGTATCTAATAATGTCACCCATAATCTTGAAATGTTAATTGTCTCTAAGCATTACCCGGCCTTATGTTTTAAACTCTTCCTGAGAAGTACCTGGCACCCCTGTTCTGTAGCTTAATAGCTATATATCTAGAGTATGAGATCACCTAAGGCCCTGCTGCCTCTGATTGCTGGTTTAAGGAGATTTAAGTGATGTTTGGTGATGTCACTACTGTGCTACCCACTGTTCTCCTTGCTGGAGAATAAGCTATACTGTACCTGAAACCCGGCAGTGCAAGGATCCCCCTGCTTTTGCTTTATTCATTTTATGGATCTCTGATTCCTCCATCTTTCCTGGTTCTTCTTGAATATTTCCTCCACCATTTATCAGCTCACCCATCATCAGGAGGACAGTTCTGACATTAAAGAGGGATTTCACCTAAAAAAAAATATTAAAAGCCAGCAGCTACAAATACTGATGCTGCTGACTTTTAATAAATGGAAACTTACCTGTCCCAGGGTCCAGCGATGTCAGCAGCCGAAGCTGAGAAATCGCTCGGTTCTCGGCTGCTGCCGCTGCCATTCTCGTTGAGGGAATCAAGAAGTGAAGCGTTGCGGCTTCACTTCCCGGTTCCCTACTGCGCATGCGTGAGTCGCGCAGCGCAATGAGAATGCTCTGTGCTGTCTCTGGGACCCGTGAGTGTCCCAGCAGACAGCGCGGCGGGACAGGAAGAGGCATAGTCTCCCGTGGGAGTCTATGCCCGGAAGTGGGTACAAATACCTGTCTTAGACAGGTATCTGCACCCCCCTCCCCACTGAAAGGTGCCAAATGTTACACCGGAGGGGGGGAGGGTTCCGATGAGCGGAAGTTCCACTTTAGGGTGGAACTCCGCTTTAAGAAGAAAAGCCTCAACCAAGATGGCTACCTCCACGTAAGGACACAGAGCAGAACACAGCATGGTAAATCAGCAGTGGGAAAATGATCATCTGTACGGAGACCACAAGCATTCATGCTGACTCAGGGCAAAGGACAACTTCCACAATAAAGGTCCACTTTAAGCACCATAATATCACTTTTATCCATAATCACTGGTCATAACTAGGTCACCTCCTACTTGAATTCTTCTCTCCCCTTTTACACTGTTGTTAGTCATTTCATAAACATGTTCTTTATGTCTTATTAGAATGCAGTATATGATGGTGTGAGCACTTGCAATCATAAAGATGGGCACCATAATAATGTTTTTACAGAAGCCAGTTCTAAACATAGAATTATTCAAAATTAAACTATGCAAATTATGTTTTTCCCAATCTGCAATGGAAAATTATTAGCTTTGATATCATCTTTGTTAAAGATACACTCTAGTCAAAAATGGAAAACAGAAGCTTGAAATACATACGGGAACAGATCCTACCTTTTTAGAAGTTCAGTATTTTATCCATGTATAGTTCACTAGTCCACCTCACTGGCAATTTGAGAACCCCGCTTATGTAGCAGAATAGCTATACCCCATACTGCTTAAAATTCTTAATTTCTTAAAATGAATGACTGACCAATGACCATTGACCTCTCTTTGCTGATGCCTGAGCCAGAGCAACATTTTTTTGTAGTAGCCAAAACCTTTGAAAAGGGTATCACCAGGCACAGCCATAATGGCCATCTCTGGCACATATCCCATACTGCGGAAAGACATAAGCAATATTTTCTATTGCCATACCAGTCCAATTTGCACTGTATAAAAATGCTGTTCTGGTCAATAGGATACCAGACAGATAAAAGGCAAATCTCCATTACTTCCATGGAGTTCTTAACCAGGACTCCATGGAACCCAAGGGTTCCTCCAAGGGTTGTTGGGTATTCCTTAAGCTGTGAGCTAACGCAAATTGATCTCCTACCTACACTGACCACCAATGCAAGTAAACGCTACATTGCATGTATGTTAGGGGACACCACATTTCCTTTTATTGTTTTTTGTTTAATTTCCATATTTTTATTCATTATTATTATTATTCATTTAATTTCAAGATTACTGAAAATGTTATTGTACAAAGCAATAGGGTGCCGGGGTGTCGAATAGGCTAGGTAGGCCATATTATTTATTGATATATTTACAACGTTCTACAATTTACTGATCACATTAATGTTCTGTGAACTGTGGGCCACATTTGGACAGTCGCATTGTCAGCCTGGGGGGAGGAAGTGTTATGCTGCATGTACACTGCTGCTGGTAAACGGACGTTTAGGAGCAGTTGGGTGTTTTTTTCCGCTGCCCCTAAACTCTCCTCTATGTTATCTTATCCGTACATGTACACAGGGTCGTTTATAGTCGTTTCTAGACAGTTGAGTTTAGAAGCATTTTTTGGAAACAAAAAATGCGTTTAGGACCGATGTTCAGAGGCATTTGAAACGCCACACATCTGTAATAGCTTGTAAACGTGTGTAAACGCGGTAAATCGCATTTAGCCATGTTTCGTTTGCAGGCGTTTTTACATTTTTTACTATTTGAAAAAAAAAAGCTTCTAAATGCAGCATGTAAACGCGACACAAAACGTTGGTTACTATCTGTCAAGTTAAATCGCTCAGGAGAGGTTGTAAAACGTCCCATGTACATTAAGCCTTAGATGTATTAGCAGATTTAAATACTCTAACAAATTGAAGCCAAACTCCAGATAAGCAGTTACAGCAAATATTTTTTTTTTCCTTTTAGGATAAAGGTTTTTACATAAATAAATAAAAGCTGATTTTAAATGGGTTTGTCTCAACACTCTAACTGCGAGAGAGCTTGCTATGTTAAAACAACAGACTTACTGGTTGGATCACCAGTTGGAAATAGAAGAAAGGAAGCCTATGAGATGGAATAAGCCTAATGGTGGCTTATTACAAAACTAAACAATACCAAGGTGGTGCATTTTATTTAGTAATAATCTGACACACATGTTAAAAAAAGGATAGCTTTTAGAATGCTGGTGCTAAACATTTCCCAAAATTATTTATACCATTCATGAAAACTTGATAGATATTAATAAAGATATATTGACTGATTGATTGTCCAAAATCAATAATGGGGAGTCTGCTTAGTACTGGGTTATTGACTTCATGCATGGCAATCCCAATCTTACAGATAGACAGTTGAATATATAGATAGATAGATAGATAGATAGATAGATAGATAGATAGATAGATAGATAGATAGATAGATAGATAGATAGATAGCAGGGGCGGACTGACAACTCATGGGGCCCCTGGGCAATAGGAGATTATAGGGCCCCCGGCAATAGGAGAAGATTATGGGGCCCTTGGGCATTAGGACAGTATGGGGCCCCCAGGCAATAGGAGATTATGGGGCCCCCAGGCAATAGATTATGGGGAAACACAGTATACACACACACTCATACAGTATACACACACAGACACACAATATACACACACAGTATACACACACAGAATACACATATACACACTGAAAAGGTACTGGAGGAAAAAAAACATAGATTTTTACATACTGTCCTTGGTTCTATTGAGGCTGGCAACCCTGATGGGGCCCCTTAGTGGCATGGGGCCCTCGGGCAGTGCCCAAGTGCCTGAATGGTCAGTCTACCCCTGATAGATAGATAGCTAGATAGATAGATAGATAGATAGATAGATAGATAGATAGATAGATAGATAGATAGATAGATAGATAGATAGATAGATGAACTAATAGCTAAATCAATAGTAGGATTCAAATTAGCAGAAAATTATTTACCATATAAAAAAAAAATAGTTTTTATAATGTTGGTTCCTAAATTAATTATACCATTAATGAAAACTAATAACATCAGTTTTCAGAGGTTAGTCCTTGACTTATTAAAATGGTAGATATTGATAGATAAAGATAGACGGACTAAATGAGATAGATAGATAGATAGATAGATAGATAGATAGATAGATAGATAGATAGTCAGATACTGTAGATAGATAATGGCTTTAATTACTAATAACTATATCAATTATTAGCTGTTTTAATTTTTTTATATTGTTCCATCTAATTTGTTATATTTCATAATAAATTAGCGGAAAAATTATTTAGCAAGGCCACCAAGGTCGAGTTGTTTCGTACTATTTATTGTATCGTGTGTGCTGCAAAAATGCCCTGAGCCTTATCTGTGTTTAGTAGGAAAACACGCCTGACACCAGTGCTTTAATAATCATTAACTAGACAAGAAAATGACACAATCACTCTGAAATATGATGCAAACGGTACTGAAAGTAACCATCAGGCCTCTTTTACCCACAGAGCTAATAGTCATTTCATTTGATTGGGAGTGCAACTAAATGGACAATTCTCCAGAACTATTACATCATGTTTGGAATGATGACATTTTCAGTGTATGGCATAGCACGTTGCATTATGAATACTCAGGGAACATGTATAACCAGACGGACGGGGACGATGGACAGTAGTAATTAAGGGGTTAAGAGGCCAGTGATATGAGTGTGTTAGAGATGTATTTGAAGACTCGCAATGCTGGGTTTCAGAGCACCTCCCTTCCTTCCCCTTCAGCCCTGGGTGTTGCTGCGTGTTGTTTTTGTTGCATTTTTGAAGGTGGAGTACTTTATAGCAGCTGTGCCAGATGCACACCTCTCCCTCCCTCCCAGAAACCCCAAAACAAGAATGTGGTCCCTCCCTGCCCTCCTCTCTCCTGTGGTTAGCTTGTATCTGTGCCCATCTGTGTGCTTAGGACGGAGGAGAACCGCTCTACAGACTGGAGAGCACAAATAACTTCTTCATACCCAAAATCAACGATGGGAAGTCTGCTTACTACGGGAGTACTGACTTCATTCATGGCAATCCCAATGTGACAGATAGACAGCTACATGGAAATATAGATAGATAGATAGATAGATAGATAGATAGATAGATAGATAGATAGATAGATCATTTTCATTTTTGTGATAACACATGGCTTTAATATAGTATAGGATAATATAGGAAATTACAGTTCAACATTCAATTCTCCACTTCTTTATTAAAGCTGCAGTCACACTTGAGCGTAGCGGAAATGCAAGCAGAAACGCAAATTATTTTAATGAATTTTTCCTAGTATTTTTTCAGAAAAATGCAAAACGCGCTTGGCCCAATGCCGAAAAATAGTACTTGAGCTACTTTGGCACATTCTTCATGCGTAGGGCAGCCTATTCAAGTAAAGCGGGAGAAATACGCCAAAAACGCGGTAAAAACAACACAATGCACCACGACGCTCAGGTGGGAATGCATCCTCAGTGTGTAATCTATCTGTTATTTACTGTACACTGAGCTGCTCAAAAGAATTATGAATTGCAAGGCTTTCTGCACAAGGACGCATTCGGGACATTACATCTGTGCGCATCATGGCCGTCTTTAAGGCAGGGCAAAAGGGGCAGCTGTGATTATTGTGGGGCCCAAAGCAGCTGCCCCATACTTGCCAACTATCCCAGTTTAAATTCCCTCATCCCTTGATGAGTCCAGTGCTGTGTCCTGATATCTCAGTGTGAAGTTATGTTACTAATGCTGCACAGCTCTGCCCTATTGTGTACAGATGACTCACCTGCAGACCCTGTGTTTATATGTAAATAGCGGCGGACTGGCAGCATTCATATGTAAATAGGGGCAGTTTTTATATGTATCATGCCCCCCTGAGGTCATATCCACCATCACCTATACGGAATGCTGCCCACTGGGGAGATAAAGGGGCATGCTGGAAATTGATCACAGTCACCGCTCCCCCCAGCACTGCCACTGATCCCAGGAGTCCTAGGAGTTTTCTGTCTATTAATGGGTCCCCTCACCTCCTCAGTCCATGGTGTGCAGGCAGTGAGGAGATGATGTGCTGTAACCTCTAGCAACCAATCAGTGAACAGTATTGATGTACAGTAATCTCTAGAAACCAATCAACAAGCATAAATCATGTGCTGTAACCTCTAGCAACCAATCAGTGAACAGTATTGATGTACAGTAATCTCTAGAAACCAATCAACAAGCATAAATCATGTGCTGTAACCTCTAGCAACTAATTAGTGAGTGGTAACGATACACTGTAACCTCTGGCAACCAATCGCAATCGCTGCCTGATCTGATTCAGTAAATGGATTTTGAGTCTAGCTGCTATTTATTTTATGCCTCAAAGCAGGTGGAGTGCGAAACTGCATGGGGGGGGCAAGAAAAACTTGGCCCAGGGTCCAATCAATATTAAGGACGGCCCTGGTACACATGCACTACTTTATGCCAATAGCGGCGCATAGCTGTGTACAGCCGCCTTCACCCATTCAGCACCAGGACATCCCGGGCATCAGAAAATACACAGCGTATTTACAGGTATGGGCAAAAGCCCCCATGTACATGTAGCCTAAGGCAGATGCGACAGAGAGTGCACGCTTTTTTGCGCATTCTCATTCGTAGCATTTAGGGCAGGGGTGCCCAACCAGGGAGCCCTCTGATGTGGCCCTCGACCTCCTGCTCTAAGATGGCAGGTTGGCAAGCCCAGATCACAGGTTGACGACTCGCCATCCCAGAGCAGCAGTTTTGTGAATGAAGCCGCTGGTAGTGGAAGCAAGTGGCTGCGGAGCAGAGCCACATAAGCCAATGCTTCCTGTATAGCGCCCACTCCTGTCACAGGCGGAGTGATACCAAATGCACTCCGCCTGGGACAGCAACAGCCAGCGATACCAGAATGGAAGACGGTTATTAAAGGTAAGTTTACTACTAAATTCACAGTATATATGGATATATCTGTTTTGCAGTGGTTACTGGGCTGCTTTCAAACTGATCCGCAGGTGCAGTGCAGCTGCGGGTTACCTGCATTGAGCCATAGACCTTTGTTATTACCCGCTGTTTGGGCAAATTGCACATGATTTGTCCGACCCAATCGGACTATTCACCTCTATGGAGCAGCAGATGTAAACAGACTTGTTACTGTTTACACCCGCCTACCAAAAAAAAATAGAAAGGGATCTGGCCCTTCTGGGCGAATCGGATTGGATCAGAGGGCCCATAGAGTAGAGTTGACTGTGTCAGTGGACACGGACCTGTTATCCTCCCGCTCCGATCATTGTGGCCCGCGACCAGTTACCAATTCGCTTAAGTGGCCCTCGCTCTTCAAAAGGTTGGGCACCCCTGATTTAGGGCAACCGATTAATTATAATGGGCTTTGCTATGTGTGAGAAACACGCAAAATAAGTCCCTGACACATTTTAAATTGTGTGCGTATCAGCAAGATGCGTTGGAGTGCTACTAAGAATAAAGGGCACCGCCGCACATCAGCAAAGTTGCAGTATGTTTTTGTGTATTGTGGGAAAGCGTAAGATTTTGCACGCATTCCCACAATGCACAGGTGTGAATGAAGCCTGAGGTTCTATTGACTCCTATGCAGATGTAGCAGTGTGTTCACATTTTTGCACTTTTTGGTGCATCGTATTTACATGTGAAAATTGCACAAAAGAAGCGCAAGCACCTTTTTGTAAATTGCACAACACTTTATGTGTGAAGGAGGATTGTTCTTTTGTACATGATTAGTAGTGAATATAGCTTTACCCTATATGTTAGGTTCAGTGAACACTTAAGGCATGTTCACCTCAGCCAGCTGCACTGTAGGCACGGCCGTTGCTGTGCGCTAATACAACAGTCAATGTGCCAATCCTGATGACACTTTTTTTGTGTTCACCAAGCTTTACTGGAGTCCTATTTACTACAGCAGTATTGCAAAATGCTGGTTTGCGTCTCAACCCACCATGCTGACAAAAAAAAGAACTGCATACAATACAGCAACACTGTGGAAATAGGGCATTTTGCCTGGTCTATGTGTTGGGGCTGCGCTGGAAATAGCTGCCAATCATAGCAACAGATCTTGTGTAAACGGAACCTTGCTAACTAAATTAACCCACCATTACCCACACACATATATACTGATACCCCTCCACCACCACCCACACACTCACAGTGATAATTCCACCACCCACATACATACTGATAGAAGCACCACCACCCACACACATACACTATATTGTCAAAAATATTGGGACACCTGCCTTTACACGGACATTAACTTTAATGGCATCCCAGTCTGTGGGCAAGAAGGTCTGGCTCGCAGTCTCCTCTTTAATTTATCCCAAAGGTGTTCTATCGGGTTGAGGTCAGGACTCTGTGCAGGCCAGTCAAGTTCCTCCACCCCAAACTCGCTCATCTATGTCTTTGCTTTGTGCACTGGTCCAAATCATTTGGTGGAGGAGGGATTAGGGTGTGGGGTTGTTTTTCAGGGGTTGAATGAATGAATGATTTGTATAGCGCTGCAAATGCGAACTGATACGCCTCAAGGTGCTTGGTCTGTCCTGTGTTGTCCTGCTTGTTAGAACAGGTGGTTCTTGAGTTTTTTTCTGAAGACCCGATGGTTTTCTTCCATGCGGATGTTGGTGGGTAGAGCGTTCCATAGCCGAGGTCCTTGGACTGCGAATCTTCGATCTCCCTTAGATTTGTAGCGGGCTTTAGGGATGAGAAGGCGGTTTTGGTTTGTTGATCGGAGGTTGCGATTGGGTATGTATTGTTTTATTTTCTCACATAGGTATTGAGGAGCGTTTCCTTGTGTACATTTGTGGGTGAGGCAGAGGGTCTTGAATGTGATCCTATCCTTTACCGTTAGCCAATGGAGTGTGCAATCTGGTAATTAGGTAGTCCTATGTAGAGGGGATTTGCGTAGTCGAGTCGTGAATTGATGATTGTTCCAACTACTACTGCTTTCTCCTTTTCTGGAATGAAGGGGATGAGTCTGCATAGCAGGCGGAGAAGGTGGTGGGATCCACTGACTACTGATCCTATTTGTGCATCCATAGTCATCTCTGGGTCAAAGATGACTCAGAGGCTTTTGGCTTTGTTGCTTGGAAGGATGGTCTGTCCAAGGATGGTGGGTGGTGTCCATGGGGTCTTAGTTTTTTTATTTCGGTTTGCGTTGAGGAGCAGAAGCTCTGTTTTCGATCCATTGAGTTTGAGGGAGCTAATGGTCATCCAGTCATCTATCAATGTGAGACATTTTTCTAATTTCTGGTATTAGTCTTTTTGTCCGGTGATGCGGAAGTAAAGTTGAGTGTCGTCAGCGTATGAGTGGAAGCATAGATCCGATTTGCTGATGATTTTGAAGAGTGGACAGATGTAAATGTTGAATAGTACTGGTGACAAGGGTGATCCTTGAGGGACTCCATAAGAAATTGCCCAGGTTTTAGAAGTGAAGACTCCTAGTTTCACTGTCTGCGACCGATTTCCTAAGAAGGAAGCAAACCATGGAAGATCTAAATCTGTAACCCCTGCCACTTCTTTGAGGCAGATGAGAAGAGTATTGTGGTCCACTGTGTCGAACGCTGCGCTAAGGTCCAGCAGTACCAAGAGACATGATTCTCCATCCCATATTTTTAGAAGTGCCGTTTCTGTGCCATGGCCTGGGTGGAAGCCTGATTGCAGTGGGTCTAAGAGTTTGTGTGGCCCCTTTGTTCCAGTGATGGGAACACTTAAGTCCTCAGCATACCAAGATATTTTGGACAATTTCATGCTCCCAGCTTTGTGGGAACAGTTTGGGGAGGGCCCCTTTCTTTTCCAACATGACTTTGCATCACCATGACCAAACTCCGGGGGGGGGGGGGCAGAGTGAAATGAGTTGGGGGCATGGCCTGGCAGGAGCCACCACCTACATATATACTGATACACCCACCACCCACACACTGATCCCACCACCACCTACATATATACTGATACACCCACCACCCACACACTGATCCCACCACCACCTACATATATACTGATTGATACCACCACCACCCACACACTGATCCCACCACCACCTACATATATACTGATACACCCACCACCCACACACTGATCCCACCACCACCTACATATATACTGATACACCCACCACCCACACACTGATCCCACCACCACCTACATATATACTGATACACCCACCACCCACACACTGATCCCACCACCACCTACATATATACTGATACACCCACCACCCACACACTGATCCCACCACCACCTACATATATACTGATTGATACCACCACCACCCACACACTGATCCCACCACCACCTACATATATACTGATTCACCCACCACCCACACACTGATCCCACCACCACCTACATATATACTGATTGATACCACCACCACCCACACACTGATCCCACCACCACCTACATATATACTGATACACCCACCACCCACACACTGATCCCACCACCACCTACATATATACTGATACCACCACCACCCACATATATACTGATACCACCACCCACATATATACTGATACCACCACCATCTACATATATACTGATACCACCACCACCACTCACATATATACTGATACCACCACCACCCACATATATACTGATGGTGGTAGTATCATATATACTGATACCACCACCACCCACATATATACTGATACCACCACCACCTACATATATACTGATTGATACCACCACCACCCACACACTCATCCCACCACCGCCTACATATATACTGATAACACCACCACCCACACACTGATCCCACCACCACCTACATATATACTGATACCACCACCACCTACATATATACTGATATCACCACCACCGACATATATACTGATTAGGGATGGGCCCGGTGCTCGATGCGAACCCACGTTCGCATCGAGCACCGGGCGTTCGCTCGCTCGGCGAGCCCAGAACTATTTTGGCCGCTCGCATCACGTTCGTGTGATGCGAGCGGCCCCGCAATGCATTGCGGCCGGCGCGGCCGACGCAGTGCATTGCTGGCTGATGATTGGCCAAGCATGCACTGTGACCCCGCATGCTTGGCCAATCACAGCCCCGGAAACTCGAAGAGCCATAATTGGCTACAGGCAGGACGCCTGTAGCCAATTACAGCTCAGGGGCTGTAGTACACGCCCCCCCCTATAAAACGCCGCCACGCCGTCTGTGCCGGTCACATGCTGTTCCGGCGCAGATTGAGCAGGCTGATTCTGTGACACTCTGCTCGATTTAGTTAGGTAGAGAGATTCACTTACAGAAATTGAGTTAGATAGATTCAGTTACAAAGATTGATTGAGAAAGTAGTGTGTTCGTGGCAGGCAGGCAGAGGCAGGCAGAGCTCCTATATTTTGTTACCAGAAGCACCTATAGGACTTGTAGTGTGTTCGTGGCAGGCAGGCAGAGCTCCTATATTTTGTTACCAGAAGCACCTATAGGACTTGTAGTGTGTTTGTGGCAGGCAGGCAGAGCTCCTATATTTTGTTACCAGAAGCACCTATAGGACTTGTAGTGTGTTCGTGGCAGGCAGGCAGAGCTCCTATATTTTGTTACCAGAAGCACCTATAGGACTTGTAGTGTGTTCGTGGCAGGCAGGCAGAGCTCCTATATTTTGTTACCAGAAGCACCTATAGGACTTGTAGTGTGTTCGTGGCAGGCAGGCAGAGCTCCTATATTTTGTTACCAGAAGCACCTATAGGACTTGTAGTGTGTTCGTGGCAGGCAGGCAGAGCTCCTATATTTTGTTACCAGAAGCACCTATAGGACTTGTAGTGTGTTCGTGGCAGGCAGGCAGAGCTCCTATATTTTGTTACCAGAAGCACCTATAGGACTTGTAGTGTGTTCGTGGCAGGCAGGCAGAGCTCCTATATTTTGTTACCAGAAGCACCTATAGGACTTGTAGTGTGTTCGTGGCAGGCAGGCAGAGCTCCTATATTTTGTTCCCAGAGGCACCTATAGGACTTGAAGTGTGTTAGTCCCATTACACACACAGAGCTATATTTTCTTCCCAGAAGCACCTATAGGACTTGAAGTGTGTTAGTCCCATCACACACACAGAGCTATATTTTGTTCCCAGAAGCACCTATAGGACTTGAAGTGTGTTAGTCCCATCACACACACAGAGCTATATTTTGTTCCCAGAAGCACCTATAGGACTTGAAGTGTGTTAGTCCCATCACACACACAGAGCTATATTTTCTTCCCAGAAGCACCTATAGGACTTGAAGTGTGTTAGTCCCATCACACACACAGAGCTATATTTTCTTCCCAGAAGCACCTATAGGACTTGAAGTGTGTTAGTCCCATCACACACACAGAGCTATATTTTCTTCCCAGAAGCACCTATAGGACTTGAAGTGTGTTAGTCACATCACACACACAGAGCTATATTTTGTTCCCAGAAGCACCTATAGGACTTGAAGTGTGTTAGTCCCATCACACACACAGAGCTATATTTTGTTCCCAGAAGCACCTATAGGACTTGAAGTGTGTTAGTCCCATCACACACACAGAGCTATATTTTGTTCCCAGAAGCACCTATAGGACTTGAAGTGTGTTAGTCCCATCACACACACAGAGCTATATTTTGTTCCCAGAAGCACCTATAGGACTTGAAGTGTGTTAGTCCCATCACACACACAGAGCTATATTTTGTTCCCAGAGGCACCTATAGGACTTGAAGTGTGTTAGTCCCATTACACACACAGAGCTATATTTTCTTCCCAGAAGCACCTATAGGACTTGAAGTGTGTTAGTCCCATCACACACACAGAGCTATATTTTCTTCCCAGAAGCACCTATAGGACTTGAAGTGTGTTAGTCCCATCACACACACAGAGCTATATTTTGTTCCCAGAGGCACCTATAGGACTTGAAGTGTGTTAGTCCCATTACACACACAGAGCTATATTTTCTTCCAGAAGCACCTATAGGACTTGTAGTGTGTTAGTCCCATTACACACACAGAGCTATATTTTCTTCCCAGAAGCACCTATAGGACTTGAAGTGTGTTAGTCCCATCACACACACAGAGCTATATTTTCTTCCCAGAAGCACCTATAGGACTTGAAGTGTGTTAGTCCCATCACACACACAGAGCTATATTTTCTTCCCAGAAGCACCTATAGGACTTGAAGTGTGTTAGTCCCATCACACACACAGAGCTATATTTTCTTCCCAGAGGCACCTATAGGACTTGAAGTGTGTTAGTCCCATCACACACACAGAGCTATATTTTGTTCCCAGAGGCACCTATAGGACTTGAAGTGTGTTAGTCCCATTACACACACAGAGCTATATTTTCTTCCCAGAAGCACCTATAGGACTTGAAGTGTGTTAGTCCCATTACACACACAGAGCTATATTTTCTTCCCAGAAGCACCTATAGGACTTGAAGTGTGTTAGTCCCATCACACACACAGAGCTATATTTTCTTCCCAGAAGCACCTATAGGACTTGAAGTGTGTTAGTCCCATCACACACACAGAGCTATATTTTGTTCCCAGAAGCACCTATAGGACTTGAAGTGTGTTAGTCCCATCACACACACAGAGCTATATTTTCTTCCCAGAAGCACCTATAGGACTTGAAGTGTGTTAGTCCCATCACACACACAGAGCTATATTTTCTTCCCAGAAGCACCTATAGGACTTGAAGTGTGTTAGTCCCATCACACACACAGAGCTATATTTTGTTCCCAGAGGCACCTATAGGACTTGAAGTGTGTTAGTCCCATCACACACACAGAGCTATATTTTGTTCCCAGAGGCACCTATAGGACTTGAAGTGTGTTAGTCCCATTACACACACAGAGCTATATTTTCTTCCCAGAAGCACCTATAGGACTTGAAGTGTGTTAGTCCCATTACACACACAGAGCTATATTTTCTTCCCAGAAGCACCTATAGGACTTGAAGTGTGTTAGTCCCATCACACACACAGAGCTATATTTTCTTCCCAGAAGCACCTATAGGACTTGAAGTGTGTTAGTCCCATCACACACACAGAGCTATATTTTGTTCCCAGAGGCACCTATAGGACTTGAAGTGTGTTAGTCCCATTACACACACAGAGCTATATTTGTTCCCAGAAGCACCTATAGGACTTGAAGTGTGTTAGTCCCATCACACACACAGAGCTATATTTTCTTCCCAGAAGCACCTATAGGACTTGAAGTGTGTTAGTCCCATCACACACACAGAGCTATATTTTGTTCCAGAAGCACCTATAGGACTTGAAGTGTGTTAGTCCCATCACACACACAGAGCTATATTTTCTTCCCAGAAGCACCTATAGGACTTGAAGTGTGTTAGTCCCATCACACACACAGAGCTATATTTTGTTCCCAGAAGCACCTATAGGACTTGAAGTGTGTTAGTCCATCACACACACAGAGCTATATTTTCTTCCCAGAAGCACCTATAGGACTTGAAGTGTGTTAGTCCCATCACACACACAGAGCTATATTTTCTTCCCAGAAGCACCTATAGGACTTGAAGTGTGTTAGTCCCATCACACACACAGAGCTATATTTTCTTCCCAGAAGCACCTATAGGACTTGAAGTGTGTTAGTCCCATCACACACACAGAGCTATATTTTGTTCCCAGAGGCACCTATAGGACTTGAAGTGTGTTAGTCCCATCACACACACAGAGCTATATTTTCTTCCCAGAAGCACCTATAGGACTTGAAGTGTGTTAGTCCCATCACACACACAGAGCTATATTTTCTTCCCAGAAGCACCTATAGGACTTGAAGTGTGTTAGTCCCATCACACACACAGAGCTATATTTTGTTCCCAGAGGCACCTATAGGACTTGAAGTGTGTTAGTCCCATTACACACACAGAGCTATATTTTCTTCCCAGAAGCACCTATAGGACTTGAAGTGTGTTAGTCCCATTACACACACAGAGCTATATTTTCTTCCAGAAGCACCTATAGGACTTGAAGTGTGTTAGTCCCATCACACACACAGAGCTATATTTTCTTCCCAGAAGCACCTATAGGACTTGAAGTGTGTTAGTCCCATCACACACACAGAGCTATATTTTGTTCCCAGAAGCACCTATAGGACTTGAAGTGTGTTAGTCCCATCACACAGAGATCCTATTATTTGTTCCCAGAAGCAACTATAGGACTTGAAGTGTGTTAGTCCCATCACACAGACCTTTATTTTCTTCCCAGAAGCACCTATAGGACTTGAAGTGTGTTAGTCCCATCACACAGAGCTCCTCTATTTTCTTTGCAGAAGCACCCATAGGACTTCTAGTGTGTTAGTGGCATCACACAGAGCTCCTATATATTCTTCTCAGCAGCACCCACAGGACTTCTAGTGTGTTAGTGGCATCACACAGAGCTCCTCTATTTTCTTTGCATAAGCACCCACAGGACTTCTAGTGTGTTAGTGGCATCACACAGAGCTCCTCTATTTTCTTTGCATAAGCACCCACAGGACTTCTAGTGTGTTAGTGGCATCACACAGAGCTCCTCTATTTTCTTTGCATAAGCACCCACAGGACTTCTAGTGTGTTAGTGGCATCACACAGAGCTCCTCTATTTTCTTTGCAGAAGCACCCACAGGACTTCTAGTGTGTTAGTGGCATCACACAGAGCTCCTCTATTTTCTTTGCATAAGCACCCACAGGACTTCTAGTGTGTTAGTGGCATCACACAGAGCTCCTCTATTTTCTTTGCATAAGCACCCACAGGACTTCTAGTGTGTTAGTGGCATCACACAGAGCTCCTCTATTTTCTTTGCATAAGCACCCACAGGACTTCTAGTGTGTTAGTGGCATCACACAGAGCTCCTCTATTTTCTTTGCAGAAGCACCCATAGGACTTCTAGTGTGTTAGTGGCATCACACAGAGCTCCTATATATTCTTCTCAGCAGCACCCACAGGACTTCTAGTGTGTTAGTGGCATCACACAGAGCTCCTCTATTTTCTTTGCAGAAGCACCATAGGACTTCTAGTGTGTTAGTGGCATCACACAGAGCTCCTATATATTCTTCTCAGCAGCACCCACAGGACTTCTAGTGTGTTAGTGGCATCACACAGAGCTCCTCTATTTTCTTTGCATAAGCACCCACAGGACTTCTAGTGTGTTAGTGGCATCACACAGAGCTCCTCTATTTTCTTTGCATAAGCACCCACAGGACTTCTAGTGTGTTAGTGGCATCACACAGAGCTCCTCTATTTTCTTTGCATAAGCACCCACAGGACTTCTAGTGTGTTAGTGGCATCACACAGAGCTCCTCTATTTTCTTTGCATAAGCACCCACAGGACTTCTAGTGTGTTAGTGGCATCACACAGAGCTCCTCTATTTTCTTTGCAGAAGCACCCATAGGACTTCTAGTGTGTTAGTGGCATCACACAGAGCTCCTATATATTCTTCTCAGCAGCACCCACAGGACTTCTAGTGTGTTAGTGGCATCACACAGAGCTCCTCTATTTTCTTTGCAGAAGCACCCATAGGACTTCTAGTGTGTTAGTGGCATCACACAGAGCTCCTATATTTTCTTCTCAGCAGCACCCACAGGACTACCGACTACAATGGCTGGAAGACCGCCAAGGGGAGGCAGAGCGTGCAGAGCCAAGAACACAGGGCAGGCAGGCTCTGTTTCTAGTGGACGTGGCCGTGGACGTGGACGTGGTCGTGCATCGTCATCAGCACGTGGCCATGGGACACGCGCGTCTTTGTTTTCGGCAGCTGGACATGTGGAGCCGCATCATGCTGAAGGCTTGGTAGAATGGATGACCAAGCCCTCCTCATCCTCCTCATCCTCTCTCACCCAGGCTCAGGGTACTGACAGAGCATCATCAGCCACCCCTTCCCTAGACCCACCATGTCCTCCTGAGGAGTCCCCCGAACTCTTTGAGCACAGTGTTGGGTACATGCTCCAGGAGGATGCCAACGATTCGAAGGCTCGGATGACGATACCCAGCTTGAGGAATCTGGCAGTACTGTTCCACCAGCTGCAGCTTACTGCCAGGTTTGCTCTAGTGGTGAAGAGGGAGGGGATGATGAGGTCACTGACTCCACGTGGGTGCCTCAAGGGAGAGAGGATGAGGAGGAGGACGAGGAGGAGGAGGATGCGGCGTCACATGTCCAACGAGGCAGGATGCCCCATGGAGGCCAGGTAGAGGCCAGCACAGCAACTGTACAACACCGCAGAGCTCCGCCTGTGCAGGGCGCTGCCTCTGCACGTTATCAGAAAAGTTCTTTGGTGTGGGCCTTTTTTGAGACGAGTGCAGCAGATCGCACCACTGCTATTTGCAATATTTGTCTCAAGCGTATCTCGCGTGGCCAAAACATCAGCCGCTTGGGCACGACAAGCATGACCAGACATATGGCGACCTGCCATGCAGCTCGTTGGCAGGCACACATAAAAGACCCACACCAAAGAACTAAGCGGACCTCTCCTTGCTCCTCCTCAGCTGGGATCTCCATCCCCACTACACCTTCAGTCCTCTCTGAAAGCTGCTCTGAGAGGACTGAAGGTGTAGAATTAGGTGTGTCACAACCAAGTACTTGCAGTACACCGACGTCCGATTGCAGCAGGCAAATTTCCCTGCCCCAGCTGCTGGACCGTCGAAAGAAGTACACTCCCAGCCATCCACATGCCCAGCGGTTGAATGCTAGCCTTGCTAAATTGCTAGCACTTCAACTGCTGCCTTTTCAGTTGGTAGACTCGGCCCCCTTCCGTGAGTTTGTTCAATGTGCGGTTCCTCAGTGGCAGGTTCCCAAACGCCACTTTTTCTCGCGGAAGGCGATTCCGTCTCTCTACCGGCATGTGGAGGGCAATGTCCATGCCTCGCTGGACAGGGCGGTCAGCGGTAAGGTGCATATTACCGCTGACTCATGGTCCAGCAGGCATGGACAGGGACGGTACCTTTCTTTCACGGCCCATTGGGTCACTCTATTGGCAGCTGGGAGGGATGCAGGACAAGGTGCAGTAGTGTTGGAGGTTGTTCCGCCACCACGCCTCCAAAACGCGACTACTGCTACTGGTTGTGACACACCTCTCTCCTCCACCCCCTCCTCTTCTTCTTCCTCCAGTGCTCTGTCCTTGGAACCAGCGGTGCTCCGTAGGCGTACAAGGGGCTACGCAAGTACGCAGGCAAAAAGATGCCATGCCGTGCTTGCGCTGGTGTGTTTGGGAGACAGGAGCCACACTGGGCCAGAGGTTCTGGCAGCTCTGCAGGGGCAGGCCGAGAGGTGGTTGACGCCACGTCAGCTTAAGCCAGGAATGGTCGTTTCTGACAATGGCACCAACCTCCTCTCCGCCCTGCGACAGGGGCAGCTCACCCATGTGCCCTGCATGGCTCACGTCCTCAACCTGGTGGTGCAGCGGTTCTTGGGCAGGTTCCCAGGCTTACAGGATGTCCTGAGGCAGGCCAGGAAAGTCTGTGTGCATTTTCGCCGATCTTATAATGCCAGTGCTCGGCTGACTGAGCTGCAAAAGGAGCTGAACCTGCCCAAGAACCGCCTAATATCTGACATGCCCACCAGGTGGAACTCAACGTTGGCCATGCTGCAGCGACTGCACACGCAGCAGAGGGCCATCAATGAGTACCTTTGCGACTACGGCACCAGGACAGGGTCAGGGGAGCTTGGTTTTTTTTCCCCATGTCAGTGGAGCATGATCAGGGATGCATGCACTGTCCTCTCACCATTTGAGGAGGCCACGAGGATGGTGAGCAGTGACAGTGCATGCATCAGTGACACTGTCCCTCTTGTCCACCTGTTGGAGCATACGCTGCGTGGGATAATGGACAGGGCACTTGAGGCAGAACAGAGGCAGGAAGAGGAGGACTTCCTTGCCTCTCAAGGCCCCCTTTATCCGGACAGTGTTCCTTCTGTCCCACCCATCACACAGGAAGAGGATGAGGAGGAGGAGGGAGGAGGAGGATTGTGTGAGCATGGAGGTGGAGCCTGGCACTCAGCATCAGCAGCAGCAGTCTTTTAGGGATGATGTACAGTCCCAACAAGCCAGTGGACTTGTACGTGGCTGGGAGGAGGTGGCTGGCGATCATGTCATCCTCAGTGACCCAGAAGACTCCGGACCGAATGCCTCAGCTAACCTACGCTGCATGGCCTCCCTGATCCTGCAAAGCCTGCGGAAGGATCCTCGTGTTCTTCGGATCAAGGAGAGGGACCATTACTGGCTGGCCACTCTCCTTGATCCGCGGTACAAGGGTAAGGTTGCGGACCTTATCTTGCCGTCGCAGAGGGAGCAGAGGATGAGACATCTCAGGGAGGCCTTGCAGAAAGGTCTGTGCAACGCGTTCCCAGAAACTGGGAGGCTACAAACTCCTGGTCCTGGGCGACGAGTTGCTGAGGCTTCGGTCAGTGGCAGAAGGAGCGGTGGGGAAGGTGGACGTCTGACCGATGCGTTCAGACAATTTTTTAGTCCGCAGCCCCAAGGTATGATCGGTTCCAGCAACCATCGCCAGCGTCTGATATACATGGTGCAGGAATACCTTGGGGCAAGGTCAGACTTGGACACCTTTCCCACCGAAAATCCTCTGGCTTACTGGGTCCTGAGGATGGATCACTGGCCAGAGCTTGCACAGTATGCAATTGAGCTACTGGCCTGTCCTGCCTCCAGCGTTCTTTCCGAACGCACATTCAGTGCTGCTGGAGGATTTGTGACTGATCATAGGGTGCGCCTGTCCACCGCCTCGGTTGATCGACTGACATTCATCAAAATGAATCAGTCTTGGATCACCACCAGCTACCAGGCACCTGAGGCGGATATAACCGAATAATTTTTAATGTCACATCCCTTCAAGACTGCCTATGCTGATGCTGAGTGACTGTCCTCTTATGTTCACTGACTATCCTCTTCCTCCTCCTCAATGATCCATGCCACCACACCAGTGCCTAAGGCACAATTTTTCAGCCCCTGTTTAACAGGGGCGGGTACTTACAATTTTTTAAAAAAATGCTTCGCAACACGTGTGACTGCTGTGCTCCAAGTACAGTCTCTGTGAGGGGTTGCAGTGTTGTGGCACCAGCACCAGTGCCTAAGGCACAATTTTTCAGCCCCTGTTTAACAGGGGCGGGTACTTCCAATTTTTTAAAAAAATGCTTCGCAACACGTGTGACTGCTGTGCTCCAAGTACAGTCTCTGTGAGGGGTTGCAGTGTTGTGGCACCAGCACCAGTGCCTAAGGCACAATTTTTCAGCCCCTGTTTAACAGGGGCGGGGTACTTACAATTTTTTAAAAAAATGCTTCGCAACACGTGTGACTGCTGTGCTCCAAGTACAGTATCTGTGAGGGCCGGGTTGCAGTGTTGTGGCACCAGCACCAGTGCCTAAGGCACAATTTTTCAGCCCCTGTTTAACAGGGGCGGGTACTTACAATTTTTTTAAAAAAAAAAATGCTTCGCAACACGTGTGACTGCTGTGCTCCAAGTACAGTATCTGTGAGGGCCGGGTTGCAGTGTTGTGGCACCAGCACCAGTGCCTAAGGCACAATTTTTCAGCCCCTGTTTAACAGGGGCGGGTAATTACAAATCTTGATCTAATAGTTCACAGCAGGGCCCATTCCTGCGCCCACCAAGAGTAACTATGAGGGCCTGCAGTCTTGTGGCAACACCGTCCACCACCACCGCCAAAGGCCCAATTTTTCTGCCCTGTTCATCAGGTGCTTGCAATTACAAATCTTGATCTAATAACTCACAACAGGGCCCATTCCTGCGCCCACCAAGAGTAACTGTGAGGGCCTACAGTCTTGTGGCAACACCGTCCACCACCACCGCCAAAGGCCCAATTTTTCTGCCCTGTTCATCAGGTGCTTGCAATTACAAATCTTGATCTAATAACTCACAGCAGGGCCCATTCCTGCGCCCACCAAGAGTAACTGTGAGAGCTTACAGTCTTGTGGCAACACCGTCCACCACCACCACCACCCCCAATTTTCTGCCCTGTTCAACAGGTGCATGCAATTACAAATCTTGATCTATTAACTCACAGCAGGGCCCATTCCTGTGCCCACCAGTCTTGTGGCTACACCAACATCTAATAGGGCAAATTTCTGCAGAGTATATACGCCAGGCCCCTACTTTCAAACAGGAAGTGAGAGGAAATCTACCCCTAGGAAGGGAAATTCTATCCTGTTAGATTTAATTTGGGAAAAAAGGTATCTCCTCTCTACTGATACTTTATCACCAATCTTGTTTCAATTAAAACCCCACTTTTCCAAAAACATTTGTCATTGGGACGGAAAGTGAGGTGACATGTTCTGAACAGATGTGCAAAGACAGCAAATGTTACAGGGGTGATAACCCCTCCCTATGTTCTCCAAAAAGCTTAAAAATAGATTTTTTTGGGATGGAGCTACACTTCATAATGTACCTGTTCAGATTCTACTTAAGATCAAACCTAAAGCCGCAAGTGGTTTTAAATGGCTTCTTTTTTTCCTTTACAAATGTCATTTTGTGCAAGGACAGTTCTAAACACGGGAAACACATGCCACTTCACAGGCATACTTTAGACACCTCCCAGGTACCATATTTAAAGGAAAATTTCACTTTTTTTTTTTCACTTTATGCATCATTAAAATGACTGCTCCCGAAAAAACGTTAGTTTTTTAAAAGTTCTTTTTGCATTGATATATGTCCCCTGGGGCAGGACCCGGGTCCCCAAACCTGTTTTATGACATTAACATGCATATTGGCCGTTGTAATTAGCACTTTTGATTTCGAACGTTCGCGTCCATTATAACGTATAGGGTTCGAAAATTCGCGCGAACTTTCGGTCCGTTCGAAGGTTCTGGTTCGAACCGAACCCGGGGGTGTTCGGCTCATCCCTAATACTGATACACCCACCACCCACACACACTGATCCCACCACCATCTACATATATACTGATACCACCACCACCGACATGTATACTGATACCACCACCACCGACATATTTACTGATACACCGACCACCCACACACACTGATCCCACCACCATCTACATATATACTGATACCACCACCACCACCCACATATATACTGATACCACCAACACACACATATATATTGATCCCACCACCACTCACATATATACTGATACCACCAACACCCACATATATATTGATCCCACCACCACTCACATATACACCAACACACGCCCCTTGCTCCAACACCGATGATGGCCGTGGCTCTTGTCATCTTATTATAAAATAAAACAATTAACAAAGTACTCAGTGCCAAACATAAAACTCAAAATAAAACTTTGACCTAAAATAAAAGACGCTGCACTACAAATGCCAAGATATTATACATAGAACATGGTATACATTATTGCGTGTGCTGTGCCAGAGCAGCTGGTGGTGGCACAACCATGTGACCATGGGGATGTGATCTATCTAACCAAAGCGCTTTACACCTCTTATCTGGGGGTCCAGCAAGCACTTATAGTGTGTTGGTGAAGGATCACAAGGAGTTGCACTAAGGATTGCTGGCACTTGTTGTCCACCTTTATAGAACTTTTTGCACTTTACAAGGTTGATGTGGACTATTTCACACAGACTTATTCTTATGTGAATACGTTGATATAGTATTAACACATTGCACATTGGTGTTGTATTTGATGATAATACTTTTTAAAGAGACAGCGCACTCATTTATGTACACCATGTCCTTTATTAGTGGTGCTCACGTCTATTGTTTTCTAATAAAATGATTCCAGGAGAGAGGTAAAAAGTGCCCCCCCCCCCCCACACACACTCTATAACTCCCCCAATAATGCCAGGAGTATGTGTTCTGTGCCAGGGTTATGGACACTACACAGGTCACTCAGGTGTTGTTGGGATCTGTAGTCCCCCCTGCTTGTACAGTGTGTAGGGCAGTGTGTTCTGGTATGGGGGGGGGGGTGTTGCTGGGATCTGTAGTCCCCCCGGTTATACAGTGTGTAGGACAGTGTGTTCTGGTATGGGGGGGGTGTTGCTGGGATCTGTAGTCCCCCGGTTATACAGTGTGTAGGACAGTGTGTTCTGGTATGGGGGGTGTTGCTGGGATCTGTAGTCCCCCCTGGTTGTACAGTGTGTAGGGCAGTGTGTTCTGGTATGGGGGGTGTTGCTGGGATCTGTAGTACCCCCTGGTTGTACAGTGTGTAGGGCAGTGTGTTCTGGTATAGGGGGGTGTTGCTGGGATCTGTAGTCCCCCCTGGTTGTACAGTGTGTAGGGCAGTGTGTTCTGGTATGGGGAGGGGGGGTTGCTGGGATCTGTAGTCCCCCTGGTTGTACAGTGTGTAGGGCAGTGTGTTCTGGTATGGGGAGGGGGGGGGTTTGCTGGGATCTGTAGTCCCCCCTGGTTCTGGTTGTACAGTGTGTAGGGCAGTGTGTTCTGGTATAGGGGGGGGGTGGTGCTGGGATCTTTAGTCCCCTCCGGTTGTACAGTGTGTAGGACAGTATGTTCTGGTATGGAAGGAGGGGGTGTTGCTGGGATCGGTAGTCCCCCCTGGTTGTACAGTGTGTAGTGGAGAGGACAGATCGGAGGAGAGAAGGGGGAGGGGAGGGAGGGGATTGGCCGGCGGCGTTGTGTAAATATATATTTATAAAGTGTCAATGTTGACTGGTCCCAGCCTCCACCCAGCTCCATCCTCCACCCAATGGGCGTGCCCGGCCCTGCCCCACCCTGCCGGCTGAGTGCCGCTGCTCAGACCTCCCATCCTGGCCGTGCAATGAGCCCCGACCGTCTCCGCAATCACACCGCTCCGGGATCAGCGCCGTCCTCACCCAGGAGGAGCTCCGAACAGTAAGTCCCTTCCCCCCGTCCCTTCTCCGTACCTTCCCCGTACCCCGCTCTGCTGGACTCTCAGGGGATCTCCCCGCTATGGATGGAGTTGTATTGGCACCGATCCGGTCCCGGGACTCAGCCCTCTACACCCGGCACACAGTACTGAGGGGCACACTCAGGACACCACTGACACCTACCATCACCTACCTACCTCTTCTACCTGCCTTTACTGACACCTACCTTCACCATCTACCTCTGCCAGTGGTCCTGATCACTTTGTACAATGTTCTAAACCCTCCACACTCAGAACGATGATGAGTGGAGGATACTTTGTATGGGGATGTCCTGTGTGATGTCTCCATGAAACCCACATCTTTACATCATTCCTAACCCCATACAACACTATCACTATATATATATATATATATATATATATATATACCATATATATATATATATTACTATATCATACACCAAACCATCAACAAAATATTATTTTTTATTATAATAATAATAATATAATAATAAAAAAAATTGATAGATATATATATATATATAATATATATATCTATATATATATATATATATATATATATATATATATATATATAAATGTAAATATATATATGTGTGTGTGTGTATGTGTGTGTATATATATATATATATATATATCTCATATCATACATCACATTACTAGAATTGGGTGTTATTGGACGGACCAGCAGAACAGATGTGGACACCATAGTGGGGTCCTCCCAGGGCTGCTCTATATTCCATTTCTTCATCACCTTTCTATCCTGACATCCAGGACCGCCGGTAGGGGGGGGGGGGGAGAGAGTGGGGGGGGGGGGCATGTATCAAAGACCCTCTGTCACTGACCATGTAATGTCATTAGATTTTTACCGTCCTCTGACCTCACTTCTGAGATGTCACTTCTGCAATAATAGTATTATTATAATGTTGTTTTAATAATTTTTGTTATTATTTGTGTTATTTTGTTATGTCATTATTATTTGTCTTTTTAATCAGTTTACATTTTTTATTTTTACTACAACTACAGATAATATATATTTCAAAAATGAGAATTACAATAATGCATTTTATATATATATATATATATATATATATATATATATATATATATATATATTACATACATACATAAAAAAATTATAATTATAAAAAAAAATTATAATAATTATATAATGCATTATTGCTATTCTCCTTTGTGAAATAAAATATTATTATTATTATTATTATCAGTAATAGTAGTAATAATAATAGTATTACAATATAAAAAATTTTCACAATTGAGACAAACAATAATGCATTATATACATAATATAAATAATAATATATTTATATTATGCGTATAATACATTTTTCTCATTTGTGAAAAATATAATATTGTAGTAATAATAGTATAATTTACAAAGTGTTGGTGTGTCAGAGTTGAAGGACTATCCTGGTGACGGTGTACCTTGGAATGTTATCAGTACACATATTGCCATGTACAGGCTGATATGGGGAGACTCCGGTGTGTACAGCTGTGTAGGACCTTTAATTCCGGGGAGAGGAGATTACTTCTATTGTATGTATGGGTAGTGACACCTTCGGGACTCCTGTATAGTGGAGGAAGCGGTGGTGTGTGGTAGTCCATGGTGACCAATAACAATTGGATTTCTGGCTGTTGGGGGGTAAAGACAGCTGATTTCTGATTGGTTGCTGTGAGTTAGGGCATGTTTCTTCTCAGCACTATGTCAGTGTCTGTCATCTTCAGTATGGATCTCTTTGCTCACACCAGCCTGGTTGGGCACCATTGATGAACTCCTAGACGGGACACTTTGTCTTTATTGTTTCAGTTCCCACCAATGTGCTGGTAGTATTTCAAAGCAGCACATTGCAGTGTATAGAGCTGGATGACATTTTGTGACAAAATAAAGTAATACAAATCCCAGTGTGATCATTTGTATCCATTCTTCACACCACCTCCACATCACACACCAGTCAGTGTTTATTATACAGATTGTCTAGGTTTGTCCTCATATTACATAGTTTGTACCATGTGGGGCCAGCTTTAGATTTACCAATCTTTACGCAATGTCCTTTAGGTTTACCAAAACTGTGTAATATGAGGACAAATCTAAACAGTCCATTCCATTTGTATCCAATCAAACAAGCCCCTGCTCTACAAAGATGATATCAGATGATGTACAATCAGATTGTATAGTGTATGGTCAACTTAAATCAGATTGTATAGGCCGTATGACCATTTTATGATTGATCATAAGTGGTTGCATGAGTTACTGCACTTAATAGAAGAGTTTTGTTTAGTCTTTTGGATTTCAGTAAAAAGTTATTGATGTAAGATTTTGTGGTTCTGTAGAGCTCGTACCATTATAAGTCCCAGCATAATAGGGAGATTCAATGGACCAATCAGAATTGATCCTCTACTGCTTGGAGTGCTCCATACTGTTTTCTTATTTGGGCTGCAATGGGTTACATGACTTGTACATCAGTGTTGCTGTCTGCCCTTATTTATTAATCATTGCCCTGGTTCTACTGATCACTTTCCCGTTGTGGGGTTGTCGGAGTGTTGTCATGACTAAAATAAGCAGACTTTGTCCTCAGCCTGCCCTTCACTCTGCCATGAGCGGGGCAGCGCTGGGAGCAAATGTGGCCATAGCACTGCTACAAGGAGCACAGAGCCTGCACTGTATACAGACCACACTGATCCCAGTGATCCGAGTGTGGTCCCAGTGAATCATTTTCCTTTCACACATACAGGAGATGGGGAAAATGCCTTTCTCTGGCAGTACAAGTATCTGGGGTATTGAACACTGATCTCTGGGTTTAGTGCATACCACTGATCTCTGGGTTTAGTGCATACCACTGATCTCTGGGTTAAGTGCATACCACTGATCTCTGGGTTTAGTACATACCACTGATCTCTGGGTTTAGTACATACCACTGATCTCTGGGTTAAGTACATACCACTGATCTCTGAGTTTAGTGCATACCACTGATCTCTGGGTTAAGTGCATACCACTGATCTCTGGGTTAAGTGCATACCACTGATCTCTGGGTTAAGTGCATACCACTGATCTCTGGGTTTAGTGCATACCACTGATCTCTGGGGTTAGTACATACCACTGATCTCTGGGTTTAGTGCATACCACTGATCTCTGGGTTAAGTGCATACCACTGATCTCTGGGTTTAGTGCATACCACTGATCTCTGGGTTTAGTGCATACCACTGATCTCTGGGTTTAGTGCATACCACTGATCTCTGGGTTTAGTGCATACCACTGATCTCTGGGTTTAGTGCATACCACTGATCTCTGGGTTTAGTGCATACCACTGATCTCTGGGTTTAGTGCATACCACTGATCTCTGGGTTTAGTGCATACCACTGATCTCTGGGTTAAGTACTTACCACTGATCTCTGGGTTTAGTACTTACCACTGATCTCTGGGTTAGTACTTACCCCTGCTTACGAATCTCTGGGTTAGTACATACCACTGCTCATTGCTCTATACTGCTAAGTAAGCCCTGGACTTTTTAAAAGGGGGTTCCATCCTCAGCCATGATCAGGAAAATGCCCTACTGTGGGCTGGAAGGGGTTAAACAAACTTTCTTTCTTCCTCTTGTGAGTTGCAGCGAGACGATTTTGGATTGTTGTCTCGCGGTGTTGCGCTTTGGCTTTTTAGGCAAAGATACACCTCCAGCCATGAGACCACATTGAAGCCAGTGGGCCGGGGTCCAAATCCGGGTTACATCTGAATGATGTTTGAGTAGGCTAGATGGCAGCAATAGGGCTTTTAAATGGCAAATGCCAATGCTGGAGGATGGGGATTCCATACCTTAAAACTTTGGCGAGGTTCACACCTTTTGCGTTTGAATTTTCCTGCATTATTTTGTGTGTTTCTTGATGTGTGTTTTTGTATAATCTGCTTTTCTTCTTTTTTTTTTTTTGTTTAAAAAAATAAAAATAAAGTCAGGTAAAGTAGAGGTTGCTTGGAGGTGGGGGCTTGTCCTGCAGGAAAATGGAGTGGATAGGGTTAACTGCCATTGGCCGAGGCTTGTTAATACCTGTTGCCAACATAATAAAATGCATGTTCAATGCATTTTGATGCTCTGCCATTGACCTCTATGGCCTCTCAATGCGCTAACATGCAGCAAAAAAACAGACAGCTCTGAGATGGGAACAGGCTCTCTTTCTATCATTCATGAGGATTTGGTTATGTTGGACACGTGCATTTTAAAGCGGGAACTATACTCACCTTGGCTCCAGCAATGCGACGTCCTGGATCTCCCTGCCGGCTGCTGACATCTTCTAGTGGCCCGACTTCCAGGACTTCTGGCCGCTTTCATTGGCATACGCAGGAGTACAGTCAGCTTTGGAATTGTTGGACTTCTACAGTGTGAATGAGGCCTCCGGGACCAGGAGCTGAGTGCAATGTGGAGGCTGCCATTGCTGAAAGTTGAGAAAATGCTACCTGCCTGGCTATCTATGGCTTTCCAACCATAGTGAATTTAGAAACGGATTGCATGCTTATTTGCTATAGGTCAGCCTCCAAGAAATAATGTTGTGCGAGGATCAGCATGGCAGCCAGGTAACTAGCATTTTAAGAAAGAGAGAGATCAGCAATGGCAGTTTCTGTATTTGTCTCAGGATAGGTTCATCATCAGAAGCAATGGAAGAATCCCAGCGTCTGGCTGCACTTTCTGGCACTTGCACCTATTTATTCCAGTGCGCCATTGCTCCCCGGTGTTCAGTCCTCTTTATTTATCTTGGACTGGACGTTATATGTGAGACCAGTCCCTGAGGCCTCCATAGTGATGTGCTTTACACTGGCAGTTGTGACACTCCTGATTGTTCAGGGTGAACTCTGTATATGCTTTTGTTGTGTGGAATGTCCTGTGTCATTTTACAAGATGGGCTTCCTTTCTTCCTAGCATGCAAAGAAGGTGGCTTTGTGAAATAAGCAATTGGGCTGATTCTGTATTTAACATTTCCACTGCTCTACTCCATCCTGATTAGATAAGCTGCCCGTAAATGCATCAATTACCGCTGAATCAGCTGAAATTCCTTCTGTGGGTGGCCCCGTCGGCACCACCTGACTCGATAAAAGTCCATTTTTAAATCAATTTTTGTTGAAGGAGTCCGGGTGGAAAATTATCTCCCACACAGCGCCTACACCCAATCAGATGCAGGCAATGTTCAGGTATTCTGACAGCCGTGGGTGTTGTGGCTGTCAGAATACAATAGTCTAAAATATAAATTGAAGTGCCACACCACTGCCCAGATTTTACTTTATTCCAAAAAAAAAAGTTAAGGGGGGTGCCAAAAATATGGATTATACCCTAAATTTGATTGGAATAAAGTCATAGCTGGACTTTTTACCAGTAGTATGGCGCTTCAATTGGCAAAAATGATTCAAGTGAATGAGGCTCCGCCACAACTGTCCTGGTTCACACCGAACCCGACTTTGAAATTGCCTGACTTAACTTGAAATCTCGCGATTTCAAAGCCGCATGTTAGTGTGACTTCAGGTGCGACTTGGCTGACATCTCTGCGACTTCATGCACAGATGTCTATGCAAGTCGCACCTGAAATTGCCAAAAGTGGTGCAGGAGCTACTTTTTTCATATCAGTGTGTCACTGCAAGCTCAGCGTCTCAACAATTTGAACAGTTCAATTGCAATTTGGACATGACAAGTTGCACTGGTGTGAACGGGGGATTGGGGCTCTTTCAGATGGGTGGCAAAAACAGGTGGCTGAGCTGTGGTTTTATTGCCTTTCAGCTGCCCACCTAAAAGTAAAAAAAGTATCACGGACAGTACTCAATTTTAGCTGCCCACCTGCATTGTAACAATTCAGCCAGACAGGGCTGTACACATACTGCAGGCCGCAATCCTTTGCGTCACAGCTTTGGCATGGCCTGTCAAACTCATCCATTGAGTTCAATGGGGGCTCAGCAAAAGTGTGAGTGAATGCTCAGCTCATTGTTGCATCGCGATCCAACATAAATTTGCCTTTCGACAATTTAAAAAAACAGACGTTCAGCAGGTGACAGTAGTGCCTCCTGAATGCCTGCCAGCCGCTGCTATACTGCCTTTCAAAAAGAGATCCATGGAGGATCACTTTTTTTTTAGTAGATGGTGAGCTTATCACTAGGGATGCACCGATTTTATCGCCGAAAATAGGGTTAAAATAGAGGATAAAGGATAAAATAAATTCATATTCATTTAAATTCGTGATTTTAAGTCGAACATAATACAAATATATATATATATATATATATATATATATATATATATATATATATATATATATATATATATATATATATATATATATAAATAAATAAATAAATTGTCCATTTCGGATTTCTGCCAAGGGCACCCTGAATTTTCAGTACAGAATTTTTGATTTCAGTGCACCACTACTTATCAAAAGTCTGAAAGAACGTTGAAATTATTCAGTAAACTGACAAGTAGTGCTTTTGTGTTTTTTGTTTTTGTATTGTGTTTTTTTTTTGTTTTTGTATTGTGTTTTTTGTTTTTGTTTTGTGTTTGTTTTTTTGTTTTTTTTTTTTTTTTCCCCAATTGCAATTTTGGTTGTTGGCAAAAAAAAACGAAATGGGTTGAGCTTTTAATTGAGGCGGTTGTAGCATGTTTTGCTACATTTAGTGTATCGGTATTATTATGATGACTTTTATAATTTTGCAACAATTAGGCAATCCAGGTTAATAGGACTGTGCGCCCATAATTGGTTTTAATGGAGAAAATGAATGGCTCCTGGTGTGATGGGGACCTTAGTCACATCATCCAGGACTGGCAGCTTTCATGTATTTGTAAACAGGGCTGTTCCTGCTTCTAAAGCTGTTGTTATTATTCACACCCATAGAGCAAACACCTCCACCCGCTCGGGCTGTAGAATGTGAGTGCAGCTGCTCATGAATATGGCTCAGTGAGGGCTGTGTGTGCTCTGGGCTGCTCAGCCAGGAGACTTGTTTCCTTTTCTTTGTTTCAAGGCTGGAGTTTGCGTCATACATTCCAAATGGCATATGTGTGCTCTTTCCTGTTTCAGGCTGTTCCAGATCACGGGTCCGACCAAACCCCTGTCACTGCCCCAGCTACTCCCATACCCCACCCAGGGAGGTGACACCTCTGATCACCCAGGCTTAACCCTTCGTCCCTGACAATCAGAGGTGTGACACACCACTGTGCATAGCATAGACAACTACCAGGGACTGTAAAACATCAGATGACGACATGTTTACAAGATTTTATTAACCTAAAGCTGAAACCTTTTTTTTTTTTTTTTTTTTTTTTTTTTATTAGTGGTGGGAAGTTAGAACCTCCTGTAGGTGGCCTATTGCTGCCCATTAAGGAGATTATTCATTATCTCTATTTGTCCTGGGGACTTCTGTCACTGGGGCTGAAAGTAAAGGAGAATCCAAATTGTTTAAGTTGTCACCGGGACAGGAATAGAAGGAAAATCTTCGCATGTGGTCACCTCTTCTAGTAACAGCTTTCTAAGGCCTTATTCAGATGGGAATTTGGAGGCAACGGCTGAATTCAGATGTAGCTAAACTCCACACCTGGACACAGCCTCAATTGGTGCTATGTGCGGACAACTAGCCGCATCCAGAACCACCGTGTCTGGACACAAAGGGGTTCATTTACTAAAACTGGAGAGTGCAAACTCTGGTGCAGCTCTGCATAGAAACCAATCGGCTTCCAGGTTTTTTCTGTCAAAGCTTAAAGCGGAGTTCCAGCCTGTGAAAAGAGAAATTTAAAGTCAGTAGCTACTTACTTGTCCCAGAATCCCGTGGTGTCGGCACCCCTAGCGGATTTGTCAAATGGCGTCGGGTGCAGGCGCCGGTGTTCTATCAGATTACCGCTACCCATCAGATTGTGTAACAGAAATGACGTTCTGACCAAAAAATACTTACTGCGCAATGCGTTCCACAACGCTATGGGTTCCAAACACTTCATTAGCTGACGGGTAGCGGTATTCTGATAGAACACACATGCGGACATCTTACTACATCTTACTACATTTCAGAGTAATTTTAGCAATAAAGTGAGCGTATATAAATAAATATAGTATATTGACATCCGTGATGCTCTTTTGATGTTACATTTTGAAAAAAGCTGGACGCCAGCAGTAGGAAGGTGGCGGCGGCCATGTTGGTACACCCGGCACTGGTCAGCGCTAAACCTTTAGGCTTTCAAAAATTAAACATCCAAACCGCATCACAGATATCAATATATTATACTGTATTTATTTATATACGCTCACTTTATTGCTAAAATTACTCTGAAATTCAAGACGTAGCTGGGTGTAGTAAGATGTCCTCATGTGTGTCAGATTACTGCTACCCGTCAAATCATGAAGTGTTTGGAACGCATAGCGCCATGGAACGCATAGGGCATGTGCAGGAGGTGTTTTTTGGTCGGAACATAACTTCCATTACATGATCTGACGAGTAGCGGTAATCTGATAGAACACCGGCATCTTCACTAAGCCTTGTGGCTTCACAGCCTGTTTCCTACCGCACATGCGCGAGTCACGCTGCACTTTCTGAATGGTCCCACTGTTATCTGGGTCCTGTGGGGGGGGATGGAGGAAGTTACATAGATCGCCGCAATCGCAGTGTGGTCATCTCCCCTGGAAGTGGGGAGATGTCTGCTCCCTCCCCCAAACAAACGGAGCTTCCCCTTATGGGTGGAACTCCGCTTTAACTATATTAAGTGATATTATTTTAGTTTGTGCTAGAATTTGGTTGATTTCAATAAAAGTAAAGAGAGAGAACAATAAAATAAAACAAAATCACGCTGGCTGAAATTCCAGAAATCACTCAACTATACTCTATAGGACTTGGTTATAAAAAGTCCACTTTACAAAATAGTCCCTAGGAAGAAATCAGACCCCATATTTCATTTTCATGCACAGATTTTTTTTACTTCTCAATTCATTTTGATCCACAGTGTTGGCCTTGTCTTTATCATACGGCGTTATGATTTTGATTTTTGATACAGTTATATATTTGCATCTTTGTATCTCTCTTTAGAGTTGACCTATACACAAGTTTTATTTATTTATTTATTTATTACAGGATTTATATAGCGCCAACAGTTTACGCAGTGTTTTACAGTATAAAAAGGGAGACAATACAGTTATAATACAATAAAATACAAGAGGATTAAGGGGGCCCTGCTCAGAAGAGCTTACAATCTAATAGGGTGGGGAAGTGATACAAAAGGTTGTAACTGTGGGGAATGAGCTGATGGAAGTGGTAGGAGATTAGTTGGAGACATGATAGGCTTCCCTGAAAAGATGAGTTTTCAGGGATCGCCTGAAGGTAGCTAGAGTAGGGGATAGCCGGACAGGTTGAGGTAGCGAGTTCCAGAGGATGGGAGAGGCTCTGGAGAAATCCTGGAGACGAGCATGGGAGGAGGAAACAAGAGAGCTTGACAGGAGGAGATCTTGAGAAGAGCGGAGAGGACGGTTTGGGATATGTTTGGAGACAAGATTGGTGATGTAGCTCGGGCAGAGCTGTGGATGGCTTTGTAAGTTGTGGTTAGTATTTTGAATTTAATTCGCTGGGTGATCGGGAGCCAGTGTAGGGATTGGAGGAGAGGGTTGGCAGACACTGAACGGTTGGCAGCAGCATTCATGATAGACTGAAGAGGGTAGAGCCTATGGAGAGGCAGGCCAATGAGAAGGGAGTTGCAATAGTCAAGGCGAGAGATAACAAGGGAGTGAAGTTAAAATGTTATCTCTTGTTTTGGATACATTTGGGAACAACAAATATTTCAAGTATTATTTTATCTGTGACCCTGTTGGGGAGATTTCACCTCACTTCCTGTCTCTGTGACAGCAGGTCAACAAAAAAAAAAATCATCACTGGGACAGGGAGACACAGACAGTGGGGTTTAGTTACTAAAGGCAAATAAACTGCACATTTCAAAGTGCAGTTGCACTCGGCAAAGTGCAGTTGCTCCAAAGCTTAGTAAATTAGGTATTCTTTGCAAAGTAAAGATTCACCCAATCACATGCAAGGAAAATTGAAAAAACTGAATATTTGCTTGCACATGTTTATATGATGGACGTTAGCTGAGCCTCTCCTCATTTACTAAGCTCTGGAGCAACTGCAAAAGTGCACTGCCTATTTGCCTTTAGTAAATCAACCCCAGTGATTCTGTAATAAGTGTAAGGAAATTAATTGCCAATAAAAAAACAAAATGAATCTTAAGACAGCTGCATTCGTATATATCTGAATACAAGACATATACTGTAGATATCAATGAATAGTGTTTTGCGCTGGCCCTTTAAATCCACAAAACCATGACTCAAATGAATTGATATATAATCACACCAATAAAAGTAAATGAAGGCACTAAATCATCCACCAGACAAAAAAAATCAATACTTAAATGTCCATAATGTAATATAAAGTCTGTGAGTTGTGCAGCAGTGCCATCCGAACGTGTTGACCTTGGTGTTCCACCACTCATTAGCAAATATATATGACCTATTTAAGGCCCCGTTCACATCTTGGAGTGTTTCTGCCCACGTTTCTGCAAACGTGTGAGAAACGCACCCAAACATGGGTAGCAGTCACGCATCTTGGCATTGCAAAACGCACTTGGCTAAGTGCTAAAATCTGAGCCTTTTTGGTGCATTTTTTGAGTGGATGATACAAAAACGTCCAAAAAAAGCGTCATGGAGGCATCACTCTTGTGTGAGCGGGCCCTAAGATCTACATCGCTCCCGTAAGAGGTCAAACAGGATCAACTCAGGGCACAGCCTGTTCAATCACTGAATCACAATCACAGTCTTGGTCACTATATAAAAAGGTACCCAGCACAAGAAGGAAAAGAAGAAACTACACAGCAAGGGCCTATTCACACTATCAAGTTGCGATAAGGCACAGCAATGCATGGTACGTGTGGTGGTTCAATGCAGTGCCATTTATTCTGAATAGCACCTGAAATGACGTTGCAGCACAGCAATGCATGGTACGTGTGGTGGTTCAATGCAGTGCCATTTATTCTGAATAGCACCTGAAATGACGTTGCAGCACAGCGCAACACGTTGATGTGCATGAACCGTTTTTAGTTTGTTGGCAGCCCCTTCATTTAATTGGGCTGTACTAATGCAACCTACATTAACACATGCGTGTTGATATGCTTTATGCCGTGCGTTAACGCACTACACTGGTGTGAATAGGCCCTAATACTAACCTGACAGAGGTTGTGACCTTTCTCTATATTTCTCACAGGGTTTGTCCCCACTGCAGAGATCCCTCATCACCGCCAGGACACTGGGGGAAGAATTTCCAGATAGGGGCACAGAACGCAGATAGAAACCATCACGATTTAGCCTTTCCTCATTCCAAAAGTTTTGACTGCAGTGGGTTTGACATTCTTTTGTGCTGATCGCATTTCTGTCTGCAGAGAGTGGTGGGAGGTGGCAAATCGTTTCATCAGATATTTGCCATTTCTAACTGTTATCAACCATTTCTGTACCTGGAGCATTGAGATTGGTATTTGTGTCATTGAAATCTTGCAGAAACTCTGGTGAATTTTGGCTGACCCAGTCACCCAGATCGACAAAGATAGAAAATGATTGTATCGTAATTCCAGTAAGGGCTCATTCACATGTGTGCTTGACATAGCTGCTTCTTTAAAAAGCGATCTGTGGTGGATCATTTTTCAGAGTGTGTTTTACAAGTGGTAAGGAGGCAATATTCCTCAACACCTTCTTTAACCCTCCAAATGGCACACCACTGTGCAGCATCAACATGGCTCCATTCACTTGAATGGGTCGCGTTTGACGGTAGTACTGCAGGCTAAAAGCGAGCTGCGGTTTAATTTTTGCCGCTCCATGTGTACAGCTCTGAGCAGCTGCATGCTCTTGCTCAGGTGGGCAGTTGAAGAGGTAAAACCACAGCTCAAGCACCTGATTTTACTGCCCCATGTCCACTCAAGTGAATGAGCCCTAATTGCATCCAATCAGATGCAGTAACTGTTGTGGTACTTGGGCAGCCGTGAGTGGCGCTTCTGTGTGAACGCAATTGGCGCCCATAACGATTCTCCAATGTATGCTGTTTAACGTCAATAGGGGAATCAATGTATCGAAGGAGAGAGTTGATGTAGCCAGAGAACATCAAGCTGTGGATGGCTGGCTTTAGACTTTGAAAAAAAAAAGCAGACGCCTGGAAAATGCGTCCTCTGCCAGTATAAACAGGGACTCAACTAGGGAACTTCTTTTCCAGTAAAAATCTCTAAACCTGGGACTATCCTTGAAAATAAGGGAATGGGTAGAATCTGCGCTTAGCAAGTCGAAATTTGTCACAAATCGTCTCCTGTAGCTGTCGTTTTGTTACTCCAGACAAATGTATTTTTTTTTTCTTTTTAGAATTGCCTTTACTATCCTGCCCGTTTTCAGCAAAGTAACTATTTGCTAAAGAGGGCTGACAACACTGCAGCAATATTGGTAAAATTTTAACGCCGTTGTAACCTTCTCCCTGCAGGATCCCCCCCAAACCCCCCCCAGCATTACAATTGGGCCTGGTTTTGTGTCAACACTTTCTATGAGGTATGAGGTATGACATTGCTGGGACACGAGAGGAAGTGACATGCAGGCACATATGGGTATATGCTACCAGCCACCGCTGCATTAGATAAGAATAAATAAATGGAAGGATATATAGTTGTATAAATACATTGTTGCAGGTTGTGGGCCTGATTTACTAAAATGATGTAAATTGTTCACGTCAAACCTCTAGTCACGTGCAGGGAAGTAGAGAAATAGCACAAGGCCGGATGTTGAAAATAAACACCTTTCATGTCCTGTCTCTATATTTCCCTCCAATTCACCTCACTGACTTTATACTTTAGTAAAGCAGCCAATTGTCCAAATTTTTGTTTTATTTGAATAATGGCAACACACTTTTCCAAAACATTCTGGAGAACTCTGCTCTCTATACCGCAATCATACAGTCATACTTCCACCACCGCCAAACTGTGAGCTTTTGGATTGTGTGAGGAAACCTGAGCAGCCCAGGGAAACCAATGTAAAAACAGGCGGCCATCCGAGTGGTCTACAGGCCTGCTTGATACGTGTGTACCGAGCCCAGTAATCAGTGTGGAATTCGCGATTTATGTGTTGGTCTAGGCAACAAAATATGATTATGTGTGGGAAAATGTCCACCTCCTCAATGAAAAGGTTATTAGGAGTCACTGATGAGTGTCATTAACATAAATATCATGGTGTATTTATAAAGGTTATTAAACTCCGGGATACCTCCTTTACACCTCAGGCAAAAACACTTCAAGCAGAGAGCGCCAGTTTTGCTCCATACGATATGAAAAATGCAGTTTACTAAGGCTTCATTCACACTCGAGCTCAGCATCTTGTGCATGTTTTTCCACACTTTCGCAGGTGTCTGAGGCTTGAGCGTTTTATTTTTTATTTTTAGCCAAGAAAGCCAAGAAAGCCAGATACTAGTGGGGGGAAAAAATGCATATGTGTGTTTTCTCACGCGTTTGCATGTTTTTCAGGAGCTCCCATCAGTCTACTGGTACCAAAACCACTTCAAGATGGTAACTCAGAAAAATCGAAATAGGGGTACATTGTTTACTACCTGCCACTGATGGGGGGGAGGGCCTGCTGTGGTGTGCTGTGGTACCCTATGGATTATAGATACAGCTCTCTACAATGACTTTACATGGCTAATGTACTTTTTTGAGCTATAAGCATCGATTGACACTTCATGCAGGTGTGAACTGGCACAATTGAAAACTATGGGATTTTGGATGTTAAGCATTTTGGCGCTTCAGGCGTTGGGGCGAATGGGGCCTAAGCCTGGCAAGCTGAACGAGAGAGATCCATAGATATCTTCATCCAAGCTATATAGCATGGAGGGATGAATCTCCTACTGCCGGATATTGGATTCTCAACCGCTGTCCCCAGCAACTGTCAGAATACCTTAACAATGACTGTATCTGGCTGTGGTCACTGTTCACCCAACTGTTTTCCATTCTGCTCCTTTTATTGTCAAGCCAGGTGGTGTCAGCAGAGCCAAACATGGCTCGAGACTAGAGGCCTGCATGCCCAGTTTTAAGCTAGCCATACAAAGCTGGATTTTCTCTCACCCAGCATCGCAGTTGCATCGAGAGAAAAGCAATTGATTCCCCTATCCATGCTAGGCATGGATGGTGGAATTTTCACTGCTGGTTATTGTATTCAGCTCAAGGCTGCCTGAATACATTGACACTTCTGAACTCAGCCAAATTTCACCTGGCTCAGTTATTTTTAAATCAACTTTTGATGCCGAGTGGTACTTGCAGGGCAACCCACAGCTCGCATTTTAGCTAATTTAGTGCAAATCAGCCGAAATACCATTTGTCTATGGCCAGCGTTGCCTAAAATGCAGGTTTCTTCCAGCTGGACATCATAAATCTTTTATTGTCTTCACCATGGGTGGTCCCTACTTATGTACAGAACAGTGCTCACTGGGTGACTCACTGCCAGGGAATGTGACATTGACAGCCTGGGCTCACAGGAAGTGGGTTTAATGATGCCGCCATCATTCAGCTCTGAAGAGGTGATAGGAGGTCAGAGGGAGGAACCAATTAGCGTGTCTGGTGTCAGATTCTCAGTGGATTTCGGGAAACATATTCTAGTTATAAGAATGGGGTTTTGCAGCAGGATAGATTTTTATTGACTTCTTTTTCATGTAAATTGTTTGCGCTTTAACTGCAGTGTGCTCTAGGACCTGGTAAAATCTGGTTGTGCAGTATGGCTGAAGATCCCAAAACTGGCTGAACAGAATTAACCAACTGTAAATCATATGAACTTTGTATTTAGCTCTTTGCCTAGAGGGCTCCTTCGATTATTGCTTATCAAAATCTAAAGACTAACAGATTGGATTTATATTTCCCCATCTGAGAATTTAGCTCTGTGTCAATCTGATCCCAGGAAGTATGGTTTATAGCTGGCTTTCCCTGCCCTTGATTGATTACAAATCTCCCTTCATCCTCCAGTGTGCCAAGTCATTTTACTTGAATCAATAACAGGATTATCACCTGCTGTACTAAATAAACTTCAAGCACATTGTTGTGTTTTTTTACTGTAGAGCTGACAACGTTGATTCTGGCTCCATATCGCATCATCTGGAATATTAAACAATGCATGGGTTCCTGTGTGTATCTGTTAAAGCCTTCTATCCTAGCATTTATTTCATAACAGTATAACAGATAAATCTATTTTAAAAATATTTAATGGTATATATGGGATACTAGAGCACCTGTGGTAGGTAACGTTCCCATGAGTTCACCGATCATTTTGTAATCAGTGATGATATACTAAAACAATCATTGGACTGACAGGTTCATTCAGACTTTTTTGTAGAAAACTGCAATCTATTGCTGCCCAATAAAAAAAAAAAAAATTTATATTTATATTTAGAATCCACAATCAAAGAATGAGAACTGTTTGGGGGTGCATATGGTATAAGCAAAACTTTTTTTAAAGGTCGCCTGACCTATACCTAGCATTAGGTCCCATGACCTTTCAATCTACACCTCCTCCCTGGGTCAGCTGATAGCCTCCCATGGCTTCCAATACCATCTCTACGCTGACAACACCCAAATCTTTTTCCCTACCCCTCAGCTCACTGCCTCAGTCTCCTCGCGTATCACTAACAGATACAGTATATCAGTCTGGATTTCACCACACTTCCTCAAACTCAGTCTATCCAAAACCAAACTTATTTTTCCTCCCTTACGTGCCCCTTCCCCTGATCTCTCTCGTCAAAATAGATGGCACAACTATAAGCCCATCCCTGCATGCCAAGGTCCTAGGTGTAGTCCTGGACTCTGAACTCTCCTTTAAGTCCCATGTCCAATCACTGTCCAAATCTTGCCGCCTCAACCACCACAACATCTCCAAAATACGTCCCTTTCTAACCAATGGCACAACAAAGCTCTTAATTCACTCCCTGGTCATCTCTCGCCTCAACTACTGCAACTGCCTTCTCACTGGCTTACCTGGGCTGCTGTGTCTGCATTTCCACCATAAAAATAAAAAGGTGCATACACCTTTGCAAAAAACGCAGCCGCAGGGAAATCGCATGGTCCTTTTGTTCCTTTTGTTTGTCTTTGTACCCGCACCCGCAAACGCGATGCATGCTAAGATGCGTGGGGCTGTTATTCAGAATGAATGACAGCCTCATGCGTCTCCTAAGAGCAGCGCGATTTGGTTTTGGGTGCGGGAACAGATACGATTCCCACAGCCACACGCAGAAGTGTGTACCTAGGCTAAGAGTTGGGTCAGCTTAAGCCCAGGTTCACACTGACAGCAGGAACGAAATTGTGCAAGTTCAGCTGAACTCCCACGATTTCATTCCCGCATGTCAGTCCCGAATTCGGTGGCGATTTCAGAGACATCTGTGTGGGTTGCTGCACAGATGTCTATACAAATCGCACCCCAAAATTGCCCAAAGTAGTACAGAAACTACTTGTGGGAATCGGTGCGGCGTCGCACCGATTCGTGGGGCTCATGCAGTGTGCTGGCTGTTAAAGGAGTTGTGCAATTATCGAAACCTCTTAATGGGTGGATGTTAAGCCTGGTACAGTAAGTGGTCGCTGTACTAGCTATGCAATGTTAGTACATCGATCTCCCCACTGACAGGGAGTCTGCCCATGCCCAGTCATTGGCTGCAAGCACTGATCAGGTGCCAATCGGCTGGTGGTTTCCCAGCATGCTCATACGACAGAATCCAATCATGAGACAGGCTTCTGTTGCATGAGGAGCTGTACACACAGGCCGAAAGTCCGCTGATAACTGCCGAACGGACCATGTTCGTGTGTTTACCTAGCATTAGTCTGGAAAAGTGTGTTTTTCTAGGCTAACTTCATTTGCAGGCAGACTCCCCTATGTTACCCTCCCTGGCGGTATAATTATGTCAGTTTTTTTATGCTGAAAGCGGTACATTGTTTTTCATAGAAATGTTGGTGTTTTATATTGTAGGCATGTAATTCTTAGGAATAACTCACTTAAATCTGTCCAAACAAGAAGTAGACATCCTGGGTATAATAAAGTTTGAAACATATGATGCTGAGCCTCCATGACTGAAAGAACTGAAACCCAGCTTCTAGTGCACACTGTGAAAAGCTCACCATGTGCAGGAAAAAATTGAGTAAGCAATTTCAGTACAGGAGAGAATTCTGTAGAACGTGGCAAGAATGAAGCTAATCGTAGACTTCAGCTTTACGATTTCCTAATAATGTGCTTTTTAAACATCTCGTGTGCGTGTGTGTGTTTTGGGGTATATAAGGGTAAATAGGTTGTAACTGCTCCTTTGTTGTCCACTGTTTGAACATCTAGAAGGCTTATCAAGTGGGCAGTCCAAGAGTCTACTATACACCATACCCACAGTTCGTAGAGGCATTGTGTCTCCGTTATCTCTCAGAGTACGGAAATGAGGTTTCTTGTTTCTAGAGGTTTAACTATTTTTAATAATGCATGTGACTCTTGGTGTTTCTCTCCAAACCGGTCTTCAAGTCCTAAGTTGACTTTTGCCCCAGGGGTGAAAGTGTTAAAAGCCTTTGTCTCTTCCACGATGTGACCCTGCAGTATGGTGGGACAGGAAAGAGGAAAAGGTAACTGTGTAAGCGAGCAGGAAGGGAAAAATCCTGCCTGGATTCCTCAGGAAATGTCTCATTCTCCCTGCTGTTAAGGCTCCACGTTTGTTTTCCTAACCAGGGTGAGGCTCCTAGAGAGCTGCCCCTTCACCTCGCCCGGGAGTTGGCGGCCATGAGGTGGAGTGGCCATGAGGAAGTACTCTGGGAAAAGAGGAACAATCTAGATTTAAGAAAGCTGACTTTTGCAGTACGGTGCTCCTATTTTTTTTTTTCCTCTCTCAAGTGTGCACTTAATAAACAAGTGTTTTAACACTTGTTGCAGAGGTGGCAAACTTGGTTGTTGTCAGTTATTTTAGACTAATGTTCGAATTAAAGCAGAGTTCCTTTTTATTTTTTATGTAATCCCTTCTTTTACACTATATTAAAACATTAAATCCATGTCATTTAACATATCGCCGCTCTTTTCCCATTTTTTTTTTTTTAAAATGACTTACGGATAATTTTTGCTCTGCAGAGCGCTTCTAGCTCTACTGTGGGCATGTGAAGCCCACTAGCAGTCTCTTCAGGGATATGTTGATGCTGTATGCCCAGCATGCACCTCTTGATCTCTTGATGCTTCAACCCAGTGTCCTGTCAGAAAGCCACTACCCATCAGAATATGCAACTGAAGTGACGCTGAGTCGCGGCCATCTTGGTACAAACGCACTCGTCCACAGTAAGCCTAGAGTTAGAAGTCATCTTTATACACCAAACGAAAGTCTGTCTTTTCACAGTTATTTTTAACAGTAAACTCAGCTTATATATACTGTATTTCACTATATAAGCTGAGTTTACTGTTAAAAATAACTGTGAAAAGCAAGACTCCGGTTGGTGTATAAAGATGTCTGCTTGCCGACTTCTAACTCTAGGCTTACTGCAGACGAATGCGGGTGTACCAAGATGGCAGCGACGCAACTTCCCTTCTGTTGCATATTCTGATGGCTAGCGGCTTAACACCGGTGATGCCTGTTGTCTCATGGGATTGATGGCACACATATCCCAGGAGACATTGCAAAGCTGGAAATGACGAATGTGTCCACGGACGAGGAGGAGGAAGTAGGAATACTATGAAGAAATACAGCAGTAAGTGTTTTAAAAAATAAAAATAAAAAAATCATATGCCAAATTGCAATGAATGCACTCTTTACTATTGAATGGTGAAAAGTAAAAAATGTGGGTGGAACTCCGCTTTAAGGTCAAAAACAAAAATCTAGTATGCAATGTGGCTTTGAATTCTTTTCTAGCATAGTTGTCAATGCAAGTGGACCAACTTCCTTCATTGCGGTGACACAAAATCCTTATGGCTGAGCTGTGTCGCCCAATGCTGAGTGATCTGTGATGGAACTACAGTTGGAAGGTCTGGATGTTCTATGTGTCCAGGATGATAAGTGGTGACATCTCTGGTAATTCCACCATTTGGACAGTTCTTATTTGTCTGCCCTGGAGCAGCGCTGAACATGAAGGAGGGTGTTTACAAAAGCAATGTCCTTGGAAATATTGCTAATGCCACCTTGTATAGCATCGTCATTATTGGGCACAAAGAAACACAGGAACTGTAGTCCTCACAAGGCTTGCATTGGTGCTATGCAGTGTCCCGGAAATCGGAGAAACCAACAAGGGATGATGGGCAACTACGACTACTTGAAAAGTCATGTATTACAAGGAAGCATTTTTTGGTTAATATGGAAAAAATAAAACCGCGCTAATAACTATTCAAATCCCTTGTATATGCGATTAGTGCAGAAGGACCCGACACCTTAGATACCTATGCGCTTACCAGAAGGTAAAGCATGTAAAGCTTTATGGTGAAACAGCCGGCTAACTGGTATAGGTGTCCCTGGTTTCTCCCTCTCTTGGTCTATAGCCTCCAGCAGTAATGGTTAAGGGGTGTCATATTTCCATCACAGAAACAAACCGGTCTGAACACATGAGGAGAGTGATGCTATTGAGCCAAAGGAGGTACAAAGCCATCTTCACTCTTAATTGGTTGAGCTGTGGATCGGGAGGAGGAGAGCCAGGGATATCCATAGCATTCTGCAGATCGGTTTGTTTCTGTGATGGAAATATGACACCCCTTAACCATTACTGCTGGAGGCTATAGACCAAGAGAGGGAGAAACCAGGGACACCTATACCAGTTTGCCGGCTGTTTCACCATAAAGCTTTACATGCGTTACCTTCTGGTAAGCGCATAGGTATCTAAGGTGTCGTGTCTTTCTGCACTAATCGCACATACAAGTCACCGTGGTGCATAATTTCAAGTTATATCTGGATGTATGCAGGGTCACCTTTCATCTATGCAGTGCAGTGCCACGATTTATTTGTGACTTTTCTTCCAACTACCATCATATGACTTTTTATATAGTGTTTGTATCAACATCATCACCGTATGAATTTTAAACACTATATGGGCGGCACAGTGGTGTAGTGGTTAGCACTCTCACCTAGCAGTAAGAAGGGTCGCTGGTTCGAATCCCAACCACTTCCTGCCTGGAGTTTGCATGTTCTCCCTGTGCCTGCGTGGGTTTCCTCCGGGTACTCCGGTTTCCTCCCACAATCCAAAGACATGCAGGTAGGTTAATTGGCTTCTGTCCAAAAATTGGCCCTAGTATATGAATGGGGACCTTGGATTGTGGGCTCCTTGAGGGTAGGGACTGATGTGAGTGTGCAATGTAAGGGGATGGGGACAATTGTAGACACTCGCTCAGGTTGAACTGGATGGACTGATGTCTTTATTCAACCTTACTAACTATGAAACTATTTATATGTGTATCATCTCATGTTGCTGTTAGTGTATAATTCTAATAACTATGTATATACACAGGTGAATCCATTGGGATAGGTACACAGTGTCATAATTTGGCGCTGCTCTTTTTTACCAATATTTTTTGGTTAATAATGGGCAAAAGTTTGGAGATGTAATATGGTGCTGATTTCATACCAGCAAAGACCTTACAATGACTTTAGATCTCCTTTGGCTATACTCTAGGAATCAGTTTGTAGACCCTCAGAAGATTACTGTTTTACTGGACATGCAAATCTGCTATTTTATCCATGTTGGGCAATCCATTCTTGTGGCTTATCATCATTATAGAAACACCAAGATCTGTAGGGAACTGGCTGAAATCTGCCTACCTGTTTGGACAACTGTGGCATAGAATTCTGGTCTTCTTAAGTAATTGTTGAAAAGTAGTGTGAAAATGTGTTGTACAAAAATATGTGTATATCTGTGTGTGGGCCAACCTAGGGCTCTCGTATCTCTACATCAGGGTAGGACTACAGCGCTACTGAGAACCTTAAATAACAGGCAGGAAATGGTCACAGTGGGCAGAAAAGTTATACAGTTGGATGGTGGCTACTCCCCTAAACAGGTCCTGGGTACCTAATACACATATAAAAACAAACAAGAGAGGATACCTACATCTAAATGTAAATCGGTTTCAATTTATATGGAAGCACCCTCTCCTTTGTTTTTATCTCGTATCAATACAACATCATTTGTCCCCATGTTTCTTTTTTGTGAAAAGCAGGACACATGAGCCAAAAAGAGTAAGGCCCGGCCATATATGGGTAAAATTTTAAGAATTTTTGTTCGAATTACGCACCATTAGTGGGCCGGGGGAATGGACGATTTTTATGCGGCCATCGAATTTGAGTGATCGGGCATGTTGGAAATTTTTTGAAAAACAATTTTCTAATCAATGATGGGAGAATTGTGTGAGAAATCTAATAGAAAAAGAAATGTGCCTGAACGCAAGAAAAAAAAATTCCTGGAAAGAAAAGATTCCTGGCCTCAAATTCTTTTCTATAGCAGGTGAAATTGAAGACTTGGTTTGGTCGAATTTCAAAATCAATGGTGGCACTATCGGATTTTTTTTAAAGAAAATTAGTTAGAGCTTCAACCCATATATGACCGGCATAAGGCTATCTTCCACCCCTTGAGCTTGCAAGGTTTGTGCTTCAGTGGAGGAGGAGGCACTGCCAACACAACACCACCTATCTCTGAGGAGGACAGTAGTGATCATGACACATTTTTCTAACTTGCCCAATTGATACCCCCTTCCCCCTGGTGTCTGCTAGCTTGCCCTAAAAATATTAGATTGTCACTCAAACAACTGTAAACTCGTACCTGTGAACAACTTAAAGGACAGCTTCAGATTTTGGGTCCTCCATGGACCTCCCATGGTGGATTCCTTGTGGGTAATTTGAGCCAACTGTTGACTGTTGCTGTGCCAAGCCACTCACTGTATTTAAAAAAAAATCCTCATTCTTTTTATCCACATACCAACTTTTATGTTTGTGTCTTCAAGCCCTGATGAAGAGAGTGGAGTATAGCCCCTGAAGCACGTTGGTTTTAATTTACAGTTTGTTTGGAATATTTTGGATTTGAATATTATGGTGTGACACCTCACTTCTAGGATTACCTATCCCTGTTGGTAAATATGCATCCCAAATGGGACCATAAATAGGTGCAAGTGGGCCTTGACATTACAGGAATGTATGGAGATTTGCAGAATTCAGGTCCTTTGGGAACTCAGAAATTAAATTTCAAGACCTCAGTTTATTGATGTAGCCATTAGAACTTTTCAAGACCTGACAGCTGAGGAAACTCATGATGCTGTGTATGCTAGATTGGAGACTTAACGTTTACATTGGTGAAATAATCATACCTAAGGCCAGTACAATGGCTGAGATTTATCGGGCTGACAGGAAATCTCCTGAAATCCCTCGTCCCTACGCCAAGGCTGCGAGTAAGCTTACTTCACACCATGTGCTTTGTTTGCACAACATGTGGAATTAAGGCTTTAGGGAAAAAATAAAGAGCAGAATTGGGAAAATAGAATGTGAATTGACAGGAAAAAGAGGCATTCCAGATGAATGGAGAAACAATGCACCATATACACAAAGTTTATATGTAGCTTTATTGTCCACGCTGCAGGCTCTGAGCTCTCAATTTTCTTTCTTTTGGAAGAACGGTCCCTCTTCTGAAGCCAAATCTTTGTCCCTCTTTCCTCCACAAATCTTTTTGGTCTATATACCTTTTTCTAAGTCTACATAAAAAGTGATGTATTTTCACAAAGCTTTTCATCCAACCTCTACACTAGGGGTCTTCGAACTTTCTAAACAAAGGGTCAATTTACTGTCCTTCAGACTTTAGAGGGGCCAGACTGTGGCTTGCGGGAGTATAGATTGTCCTGGCCTCAGTGGGAGTAAACCATGCCCCAACTTTGGTATTAGGGGGAGGAATAGTGCCCTTTCATTGGTGTCAGTGGGAGAAATAGTGCTTCATTGTTGATGTCAGTAGCAGAAATGATGCCCCCTTGTTGGTGTCAATAGTGGCCCAAGGCCTGGATAAAGTCAAGCAAAGGGCCACAGTTTGGAGACCACTGCTCTACACTATTGTCCTTGTATTACAGTATGTTAAACCCCTGGGATTCTTGAGCTTTGCTTGATTGACCTCCTACATGATACTGTCTGTATAGTTCCATGGTGAACCCCACTTGGCCGAGCCAGCTGTGGGGCACCAATGATCTTTTTTTTAGCTATCTGTAAGGGTGACATTGGTGAACACCACTGTAAGGGGAGCAGTCTTTTCACTAACCATCAATGTAAGGCTCATTTTTTTTTTTTTCCCCTGACCTCCAATAGATTGTTTTTTGCAGGGGTTTCCTGAGACCTGAAATATTTTTTTTCAAAGGTTCCTCCAGAGATTGCTTGAACAATGAGAAATTCCTGCCATTAAGCCAGCCATAGACTGAGCAATTTTGTTTCCTGCAACTAGGAAAGGAAATTGCTCGATTCCCCCATCAACACAGTCATTGTTGATGGGGCAAGCCACCCCAGCGGGAAGAAGACAGTAATTACTGGTATCGCCTACTCGCATGTGAAATCTGACAAGCTCATACCTCCCAAGTTTTCAGAAGGGAAACGAGGGACATCTATTAGCAAAATTATGTAGGCATAGGACACACACCCTGCCACACCCCCTAAAGGGGAATAAAAAAAAAATGATTAGTTAAACCCACAAGTGCTTTTTTTAACCACTACTATTACTTTATATTGGCTCTTGCAATTTAAAAATGCAACAATTCAGAAATTGAATGAAAGGTTTAACACATGGAAACCCTTTTGATAAGTAGTGCATTTTATATACAACTATATAGATCAGACCAAAATGAGGGACAAATGAGGACGAAAGAGGGACTTTGTTCCAAATCGGGACAGTCTCTCCAAATCAGGGACAGTTGGGAGCTATGCAGGCTGGTTGTACACAAGTTGATTGATCAGCCTGCCCATACATGGTTGGAATCTCAGCTGATCCCTGTTGAATTGGCTGAGATTCGAATTGTCTAAGGCTTAATTGACCACTGTCAACAAATTTTTTAAAGTCATCTGTAAGAGGTTTACAGTGATTACAAATGTAAAGAGCATTACTAATGTACTGTGAGTTGTAAATATAATCATTATTAAGCAGAGGCTTCCTGAAATTTAGTTATTTCAAGGGTTCCTCCTTGTTAAAAAGGCTAAGGAAGGCTGCTCCAGGGTAAAAAAGCTGGGAAAACTGGACCATACCGTGCAGCGATTGCACAACTGTCCTGTACAGGCACACTGGGGTCAGAGGTATTGCAGCTGCTTAGTAATATTTACATTAAATGTAATGCATACAGTATACATTTAGACTACATTCTCATATCTGAGAGCAAATATTTCTCAAATAACATGATCTGATATTCTTTTGCAACATCAGTCATTTCCTTTACTTTAATGGATTTATGCTACCATTAGGTAAGGATAACTAATCACGTGTAGTTTAGCTCTTTAACGCTTTTTCCCAATGGAAGGATTGCGCAATACTTTTGATGGGAGGGGGTTGTTGAACATTAACCAGCGATACAGAGGCTTCAGGTCATGTTGACTAACATTGGAAGTGAGTAAGAAATCCTTCAGCAGCCTCACTGTCTCTGAACATCTGGGAAGATTAGCATGGAGATTTTTTTTCTCTTCTCTACAAAATGGCACAAAGAAGAAAAACATTTTCTTCATGGAAATGTGTACACAGCATGTGTTCACATTATAATACTGTCCCCCTTGAGTCATTAGCGGATGAAGGCCTGCATAGTACAGCATTGGCAAAATAGACAGACATCATATGCCCCCACCTCCTCTGCTTCACCAAGTGTGCTTCAAGTGTTTAACCAGTTTAGTCATTTTAGTTTTTTCCCCTTTTCTTTCCCCCTTTTCATCTATTCACAGTGTAAACTAGTCCTTACAGACAAAAAGGGAGCAAGTAAGAAAAATGTATTGTTTTGGTTTACATCTAAACTGCATGTAAATTTGCTCTGTGCAAAGGGGCAAAATCAAATTCTCTCAGACTATATTTACTGCAGATTGAATGCTTAAAGGGGAAAAATACAGCATTATGACCAGTAGATGAAGTTGAGGAGCATACATATTTATTGTCATAGTCTGTGCCATCTAGTGGCCATAATGCAGTATTTCCCTCATTCACACATTCGATCTTCGGGAGGGAATATAGCCTAAAAACATTTGCATGAACAAAGTTGCATGTTTTCTTAGATAGATGAACAGATAGATAGATATATATATATATATATATATATATATATATATATATATATATATATATATTTAAGACTACGTTTTTATGCCCATTTTAAGATGCATAATAGTAAATGTTTTGGTCAATTTGAAGAGGTTGAGAATGGTGAGAACTGCTGGGCTGGTTTTAAAATAAAAAAGAGAGAACAATTGTTTCCTATAGATACCAATTGGATTCCATAATAATAATTTCAGAAAACTGACTGGTGAGCAACTAATGTTTGTTTTTTCCATATGGCCTTATTCACGTGGGTGTACTGTTCTTTACGCCCATATGCAATGGACTGTGTTTACCTGGTACAGGTGTTCAATGCAAGCTGCTTGTTCAAATAAATGAGAGCTGGGCAGCTGCATGGATCTCCATGTGCATCCCTGAGTGTACATCTGTGCAAGACTGATGCATGTATCACAATGCAGTCTGTCTGTGTTCTGATCTACGTATTCATTATTTGGGATTGGTTTAGAACTGAAACTGTCCACAATGGAAATTGAGAGAGATTACAGCACAAAAACTGCAATGACAGCAAAGCTTCAACTGGGAAACAAGTCAGCATTTTCTCCAGAAAGGCTGTATATTCTTATCCTGTCTGTACAGTTTTGGTAATGATTATTAAAAAAGATAGATAATAGACAGATTTGACATGACCCTTGAAATGTCTACAAAGAGGCTTTGTTTTTTACTGGTAAAGAGCAGCCAGAGTAGGGTTTGTCTTCACATCTTTCCCCTATGCTTGCGGAGAACCCTGGATCCTAGGCCTGTGGTGTATGTATCATTTCACTTGTACCTGGGAAGGACCCTGGATCCTAGGCCTGGGATGTACCGTATTTATCGGCGTATAACACGCACCGGCGTATAACACGCACCCCAAGTTTAGGAGGGCATTTTAAGGAAAAACAGTTTTAGGAGGGAAGTTTAGGGAAAAAAAAACTTACATTTAAGCGTCATTTGCAGCTTGCCCAGCGTCAGTGCAGCCTTGCCCAGCGTCAGTGCAGCCTTGCCCAGCGTCATTGCAGCCTTGCCCAGCGTCATTGCAGCCATGCCCAGCGTCATTGCAGCCTTGCCCAGCGTCATTGCAGCCATGCCCAGCGTCATTGCAGCCATGCCCAGCGTCATTGCAGCCATGCCCAGGGTCATTGCAGCCTTGCCCAGGGTCATTGCAGCCTTGCCCAGCATCGTTGCAGCCTTGCCCAGGGACGTTGTACCTTGCCCAGGGTCATTGCAGCCATCCCAGCGACATTAGAAGTCCGGTCCGGGTTTAAATTTCCCGCCGCCGAGACTCTGTCGCGTGCGCCGCCGAAAAAGTCCGAGGCGCGGCCGAAAAAGACCGAAGCGGCCCCGGAAAAGGCCGAGCCGGCTGTTCAGCTCCGATCGCGGTCCTGCCTCCCTGCTGTTTCCGGAACGAGCGCAGGGAGGCGGGACTCCGAGTAGAGCCGAACAGTCTGCTCGGTCTATTGCGGCGCGGCTTCGGGTTTTTTCGGCCGCGCCTCGGTTTTTTTCGGCGGCGCTCGCTATTTTTTGGCGGCGCTCGCCATTTTTGCCATTTTTGAATTTTTTTTTTTGGGGTATCGGCGTATAACACGCACCCACGACTTTCCCCCGATTTTTAGGGGGAAAAAGTGCGTGTTATACGCCGATAAATACGGTATGTATTATTTCACTTGTACCTGGGAAGAACCCTGGATCCTAGGCCTGGAGTGTATTGCCCGTACACGTGGTCGGATATTCCGCTGGAAAAAGTCAGATTGGATTATATTGTCAGAAAATCCGATCGCGTGTGTGTGGGCTCTATCGGACTTTTTTCTGTCGGAAATTCCGATGGAAAAAATTTGAGCGCAGGATCTAAAATTTTCCGACAAAAAAACCCGATCTGACTTTTTCAGATCGTTTGTAGAGAATTCCGACGGACAAAGTGCCACACATGCTCAGATTAAATTACAAGAGCAAAGCTATTGGCTACTAGCCTCTATGTAGTCCCGTCGTACGCAACGAAAGTCACCATGTTCCGAACGATCGGATTTTCCGACAACTTTGTCCGACCGCGTGTATGCAACACAAGTTTCGGACAAGAATCAGTTGAAAACAATCTGACAGATTTTGTGGTCGGAATGTTCGACCGTGTGTATGGGGCATATGTATGATTTCACTTGTACCTGGGGACGACCCTGGATCCTAGGCTTGTGATGTATGTATTATTTTAATTGTGCCTGGGAAGAACCCTGGATCTTTGGCCTGGGATGTATGTATTATTTCACTTGTACCTGCAGAGAACCCTGGATCCTAGGCCTGGAGTGTATGTATAATTTCCCTTATACCTAGGGAGAACCCTGGATCCTAGGCCTGGGATGTATATATCATTTCACTTGTACCTGCAGAGAACCCTGGATCCTAGGCCTGGGATGTATGTATCATTTCACTTGTACCTGGGAAGAACCCTGCATCCTAGGCTTGGGATGTATATATCATTTCACTTGTACCTGCAGAGAACCCTGTATCCTAGGCTTGGGATGTATGACTTCTGAGAACTCGCCAGCAACAGGATTCCTAAAATGTGCAGGGAAAACTCTTACCTGCTTTACACCAGATTCACATTTTTGTGTTACATGTGTCACTACACTTTATTGAATATATGCTGCAGTGCCATTAATTATCAGTGGCACCCCAACACACTAATGTAGCACACCTGTGTTGTAGCGTACCATAACACGTGGTTGTGTGTGATCATGTGTTGCAGTAAAAGGGTCATGTGCAATTCTAAGAATGTTAGGCTATGTTCCTTTTTAATAGGCTGCCTTAATGCAGCACATGTTAACCTGCAACAACGCAAATAACTAGGCCCTTTTAATGGGTTGCTCCTTCCCTGGCTGGATGACAGCTGTCATTTATGATAACGCAGTTGCCATGGAGCGAGTAATGCCTCACTTATCCATCCAGCATAAGGAGCAGCGCATGCAAGCATGTGAGCATTGTGTGGCCTAGCTGTACTCTCCATAGCAATCCTGGGGGTGGCTAGGACTGATAATATAAAAGGGGCCTTATTTTTTAATAGAATATAATCGTTTTAGGACTCACAGGCAGATTGATGGGAAATAATGCTGTTATTTATATCCCTATGAATATTATTTAATGAATGACATCCCTTGTCCCTCCTCACAAGGAGCCTGAATCTTCTGTCATCCTATGCATACCAGCTGGGTGCTGAAGCCAGAGTCTGCTTTCTCTCCACTGTGCTGCGGATTTATTCACAGAAGCAACGGACGTCTTACTCCAAATTTATTTCTTCCACTGATGACACACTCCAAAACTTCCCCCTGGATGCCACCCCACTAACGCGCTTCAGCTCTCCTGCAGCCTCTTTGCACTTGATGGTGACAATAGTGGATCATACCATCTTCATGTGTGTTGAAACAGCACTTGTAGTCTTTTTTTGGAAGCCCAGGTGACAAGTTGACAACGCAGGAGCGCAAATCAGATCAGTGTCCTAAAATTGTAATTGTGTGCATATGGACCTCCATGGCAGAGTCACCAGCTGGTATTTACTGCAGATTTTCAGGAACTTTTGAAATGACATTACCATGCTAAAGCTTATGTCATTTTTCTGATTGGATTTACATTTACTTCATTGCATACAGATTGTTCACATATCAACCAGAATAAAATGACAGTCCATTTTATATAGGAAAAAGAAAAGTGCACTGCGTACACAAGTCCACTTTACTGTGCACTGCATTAAGATGGTCTGTTCATTAGAATTGTTACATAGTAGGTGAGGTTGAAAAAAGACACAAGTCCATCAAGTCCAACCTGTGCAGTGCACCACAGCACATTCAGCATTAGTGGTATTGCAATTCCTTGCTGCAATTTATAGGTGCACGGAGGCCCTAACAGTTTTTTCATCCACATGCCTTTGTGGTGAAAATCTAGTGACCACAAGCTCTGAGCTTTGCCCTTTTTTTTTATCTAGTCACTGCTCTCCATCATGTCTCCGTGGCCCTTCATTTCTTGCAGGACACGTACTTGGATGTGCTCAGGAGCATTTTCCAGCACTATCCCTGCAGACAAGAGAGCCTCTTGTATAGTTTGCCTTGGAGGAGGGACCTTGTCTGCATACTTTCTGCACTGGGATCTGATATCGACTTTGTTCCCCTAATGAGCCTACCCTGTTTCACTTGTCCAAAACGGTAATGCAGAAGCTTGAGACAGGAAACCAGACAGCAGTCTGCTGTGATAAGAGATGGTATTGTCTCAGGGAGGGAACCGGGTTATTTTCTCTTACCAGCCCTGCCGTTTCCCTGACAGCATTTAGAAGCAAAAGCAAAAAGACTTAACTTGCGTTAACCAGTTTGGCATAGGATGGCTTCCATGTTTGTGCTCAGCATGACGCCTTGACCGTGTATCCGTCATCGCAGAAATTTAAGCACGTTTCCACTTTTCCCATGAAATTTGAGAAACCTCCACTATATGTTTGTGTTCCCCTTCATAAAGCATCCAAAAATAAAATTTCTTACAGCGATTGTTAGGCCCCTTTCACAGCAAAACTATATTTAGCGCTGCTTTACCGTTGTTTTGCCCACGGGTTTCGGCCGCTCGCGGTGCAGTTTTACCCCCCGCGAGCGGCCAAAAAAGGGTTATTTTTTTGCCGCGGTGTCCCATTCAAATCAATGGGAAGGAGCGGTATAGGAGCGGTGAATAAACATGTTCTACTTACATGCTCTTTGCAATGTTATTGTACAGAGCGACCCGATCCTCTTCTGGGGTCCCCCACCTCTTCTCTTGGATCCGTCTCTTCTCTGAGTGGCCCTATAGTAAGTTGTGTGCTGTTGGGGCACTTGTGTGGGCCTCACTCCCCAACCAGGCTGTGTGTGTCCATAGACAGTACAATGTACCACCCAAGCCTTGGGATCTTTAACTTTGTTAGCACAGACAGTGTGCATTAGTAGTTTTCAACCAATAATGAAGATTTATCAGCACAGCACTGACAGGCTCATTTATTCTAAACATAACCCAACAGCCACCTCCTTTTTAAAGTGATGCTAAATCATTTATTTGTTAAAGTGACTGTAAACCCCTATATATATATATATATATATATATATATATATATATATATATATATATATATATATATATACCCAGTGAAGTGACTGGCCTCAGGTGATACACAGAGCTAAAACAAATCAATACCAATTGTACCTGTTTTCCCTTACATCCATATTAAAGTGCAGAATTTACACAGGATCTCAAAGCAGAGGGTGGGAAGCTGAAGTTACATCAGTGGGCAAAGCTTTGAGAGCTGATTGGAGGAAATTGACACATCCCCCTTCACACAGCACAAAGGAACAGAGCTGAGGCTGTCAATCAGCTGGAGATCCCTCCCTGTCACCTTTTTTTCTTGGTGTCATGAAAAAATGTCAGAAGTGATTCATGCAGATAGCAGAGAAACGGGGCAGTGGACAGAAATTACACTTAGTGCTCTGGACTGAGACAAGCACACACTATAGAGGGATATGTTTTGTTCTTTCATGTCTGAGGTTTACAACCACTTTAAAATGGAAAAAAAGTTTATACTTGCCTGCTCTGTGCAACAATATTGCACAGAAAGGTCCCATACCTCCACTTAATGCAGTGCCCTGCCGACGCTGTCCACTCTTCCCTCTTTCTGGTGCCTCCTTAGCAATCTGGGTGCTAAGGAAGGATGGCACCCAAGCAGGTTCACATACTGAGCTTGTGTCCCTTATGCCCGCTGCCAAAGCTGACACAATAAGAGAAATCCCCTGCCAAACCACACATGCAGGTCCTATGTATGGTGTGAAAGTACACACAGAATAAGACATGGGCCAAGAGTGCACATCAGGGTGGCTCCTGGGAAAGGCTGGAAGCGGAAGTAATAGACACCAAACTGTACAAAGCCAATTTTCCTGCAAAAGAATGGCTGCACATAAAAGGAGACAGGAAGGAAGCAAAGAAGATGAAGTATGTTAGTGCATTTCTTTATAAGGTTTAGTAAAAATAAATTGTCCTAACTCTTACATAGCACAGGTCTAGTTGTTGAAAGACGCATTTTTATTGATTTCTGTAGCACCATCACTTCCCATGGCGCAGTACAAAGTAAGATAAAAACAAAGGTCAGCAATATAAATTCTTAAGTTACAAATTGAACAGCAGGAATGTACTGCATGCTGGAAAACTTTCGCCTAATGGATATGCGTCATTCATTACAACAATCTCTTCATGTATAGGTAATCAGTTCTTCAGCCTTTTGTTTTATCAGATGAATCCTATGGTTGGTATTGGCAGGAATTTTGTATGTTCTCAGTAGTCCTAGGACAACACGGGCGCAAGTCTTTATTGCACAGGAGACAGAAGGCAGTATTTTATATACAGCATATTACAAGAGAAACTCTGCAGATAAAAAGTTTTTTTTTTATTTATTTTTTCTGAACCACAAATTTAGTACTGAAATGACAGGGACCTCCCACCATATATGTGAAACAGGTTCTGTGATCGCTCACATCATTTAATACAAGCAACACTTCTAATCATACGGATATGGGACTTGGAGATCCGTTAGATACAGCTGGGGCAGCTAAATTTGCTTAAAGTGGGGTTGCGGTCAAAAAAAAAAAGGGGCTTAAAAATCTTAAAAAAAAATTAAAAAAAATAATTGGAAAAATTTTTTTTTTTTACTCACCTCTAAATGCCTGTTGCTAGGGGGTCCCTCGTAGTCTGCCACCTTCATTGCCGGGGCAAAACGTCACTTCCCCCTCGGCGCCGCACAGTCATCTGGGACCTGTCACGCGTCCCAGATGACTGAGCGTCAAATCACGGCGCACGGCGCCGCTCGCGCATGCGCAGTGGGTGCCTGGCTGTGAAGCCACAGCCGGGTTCCCACATTAGGAATGTCGGCGCCGTGAGCGGCTCGGGGAACGAGGGGGGGTCCTCGTTACCCCGCATCGCTGGACCCCGGGACAGGTAAGTGTCCGATTTTTAAAAGTCAGCAGCTGCAATATTTTTCCCCAGGATGGAGCTCCGCTTCAACTAGCAAATCAATAAGCTTATTCCATGATGTGCACCGGACAGAACCCCAAAGCAGCCAATCAGATTACGTTACATCAGTAAATGTTGGTGTAGATAAGTTATTCCGAGTTACTGCGCTCTTCTCATGAACTTTTCACTGCACCTAGATTCCTTGTGCTTACACTGTATCCTACTTCTACCTGCTGGGAAGCAATTTAATAATATAGTGTTGTTTTTTCATATATATTCTAGTGAGCTGCTAGGGACATTCTCTTTTGTTGTACTCAGGAACCTTCTTGTCTGGCAAGGATACTAACCTGAACTGGAAGTGGCCATCATCCAATACCCAGGCTGCATACTAGATCTGGAGCAGATCCATCACTCGGTGAAGGTTGACAGGTGCTTGACTGTGGCCGAGCAAGTATTTGTTGCAGGAGTCTGAGCTTGCAGCGCATATTTTGTCCCATCTCTGACAAATTTGAAGGGTGGTGATGGATTCCCTTTAATATTCACTACAAATAGTGTTGGTACACAACATGTAGTAACCCATTACAACCAATCAGTTTTAAACTTTACCAAAGAAGATGTATTGGAACATAAAAGTGGTTGGTAAAGTTGGTCAGTTGGTTGGTTAAGATGGGTTATTTTTCATATTCCCCTTTTGACTTTCCAAATAAGCACTGACGTTCTCATATCATAACTACTACCTCCAACATATGATACCTATGTTACAAAGAGTGTAATGCATGTATTAAGCCATGGCAGCCAATCCGCCTTAAAAATACATTGAAATGGATCCTATTAGAACAGGGAACTGGTTGGTTGGTATGGGTTACTTTTTTACATCTATCTTTTTTCTTTCCAAATGAACACTGAGGTTCTCATATCCTAGCTACTGCCTCAACAAATATGACACTGTGGGGTTGATTTACTAAAGGCAAATAGACTTTGCACTTTGAAAAGTGCAGTTGCCCTCTGCAAGTGCAGTTGCTCCCAGAGCTTAGTAAATGTGGTAAAGCTGGCCATACACCTATAGATTATCTGCAGATTTTCTATGGTTAGATGGAAAAAGTGGGAGATTCCTCCATCCACACAGTTTAGCGAACATGGAGAAATCTGTTGCACTTTTTCCATCTAACCATAGAAAATCTGCAGATAATCTATAGGTGTATGGCCAGCTTAAGGCTTCACTTTACAAAGAATACCCAATCACATGCAAGGAAAATAAAAAAAAACAGCATTTTTGCTGGTACATGATTGGATGATGGAAGTCAGCAGAGCTTCTGCTCGTTTACTATGTTCTGGAGCAACTGCACCTGCAGAGTGCATTTGCACTTTGCACAGTGCAGTCTTTTTGCCTTCAATTCAACCCCTCAGTTCTAAATGGTGTCTCATAGTTGATAAAGGACTTTATTTATAATAAGACACTCAAAGGGAAATGATAAACAGTAGGGCATAACAACCAATCACTTTTAAACTTTCATTGGAATAGATCTATTAAGAATGAAGTGTCTTGTTTGAGTTGATTGGTTGGTTATTGTGTTGTGTTGTGTATGTGTATGTGTTACTTTTGATATTCCTCTTTGTCTTTAAATAAATACTGAAGTGCTCATATCATAAGGCTGCATTCACAGTTCAGTGTTTTGAATCGCGGGCACATTTGCAGCGAATCTGCCCGTGATTTAAAAGCGCTGATGTGTGAATGGCAAATCGCGGGGCTCGCATTTGACATGCCATTCAATTGAATGACAACTCAGCGTGATAAATCGCGCTGCAATCATGGCAACACACATTGCGGGAAGCATTTCGCCCCAAAAATAGCTCCTGAACTTTTTTTGGGTGACATGCTTCCTGCGATGGGTGTTGCCGCGATTGCAGCGTGATTTATCGCTCGATTTGAGGTGTCATTCAAATGACTGGCATGTCAAATGTGAGTCCCGCGGTTTGCCATTCGCACATCAGTGCTTTCAAATTGTGGGCAGATTCGCTGCGAATCTGCCCACAGTTTAAAACGCTGAAGTGTGAATGCAGCCTAACTGCTGCCTCAAAGTATATATGATACTTTATGTTATGAATAGTGTCATTTTCATAGTTGAAAAATGCCTTTTTAATAAGGGTGTTTTAAAAAGGGTGTTGATGATGCCATACGGCATAACAACCAATTCATTTTAACCTTTTATTGGCATGGATCCATTAACAAGGAAGTTTCTAGTTTGGTGAGTTGGTTGGTTATTATAGGTTACTTTCATATTCCACCCCTTTCGAAGTAAACACTGAAGTGCTCATATCATAACTACTGCCTTGAAAAAATATATATAAATAACCCCATGCAATAAATTTTTTAGGCAATTAAAGTTTAACACAAGCTTGGTTACAAACCTACGCAACTCTTAAAATAATAAGTAAGGAAGTGTTTGCAAGGCATTGAACTTGTAGCTGCATAGGATAAGCATCAGGATTTCAAAACACTGCAGAGGCGTATGGTGGGAGGTGTAATGTCTATTGGATTTTTTTTCTCCCATATCTCAAATCCAGAAGAAAAACATTTTAAATAAAAAAAATGTTTTATGTAAAGCTGTATTTTACTTTAAACTTTGATTGTACTTTGGAATGTACACTTTGCTGAGTGGTGATTATAGATAAACTATATTGTCAAAAGTATTGCTATACTGTCAAAAGTATTGGGATGCCTGCCTTTACATGTACATACATTTTAATGGCGCCCCAGTCTTAGTCCGTAAGGTTTAATATTGAGTTGGCCCACCTTTTGCAGCTTTAATAGTTTCAACTCTTCTGGGAAGGCTGTCCACAAGGTTTAGGAGTGTGTCTATGGGAATGTTTGACCATTCTTCCAGAAGCGCATTTGTGAGGTCAGGCACCAATGTTGGACAAGAAGGCCTGGCTCGCAGTCTCCACTCTAATTCATCCCAAAGGTGTTTTATCGGGTTGAGGTCAGGACAGTCAAGTTCCTCCACCCCAAGTTATATGTAATGCTGTGTTCTGCTACAAAAATGTACCATTATTTGTCCAAATGTAAACCCATATCTTGTGTGTCTTTTCTGGCGCTCCTCTTTTTACTTTTTTACTCTAGCTGTTGGCCCATGAGTGCCATATAGTATATACAGTCCATTGTGCAGGTTCCTTACCTCCATTTTAGTGGATGTTACCCTTTTTTGTATTGTGTAATATTTTCAAAACTGAAAAGATATACCATCTGAATGAAAGATATTTGCCGCAAAGATAAAAGCTTTGCTATCTTTTGTAAATCAGCATGACCTTGCTTACTCAGCCATTGTTGAAATGCACCTTCAGGTCACAGCTGCTGAAGGCACATGCCTAATTCACAAGTGTTGATAGCTGCTAATGTACAGTGATACACTTAGAACTATCTTTCCTCTACGAGGAACGTAGCTTAAGCATATGTCATAGCGAAATGGGAAAAGCAAACCTATTTAGTACATTTCTGGAATACATGCACGTTTCCCATGATTTATCCCTTTATATACACTGCAAGTACAGAAAAATAACTGTTGATGCGCTAGACATATAGTATGTTCGTGACTTTGACGTGACCAGGCACGTGGTGTCAGTCCTGTCTACTTCATTTCTGATGGATTACAAAAAGAGACTTCTCAACTCCTCCCCCTCATCTACATAACCCCTCCTTGTGTACAGCCAGGGAGCACAGGAAGTTCTCAGATTGCGAAATTTCTGGCAAAATTAACAGGCATTTTCTGAACAGATAGATATATAAAAAAAACATTAAATGTTATGACCAAACTGCAGCAAGAGAGCTATGTCTATCATTACGGTTTACATACACGTTAAATGGGTTTACTTCCTCTTTATTTCCCTGCAAAGATAAAGCATAATGGACTACTATGCATCGCATAGTAGTCCATTATGTGTCACTTACCTGACACAGGAGCCAGCGAAGTCACCGCTGTCCCCTTGTGTAGGGAGCTTCCATCTTCTTGGTGGGTCTCGCGGCTCCGGCGCTGTTATTCGACGGCGCCGCAATGACGTCACTCCCACGCATGCGCGCCGGAGCCGCCACTCGCGGCTTATCGCCGATGAGAACGGCTTTCTCAGTGCGCCTGCCACCGTAGACAGCGGTGCCTGTCTTTTGGCAAATATCTCCTAAACCGTGTAGGTTAAGGAGATATTTATTTGACCTACAGGTAAGCCTTAATCTAGGCTTACCTGTAGGTCAAAGTGGTTTGTAAGGGTTTACAACCGCTTTAAGCAAGCTGTCAGTCATCAATGTGCTGGACACTAATGCCACGTACACACGACCGTTTTGCCGTCAGAATTAAGTCCGAAGGTTTTTACAATGGAATTCAGCTCAAACTGTCTTGCATACACATGGTCACAAATTCCGTCAGTCAATAACGAGGCGACGTACAACGCGTACGACGCCACTATAAAAAGGAAGTTTAATGCTTCCGAGCATGCGTCAAATTGTTTCTGAGCATGCGTTGGAATTTTGCACGTCGAAATTGCATAGACATGTACGGAATTTCCGATAGAAACTTTTTCCGTCTGGAAAAATTGAGAACATGCTCTAAATCTTTTGCTGGCCGAAATTCCGCCAGCAAAAGTCCGATGGAGCCTACACATGGTTGCATTTTCCGATGAAAAGCTCTCATCGGTCTTTTGCTGGACGAAATTCCGATCGTGTTTACGCGGCATAAGGGTGAACATCAGCATGAACAGGAGTTCTCATTTACCATTCTTTAATTCATCTACATGACTGCCTAAGCTGCAAGAGCAGGCACCATGCTTGCTAGCATACACTGGAACGTGAGTGGTAGGTTGCACAGAGCCATCCATAAGCAATGTGAACAGCATCAGTTTGATTGGAAGGAATTGTATAAGGATGTCATTTTGCTGGATGACAATGGCATTAAATCCACAACCATTGCTTCGTGGTGCAGTTTAATTTTACCCAGATGGATTTATGATGCTTTAAAGATTAGTTTTCTTGGTTTTTGAACTTTTCCCCCATTTCTGCTGACAAGTGTTAGTTTCTGTTGCAATTCCAGTAATCATTGTGCATTACTAAATTTACCCCACAACTTCCCGTTCCCCTCTAACTCATGACCCAACTTTTTTCCTTTTATTACTCCTACTATTGTCATCACCAGGCTTTTAAAATTCTTGCAGGAGTAGCTGCTGGGAGCTCAGTTCCTACCTACATAGACGTGCCCCCAGAGCTACATCTACCAAGAGCCCTTTTCCTAAATAGCGTTTGGGAGTCAAGGTTGCAATCTTCCCTTTTTTTTATTTTTTTTTCTAGGAAAGAAATGTATTCATGTGGAGTGGGAGAGAGAAGGGTGGCAGGTCGTTCAGCAGGCAGGGCTGACAACACTGGTTTTGATTTTATTGCAGCAAAAGAACTGTGTTGTTAGCACAAACACGGAGATGGGGCACACTGGATTTTTGACAGATCAATGGATATGTTTTCATACTTGCACTGTTTTTTGGAAGGTGAGGTGAAACCTAGGGAAATGTGCATGTACTGCGGAGATGTACTGATTTTATTTCTTTTGTCTATAATTTTTAAAGGAGACCTTTTTTTAGTTTGTTTCAGATAACCAGACCAGTCGGGACAAAGTGTCTGTTTTTAACCCTGACCCCCGGTTCACACTGATGCAGTGCAGAATTAGCATAATTTCTGTGCGGATTCCGCACCGCATGCAACTCGCACCCAGTTCATGCAAATCGATGTGGGTGTGTATATTAAGGTAACGACACCTCGAAATTGGTTCGCAAAACGCAGTGCTACTGGCAGAATCAGATTGCATGGGTGTGAACACCCATGCAATCCGATTCTGGTGTGAACAAAAAAAAACAGTCTCTGCGTGTTTTTGGTGCGAATTCAGTGTGATTTGAGCCTCACAGGATAATGGCTTAAATCACACTGCTGAAGATTCACATGTGACGTGAACAGGAATGCGGTGCGATTCCTGTTCGAAAATCAAACGTGATTCGCCACCAGTGTGAACCAGGGCTAAACCTGGATATTTAAAGTAAGTAGATTTGAGTATGGGAAGTGTTCTTTTATGAAGTGATCCTGTGATCATTATGTGCGTGTGGTGTTTGCTTTAGCTGGTAGCACCTGCAGGAAAGATGTTATAAAAATAAGTTAGTGGGAAGTTGCTAATTTGAGGAGATTCTTTCTACGTTCTTCACTAAAAATATCCAAAAAAAAAAAAAAAGTTAGCAATGTCTGCAATGCAGTAAAAAAAAAAAGATACACAAACATTTTTTATTTTCACACTGATAAGTTTTTTATCGGTTTTTCAAAAACGCGGAAGAAAATGCAATTCTTTAATTTCTGAGGAACTCTTCACACCGGTCAGTTGGGTTTCAGTTGCATTTTTGGCTGCTTTCATGCTGCTCCATTGCAAAAACTTGGTAATAACGCATATAGTCCACTTTGAAAAACGGATCAGTGTGAACGGGCCCTAATGCCATGTACACACGACCGGACTTTTCGACGGACTGACAGATTCGACAGATTTGACCGTGATGACGTACAACCGGACTAGAGGAAGTTCATAGCCAGTAGCCAATAGCTGCCCTAGCCTAGCGTCGGTTTTCGTCCGTCAGACTAGCATACGGACGAGCGGATTTTTCGACCGGACTCGAGTCCGTCGGAAATATTTGAAACATGTTCCAAATCTAAAGTCCGTCTGATTTTCAACAGAAAAGGTCCGATGAAGCCCACAGATGGTCGAATTGTCCGACGGATTCGTTCCGTCGGACCAGTTTGGTCAAAAAGTCCGGTCAAGTGTACGTGGCATTACATGCACCAAACACACACCAAAAGAACTTAAAAAAAAAAAAAATGCAATTGACTGGTGTAGAGAGTTCCATAGGATTTAAAGGGATGCATTTTTCTTCCACATTTTGTCACTAAAAAAACTGATCAGTGTGAAAGGGCCCCTATGTTAAAAATTAACTTCCAAAACTACAAAAAACACAGAGCAAAGTTCAGTTTCGGCCCCTCTATCCTCTCACAATTTCACTCCTTTATGTCCAGTGTGAACAAACCACAAATAATGACATTTCAAAAGCAAACCTAGAAATCAAGGTTTTTATTCTTGAAATAAAGCATAGAAGCTACATTCAGGTATTCAGGTCAATTCCTGTATTGCTGTCAGTCTGTAAGAGTACTCCTCAGTGGCGGCCCGCCCATTAGGGGCGCCACCCCCCATATCCATGCTTCCAGCCACCTGATCTACATACCGGGCGCTGGACAATGGATTCCAATGGGGGTGGTGGTGGTGTGTGTGTGTGTGTTTAATTTTTTTTTTGAAGCACGTGATTAGAGCCAGAGGCTCTACTAGGCTTCAAAAAAAGCCCATCCAGTTGTGTGACAATAGCAAAAGAATATTCGCTATTCTCACACTAATCCTCCGCCCGGCCAATCAGGAAGCGGGTCGTTAGATCCATCACCCGATTGGCTGAAAAGACAGGCGATCCTATTGGACGCCTAGGAGGAGGATAGACGAGACGAGACGCACGGTGGAAGCTGCCGTGCTGGAGGAGAGGACACAGGAGCCGCTGCCCGCCACCAAGATGGGGTAAATGTTGGACCGACCAGCATACAGCGAGCGAGCAGGCAGGGGATTGTGATAGTGCCGCGGCCGCCTAGGGGTGTTGTTCATAAATCGGAACGTATATGATTTTTTATTTTTTTTTGGTTGGTCGGAAAATCCGAACATCAAGAACACGTTGACGTACAACACGTACGACGAGCTGAGAAAAATTAGGTTCAATAGCCAGTGCGGCTCTTCTGCTTGATTCCGAGCACGTGTGGAACTTTGTGCGTCGGAATTGTGTACACACGATCGGAATTCCAGATCTCAAATTTTGTGTGACGAAAATTCCGATGGAAAATGTCCGATGGAGCGCACACACGGTTGGAATTTCCGACAACAAGCTCCCATCAAAAATCCGACCGTGTGTACGGGGCATTATTGCCCTCGCTGACACCAATGACGGTTGATTGCCTGATAAATCTACAGAACATTTCTATGTCGATGCCCATTATTGAGCAGTATCTGCTATCTAGCTCTTCTTTATGGTGTTGCTATCAGTGAGTCAGCTATGCCTCTCCCTGTGTCCATTATACATTGGATAAAGTGAAACTCCAAACGAAACTTTCTTAGTTTCAGAGAAAGTTGGAAAGAGTTACGCAGGGTATATTCAGCCTGTTCAGCAGAAACCGATCTAATGACCGGTTCTGTTGACTGGTCCTTCTGAAAAAACAGCATTTGATCAGCGCTGTGTAGCCAATGACTGCAGTACTGATCTGTGTATTCTGACAGGGAGGAAGAGTCCCTACTGTCAGAACACAGAATAACAGCGGGGAGATCCTTGCACCCACATCACTTGTGGGATTCGGGGATCTGTCTGTTTGTTTTTGTTCACCCTGCTGGTTGAACAGAAGAAAAAAAAACTCAACTGCTGTCTGTGTTATATCTAAGGAGATTTCCCCTCACTTCCTCTCCAGAAGATAGTAAGCTTCAGGACAGGAAGTGAGGGAAAATCTTTCCCGTTGGGGCTCAGACAGCAGTAAAAACACAGCAGGTGTGGTTCTAAACCTTTTGCACTCTATCTGTTCAAGGAAAAGAGAACTGAGATATGAAGCAGTTCATAGTTTAGTTTTAAAGCCGAAGTTTAGCAAAAAAAAAAAAAGTTATATTATTATAGTGAGCTAACCTACCTGTAATGAAGGATGTGTCAGTGTGCAGGCAGCTGGATCATGTAGATTTAGTCAGTGTAGGGATGTCTGGTCCTCTTCCTGCTGCTGAACTTCTGTCGCTGAGTAGGTTTAATGGCTTTGAGTCTTCAGTAAAGCTGCTGTGAAAAAGTTCCTGATCTGCCCCGTCATCTTCCATTGAGAAATGTTTTTTCATTGATTACACTGCCTGTGAATGGGGGACACAATCCTGTGACTCATTCGATTCTCCCCCATTTACAGATCACTAACAGGCAGTGAAAGCAATGAAAGAACCGCTCAGTGCAGGAAGGGGTGGGCTCTCATTGGTAATTGCTGGAAGGTCAGCAGGAAGAGGACGGGGCATCCTTGTACAGAAGATTTGATCCAGCTGTCTGCACATTCGGGACATCCTTCATTACAGCTAAAACAAGCTCACTAAAGCTATAGGGATTTTTGAATTTTGTTTACAACTCCTAAGCACAAAGAAAAAAGCAGAGATCCTGAGTTATATTTATGTAATTAGCTAGTGCCTGTGGAGATATTAAAATTGTGTTTTAAAAGTTCAGTTCTCTTCCTTTAAATCACTTTGCGGAAAATACAAGTAGCGGAATTCTGATGTTGACAGCCATAAAGGGTGAATTATATTATATCCCTCAAGTTCACGTCTACGTTGTAAAGTGTAATTCCAGACTTTTCGCCTTTCTGGCAAATGTCATACTGTTATGCTGGGCAATTTATCACATGCCCTGTTCATTTATGCTTCTATACGCTCCTCCAGCTGGATCCATAGTGGTTGGTTTACTAGGCTGTTCACATTGCAAGGGATTTTTTTGCTCAGCTTAGTGAACGTGGGGAAGCTCTGCTGATTTCCATCATCCAATCATGTGCAAGCAAACATCCTTCTTTTTTTTTTTTTGTTTCTCGCATGTAACTGGGTATTTTGCAAAGTGAACTTTGACCTCATTCATTAAGCTAAGGGGAAATTCCTATGTGAAATGAATTCCTTTGCAATGTAAATGCCCCATTTGCCTTTGGTAAATCAACACCTTTGAATTGAGGAACAAATAGTTGGATACTTCCAGCATGTGGAAACTGTAGGCACACAAAATGCTGTGTTAACATTCCACAGACATCTATAAAAAAAACTTTATAAAGTGAAGCAAAGTTTGGACATTCTCAAATTAATAGAATGAACATTTCCCATACTTGAACATGTCCCACAATTCACGATGGCATTATAAGACAAAATAAGTAGTACTGTATATACAGTACAGTGTGTTTTTCATGTGTCTATTTTTGTATCAAAATAGTGCTCCATTTACACCTGTGCATGCACGGGCACGTTTAGGTGCGTATCATTCTGGGAACCCCATTCATTTTTGTGGTCTGCCTTCTGCATGACAATCACACAGAAGAAGTGTGGACACATTTTTTCTGTAATCACATCACACTACAACGTATGGCAACAAGTTATCATTTGTTGTAGTTAAGTTTAGTGCCATCTCATCAGTGCAGCTTATCGGTGCCACCCATCAGTGCCAGCTCATCAGTGCAGCCTCATCAGCGCACAAGTAAATCAAGTTTTTTATTCATTTTCTTCGTTTGGCACCAGCCGTGAGCAATTCCTATTGCCCATCCCTCCGGACATGCAGTTCTGGGCGCCGGGCAGCTACTTCCTAACTTTTTTTAGCTGGATCTTAGATTCGGAGCAAATTTGTCAAGCCCTGGTTTAGCTCACGTGCATGTCTGGTGCATTTGCGGCACCATTAAGAACTAATGGCAGCACAGCGTGCCTGCTAGCACGTCATGCCTTTTCATGCACTGCGGCAACGTGTACGATATCGGACACGTTCTTGCGTCACATAAGTGTGGATGGGGCCTAACAGATCTAATCTAACATAACTGAACCAATGGCGGCAAACAGAATAAAAAAAGGCAGGTGATGAGTAAAAAATATATTTATTTTATATTTATATATATATATATATATATATATATATATATATATATATATATATATATATATATTGAGATAGCTCTTTTTGTGGGAACATGTACACATTTAAATGAATAAATCATAGTTTTCGGATGCCGTCCTTTAATGGGATTTAATATTTTGGAGTAGCCTTCCTTGCTGGCTTCTTTTCCTACATAGTTTCAGTCAGCCTTAAACCCTCCAGCACCCGTGGTGCCTGCAGTGCTTTTGTAATGATTTACAGGCCTGCCTTACTCAGAGGTGGTTAAAGCCCAATATGTCTACAACACATCAGAGGAAGTGCTGGGGAAAAGGTCAGAACCGGGACTGTGTGGCCCCCCTCGTCTTCCCTTCTCATTGTTGATCTCCAAGGTCCGCACTCCACAGCAGACAATTCCACACAGCCCCCACACGGCAACATCTGGCAATCCCCTGCACAGACCTTCTTTTTTTTTTCTCTCCTTTTAAGCCAGAGGAAGAGAGCGAATTACAGAAAATGAAGGATTTTTTTCGGATATCCTATGCAGAGATGTCTGATTACCAACACAGATGTGTTATGAGATTTTATGAACATATCTGTAGAGGTTCATGTTCGGGATTCTGCAAGGGGGTGCTTATCCCTTTACATGAGCAGGCAGCTGTACAGTATGCGGAATTATACAGAACAGCTATTCCATCCATTGTGAAATTTCAACCAATATACACAGAGTATTATATCATATACTAGTATTCAGGTAGAGGTGGAGCTAATAGGGGGATTGCAGTACCAATAGACAGTTTTAAGGGTCACTATATATTTATTCCATGCTGGAAAATTTGAATTATGGATGGCTTTAAAGTGTATGTTAATCGTTACAATGAACTTGACTTATTTTCTCCCTTTTGGTGTGTTTAAAGTGGATGTAAACCCTCCTATCGTTTTCAGCCAAGGAAGCTGCCATCTTGGCCTCTGTTCAATCTTCAACTGCCATGATGTTGCACATGTGATCAGTTATGACACCAGCCATTGGATGGTTTGACAGTTTGGTTGAAAGCATACTCAATGTGACAGGTAGCATTTCCGGCATGCCATTTTTTTTTTAACTATTTAAATCAAAGGGTTTACTTCCGCTTTAAATATATAAATGAAAGTGTTTTGGTATAGCTGTTAAAAATGAGCTGTTGGTCATTCTGGAGTCCTGTGCACACTTCCTATGTTATCTCAAAGGGTCTGATTAGCTGTACTGGTTATTATCTTGGGACTGCAGAACAATTTGTGCCTATGTTGTAGAAAATAGAATAGGGAGTGGTTTAGCAAAAGACAATGGGCAGGGCTGACACCACTCCGTCCACACAAATGTTGTGTGTTGTCAGCCCGCAACAGGACTTAGGAGCTGGGTGAATTTCTGGCAGATCAACAGGTATTTTTCTTTCTTTCAGGGCCTTTGGTGGGATAAAACAGGGAAATGTGCATGTATTGCAGAGATGTTTTTTAATTTAGAAATTACATCATTACGTCATTACATCAAAAGAGATTTAGATCTAATGATGTATGTTATCAAATTCATATGTAGTGTTCTGTCTAGAAATGAAAACCTGGTAGTGAGGCCTCAATGAAAATAAGAGTCCCAGATCCGGGGGCAGACATACAATTTCTGCAGACTCTGCAAGTACACAGTATTTCCTTCATAGCTTTTAAAAAATACCAATACAGTACAGGCGGTCCCCGGGTTAAACGACTCCTACTTACAAACAGAGAGAGACAACAGGAAGTGAGAGGAAATTTACCCCTAGGAAGGGAAATTCACTCCTGTAAGAGTTAATATGGGAAAAAGGTGTCTCCACTGAAGCTTTATCACCAATCCTTGTTTCCACAACAACCCAAAATTGTCACCGGGACAGAAAGTGAGGGGAAATCTTCTGAACAGGGGCACAGACAACAAAACAAACATTACAGGGGTTTTAACCCTTCCCTATGCTATCCAAAAGGTGTAAACTATTTGTTTGGGCTAGAGCTACACTTAAATGTACCTGTTCCAACTTAAAATTCAACTTAAAAACAAACCTACAGACCCCATCTTGTTTGGACCGCCTGTACAGTAATTCAAATCTGAACCTTTATTGAAATCTGAATCCTCTGTAGTGCTCACAAAAGCCCTATGGGGTGTACATGATCTTTCTTGATCTTTGAAAGCGTATCAGAACCCAAAAACAAAAGTAATATATGGTAGCTCACCAGTCCTTAGATGTAGTGGCTGCGTTGGTTGTCCTTTTTTTTTTTTTTTTATCGGTGATCCTGCCAATAACAGAATTTTACTCCTAGGATGACAACGCTTACTGATGGAATTTTATGGAGGAGCAGTGTGGTCATCCAAGGTCAGGAAGTATATTGGGACTAGAGAACACCTTCCCCTCTCCTCCTTTCCTGGAACATGGTGGGGGGGGGGGGGTTGTTCTGTAATGCACAGAGAGCTAGAGACCTTGGTAGCTGATGAGTGCAGCAGAGGCAGAGTACACTAAAGGTTATCAGCTAACAAGATCTCTGGCAGTATTAACTGGTGTTTTCTTTTTACCTTATTGAACAGATCTAACAAAACATGTTCAGTTATATATTTAACAGACCAAAGGAGAACAAAAATGAGCACTTTATTGTTATGGCTTATATACTCTTCCGCTAAATATCTGCATGATCTGTATATTGCCTATTTGGGTTCCGACGTACAGTCCAGGATGGTCTCCATCACCATCTCCATCCATGGTTATTATTCTGCAAGCCCTGATGAAGGCGCATTTTTGACTCGCCCAAAATGCAGAACAGGATGTTAGTGTGGTGCACCCATCTTTTTTTCATTTTTCGAATCCTTTCGAATTTCATTTTTCGATCATTGTTCATGTGATCGAAGAGTGGGACGTTGGGGTGTGTCCACTGGCCAAACATTGTGCTGAAAGGTGCCCCCTATCTCATCTTAGAAGGCTAGTGGGTATAGTAGAAGCGAAAATAGGGAGGAGTAGGGCAGATTTCAGATGGGTGACTCTGCCACTGGGAGTTACCCCAAATTGTCAGCCACAGATTTTTGAAGGGATGACTGTTTGTCCCTATCTAATCAATCACTCTGTAACTAAGCCAGCAAGATGTCTCTCTTTATCGCAAGCATTTGAGATTCAGCAACGTTTGGGCCAGGGTGGAGCGCATCTTGCTGTGTCTGACCTAAAGAGTAAGTGATTCCATAGGGACAGCCAGGCCGCCTCTTTGGTGATTCCGCCCCTGGCGATTTGTCTCCAGCAGCAGAATCGCCCCCTCTGACATATGGCTTAGTTCCCAAATACGTAGAGGCTGTCCCTCCAAAAGGGAAACCTTATCCCACCTAGTGGATATCAAAGTTAATAAAGTGACCTTGTGTGTTCCCTGTGACTGATAAGACTGCAAAATTATTAACACAGAGTTATTGGAAACTTGAAACATGAATGATTAATAGTGTAGCTTATTAAAATGCAAAATTTACAAAACAACCAGGTTACAGTATTGAGTATTGTCCAAGATCTGTATCTGCTTCTTTTTCGCCTACCACGGGTCAACGCAGGTACAGCTAAGACACTTTTCATGCTTGAACGGGAAATTACCGGCAACCCCGAAAAACGAATTTGTGCAACTATAGAGCCAAAGTACTGTGATCACCATGATAGAGCATCAAAACAGCCATGTATTAAAACACACCATGAGGTCATTTGACCTTTCACCATCACACTTATCAACAGTAGCAAGAACATAGAAAGCATAGCCCTGCCTGTCTGCACCATGGAAATAGACTGTGTGAAAAGATTTACTGAGGTCTATAAGGAAACTCGCAGTAGCAGTGCAATGATATGGACCACTTGATTCTAGGAATGCAGCAGCTATGGAGTGTTTTATGCAAATCTGAGCAAAGGTCATACAGACTACCCAAGAAAATCATGATCATTTCCCAGTCAGCAGGCCTTCCTTGTTTATTTTATCTCCTGTCTTTTTACGGCTGTGGTGGCTCCTGTTTCCTTATAAATGTTTAGAACTTGTTTAGTCCCAAAGAGAGAGCTGTCTGATGTTTTAGAATGGGTTTTAAAATGCGTAGCTAGCTTTTCTAGACGCATTTAGTTTTCTTTGTAATGCATTTCAAGTACTTATTCTATACCTGCTTAAGCCCACTGAACATGATTACCAGGTCTAGCCAAAACATAACCCGTGATATTTCATCTGTAGCTTGTGTAATGTTGCTTTATATTAAGTTAGTCATTCTCAATGACTCCATATTATTATTATTATTATTATTATTATTATTATACAGGATTTATATATCGCCAACAGTTTGCGCAGCACTTTACAACAAGGACCCTGCTGGTTAGAGCTTACAACCTTAGGGTTCCTCCAGAGGTTGCTATTTTTCTGTCATGCGTGGTCTTGGTCTTCTGATTTTTTTTTTGGCTGAATACTGTACTGATTAAATAAAAAACGTACGTTTTGGTATCGTACAAGAAAAGGTTTTGTGTTTGTCCCTTCAGGTAATTTTGCATGAACCTTCGTGATAGGATCTCGAAAGCTGTGTACTAACGATCAGATTACCGTACAATCAATTCGAAATCAGTATTTTTCAGTATTTTTATTTTCTGATTGTGTTTACTAAGCATTAGGGTTGCATTCTTCATATTGCCCATCAATGTAAGAGGCATTTTTGTCATTGACCCCTAATGAATTGAGAAATCTCAAATTTGATGGTTCCCGTATAGTTCCAGGACCAAAACCATTTGGCCAAGCCAGCGCCATGACACCAATGGTCTTTTTTTTAGCTGTCTGTAAGGGTGGCATTCTGATCTTTTTCGTCATCGACCCCACCCAATGTAATGGTTTTTAGCAAGAGTTCCCTGAAACCTGAAAATTATTTCAGGGGTAAAATGGTTGAGAAAGTCATGACACATTGGCCTGCAAAGATACAGGTTCTCTGTAGTGTCTCACCATGGGACTGCAGGAAGCTATCACCTCCCTTGTGTGACCTATCTGAACTATCTTTGACTCTTACATGGTGTATATCTGCACATGTCATTTGCCCTTTATATAAGCCAACTGGTGTTTTGGGATTGCTGTGGCTGATGATTAGGTTGTCTGATGTGAAATGCTATTGTTTGCTCCACCGCTCCATTGTGAAGATCCACATTTGTGAAGATCCACATTTGTGAAGTTCTTCCATCGCTCTCCTTCTCTTACTGCTGTGAGTTCTGCTGACATCAGAGGCAATTCTACTGATGCTCTGAAAAAGCATGGCAAATGGTGAAAATAATTTTATGATTACAATAACCTGAATTTTGCCTTTAGATAAAATTGATCTGTGAGTGGAGATCAACAGAGCATCTTCATGGTAGGGGAGCTTCATACTGGGATGCCTTTAAAATAAAACCAGTTTTGGATATATTGTAGGCTTCTCCCAACTGCCTGTAATGTGATCTAATACTAAGGCAAAAAAAAAAAAAGTGCATTAAATATATTGACACTTCACAAATTGACAAATTGATTTGATTTTGAGTAACACAGCACACAAAATCTGTTATTTTCACTGCCAGTCTCCGAGACCTACATAGGAGTATAACATACAGAGGTGTCTTTTATCTCACTACTTCTGCTAGGTGGCATCTTGTCATGGCACAACAAACCGATGCCACCTACTGGCCATTTAAAGGTATGAGTAGGTGAGCAAAATGAAATTCTGCCCAAAGGCAAAATTTGTCTTTTTATTGCATTAATAACAACAGAATGCACATCTTTTTGTCACCTTGACCCAGTTGTCAAAGTACATTTAATCGGAGGAGATCTTTTATCAAAAGAACCCAATTTCCTGTTCTACTTTCATATAATAATAAGCAGATTTGTTACCTTCTGTATAATTCTGTGTCAAAGCAGAAACGCTTGAGGAAGTAAAATTCTGTTTTGTAGCAACAACACAAACTATTCTCAGATGACCTCGGTCAGCATTTTTCTTTAGCGCATGTAGCATATATCCCTTTGTGCAATAGAATTCTCTCTATAATCCCAATCAACGCCACACTATGCTATCATGCTAAATGCCTAGAGCACAGAGTGCCTTATGTAAAGGAAGGTTTATCCATTGTTAGTTTCAGGCAACACCTTTATTTTTTATATTAACGACAAGGGGACAGTTTCATGCAATCAATGTTAGTATCGGAGCAGGTTGGATATATTAAAAGCACTCTAGCTTATGAATTAAAATGCACTCTACAGCAGAGCTCAAACTGGGAAAAGTAGAAACAGCATAAGAAAGCCAGTCAGTTGAGCAGCAGTGAAAGGAGCATGCTAAAAGAGGGAGAGAGCAGAGTGACGGAGAGGAACTCTTAGTCTATTACTGATCTCTTCACTGTGCAAGCAAAGATCTGTGCAAGCATTCTCTTGTCTGGTAAGTCCTACACTAACAATTGTTTGTATAAATATATATATAATATAAGTGTAGGGCTTACTGGACAAGAGTGTTTTTACCTGAAATAATATTGGGATTGGACGGTGTGCTCATTTTAGAATAATAATATAAATATATATATTTTTTGACAACCAACATTTATCGCTAGATGTAAAACGTTTTTATTACAGGAGTGGCTGCTGTATTTTCACTGCATTTTATGATCTAATAACTGGAGAGGTCTGGAGTACACTAGAGACCATAGAGAGCATTGTTGGCCATGGAAGTGCCAGGGTCCATTTTTTCTACTTAGCTAGATGCCATAACCCCGGTATCCTCTTCTTTAGAGGGCGGTCCGCTACAAGATAAAAGTGGTCTCTGCAGCGGATTCGCTGCAAGATCACTTTTATCGGCGGCGGGAGAGGGCCCCTCCCGCCGCGATTCTGTGCCCTCCGACGCTTACCGGAGCCGTCAGCAGCGGCGGAGGCGATCGCGTCTTTCCCCTTACTGGGTATGGAGACGAGTGAGGGGAAGATGGCCCCCACCCGTCTCCATATCACTGCAGGGCGGAAGCAACGTCAAAACGTCACTTCTGCCCATAGCTCTTAAAGGGCCTTTTTTTCTTTCTTTTTTTTTAAATGACAACATTCTTTTATTTTTTATTGCATTTTAATGTAAATATGAGATCTGAGGTCTTTTTGACCCCAGATCTGATATTTAAGATGTCCCGTCATGCTTTTTTCTATTACAAGGGATGTTTACATTCCTTGTAATAGGAATAAAAGTGACAAAATAATTCCAACTATAGGGCGCAATTTTGAAGCGTGACATGTTGGGTATCAATTTACTCGGCGTAACATTATCTTTCACAATATAAAACAAAACTGGGCTAACTTTACTGTTGTCTTATTTTTTTATTTTAAAAAGTGCGCTTGTAAGACCGCTGTACAAATACCGTGTGACAGAAAGTATTGCAACGACCGCCATTTTATTCTCTAGGGTGTTAGAAGAAAAACATTTATAATGTTTGGGGGTTCTAAGTAACTTTCTAGCAAAAAAAAAAGATTTTTAACTTGTAAACAACAAATCTCAGAAAGAGGGTCGGCCTTTAAGTGGTTAAAAAAACGCCAGTAAATCGCTCCGTTCATTTGTGAATGGAGCTTTAGTGTTTAGTTTGTTTCCGTATCCAATTTGCTGCATAAAAATGTTTTGGACTGCAAAGTTGTAACAATGTTTAATCTTCTCTTTTTCAGATAAGAACACAAAAGTGGTATTGATGTCATAATGCTGATGTTTGATCCAGTACCCATCAAGCAGGAGGCCATGGAGCCCATGCCAATGGTATGTAGTATATTATATCTGTCTCCTATCATAGCCATAGTAGAGCATTGTATCATGTTAGTCATTGATAAAGTAACATCCTTTATTGGCTAACTTTACGTAAAGCTGATCTTTATTGCTTACTTGCAGTAGCCCAGCTTGTACCAATGCACGTATGCATATCTCATACCTGAGGGGCCATTGTGGAAACTGACAATAACTGTAGTAGTCGACACTGCAGCGGTGACGGACGCAATTTTCCGGGTCCTGTGCAAGCAGCTTAATCCCTGCAAATTGACCGCCGGGGGTCCCCCACTTGACACTGCTGCCATTCATAGAACACTTTTTTTTTTCTTTGATTAAAAGGCCTTCATCGATTGAACATGATTGTGATGTCACTACCCCTCCTCTACTTTGAATATATACATATTATACAAGGTGACCCCCTGTGGTCAGTGTGTATTGGGGAAGCCGCTCAGCACAGAACCTGGAAGATCGTGGCTATCACTCCAGTAGCGCCGAATAATACAGTGATTGTCAACTTTCTCAGCGGCCTCTCAGGTATGAGATATGCAATGTAGGTCATACCTGGAGTTCAGCTTTAGGTTAGTACAGATGCAAGCTTCTGGGGTTCTTTCAGGGGTCTCAAACTGGCGGCCCTCCAGCTGTTGCAAAACTACAAGTCCCATGAGGCATTGCAATGCTGACAGTTACAAGTATGACTCCCACAGGCAGAGGCATGATGGGACTTGCAGTTTCGCAACAGCTGGAGGGCCGCCAGTTTGAGACCCCCTGCTAGATCCTTCATCCTTTCTGAAGTAAGGAATCCAGAAAGCTTGTATCTTTTAATAATTTTAGGTTAGCCAAAAAGGGTATCACTTAAACTCCAACTTTCTGTATCTATCTACTCCTAAATAATTTTGGGGCAGTACTTGTATAATATGTACAGTATATTGGATGTGCAACAAATCTAAAATGGATAGTGTAAAGTCCACCAGTCATAATTGAGACTATGCTAAATATGAGTACTTTGTTTTAAATGTATTATAATTGTGCAGGTTTACCTATGAAAGGTGTGATTTTACTCCCTTTATGTATGAACAGTCATTTTCTCCCTTCATTACCTTTACTAACATTATCTGAGGCTGATTTTTATCCATGAGTGTCAGAGCTGAGAAGCCCCCTGAGGTCTGGCCATTGCTGCTGTCATGCCAATAATAAATGATGTGTGTGTGTATAATCGTATCAAATAACAGTCCCATAGTCATTTACCACTCTTAACTACAAGCCTTAGTTATTTAATTATGTTATGCACACTCTGGTGTTTATGATCATGCAAGCAAAAAGCTAATACCTATGGAAACTGTTAGTGCCGGTTCACACAAGGGCGAACTGTCAGGTAATTTAGCCGCCTGACCAGTGTTGGTCCATGCATTGCAATGGAACCATTCTAATAGGAGCAACTCAAGTTCCTTTATTACATTGGGGTGACTTCAGAGCGGCTTGCATTGACTTCTACGGAAGTTGTTTTGCAAGCCGTGCTGAAGTCACGTCGGACGACTTTGAAGCCACTCTTGTGTGAACCGCCACTCACAGTGAGCGTTTCTCAATTCATAAATAACTCTTTTAGTGAATTATTATTGCTACTGAATTGTTGGTTGCTTCAAACAAGGAATTTTATACTGAAGTTAGACTGAATCCCTAGTTTACTTTGGACCAATGCTTGGTACACACGGTGTGATTATTGTACGAATGATTGTCCAGCTTCTTTTTTTTTTTTTTCATGCTTTCTCATATCGAAAATAAAAGAAGTTACTAAAGTTACGAAAATTCTCGTACGACAGCATAAAAATTCGGAAGCGATGTAATGTATTGTATTTTCAGACAACAACTGAACTGATTAAATGAAAATCGTGAAATTTTCGTACTTGTCCTATCGGATAATTTCACATGAACTGTCGTGATCGGCTCGCTAAAGCTGTGTACTAATGATCAGATTATTGTTCGATCTATCCAAAAGTGGTATTTTTCGTACAATTTTCTGATCGTTTTCTGATTGTGTGTACGTGTAATATTAGCAAACTTACCTGTCCTGGAATCCAGCGATGTCAGCACCCCAGCCAATGTTTCCATTGACTCTCGGGTGCTGCCGCCGCCATTGCCTGTAAGGGAAACCGTCAGTGAAGCCTTGTGGCTTCACAGCTGGTTCTTTATTGCGCTGTGCTTTCAGAATGGCCCGGCGGCGGGGGAAGGAGGAGGGGGGACAAACTTCTGAGTAATTTCGCTGCGGCAAGATCTCCTGAAAGTGGCGATGGGTACCTGTCAAAAACAGATACCCGCTCCCCCCGAAAGGTGCAATTCCTATCACTAAAGCTGGCTATAGACTGATCAAAATTCAGCCAGTTCAGCAGGTAAATTCCAATCAGTGTGTGACCATCCCTGCTCAACAGAAGTTAACCCTTTGATTTTTGAAGGGGGGGGGGGGGGGGTATACTGCCACCCACCTTGTTTGTTTGGATGGAGGAGTCTGTTATTCTATGGCCACTTTAGGCAGGAAAAAAATCTCTCTAAGGCTGGCCATACACAATTAGAACCATTAATGGGCAGTCTGAATGTACCAAGTTGATCGATTACCTAGTGTACAACCAGCATACCAGATTCACCATTGATTATCACAAGCGGCTGCTATAGCTGTTAGAAATGATTACTGTCGTCTCCCAGCAGGGATGGCTTCCCCCTCCCGTCCCTGCCCCCCCGCCGGGAACAGACCATGGCTTGGCAAGAGGGATTCCCCTGTCAACATGGTCTGTGTTGATGGGGAATATCAAGCAAATTTGCACCATGTATGGCCAGCCTAAAGCTGACCATAAACTCTACATTCTGATTATACAATCTCTCTCTACTATAAAGTGCAGTGTAGTGCAGAGGCCTGCCTGATTTGGTACTAATTGAATGGATTGTTCAGGTCTGGCCTCCTATTATATAGTTTATGGTAAATATAAATGTGATTTATACAGATATTGTACAATCAAATTGTATAGTGTGCTACTAGCTAAATGGGGTTACAGGCAGCAAAAAAACTTTGCTAGAGAAAGAAATGGTTAGAATGGTCTTGCTGTTAAGGACTTTTTCAGCTTCCAATGACTACTTTCCCCAAAGCAGGAATTAGGGCAAAACACGAAACCGATTTTTTTTTTTTTTTGTAACACTTCTGCACTGTATCCCAAACCAGAAAAATGTTGGGGTTCCATTTAAAAAGCTCTGTTGTCAGGCCACACATGATTTCATTGGTAACACATCTGCTTGTGTACTCATCTACTCCCAGTACAGCAGTTCATACAACCTGAATGTTCTCCTTTCCCCAAGGCATTTGTGCACTCTTATATAACACAGTTTTTCAGAAGTACTCTGATCTATGTATTAGACGGTGTCCAGCGACTGTTATTACATACCGGGGCTCCAGGAATTGGATTTATGTATAGCTGTGTAGCAGAAAACAGAAGCCAGTCTGCTGCTAATGTTCTGAATCTTTCCTGCAGCTCCTGCCAATGCTGGCAGCAGGCACCCGGCTCACACTAGTGTCCTACAAGTTAGCTGCTAATGAGGAACGGGTCCGGAGTCTGAGCCAACCTAAGACTCCCAACAGTCACATCACCTTGTCTGCTTTCCTCACTGCCTTTTCAAAAGACTTGCGTCTCATGGAGCGGATGTAATTGTCCCGCAGGCAGGATGTCGATACTTAGACAGCAGTAATTGTTTTAGCAGGACGTGAATAAAATAGGTTTTCCCTCCGCTGTAGTTTTAAGTCTGTACTTAACTCAAAAAAGTAGCTGCAACGATCTTCATCCTTGTTTCCGCATGTCAGCAGAATGTTTTTATTCTGTTTACTGTTTATGCTGTTAACACTGTTTACACGTTAACGCACCCATTGCGATGCGCTAAAACACGTGTGCAATTGTCCCTTGATAAAAATACGGTCTGTTCCCATCTCAGGAGCGCAGTTCTTTTTGAAAAATACAACATCTCAGTTTATTCTGCATTTTAGTGCACTGGGAGATCTAAAGAAGTCAATGGCAGAGCATCAAAAACAATGTTTTGATGCTTTGGCAACATGTATTAAGAATTCTTCGTCAATTGCTGTTAGACCTATCTATTCTAAAATAAAAAATGCATTGAAAACACACATCAAAATGCATGTACAAACACAATGAAAATATTTTTACATATGACAAGACACCTACCTAGCATTACAAAAAAATTCCACCTCTTTGCACACGCATAGATCTAAATGGGTTCTTAGAAATTTTACAACTGGTATGCAACAGGTTTTTTTTCCAAAAGAAAAATGTTTTTTATTTTAGTGGCCTGTGGGATAAAAAGAGAAGATTGCAAATTTGAGTGCCCTTAAACTAAAATAGGTGACCATTTACCTACAATTAACTTGTTTCAAAAGAAGTATGATGACCTCCTGAAAATAGGTTTTGAGACACTATTTATAGCCCAACTCCAAGATAATTTTATTTTTAAATGTCAAAATTAAAATCCTGCAATACACTCCTTCAGTCCACAACTGTTGGCAGCAGTAATTCCTTTTTCACCACTATATGTCTTCAGTTTCCTGGATTAAATGATGCCCAGCATACCTTTTCCTGTTAAAAATGGGAATCTGGCAATGGCATTGGTCACATGGTCTCTGCTAAGGGATGATGTGGGACAGATTGTCAGACAGAGCTAGCTAGTCAGAACATGTTCTTTAGCAATCTTCTGATATCAGTCCTCCAAGGTCCTCTTCACTGCAGAAGACCACATGACCAATGCCTGAAAACAGTTAACCTTGGTGGGAGCCCAAATTTTAGCCCAACACATGGAAAGTATTTCAGCCCCTATATTTCTATTTCTTTTTATGCCTGCTGATTAAATAAAAAAAATGCTGCTTTTTAAAGTGTGCATTAATGAGACGAGGAAGAAAATTGGTACTGATGGACTGTTCACAGCAGTCTGCATTTACTTTAGAACCATTGCCTTGTTCTGGTCAACTGATAACTCCATTATTCCTAATAAATGAAACCTATGAGGTGAGGGATATGGAGCCAAATGCTGTCACTGTGCTTCTGTACAGAAGGAAAATGCTTTCAGCAAGCCATTTGGATTCCATCTTAAGTCAAGAGCTTATGCTATTAGATCATTTCTATAAATCGGCTGATGATCCTCCAACCCTGTGTTTGTGAAAGGAATTGGGTTGTCATGGAGATCAGTATTTGCAGCATTTGAGAAATCCTTGAAGAAATTCTGAGGCTAATTCTGCTGACATGTTAGAAGTGAAATAAAAATATATCCATTGGAAGGAAAACATTTCTATGTTCTGCTGCTAAAAGCCTCTGATCCAATTTGGATCCTTTACTCTAGCTGTGGTCTGGAGACCATCTCCATCTTTTGGCTTGATGATAAAATGTTCTGGCATCTTGAGAGTGATAGAATTTTTCATCCAACAACTGATTTAAGTTATGTGGGTTTTCAGCTACTGTGGATATACAAGTTCCAATATGTCTAATAGTCACTAGGACTTGTAGATCTCCAGCAGTAAAAGACGCTACAGATAGCTTTGTTAAATGATAAAGCGGTGACAAACAGCGGGACGTTTTGGTAGGACAAAAGGTGACTATAAGTTATCAGTGCAATTACAGTTGTTCTAGAGCCTTTATCAAACTTTTTACTCCCAAGGAACTCTTGACATTTTCAGGTTCTTGGGGCACTCCTGTTAAAAAGACAAGAAAATTGTTGTGTCCTTTAATATTAGCGGACAATGTAGACGTAATCCTTTGCATTGGAGGCCAGTATAGGTGGGGAGCAACACACTTTTGCTCACTTCTCAGGGATCTCCTAGCAATCTCAGAAGGAACCCTGGTTGAGAAACACTGTTCTAGAAGATACCATCGTGTTCTAAAGGTGTATTGAAATGTATACATTATATTTTCTTTGTCAAATAAAGGGAGGATAATCATGCTTAAAGCTCCTTAAGTTGAACTTGAATTGTGTATTGCATACTTATATTGGTCCAGTTTGGCTCAATGTAAGTATGTATTAAGCATATCTGATGGAGGACTGGGGAGCTGGAAATCACTGTAGTAGGCAGCACTACTACAGTGATAGCCATAATGTTCTGGGTCCTGCTCAGGTTCAATGTGAGTGGCTGACCCACTGCACACGAGGTTGCTCGCTCAACACTACTGCCGTGGAATGTTTTCTATTAATTGTTTTACAATGAATACATGGTGTTCCTGATTGGACAAGGTGGAGAGTAAGAGTGGTGACCTCATGATCTCCACATTGTCCAAACAAAGAACGCCAAAATACAAGGCATTCTGGGAATGGCAGCAGTGGTGAGCAATGTATACTTTGTGCCAGGCTGGACTAATATAAGCTTTCAGCTTTAACTAATGGTTTCTGGTCATTACATTAGGAATAATCATGTTCCCCAACATGCCGTAGGCATTGAATGCCATTAGGGTTTTGGCTATCTTGGTAAAATCTTGCATGCTGAAGGGACATGTCCAGGTCCTTCATATTCTCTACATGACTAGAGTATTATGAGGTTGCACCAGAATCATCTGTTACACTGAACATTTTAAATTGGTCTCTAGTTACTTAGTTTTAATGGTGAATGTCCTGTTTACCATCGTTTTTTTCTTTTACTCTGTCATTGTGGTTGCAATTGTTGCTTGGAAACATTTGTGCATTGTTACATTACACTATCATGGATTGTACCTGTTGTCATGATACAGTAAAGCTTGAGCTGCATGAAGGGAGCAGAGCTTAGCTGCTCAGTACTTCAGGCTTGTTCCTCCACACCTCCTTTTGTTAGTAATCTTGTCATGAGAGGGTACATGGTTGCACATGGTTGGGAGTTCCCAAAAACAACATTGCCAGCTCCTTGCTGTCTCTCACATACACAAAGTTTTATAGCCACCAATCCAATTCACACCTGCCCTGAAAGTTTAAAGGGTTAGTTCACCTTTACTAAAAAACTGCCTATGCAGATAATAGAAGTCTGTAGATGAAAACAAGCTGTGTAGCTTTTACCAAAATTGAATAATGCCCTTGCTATAGGTGTAGGCCATTTATGTACATCATGAAGTCTGAGTTGAAAACTTCCATGACGTTGCTAGGATGTTGCTAAGCGAGGCCCAACTATTACTGTTCACCTTCACTCTCTCTGGTGTGAGCTCTTTCTCTTCCTCACACGCGTTTTCTCTTCCTGATGCAGTAGCTCTGAGCTCAGACTTCGAGAACTCACTCCTGTGATGATGAAGGTTAACAGTAACAGCTGGGCATCACTTATAAACTAAATATATCCATATCTGTATACATACAAAATATACACCTTGCTTAAGGCCCCTTGCACACGGGGTGGGCTCCGTTGCAGTCCGCCTGCTCAGCGTGGAATCTGTCCACTGATCTCAGCTGAGCAGACGTGTGGTTGGTCCGTGTCCACTCTGCTGATGCAGAGCGGACACAGATACAGCCCACTCTCTTCTACCACCTGTCCGTTTACACCAGACTGCCATGCGTTCTGCCAGAAAGATGGGGAAATAATCCCTATCTGTCTGTCTTTAGCAGACAGGATCAGATTGGATGTCGGCAGGTATCACTCCATGGAGGAGTATTGGAGGTCCGATCCGTTCCGATTCTTGGAAGCAGGTTCCTGCTAAAGATTTTATTGGAGCAGATGACTGATAACCTGTAAATTCTGCTGCTTTTATCTAATCAGAATTTTAGAAGAAGTCTTGGATGAATATTGCTGGTTCTAGGAAACTATTAAGCTGTGCAGTCACATGCACAAATTATAGATCAGATCCTATAAAATGCCATGGAGTCACAAAGCTGAAGGTGTATGGACGAGGCTGGGGGCTGATCTGGAAATCACGTGTTTTCCTCTCTGCTAATTAACATTTTAAGCCAGACATGCTCTCAACAAGTAGAACCTGTGTGAGAATGATGGCTAGATTATCTACGTCTGAAAAGTTCAGACTTCTCAGCTGGCACCAAGCACACATCTCTACTCCTGCCAAACCTCCAGCCAGTTACTTGCAATGACCTCATCTTCTTCCAGCCTCCTTAAAGGCGCTCTGGACACTCTCTGGCCTTTTCTTCTACACAGACTCCTTGATATAATCACTCCGACTCTACTTGTATTAGGTCATTTTGGCTGACACTTGAGAGAGCTAATCCCCTTTACTTAAATTTCAGTCCATTTCCTTCAATATGTCAGACTGCGTTTCCTGTCAATTTAAAGATGTGTTTAAAGCTGATCTTTGGGAACACCAAAAGTTCCCCTTTGTAGTGGGGCTGTGCCTAGACTGAGAGGGTTAACTGTTTATTTAAGCCTAGGGAACCAGGAAAATAAGTTTTACTTACCTGATCCTCTGCTCCTGAAGATTTCTCGGCACTTCTAGACCCGTCCCTGTAGCCTCTTCTCCTCCTGCATTCTGGTGGTCCAAGGTCCTCTGATGCAGGGACCAAAGCCATGCATTGGACATGAGGACACCAAGAGACAGTCCATTACCATGGGGAGGCACTGTTTCTTGGGGGAGCAGAGGTTTAGGTAGGTAAAAGTGCTCTAACTCTTCCCTCGACTAAATGAGCAGTTAACTCTTTCTGTGCAGGTGCTCCCCCCAAAAGGAGGACTTTTTACATTTTTACGGATTTCAGCTGAATAAAAAGTGGTTTAGGTCTCTTACATGGGGCAGACTCCACCAGCATATCTACCTGCTCAGCGGAGTATCTGTCTGCTGATCACCATTGAGCAGGCAGATGGCAGATGGCAGGTCAGTGTCCATTCGGCTTATGTAAATTGACCGCCTGTCCGTTTTCATCCGTCTGTCATCCGATCTGCCAGACAGATGGGGAATGGACCCCCTTCTGTCTGTTTTTAGCAGATAGGATCGTTGTTGGCGGGTGTAAATGGACACGTGTCTGTTTACATCCGCCGCTCCATGGAGGGCAATAGATGGTCCTAGAAAACTGACAGGCGGACCTGATCAGTCCCCTTGTGTGGGAAAGGATCCTTATGTTTTAAAAGCGGGTGATGGTAATATCACTAATTATAACCAATTAACAATTTTACTTTAATTTGAAAAGGAAAATGGCTAATATTAATATGTAAATGAACTGCTCATGGTGGCTGGCATTCTGGCATGCTCCCAGGCTCATGCAAGACCAGAACAGGTAAAGGTTTCACTGTAGGGAGCAAAGGTTTTATCCTGTTTTATCAAATCCTCTAAGTAATATCATTCTGAAGAGAACCCTTACTAGCACTATTCCTAAAAAATTTCCCTCCCCGTCATCCTACCTGCCCTGCCTATCCTGTATAAAAAAGATCTGTCTTACCTATTTTTAATCCACTGCGGTCACGTGATCCTGCAGCTCTGTGTAAGAGAGCGCTCATCAATGACTGGAAGCCTGGAATTCTGGAAGCTGTGACTTCACCCATAAGCTCCCATAGCCCAGCTATTGTCAACACTCCTCCTCCTATGCTGCAGCACCTGACACAGGGAAGCTGGAGCTGCAGGATCACATGACCTGATTAAAAATAGGTAGGTACATACAGGCATACCCCGCTTTTAAGTACACAATGGGGTTTATTTACTAAAGATGGAAAGTGCAAAATTAGGCTCACTTCTGCATAGAAATCAATGAGCTTCCAGGTTTTATTACCAAAGCTTAATTGAACAAGCTGGGGTTAGAGGCTTGTTGGTTTATATGCAGAAGTGAGCCTGATTTTGCACTTTCCAGCTTTAGTAAATAAACCTCATTGTGTACTTAAAAGTGGGGTATGCCTGTACATCTTTTTTTTTTTTTTATACAGGTTAGACAGGATAGGTAGGAGAAGAAAGGGGGTGAGATGTTTAGGAATAGTTCTAGTTAGGGTTTCCTTCCACTTGAAGGCCTGGTTCACACCTATGCAGGAGAATGTGACTTGCTTCCTATGGAGACGGTTCACATATCTCTGTTGCAGCTGCGGAGCGCACTGCACTGTGCGTCTTTGGCTCTGTTTTAGGGCCGAACTCAGGCATACAGGGAACAGGGACGCACAGCACACACAGCACGCACTGAGCGATCCGCAGCCAGTTCCAGTGTAAACCGAGCCTAAAAGCATGGGGGCATCCTAAGTAATCATTTTATTTTAGCAGATAAAATCTATGTTAAGCCTTTTTTTTTTCTGTCACCATTGGGAATATTTCACTTTATTTCCTGTACCAGAGAAGTTAGATGAAATCACCCGTAAAGGGGAAATCCAATTTTCAACAACTGTCGCCACAACAGGTGTCTCCACTGGGTGATGTCCCCATCTCTTGTCTGGTTATACCTGTTAAATATGTTGCCTCATTTGTGACACTGGTAAGGCAAAAATAAAAGCCTGGTAGTAGTTCTCTTTTTCTGGTTTGCGAAAAGTAAAAAAAATAAAAATAATGGCTAAATAGTCAACGAAATATTATTAAAAAGTTAAAAATACAATAAACATCTTAAAAAAAAAAAGAAAACTTTAGATGGAAATTCGGGTTTTGCATAAAGATATTGCATCTGTGACCTATAGCAGCCAATCACATTTCTGTAATCAGATGATGAAATGATTTATCATTGCTCCTTCTAATGCTTTATGGCATGGGTGCTCAACCTGTGGCTCTCCAGCTGTTGTGAAACTACAAGCCCCATCATGCCTCTGCCTTTGGAAATCATGCTTGTACCTGTCAGGCTTGCAATGCCTCATGGGACATGTAGTTCCTCAACTTCTAGAGGGCCACAGGTTGAGCACCCATACTTTATGAAATAATCCTGGCAATAATTGATGGGCTGCTTATTCAATATTACAATAAACCAGGCACTTGGAATACTGTATATGCCACAAAGTGATTTCAGCTTCCTGATTCAGAATTTGTAGAAGAGAAGATATCCAACACTTTTAGAAATGACTCATTGTATATGTGAAAATGACGGCGCTCGGCTTCCTGCGCATGCCGTGTTCATGACTTCAGAATCTTGTGTGCTTGTGTAAACACTCCTCTGGCAAGGGAAACCATAGCTCGGAATGGGAATCGGTCTGACATCAGACAGCAGAGGAAATCTCAGTCAGCAGATGAATTGCTGATTAATGAGTGCGAGGAAATAAATGGGAATTCTCTGATACTCTGGATGGTTATGCTGACTTATTAATGTCAGGTTTGATGTATAGGGAAGGGGTCACTGGGGGGTATTTAGTTTATTTATATGCACTTTGACAGTTTACTAAATGCCAGGCTAAAACACATAATTTATGTTGGTTATAATTACTGTATTTGTGTGTGTGTGTGTGTGTGTGTGTGTGTATGTATACATGTGTGTATGTGTATGTATATATGTGTGTGTGTGTGTGTGTGTGTGTGTGTGTATGTATATATGTGTGTGTGTGTGTATGTGTATATATATATATATATATATATATATATATATATATATATATATATATATATGTATATGTATATGTATGTGTGTGTGTGTATGTGTGTATATATATATATATATATATATATATATATATATATATATATATATATATATTATACACATACATTTTTTTTGTTAAGATTTTTGCCATATAAAAACTCATTAGATTCTATTATCTTACAATCAAACTATTTTCTGCACTGTTATAAAGAAAGCTCCCTTTTAAATTCAAATGTAAGATAAAGGTTTAGAACAGGGGTCTCAAACTGGTGGCCCTCCAGCTGTTGCAAAACTACAAGTCCCACGAGGCATTGCAAGGCTGACAGATACAAGCATGAATCCCACAGGCAGAGGCATGATGTAACCGCTGGAGAGCCGCCAGTTTCAGACCCCTGGTTTAGAAGGAAGTGAGTGTAGAATCTAAATATTGAACAATTTCGTGGTCTTAAAGTGTTCATCTTTTTAGAAAAAATACACCCTCCCCACCCACCTCCCGACCCCACTGTACTTAATTGTGGGGATGCTGAGCTGTCAGTGCGCACGCAGACGGTGCGACGGTCTGGGGATTTGAGGTTCCTGCTCTTCCCCTTCTCTGTGCAGCATTTCCAGGATGGGCCACAGCAACTTACTTTGCAGGTGCTGACCCATCAAAGTCCCTCTGGTCCATCCCAGAAGAGCTGCAAAGAGAAAAGGTAGAAGAGCAGACCGTTGCATGGGCACTGGCTGGCCTGGTTGCATGGGCACTGGCGGGCCTGGCTGCATGGGCACTGAACACCTTATTAAAGTTTTACCTCTTGATTTCGAAATTCGACCAACCAAGCCTTCAATTTCACCTCATGTTGCTACAGAAAAGAATTTTCATGGCCAGGAATATTCTTTTCTTTTTTGGAATTTTCTTTTCTTGCGCTCATGTGCATTGTGTTTCTCACACATTCGTGTTTCAAAAAAACATGCCCGATCACTCAAATCCTATGGCTGCAGGAAAATCGGTCGTTGCTGTGGCCTACTAATGGTGCGAAATACGAATGAAAATTCTTAGTTATGATTTTCTTTTTTTCTTTTTTTTGCGATAAGCCTGTAGGCTGAATGAAAAAAATCTAAAAGATTTCTCGATCCATGCTAGGTGTGGATGGACAAATCCCCCTGCTGGGCTACCATATTCCGGAAGCTGGTAGCGAATGTCAGAATATCGACCAGTGGCTACACCTGATTGGATGCAGCCATTTTCAGCTGACAGTTCTTTACTTTATCAATCACAGGATGTTATTCTGGGCTGAACAAAAAAAAAAAAATTGAACAGATTCTACTATTTATGCTATACAATGCAGATCTCCTGCTGCAGCTGTTGTGTTCTTAAAGCCGACTCCAATGGCTGTCAGACTACCCAATCAGCAGCTGCATCTGATTGGATGTGGCTGTCCTTCAGTCAGCAGTTTTCTGCTCAGCTCTTTTGAATTTTCAATCGCAAGATGGGGGGCTGGTTGGGTCAGCAGGGCCACTTAGTAAACAAAAATTTTGTCCAGTTCCTGAAGAACATGATGAAAATGGTGTATGGCCAGCTTTAGAGTCTCTGTTGGGATATTTGAGGTTCTCTGAGGATGAATTACTACACAGTACACACAGCTACAGAGGTGCAGTCTTGTTTTAAAGCTTTTACTTCTTGTTAAGACTATGTAAAAATGTTCCTAGTCTGCGCATGGGTGCACTTTATTTGTTTTGGTGTCCATTTATATAGATTTATGTTAGGAACTGTTTTTGTTGAGCAGTTGCACACACTTACCTGTGCACTTTTATATATTTTTTTCCTGCGTTGTCCCATGAAATACAATGTCGCAGCAGTTCAAGGAGAGGTGACATGTGTACAGCAAACTTATTGCCAAAGCCTTTTTGGAGGTGTGGGGTCAACACAGTTGTTAAAAAACATGTTCCAATACCTCCCAAAAGTCTGATTCCAAGTCTGTTTGGCATGGAAATGCAAATTCCTGCAAATCAGCTCTATTTTATAGTTCTTTTAAGCAGACTCTGCAGTTTTAAACTGTGAAGTCACCATATTTTCCCTGCTGCCAATTTTCTTTTTAACTCTGCAAATGGCACATCTAACGGCAATTTATAGAGAACTGTGATGATTACAACACTTTAAAGGGAGAGGGGATTTTTTTTTTCTTTGTAGGCTACCTCCCTGCTGTAAATTGAAACTTTTAATATTACAGTGGATATTTCCATGGCGATATAGCTAGTGTGATGCAGTAATTGCTTTAATAGGGGATGAAACCTAGTCATATAAAGCTCTATGCCAAGAACCACACCATGGGTTTTGGCAGGATTTTTTGGTCATACAGAACATAGTCTTCTACTTTCTCTCTTTTGATTATGAAGGGTGTCTCTGGCTGGCCATACTCTGAATGTTAACTTTGTCTGCCATCTGTTTCCTCTATCATTTCATTCTTTACATCCATATTGTTGAATAACAAAACTACACCAACCATGCCAGTGCTTTGAATTAGAATAGTGTGGACTATAGGAAGCTAACACCTTTTTATGACCGTGCTGCATATATGTCCTCAAAGATGAGTATCATGCAATGATCATGAGATTACCCTGAGTTGTCCTCTCGAAAGCGCTGGACTTGGGGTCCCTGGAAAAGTGGAGGTTGTTATAGAACTATAAAACTTTACAATGCAAATTAAAATTATGTGTTATGAAAATGTCTAGATACGGTTTTAGTATATACAACTTGTATAGTATGTATAGCTTTAAAAATATAACAGACTTTTTTAATACCTGGAAATATTTAAAAACAATTTTTTTTAAATGTTTTTTTTTTTTTTTTTTAACAAATGTTTTTTTTTAAATGTTTAATTCAGGATATAATGAATGCAATATGTTTGAAAATATAGAAAAGTTAATGTATTGGAAGGCTTACTATGCATTCCAATTCCAATACCCAAAATGGCGTTGTGTCTTCACTCACCTCCTTCACTATATTATGCTAACACAGCTTAAAGGGACATCATCAGTGAAAACTACCCCCCTACCCCTCTTCCATCAACCCACTGATACCATTCCAGTGTTGCCCCGCCGCTTCCACTATTGCATCCAGCCCCTAAAACTGGCTACATCATGTTACAATGCTTGGGCCTAATGATTGGGTGCTAGTCCTGAGCACTGTCATTGAAGGTCAGCAAGTCCCACATAGCCAAATGTGACGGTTATTTTGCATTGGCTGTGCTAGAGGCAGGAGTGGTGGGGAAAATATCAGTTTGACTAGGACAGGGGTTAAAGTATTTTTTATTCTAAGCAGAATAAGGCAGGTTTTATTACATTGTGGGATCAGAACATTCTCTTCCTGGTTCAGATAGGATCATCTCTGACATAAGGAAGAAGATTCATGGCCTCTATTATACTGAAGTCTTTAATACATGACTGACTTTTACCATTAGTGTTAGATTCACACTGTTGTGGCGCTTGAACACACTTTGCGTTAAGGGAGCCCCATAATTTAGCATTCTGCAGTTGCAGTCTTTTATTCAAACTTGCCTATTAATGCAACTTGTGCCTAGATGAACTGTTATGCAAACAAATATTTCTGGAGCCCTGTGCTACTGTCCCTATAGCAGTTGTAGGGTTGCCATAGCCCATAGCTGTAGTAAGGTACCTGCTAAAATTGTAAAATGGAAGATGAAACAAATAGGGGCATCACAGTGAGTGTATTTTAAACACTACAACTCCACCTGGCATCACTGAGTGAACTTAGACCAGGTTTGTCACAGAACAACCATGTATCAATTGTGCACGGCACGTCTGGAAAAGCTGCATGTGCTGTGTCTGTCTGCTGGCATTTCCTAATTTAAACAATCGTTTAATATGTGTACACATTCTCTACTGTTTGAATTTTGTGTTTGAAGGTGTTTCTGACTTGTTTTATTTTCTCTCTCCCGTAGCCATATCAAGCCAGCTACTTAGAGTCACTGAAGACAAATAATAAATACAGCGTCATTTATCCAACCCCAGGCATGCTGCACAGTAAGCTCTACCCATGCACCGAAGCATTTCCTGGTTTCCAAATGGAGCCAGTGGATCTCACTACCAACAAAAGGAATTCACCGCCCTCCACTGGAAGCTCCCCGTCTCCTGCCAAATACCAGTCACCCAAGAGAAGCTCTCCAATATTATTTATGCCCTCATCCAGTCCGCCAATGAAAAAATTAACCCCATCGCCACCTACTGTGCCACATTACCAAATGCCATTGGCTATTAACCCTTTATTATCTGCCTTCCCGAGACCGACTTACAGGAATCCAGGACTCCTACCCCTCTTACAGCCAGTGGTTGTACAACCGGTTCATGTACAGTCATTAATGTATGCGCCTCATCTTCAACAGCAAATCATGGTATCCACAGTTCTAGCGGAAGAGATGGAAAGTCAAAGCGGCAAGCACAGTAAGTAATGAATGTATAACCACTTTACAAATGCTGAGAGATGGCATCACTTTTTTGGTGTATAGAAGAGATATTATACCATGAGGAAAGCTGTTTCACTACAGGCAGCGAGCTGTAGCTTTTAATAGAGGTCCATTTTATCCCCCTGCTGCTTTTTACCAATTGACCACAAATGTGAAGAAAGGTCATTTGATGTCTTGGTCAACATGCGCTGTTGGTGAGACTTGGGTTAAGGGTTTGTAAGCCTTCTGTAAACCGTGCAATGTTTTCTATATAAAACTTTAAATGATAGAAGAGTCAACTTGGAAGTGGACACAAACTTGACTGTAATTTTGTAATAAGGACCCCCCCAAAAAAATGCTTTTGTTTTTTTTAGCGTTTCTTAAATATGACCAACCATCAGACCCAGCAACAAATGATGGGGATCCATATGGAGATTTGGATTGCTTACTCACAGGTTTTGTATTTTCTTATTTTTTTTTTAAATAGCATTTTCCTGCTAATTATTTTACTACCAAAGAAAACCATTCACAGTTTGGAGTCTTTAAAGACTGCGGGCTTGATTTACTAAAGCCAGAGAGTGCAAAATCTGGTGCTGCGCTGCATAGAAACCAATGAGCTTCCAGATTTCTTTTGTTGTCAAAGCTTAATTGAAGAAGCTGAAGTTAGAAACGGGCTACCATGCACAACTACACCAGAGTTTGCACTCTCCAAGCTTTAGTAAATCAACCCCTATGTTTCCTGCCCACACATAAAGCTGTTACTGGCTGTGACCATTTATGCAACCAATTGAATTTCTACACAGTTCCTGTTGTCTTTCTCTCTTGAGCTTTAGAAGGAATTCTTTTTCTCCCACATCTGTACGTTAAAAAATCCCTGCAATAAATCAAAATTCAGTGAGCTACATAAATTAGTTTAAAGGTGAGAGCAATTCTGTGGAAATTGGGCCAAATAAGGTGGATTGCACAGACATGCATACTATTAATGTCTAAAAGAAGTGTGACATTCCAAAAAAACAAACATTTATACTCACCTAGGTAGATGCAATGCTGCAGCTGTTCCCCAGCAACACTGTAGTGAGAACCGATCGATCAAACACCGCTGATCGCTCACTTTACCCCCTGTCAGTCAGTCAGTGGCTCTCGCTCTCCTGTCCAGTGCTCACTGGAGAGCTGGGCTGTGGAGGGGGCAGGAATGGCTGGCTCAGGCTCTCGCTAGATGGCCGGGAGGCTGAGCCGGGTAACGATCCAGGCTTCTGGATCAGGATCTTTCCAGAGCCTGGACCGGCTCGTCAGCTGACGGTGGGCTTTGATACGCTGTCAGCTGAAACTGAAAACCGCTCACAGGAGTGCAGAACGAAAAAAGCTTTGACTATACTTCTCCTTCAACCTCTAATTGGTAGTGGAAAAAGAGATTGATGAGCGTTTGATAGGAATTCAATGTGAATTTTTTTTTTTATTCTGGTATTTGCAATTTCTTGTTAGCTTATTTGCAGGAGGCATGAGTATAATAAAATCATATTTTTGTGGTTAGAACCTTGCTAGATCATTGATCTGTTCAATTAATTTCAGCGGCTGTGACCAGTTTTATTAAGGATAATGGTGAATAGGAAGCTGTATAATAAATACTTATGTGGCAAGAATTGTTAGGGGCAAGGAGGACTGTTTGATTTGACCATGTTGTCATGCTTTTGCATGGGTTTTAGAGATCTGCAGTGGTGGGACATGTATAAATTTTGAACATGTGTTGTGTATGTACTTTTGAGTACAATGTTTCTCATTTTGTAAGGTTTTAAAAACATGCTTAATTGAAACCCACCTTATGTAGTGAGGTGGGCTTATCTATAAATTACAGAAAATAATTCAGGTTTTCTATGTTTTCTTTACATATAACAATATAACCCCTTTCATGAATTTTGGATATAGAGCGTTCTAACCCTGCTCAGGCTTTTTTGCGATCTGTGTCCCATTGGGGAGATTTTCTTTTTACTTCCTGTCCTGTAGCCACATCTGAAAATGAGAGGAAGTCCCTGGTGGTCACCAATGGAAGATTTCAGCTGTATTCCTGTTATGGTGTCCACTCAAGATTTTGGATTTTCTTTCACCTTCAGTGACAATGGTCATTAGGACAAATACAATGGTTAAATCTCCTTAGAGGGAATAACTACAACAGACAGCAAAAAAACCTGACAGGTGCTCTAATCCATCTCCACGCCATCTAAAATTAAAGACAAACTGTATTTGTAGCAGTGACTTCAGGAGAAGAGGAGAATCAATTTGTACTGCACTGCATCTACCTAACGAGTTTTGCCAATAATTTACCTATGTCCTATCATGCAAATGTAAAATACTCATTTGGAATAGTGTATAATGACATCATAATATTGATATTAATAATATTAATATTATAAATGCTGTTTCTGCATAGAGCATTTGACAGAGATAACAGAACTTTTTTGGTATAATACAATGTTTTTTTTTTTTTTTCCTTTTGCAGTACCTATGACAGTCTCTGACTTTTATGAAAACTCTCCTCCTATATTAAAAAATATAAAAGTGGAGCCTGGTCTGGAACAAACAATAACAGAAGTTTACCCAGAACAAATGTCACCTGGTAATAGTACGCCCCCTCAAGGAATGTTCCATGAGTAAGTGATGCTTTCTCAATACAACAGCTACATGTAGTTTATATACCACTTCTACGTGGAGGTGCTGAACTGTATAGTAACCAGTTGATTACACAGGAACACAGTTTTCAGGATTCTAAAGGAGTAGGCGCTATATTCTAGTACATATTCTTAGATGAGAGCTAAAATTAGTAAGGATAAACAAGGGTGAATGGGAGAGTAGGTAGGCTTCTGTAGGCCGAACGTTGGTTTGCTTCTGCATAACGGTAAAGGGTAGTTGCCCGGTGACTACAAATGCTGTCGCTTCAGACTCAAAACTGATTTTTATCCTATTGATACTCAGTTTTAACCTACTATGGCAACGTAACTTAACAGCAAAAAACAAGTTCCAATCATCATCACCCATTTTACGATTCACGGCCTACATGTGTAATCCATAGTTGCTCATTTGAAATAGATCTAACTATATATATATATATATATATATATATATATATATATATATATATATATATATATATATATATATATATATATATATATACACTTTTCTCAAAATGTGGTTTGCAATCCACAACAAAATACCTGGACAGGGTAGTGATCTCTATTTGGTCCTCTTTTATGTGAATGATACGATTGTCTCTTTTGTCTGAGCTAGTTAACTTAACTTGGATGGAGTGTGGAGAGTTGGACCCACTGTCAAGTTTGAATTGCTGTCTGAGTCCCCGGTGGGGAAATTCAGCTTTCTATTTGTCCTAATGACTATTTTCAGAGAGTGGTGATATTCCGAAATTTTATAGTTGTCCTCAAAGCAAGTGATTAGGATAAGTCATCCAATGTTACGTTTTACTTTTTTTTTTTTTTTTTTTTTTTAAAGCCAGTGGCGTGTGAGAAACACACCCAAAAACTCCACCCGGTGCCAAAAAAAGTGCACACATATAAAGAGTGAACACAAAACATGCAACAGGTGTTACCCGATCCTCCCTAGGAAGGACCCTACCCTGATACCCCAGGGCGTTAGGCTCCAGACGGGGACTGAGGTACTCACTATGGCCCTCCGAAACCAGACGGGCCCCGTTCTCTGGAGGGTTTGCTGAAACAGAGCTACCCAAGTACTTGGTGGGGCTCCCCTGAAGGGAGACCACATGAGAGAGGGCGAACCAAGCCAGAAGGCCATGTTCACCCCCATCCCAAGACTTTCAGGGTAGGCCTGAGGACCAACACCCTACCAGTCACACTGTGACAAACGTGTAACATCAAACAAAAAAGTGACAACACAAGGTTATAATAGGTAGAAAGTGGGGACAAGGAAGTGGGAGAAGTGAAAGTGGCCATTGTGTTATAACAATAAATGTTATGCTGATTACTGTCCCAGTTGTCAGTTCCCCTGATTTTGTAGAGCTTTCCTACTATTTCCAGTTTATCCAGTACAGGACATAAAATTAAATCTCCCCAGCTATACTGTAGTATAGTTTGACGTTGGTGAGAATAAAAGGACTTTTTTTTTTTTTTTTTTTTTAATTTACCAGCTAAAATGTTTACTTAAAATTTATCATAATTATAGTTTAACAAATTATAGAACCATTTTCAGAAACTATGGAACAACCTCTTATTTCAAAACTGTCTAATGTGAACATGAGTTCATCGGCATGTAAAATTTAAAGAGAAAACGTTTTTAAAGTTGCCTTTACAGGATGTATTTTCTTTGCACATGTTAATAAGTGAAAATGAAAAGCAGTCTCTTCCTGTAGACGAAACTGGGTTAAAATGAGGAAAACAAGACAAGGTGCTCTGGAATGTAGACGTAGTCATTGCTTTATTCAACCTGTGGTGTGGCAATATGTTTTTAATGCAAGGAGCCAATTTTAAGACTTCTCATGGGTGGGGCAGCCAGGCTGAACACTACTTTTAGGAATTGACGTCATTTACAAAGAAAGGACCGCACCCTCCTGTTGGCAGTGAGCAACAGGAAATTCTTAATTGCCCTGAAAGGAGTGACTGAGACAATAACAAATATTTCTTCCAATGAATAGGGATTTTCAGAGCTACGCTGTGTAAAACTATTTTTTTTTCTTCTTTTTTTTAAAAAGTTGGGGGAGAGCTGTTTCAGATTACTTTTGTAGGAAATGGCACATATAAACAAACGTACAAAGATCAAACTAGAATGTAACAGGGTTTTGCAATCCTGAAGTTGTTTGCGTGGGAAATGAGAACATGACCTTGTTAATTATTACAAAATAATACACTCCCACATGGTCACTGGATGGACTGTTCTGTATCCTAATCCTGATGTTGCCAAATATTCCTCGCATAGGAAGTCAACGCCAACTAAGATCTCTCTGCTGATTTTCAGAAGGACCGGCTCAGACCCACATAGGACAGTCAGAAAAATCTTTATTGTGGCAATCGCTGTTCAAAGCAATTGCAAAGTAAAAATATATTGGCATTCAATAAAAATTAAATTAAAAAAAAAAATTGAAAAGTGGAATAGGATTCACAAGAGCTGTGTCCATCAATCAACGTTAAGGCCCGTACGCACGATACGAAAATCAGAAGTAAAATTTCATCCGGCGAACGATCTGACGATTTTCGGATTGTTAGTATGGTGCTTTCGACAGCCGATTACGAATTTTCGGATGACAAAAACTGTATGTGAAGGCTTAACGTATGTAAATACAGCGTACGATTTTCGTATAATTAGTACAGTTTTCGTCCGAGAAAAATCGTAAGAGCAAGACTACGCATGCTCAGAAACGAAAAAACACATGCAAAACAATTCAAAACATTATATCACTTCTGAAGTTGAATTCGTACGGGAATTTTTATATGAAAGTAACCTCTTCACTTTCAGCATGACACTAGCATGCAACAAAAAACGGACACAAATTTGTCCGATAATCTGATTGTGTGTACAAGGCTTAAGAGATAGATAGAATTTTGTCTATAGACTCTATGTAGTCTATAGATAAAAAGACATTTTTTTTTTTGTTGTTGTTTTTTTGACCAGTGTTTAATTTAAAGAAGTTGTACTGTAAATTAAAAAAAAATGTATATTATATTTTAGAATTTGTCGCATTTAAAATAACATTAAAATAAAGTTTCTGGTACATTTATTTGTTATGCAGCATTGTAAAAAAGTAAGAAACAAAATTAATGAAAATGGGGGGAAAAAAATATAAATGGTGAGAAATATTGGAAATTAGAAAAAAAATCAGCAGAAAAAAATAGCAGAAAGCATAAAAAGGGAGGAGGGATATCATTCATATTTATTATGGTTAACTATGAGTTAATAGGGCTAACTAGGAATGTAACTTGTAGGCCCCATGCACACAGGGAGTTTGCCAAGCTCTCCTAAACGCCTTTCCTCCGGGCAGCAGTGTTTTGGCAGAAAAAAAAGCTTGTCAAGCGCTTGCGTGTTAAATTCATTGGCTAGAATAATAATTTATTCTGGCCTTTGAAATTAAAACTCAAGCGCTAAACTTGCTTAACGTTAATGTGTTTCAAGCATTTTTTCTGCCAAAACAGGGTTTCTTTGAGTGATGTTGAATGTAGATCAAAGGTTACACCTTTTGAATATGAATAAATACAATTTATTGGTTCATTGTATTTACTGAATGACACATGCAGGCTGTCTGCAAGTATCATTGTACATGGGATCAGCTGCATATTGACAGCTGCTCCTGCTATGTAATACAAGGAAATTACTAGCTGTCATTTTGACAGCCGGTATTTGCTGGAAATTGGAACAAGCAGAGAAGAGATAGACATAAGAGATGTGCCCTAAAAACTTTGACGTTTTAGTATGTATCTTTTTAGTTCAAAATCCTCTAGGGATCATTAACCCACATCTAAAGCCAAAACATTTTTAGTTTTAAAAAATATATCTCCCCTCCCCTTTTTTCCTATCCATTGTACTCAAAGAGAGATATCCGATGTTATGCAGTCCTGCCTTAAATTTCCTGCGTCCACAATGCGCTGGCTGTTGTTTACATCTGATTTTCTCCCTGTGCCTGTGCTACATACTTCTATGATTAATTATCAGATGTTTGCACTTCATTACCTATATTGCCTTAATTGTTATATAACATAGTAATCCTTTATTTTTCTGTTTTTTTGTGTAGACATCACCCGTCAGTTATAGTACATCCAGGAAAGAGGCCACTGCCAGTGGAGTCTCCAGAGACACAGAGGAAGAGAAGGATACACAGATGTGATTATGATGGCTGCAACAAAGTTTACACAAAAAGTTCCCATTTAAAAGCACACCGGAGGACACACACAGGTCAGCATTCACCACCATCTTTGCTAGATGTCAGATTTTACAAGAGATTTGACTAGCTGTAATGGGTTGTATGTAGCCATCGACTGATCCTCCCCAGGTTCAGCTCCTGTCCAACCTTTTGACATTCCTGTACCACATTGAAAGAAGAGGAATTGTCTTGGGCCACACGTAAAACACTACAATATCTGAGTAAAAATCTTGTTTTTTCTGACGGAATTCCACTCAGGCTTGGCTTGCATACACACGGTCACACAAAAGTTTGCAGAACTTTCGACCGTCAAGAACGCGGTGACATACAACACTATGATGAGCCGAGAAAATTAAGTTCAGTGCTTCCGAGCATGCTTTGGAATTTTGCGCATCAGAATTGCTACAGACGATGGGAATTTCCAAGCAAAATGTTTTCCGACTGAAAAATTTGAGAACCTGCTCTCAATCTTTTGCTGGCAGGAATTTGGCCAGCAAAAGTCCAATGGAGCATAGACATGGTCTAATTTTTTTTGACCAAATGCTCTCATCTGTCTTTTGCTGGCCGAATTTCCGATCGTGTGTACAGGGCATAACAAAACATTTTTTTTTTTTAATATTGTTGGATTTATAAAAGTTTTTTTTTTTTTTGCAATATTTGACAGTGTTTTTGATAAACTAACACATACATATCTGGTTCGATGGATGTAGTAGCATTCTCAATGAATTCTCAAGGTGCTCATCAGATATTTTGGTTCCTATTTTGCCCTCTGGGAGTTTCATCCTTTAAAAATAGTTGCTCACAAATATAGGTTCTACCGAAAACTGATGACATGAATAAGGTGTAATTGTGACGAGTGGGAGATTTTTCTTTAGGGAATATAAAACTTATAAAAGTCCAGTAAAGAGTCCCTGTCAAATTATTCTTTGGCTGCAAGTGTTCGCTAAGTATAAACGTCTTTTTACAAAACAGTCCCCAACAAAAATCAACATTTTTTTTATCATTTTGTATTGGGCCACATTCATAGGTGTATGGGGCCACAGGTTGGGCGCCCCTGCTTTTAGTCCTTAATTAAATTATATATATTTTTTTCGGTTAATTACATGTACTTTGTTCCACTTCCTGATTTCCCCGAAACACGGACATATCTCCGGCCCCACAGATGCCCCTCTGGGAGGCTACGTCACCAGTGCCTTCCAGGGAAATCTCACCTTCTGTCCTGCATGTGCCGTATGAGATCCAGTGTGGCTTGTTGTTCAAATAATAAACTGAGGAATATGCGATCTGCTGCTGCTGGATATTTTTCAATAATAATCTGCCCCAGATTTTGAATGCTGGATCTGACGCAGCTTTTTATTGAGGTATAATAAGCTAAGCCAGATCTCATATGGCATATGTGCAAGATGTGGTGTAGCATTCTCTGTGGGCCAGCCTAGGGAGCCAGGAAGACGAAGCCTGTACGTGTTAGCCTAATATTTGATGATTGCAAGTGCAGTTTTCTAAGACAAGGGTAGTGGGGCCAAGACCTGCTTTGATACAGAACTACAGGGTGGAGCGATGAATCAAACCAAAATGTAGCATTTGTAGGCCTTGTAGACTTGCTCTATACTTTGGATCTATTTGTAGTTGCTTAAACTTTTTAAAATATTGCTTGCATCAACTGTTCTAATATGTCTGTCTCAGGGTAACAATAACCACCATAAAGCCATTTCAAAACTTTTCCCGAAGACCTCAGTGTTTCTGAGCAATGTTTACTCATTGATCTGATTTCTCAGTTTTATTGCAACAGACGTTAGCTATTTGTGCTTTTTCTACTTCTCTGTGCACTTACATGATCTTCCTGTTCTCTCTTTTAGGGGAAAAGCCTTATCAGTGTACTTGGGAAGGATGCACATGGAAGTTTGCCCGCTCTGACGAACTGACTCGGCATTTCCGTAAACACACTGGAATCAAACCATTTCAGTGCCCAGACTGTGACCGCAGCTTTTCTCGCTCGGACCACCTTGCCCTGCACAGAAAGAGACACATGCTTGTCTGAACGGCTTTTGTAAAATTTTTCTATTCAGCAAAATCTGGATTCAGCTGGTCTGAATCACAAGCCTACAATTCCATAGGGTCAGTGGATGATGTTCTCTTAACCTCATTGTACTTGCCACGGGTCAGACCTAAGAATGTGAACTTTTTATTTTGTGTTTTTTTTTTTTTTTGTTTGGTTTTTGTTTTTATATGGAGGATAAGCAGTAACTTCCTGCCCTTTATGACACCTCAGGAAATGGAAAATAAACATGGACAATGTACTGCTTCACGTGTACTTGCAAGCCATATATCTATATGAAATAACTTATACCTGTATTTAATTATCAACACAATGCCTAGTCTGCTTCATCTTGCCACATTCCTCACACTTGTTAGTGCTCAATTTTTATTCTTTTTTTTTTATTGTCCACAATTAAAGAATGACATTGTTGAAAAGTACTTTGAATGGCGTAAGATTTCTTGTCCCTTGTTTCTGTTTTTATGTTGTGATGCCTGAATACAAGAAACGCACTTTGGAAAGAGAAAAAAAAAATGGACGACACCAAATGTATGCAGTTCTCACAAATGCTTTTATTTGTTTGATGTTTCTGTCATGGACTGATGGTTTATACCTTAATCAAGAAAGAAATTTGACGCTACACTTTATTAATATTTTTTTAAATAGCCCTTTGTATTCTACATATGTATCTACCTATTCATTAGATTTACAGTTTGTCTATGCCATGTATTATGATGTGCAATGTACTTGAATAATATTAAAGTATATATTTTTAAAATAAATAATTTGTACAGAAGGTTCAGATGGACTTTTGGTTTTGGGAACTGGTCCATTCTTGCAGTTCCACTGCAGAGTAAATTTATATGTGTATCTGAGGGTATCCATACATTCAGATCTGGCAAAGGAAAAGTAAGGTAATCAGTTGTTGGTATTTTAATATGGGTTCTGCAGAAAATAGTTAAAAAAATAAATTTTTTAGGAATTGAAGAATAATAACTAATATCTAATATTCTTGTATCTCAGAGGCGTTTCCGGATGAATATCATTATTAGTCAAACTGACTTAAATCAAAGTGTGAGTTTATTTGGTCACACAGTTGGCATCATAAATACAATGTAAAAAGTATAATAGTTCAGTTCAGTGTGGGTAAAAATATATGAAATAGAATAAAAAGTTATAAAGCTGTAATAAGCTTATGAAAGCATGTTCTTGCATCCCTTACCCATACATGGTATTAAAAACATGATCTCCACCTTAAACTCACCTATTCTGTATAGGCACTTACAGCATATGTAAAGCCAAGAACAGAAACTATGCAGGCCATGCCAACGTATGCCATAGGGAACCTCTAGTGAAATTGATAAAGAAAGTCGTAGGCAGACTTAAAAATTCATGCACCTGTTGGGAATGTTTTTGCAAATTTGTTGCAGGAGGTGGCCATCACTGAGGCTCAGCGCTACTGGGCTCCTTTCTGAACCATGTTGAGGTGGGTGGAACCTGATGAACTCTGGGAGACTAGTTCCTCATCAAGTCCACCTCCCTTGTGATTGATGGCAGTGGGCAGATTACATGGCCGTCAGATAGCCCAATAGCTGCTATGGAATCTGCCTACTGCTATCAGTCACAAGGAAGCCAGAACTGATGGGGAAATAGTCTATCAGCAACTCCATGGGGCTCAGCCCATTCAGTGTTTAGCCCTGTGTCTTTGGTTGCTAGGATGCTGGCAGTCTGCACCCTAGCAACCAATAAAGCAAAGAAAAAACCCAATAATGGCAAGTTAACACACAGCACTCCCTCTGACCACTCTGGCCTGTTTCTGTACACTAGGGGTGCAACGGATCGTCGCCGATCCGTGATCCGAACGGGTCACCCTGTTCGGATCGGCACACCCCGTGATCCGCGGAGCGCTCCGCGGCCTCGGACTTAGGAAAGGCCGCGGCTTCGGCCTAGCTCCGGAGCAGCGGCCATCTTGGTACACCCCGGCGGCCGTTTACAATGTGATCGATCCGTCAAATGACGGAGCGATAACTTGTAAACAAACTCTGCATTACCTTGCCAATACTCTGCATTACCCTGCCAATACTCTGCATTACCCTGCCAATACTTTGCGATACCCTGCCAATACTTTGCGATACCCTGCCAATACTTTGCGATACCCTGCCAATACTCTGCGATACCCTGCCATACCCAGCCAATACTCTGCAATACTCTGCATTACCCTGCCAATACTCTGCATAACCCTGCCAATACTCTGCGATACCCAGCCAATACTCTGCATTACCCTGCCAATACTTTGCATTACCCTGCCAATACTTTGCAATACCCTGCCAATACTTTGCGATACCCTGCCAATACTTTGCGATACCCTGCCAATACTCTGCGATACCCTGCCAATACTCTGCGATACCCTGCCATACCCAGCCAATACTCTGCAATACTCTGCAATACTCTGCATTACCCTGCCAATACTCTGCATTACCCTGCCAATACTCTGCGATACCCAGCCAATGCTCTGCGATACCCAGCCAATGCTCTGCGATACCCATCCATACTCTGCGATACCCAGCCATACTCTGCGATACCCAGCCATACTCGGCCAGACAATATTACAGTGGGGGAGATGACTTGGATATTACAATGGGGACTATGTGGTGGTGGAATTTTCACAGGTTTTTGCAAATTCAATTATTATTTGCTGATCCGAAAAATGATCCGATCCGTGACTCTGATCCGAGGAACGATCCGATCCGTGAGTTTTTTGATCCGTTGCACCCCTACTGTACACCAACTTAGATTACCTCCCAGTTTTGTAGTTTTTGATCTATGAACTGGGTTTTATTCTTTTTGACTTGGTTGTAGCTATAGCGACACAATATTAAAAAGATGAACGAACGTATCCTTTGGTCAAGGAAGGTTCGTTTTCAGCTAGAGATATTGTTGTATGCAGTCACTTTGGCAATTAATGAATACGGCTAGAGGAGCTAAGGATGGAGTGCAGCTGATACATTCTTTCATATTTCTTATAGAATAGAGATGGACTGTAGTGGCCAGCACTGGGATTGCCTGTGTACAAGAGGTGCAAGTCTTGATTTGGGTATGTTTTTGACAGTGTGAAAGCCACGCAAACCAGAACTACCCAAATCTGTCATACGTGTTGGAGCTGGTAAACCTGCCGCAAGGGTTTCATGATTTAGGTGCAGGACTTTCTAATGGGCCAAAACAGCCACATAAGTGGCTGTAATAAACACTTTATTTAATTGTCCCCAAGCTTCTGTATAAGCTGGTGTCAGTTGACTTTTTTTTTTTTATTATTCAAAAACTTCTGAACATGAACGGATAACAGTTATAGCCTTTTCCCAGCCTAGAACCACCATGTCTCATAGTAAAAACACACTCTACAGCTCAGAAGTAAACAACTGCTGATAAACAAAAACACAAGGATAACATGTGTGCACAAAGTATAATAAAACATCTTCCGACGATAATATGCTGTTAGGCCCCTTTCACACTGGGGCGGTGAGCCGCGGTGACGGTAAAGCAGCGCTATATTTAGCGCTGCTTTACCGTCGTTTTCACCGCGGTTTTCGGCCGCTCGCGGTGCGGTTTAACCCCCGCGAGCGGCCGAAAAAGGGTTAAACACCCCCCGCAGAGCGCCGCCGTAGCCGCGGTATTGCCGCGGTATTGCCGCGGTTTTACCGCGGTCTCCCATTGTAATCAATGGGAAGGAGCGGTATAGGAGCGGTGAACACACCGCTCCTATCCCGCTCCAAAGATGCTGCTAGCAGGACTTTTTTTGTCATCCTGCTAGCGCACCGCTCCAGTGTGAAAGCCCGCCGGCTTTCACACTGTAGTTAAAGGGGCAGGATTTTTTCATGCGGTGAACAGGCGCTATTTTTAGCGCTGCACCGCATGAAAAGCGCCCCGGTGTGAAAGGGGCCTTAGTGATTTTCTCTTTTGCTACCAAATGCTTTATTTCTTAAATTCTGGTAATGCAATATGTTTTAGCTTGTGTACTTTTCCTCTAAAATTCCTTTTTGTGGGTTGTAAAAAGGAATTTGACCACAATATATCCAGTCAGCATGATTATTTACTCTTACACTTAGCAGTAATGTGCTTTTCTTCAGGCTTGCCAAGTGCAGATATTTGGTCAGTGGTGGATCATAATAGGGACAAGGTAACAGGATAAACGATTAACCTATGATTTCTTTGTTTGGTCACTAGGGCAGGAAGTGATGGGAAAGGCTCAAACAGGGCTCAGAGAGCAATAAAGTACTTTTTATTAGAGCAGGAAAGGGTTATACAATATATTACCAAAAGTATTGGGACACCTGACTAAACACGCACATGAACTTTAATGGCATCCCAGTCTTAGTCTGTAGGGCAGTGTTTCTCAACTCCAGTCCTCAAGGTGCCCCGACAGGTCATGTTTTCAGGATTTCCATTATTTTGGCCATGTGATTTGATCAGTTTCACTGCCTTAGTAATTTACCACAGCCGTTTCATCTGAGGGAAAACCTGAAAACATGACCTGTTGGGGCGCCTTGAGGACTGGAGTTGAGAAACACTGCTGTAGGGTTCAGTAATATTGAATTGGTCCACCCTTTTGCAGCTATAACAGCTTCAACTCTTCTGGGAAGGCTGTCCACAAGGTTTAGGAGTGTGTCTATGGGAATGTTTGACCATTCTTCCAAAAGCGCATTTGTGCGGTCAGGCACTGATGTTGGACAGGAAGGCCTGGCCTGCAGTCTCCGCTCCAATTCATTCCAAAGATGTTCTATGGGGTTGAGGTCAGGACTCTTTGCAGGCCAGTCAAGTTCCTCCACCCCAAACTCGCTCATCCATGTCTTTAGGACCTTGCTTTGCGCACTGGTATGCAGTCAAGTTGGAACAAGAAGGGGCCATCCCCAAACTGTTCCCACAAAGTTGGGAACATGAAATGTCAAAAATGTCTTGGTATGCTGACGCCTTAGGAGTTCCCATCACTGGAACTAAGAGGCCAAGCCCAACCCCTGAAAGACAACCCCACACCATAATCCCCCTCCACCAAATGATTTGGACCAGTGTACAAAGAAAGGTCCATAAAGACATGGATGAGCGAGTTTGGGGTGAAGGAACTTGACTGGCCTGCACAGAGTCCTGACCTCAACCCGATAGAACACCTTTGGGATGAATTAAACCAGAGACTGCGAGCCAGACCTTCTTGTATAACATCAGTGCCTGACCTCACAACTGCACTGCTGGAAGAATGGTCAAACATTCCCATAGAAACACTCCTAAACCTTGTGGACAGCATTTCAAGAAGAGTTGAAGCTGTTATAGCTGTAAAGGTTGGGCCAACTCAATATTGAACCCTACGGACCAAGACCGGGATGCAATTAAAGTTCATGTGCGTGTAAAGGCAGGTGTCCCAATACTTTTGGTAATCCAGTGCTTTTGTTGGAGAGACCCCTCACTGTCTGTGTGGTCATCAGACCCAGAAGTGAAGATAGATCTCCATAACTGACAAACCATATTTAATAAAAAAAATAAGTCTTTAACCCACTTTGTCCAAAACTAAAAAGATTTTTGAACAGAGTTCCACTTTAACACCTTTTCTACCAAGGTATGTTTATAATGTTTATAGCTTGTGCTCACAGCTCTGAGATTGATATTGCTTTTTTTCAACTCTCAGCTCTCATATAGAAGCGATCTGGGTGATTGAACAACCTGTCCACCAACTGGTGCCACCCATTGGTGTTTCCTTGATTTTTCCATCTCTCTGGGCAGCCCAGACCTGCTTCAGGATATCAAGCAGGAAGAGATCAGATTACATCCATTACAACCCCTGATATCTTCATAAAGAGGACCTGTCATCTGCCCAATGCTATCACATAGGGGGGCTTGTTAGCCCCCTTAGTGATAGCAATACACTTTAATTGAAAAAATAAAGTATCCGAAAAATATATATAATACACACATGCAAATGCACACAGAAGACATGTATGTATATGTAAACAGCGATTGCGCCGCACATGTGCGGTATCACCACTAACGTCAGCAATATTTCTGGAGCCATAATTTGAAATCAATAACCTGGAAAAGAGTCGCCTAGGTAAAATTTTAGGAACCATAGTTTTCGACCATTTCACAGGTATGCACAATGTTAACTGCTTCAGCCCCGGAAGATTTTACCCTCCTCCTGACCAGAGCACCTTTTGCGATTCGGCACTGCGCCGCTTTAACTGACAATTGCGCGGTCGTGAAACGTTGCACCCAAACAAAATGAATGTCCTTTTTTTCCCACAAATAGAGCTTTCTTTTGGTGGTATTTGATCACCTCAGCGATTTTTATTTTTTGTGCTATAAACAAAAAAAGCAACAATTTTGAAAAAAAAAAAAAACGCAATATGTTTTACTTTTTGCTATAATAAATATGCCCCAAAAATATATAAAAAAAATAATTATTTTCCTTCGTTTAGGCCGATATGTATTCTTCTACATATTTTTGGTAAAAAAAAAAATCGCAATAAGCGTATATTGATTGGTTTGCGCAAAAGTTATAGCGTCTACAAAATAGGGGATAGTTTTATGGCATTTTTATTATAATTTTTTTTTATTTTTTTACTAGTAATGGCGGCGATCTGCGATTTTTATCGGGACTGCGACATTACGTCTGACAATCTTGACACATTTTTGGGACCACTGGCATTTATACAGCGATCAGTGCTATAAAAATGCATTGATTACAAAAAATGTCACTGGCAGTGAAGGGGTTAACACTAGGGGCAATCAAGGGGTTAATTGCGTTCCCTAGTGTGTGTTCTAACTGAAGGGGGGAGGGGACAGTCTAGGGGAGATGACAGATTTACTCTGTATGAATAGACGATCAGTCACTTTTCCCCTCAGAGAACCGGAAACTGTGTGTTTACACACACAGATCCCGTTTCTCAGTGTGCCCAAAGCGATCGCAGGAGCCCAGCGGTGATCACGACCCCGGGCACTCACATCGGCTCCGTGGGCGAGCAGGGGGCACGTGCCCCTAGTGGCCACAGGGCGAAGCAACGTTACATAACGTTGTTTCACCCAGCTGTGCCATTCTGCCGCAGTACAACTGCGGCAGCTGGTCAGCAAGTGGTTAAAGTGTTACTAAAACCCAGGAGCCTGCATTCACTATATCTGGTATCCCACAGTACACAGAACATGGAAATGCAATTATTCTAGTAAATATAAACTGCTAAATACCTTTTCTCGTCAGCATTATATAGCAATCTTGTGACTTCTATCAGTGTCTGGTTAAAGCTTGTAGGAGGAGTTTTCATTTGCCCACCATCGTCCTATGAGAACGCAGGACCCCTGACCCTCTGTCTGGACAGTACTGATTGGCCCTGTGCTGATCACATGCACTCTCCCAAAAAAAAAAAAATACTCTCTAGCAATACACACCAAACTGAGCATGTGCAGCCTGTACCCTGGCTCTGTAAATATCAGATTATTTTTTGGAGACAGTGGAAGAAGGGGAGGATCAGAGAAGACAGGATCACACAGCCTTTTTACACAATGCAGGGGATTAACCCCTTAGGTTCCACAGTGAGTATAACAAGCATGCTTTACTGCATATACACACTGATTTTACTGTTGTAGGTTTAGTAACACTTTAGGGTTTGTCATTTGGGTTGCTGGGCATCTATTTACACAACACAACCACATCCCTTTTATTTTACCAAAAAAAAATAGGTATTGTGCTTTATACAAAAGCATGCACAAAAGTGCATTAGGGGACGCCCCTTTGGACTTTGTATGGTAGCAATATGATGTGGAGATCACAATACAATTGACAAGGTGTAAATAAAAAGGGGGCACAATAGTGCCAGCTTTATTTATATATAGTTGTGAAAAAAGGAAATATGTATCATGTAAACATGAATAGGTTAAAAAAATCCTAATATTGTACATTTTATGAACATTACAGATATACAGAATATACTCTATAGCAGGGATCCTCAAACTACGGCCCTCCAGCTGTTGCAGAACTACACATCCCATGAGGCATTGTAAAACTCTGACATTCACAGACATGACTAGGCATGATGGGAGTTGTAGTTCCTGAACAACTGGAGGGCCATAGTTTGAAGACCCATGCTCTATAGTAACCCAGACTCATTTGTCAGGAAGAAGCGTAGATCGGACTGGTTGCAGCCTGGTAGGCTAGTTCAAGTGACATAAACCCGACATGTTTCGGAATTTGATTTTACATCATAATATTCCTTCTTCAGGGGTAATATGAGGTTGGGTAATTATATTCAATATATCATAGATTCAAAGTAAATTCGAAAAAGACAATACAGGAAAATAATACACGCTGGCTGCGCATAGATCCATACATGGGGCTGGTAGTTGGTAACTTCTGTCTGCGACTCAGCCGCCGGTGATTTGCATACAAAAGACACCTGGATACTGCTACCACAGCAACAGAACTATGTGCTTATCTGCAGGATCAGCTTGTGTATACCATCCGTATGAGACACCCAGGCGTGCCCTCAGATGAAGTCCGGACGTGACGAAACGTTAGGGTCGTGACCTACAACCGGAAGTGACGTTCTGTGCCTCAGCGTGCGCTCCAAGGGGAAACAGGCAACAGGAAAGCAAGTGCTGTTCTATACAGCGGTGAGGAGACGCTTGTTCCGGTGGAGACTGCACATCATCAGGCACAGTTAATCTCAATGCTTTCTTTTAACTGATTGATGGTACGCAGTTTGTACTAAAGGGGGGAAGATATATGCTCAATAAAGTCTATGTGTTTGAAAACGGTATTACACTATATGCAACCTTTTTTTCTATGAGGGGACTTGGTATGCTATTCTGCTGCAGAGGAGACAGAGAGTGGAGGAACGCTGACACTGAATGACTTATTGAAAGGCATATATTAATCTTTGGTCTGGTGAGTGCATCCCCATAGGGGAATCCATACCGCACGTGGTGAATACCTGGTGGAAATATTCGGTGGAAGCTGCTACTATTTCACACAAGGGACTATTACGTGGTTGTGATTTATCAGATCATATTTATTCATTTGCTCGTGGTTTAGTCACCGTGTGGTCCTCGGTGGAGATAAGGACATAAGCGCTGCTGCAATACTATAAAGACTCTGTTTAGAAAGGACTACTTTTATATGATTGCGTCATTTCCATAATTTGCATATTTTAAGCAGCTGCTATCACCTGTTGGGGTGGAATATATTTATATATTTGTATATTTATTTATTGGTTTTTATCCATTTTTAAGGAGTTTATATCCAAATAGCGCGGAGGGGTGTACCTAGGGGCGGGCATTTGTGGTCACACTCTATTTTTTATATTGCTGAAACTTGGCTTCAATCTTCACATGACTGGGCTATTAATATTCCTAACTATGCACTCTTTCAGAGAGACAGGGTAAAAAGGAAAGGTGGCTGGGTCTGTCTTTATGTGAGAAGTGATCTCAAAGCAAGTGGACCTGGTTGATGGAGAGTGTGATGAGTCTGAAGCATTATGGGTGGAACTGCATATAGATGTGCGTAGTTCAAAGTTAATCATTGGAGTTTGTTATAGACCACCGATGTTAATGAGGAGGTGGAGACTCAGCTCCTTGCACAGATGGAAAGGGCTGCAAGGGCTGGGACGGTGATAATAATGGGGGATTTTAACTACCCAGAAATTGACTGGAGTAATGGCACAGCTGGGACAGTTAAAGGGCAAACATTTATAAACCTATTACAGGATAATTTTATGGTCCAGTTTATTGAGGCCCGAACTAGGAATGATGCTCTGCTGGATCTGGTAATCTCAAACCATGCAGAGCTTATTACTAATGTTCAGATAAAGGAACACCTGGGTAGCAGTGATCATAACATGATTTCATTTGATGTAAGCTGTAAGCTAGAAATACATACAGGAAAGATAAAAACCCTCAACTTCAAGAGAGCACATTTTCCAAGGATGAGGGCTGCTCTCCAGGACTTGGACTGGGAGGGAATATTGGCATCAATGAGCACAGAACAGAAATGGGAATTCTTCAAAAAGACTGTTTGGGACCTCACTGCAAAGTATATTCCCATGGGCAATAAGTTTAAAAGGCTTAAAATAAAACCTATGTGGCTCACGGTCAAAGTTAAAAAAGCTATAAACTATAAGAAAATAACTTTTAAAAAAGATAAAAATGAAGGAACACTAGTGTTGTTTAAATGTTACAAAGAATTTAACAGAATATGTAAAAAGGAAATCAAGGATGCAAAAATTCAAAACGAACGACAGATTGCAAAAGATAGTAGGACAAACCCAAAAAAATTCTTCAAATATATTAATAGTAAAAGTAGTACAAAATAATCTAGAGTGGGTGACTGGGGACAAAGAGAAGGCTAATTTATTAAATACTTTTTTCAGCTCTGTGTATACAAAGGAGCATGGGGGAGCTCATGTCCACAATGGGGGTGGTAGTGACACAGCCCCGAATGATCCACAATGGCTCAAAAGTGATATGGTCCAGAAATATTTAGACAGAATAAAGGTGGATAAAGCACCTGGACCAGATGGCATCCACCCACGGATCCTAAAAGAATTGAGCTCTGCAATTTCAAAGCTATTGTATTTAATTTTTAGGGACTCATTAATGATGGGAATAGTACCACTGGATTGGAGCAGGGCGAACGTGGTGCCTATATTTAAAAAGGGAACAAAGTCTTTACCAAGTAACTATAGACCTGTTAGTTTAACTTCTATAGTTGGGAATATACTGGAGAGATTAATAAAAGACCACATAGACGAGTTCTTGCTGGAAAAAAACATTTTAAGCAATAGACAGCATGGGTTCATGAAAGACAGAAGTTGTCAGACAAACCTGATTTCTTTTTATGAAGAGGTAAGTAAAACCTTGGACAGAGGCGTGGCTGTGGACGTGGTATACTTGGATTTTCCAAAAGCGTTTGATACAGTTCCCCACACACGACTCATGTGTAAGGTAAGGTCTACAGGTTTGGAAATATCAGTTTGTAAATGGATAGAAAACTGGCTAAATGACAGAATTCAGAGAGTAGTGGTTAATGATTCTTACTCTGAATGGTCTAAGGTTATCAGTGGTGTACCCCAAGGTTCAGTGATGGGACCCTTACTTTTTAATATCTTTATAAATGATATAGGGTCTGGGATCAAAAGTAAAATTTCTGTCTTTGCAGATGACACCAAGCTATGCAGTGGAATAACGTCCTTACAGGAGGTCTCCAATTTACAAGCCAACCTCAATGCTCTGTCTAATTGGGCGACTATGTGGCAGATGAGGTTTAATGTTGATAAATGTAAAGTTATGCACTTGGGGGTTAAGAATATGCATGCATCATACATGCTAGGGGAGTACAACTGGGGGATTCCGTAGTGGAGAAGGATCTGGGGGTTTTGGTAGATCATAAGCTCAATAATAACATGCAATGTCAAGCTGTGGTTTCCAAAGCAAGCAAAGTCCTTTCTTGTATTAACCGCTTCAGCACCGGGCCATTTTTCACCCTTCCTTACCAGAGCACTTTTTGCGATTCGGCACTGCGTCGCTTTAACTGACAATTGCGCGGTCACACCCAAACAAAATTGACGTCCTTTTTTTCCCACAAATAGAGCTTTCTTTTGGTGGTATTTGATCGCCCCTGCGGTTTTTATTTTTTGCGCTATAAACAAAAGAAGAGCGACAATTTTGAAAAAAAACACAATATTTTTTACTTTTTGCTATAATAAATATCCCATTTTTAAAAAAAAAAACGATTTTTTTACTCAGTTTAGGCCGATACGTATTCTTCTACATATTTTTGGTAAAAAAAATCGCAATAAGCGTATATTGATCGGTTTGCGCAAAAGTTATAGCGTCTACAAAATAGGGGATAGATTTATTGCATTTTTTTTTTGTTTTACTAGTAATGGCGGCGATCTGCGATTTTTTTTCGGGACTGCGACATTGCGGCGGACACTTCGGACACTTTTTACACATTTTTGGGACCATTCACATTTACACAGCGATCGTTGCTATAAAATTGCATTGATTACTGTGTAAATGTGACTGGCAGGGAAGGGGTTAACACTAGGGGGCGCTGCAGGGGTTAATGTATTCCCTCTATGTGTGATTCTAACTGTGGGGGGAGGGGACTCAAGGGGAGGAGACCGATCATGTGTTCCTCCGTACTGGGATCACATGATCGGTCTCCTGCTCGCTGACAGGACGTGGAGCTGTGTGTTTACACACACAGCTCCACGGTCCCGCACAGTCCCGTTGTTTTAACGTGCAATCGCGGGTGCCCGGCGGACATCGAGGCCGCCGGGCACCCGCACCAGGTCCCGAGCGACGCCGCGGGCGCGCGCACGCCGCCAGCGGCATGCGTGCGCCCCCCAGGCGGCCGGGAATGGGAGGACGTCATATGACGCCCACCCAGGATGGGAGATCCACCTTGTGGGCGTCATATGACTATGGACTCCAGAGAGAGAGATATCATTTTGCCCCTGTTCAAAGCATTAGTAAGACCTCATCTGGAATATGCAGTTCAGTTTTGGGCACCAGTTCTCAAAAAGGATATCGGGGAACTGGAGAAATTGCAGAGAAGAGCTCAGCTATGAGGAAAGATTAGAGGAACTGAATTTATTCACTCTTGAGAAGAGGAGAATAAGGGGGGATATGATCAACATGTACAACATGTACAAATATATAAGGGGTCCATATAGTGAACTTGGTGTTGAGTTATTCACTTTACGGCCAACACAGAGGACAAGGGGGCACTCTTTACGTCTGGAGGAAAAGAGATTTCATCTCCAAATACGGAAAGGTTTCTTCACAGTAAGAGCTGTGAAAATGTGGAATAGACTCCCTCCAGAGGTGGTTCTGGCTAACTCAGTAGATTGCTTTAAGAAAGGCCTGGATACTTTCCTAAATGTACATAATATAACTGGGTACTAACATTTTTAGCTAAAGTTCCGATTGCCTCTAGGGGGATCAGGAAGGGATTTTTTTCCCCTGCTGTGGCAGATTGGAGAATGCTCTTCTGGGGGGGGGGGGGGGGGGGGTTGGGGGGGTTGCCTTCCTCTGGATCAGCTGTGGGTGTGGAATTGGGTGTGTTGGATTGTACGATGTTTTTTATTTTTATTTATTATTTCTTTTTTTTTTGTGATTGAACTGGATGGACTTGTGTCTTTTTTTGGCCTAGCTAACTATGTAACTATGAATGTCTCCTGTCTAAACTGGCCCTAGTATGTGTGGGCATGTAATGTACAGTATGTTTGCATGTGAGATAGGGACCTCCGACTGTAAACTCCCCAAGGACAGAGAATCATGCAAATGAACCGTATGTAAAGCACTGCATAAACTGTTTGCGTTGTATAAATTACCATAATAATATAGAGGTTTGATGCACTGTGTTTAATGGGGAGGTGTATGTAATGGTATAATATAAACCACTGTGTGTAGCCACCTGTAATTTGTTTGCAGTTTATGGATAGTTACCTACTTTGGAAAGTTTCTATGTCATTAAAGCCTTCATATTCCTACTATTTATATTATATACTTTGGGTTTGTATGGGTTCATACTACACTCTGGTAGGTGTGCAGACTTTCTGCTACAGAGGGGAAGATAATTATTTGATCCCCTGCTGATTTTGTATGTTTGCCCACTTACAAAGAAATTAAGGGTCTATCATTTTTTATCATAGGTGTATTTTAAATGATAGAGACAGAATATCAACCAAAAATCCTGAAAAAACACATACAGATACAAATGTTATAAACTGAGTTGCAGTTCAGTGAGTAAAATAAGTATTTGATCCCCTACCAACCAACAATAATTCTGGCTCCCACAGACTGGGTACAGTATGTGCTCATGTGGTACACAGATTAGTACTGTCAATTTAAGAAGGTGCTCCTAACAACAACTCGTTATTTGTATAAAGGACAACTGTCCACAGAATCTCTTTCTTCCATTCAAACCCACCATCATGGGCAAGACCAAAGAGCTGTCAAAGGACCTCAGGGACAAGATTGTAGACTTGCACAAGGCTGGAATGGGCTACAAGACCATCAGCAAGACGCTTGGTGAGAAGGAGACAACTGTTGGAACGTTTATTCGCAAATGGAAGAAATACAAAATAACCATCAATCACCCTCTGTCTGGAGCTCCGTACAAGATTTTGCTTAAGGGGTAAGGCTGATCATGAGAAAAGTGAGGGATCAGCCTAGAACTACACGGGAGGAGCTTGTGAATGATCTCAAGGTCACCAAACAAATCATTGGTAACACAATACGCCACAATAGACTGAAATCCTGCAGCACCCGCAAGGTCCCCCTCCTCAAGTAGGCACATATACAGGCTTGTCTGAAGTTTGCCAATGAACATCTAAATGATTCAGAGAAGGATTGGGAGAAAGTGCTGTGGTCAGATGAGACCAAAATTGAGCTCTTTGGCATTAACTCGACTCACATTAACTTGGCTCGCCGTGTTTGGAGGATGAACACTATCCCTCCAGTCAAGCACGGAGGTGGAGACATTATGCTTTGGGCTGTTTCTCTGCTAAAGGTACAGGCCGACTTTCCTGCATTGTGGGCCAATGAACGGGGCCATGTATTGTAAAATCTTGGATAAGAACCTTGTTCCCTCAGTCAGAACACTGAAGATGGATAGTTGATGGGTATTCCAGCATGACAATGACCCAAAACATACCGTGAAGGCAACAAAGGAGTGGCTCAAGAAGAAGCACATTAAAGTCATGGAGTGGCCTAGCCGTTCTCCAGATTTTAATTCTATAGAAAATTTATGGAGGGAGCTGAAACTTTGAGTTGCCATGCGACAGTCAAGAAACCTTAAGGATTTAGAGAAAATCTGTAAAGAACAGTGGACCCAAATCCCACCTGAGAGGTGTACAGACCTGGTCACTAACTACAAGAAACGTCTGACCTCTGTGCTTGCCAACAAGGGTTTCTCCACCAAGTACTAAGTCATGTTTTGCTTGAGGATTTTTCTGGATTTTTGGTTGATATTCTGTCTCTATCATTTAAAATAAAAATTATAGACCTTTCATTTCTTTGTAAGTAGGCAAACGTACAAAATCTGCAGGTGATCAAATAATTATTGTCCCCACTGTATATATAAGAGGGGAGGGAGTGTTAGATCTGCTGTATCCATATATGCAAACTTGACACTTCTACACATAGGCAGCCAAAATTCTCTGACAAGTGTTTGGGTTTTTCTTACAGTGTAGCATGCTCAGTTTATATTTTAGCATGCTTTGGGGATTATCATGCTGGTAAAGTTTAAACTGGGACTAATCCACAATAGTCACTGTGATTCTTGGGTTGGCTGCTACAATTACACTGTAAGTAGACCTTAATAATGGACTTCTTTTGTTTTGCTCCCTTTAGCTCTGTGTTAAACATGCCAATGCAAATGTTTTGCTATAAATTGAGCCTACATCACATTCAGTACCACCTCAAAAAATCCAAAAAGATATAAAAAAAAACTGAAAGATGCTTGCACAGTACCCAAATACAGGATATCACAGATAAAAAAAAAATTGCTGCGCTGCCCCTTTAAATGGTATACTGTAATGTAACAATATTCCCTCTACGTCGTTATTCCAGTATAAACATTTATTGATCAAAACCCATGAAAAAAAGCACCTAAATATTAACTAAATCAGCGAAAAGTCATAACTTCAAATTAGTGAAAGTCCACCACTTCAAATAGTGAAAAAAATCTTTGTGTGTATCCAGTAAAGTGGTCAAAGTGGTACGATTGTTGGCAGTGGATTGTCTGTTGACAGACTGTTGTCCTAAAATCTTACCGTTAGTACCCTTTTGAGAATTGTTGTCCAACTTTTGGCCAACAAATGTTGGATGACAGGCCAGTAAATTTTCGGTGGACAATGGCTCCACGTCAGATTTTTGTATTGTCAGTTTATAAATCCGTCACACAAAATGAAAGTACAAACACACATGCTTGGAATCAGTGCTCACCACACAAGAAAGTAGCAGAAGGGGCCCAAAGGGTGGCGTTCAAGAGCTTAAATTCCTCGTAGTACGTCACTACATTTGCGTTTGTGGCACGACAATTGTGTACTGTTAGTATGCAAGACCAGATCCTGGCACATGCCCTTTTGACAAAAATCAGACGCTCAGTTGGCAAACAATCGTACACTGTGTACGAGGCTTAAGATTCACCACCATATATGCAAGCCTCTTACCAATTGGATATGACCCCTAAATCCCAGAGGTCAAATGCACTTACCTGTCAATGGGTCAACATATACAGTTGTGCTCAAAAGTTTGCACACCCTGGCAGAAATTGTGAAATTTTGGCATTAATATTGAATATATGACTGATCATGCCAAAAAACTGGTCTTTTATTTAAGGATAGCAATCACATGAAGCCATTTATTATCACATAGTTTTTTGGATCCTTTTTAGATAACAGAAATCACCCAAATGGCCCTGATAAAAAGTTTACATACCCTGGAATGTTTGGCCTTGGTACAGATACAGAAGGTGGCACACACAGGTTAAAATGGCAATTAAAGGTTAATTTCACACACTTGTGGCTTTTTAAATCACAATTAGTGTATGTGTAAAAAAAGTCAATGAGTTTGTTAGCTCTCACATGGATGCACTAAGCAGGCTAGACACTGAGCCATGAGGAGGTAGAAAAGAACAGTCAAAAGACCTGCGTAACAAGGTAATTAAACTTTGCAAAGATGGAAAAGGATATAAAAAGATATCCAAAAGCCTTGAACATGCCAGTCAGTACTGTTCAATCACTTATTAAGAAGTGGAAAATTTGGGGATCTCTTGATAACAACCCAAGGTCGGGTAGATCAAGAAAGATGTCAGCCACAACTGCCACAGGAACTGTTCAGGATACTTCAACTGTTCAGGATTGCTTATTGGGCACTTAAACCCCCCTCCTGTCCAGACCAATTTTCAGCTTTCAGCGCTGATGCATTTTGAATGACAATTGCGCGGTCATACAACATTGTACCCAAATACATTTTTTATCATTTTGTTTCCACAAATAGAGCTTTCTTTTGGTGGTATTTGATCACCTCTGCGGTTTTTATTTTTTGTTAAAAAAATGGAAAAATACCAAATTTTTTAAAGATTTTTAAAAAAAATATTTTTATATTTTATAAAATTTTAAAACAGGTAATTTTTCTCCTTCATTGATGTACGCTGATGAGGCGGCACCGATGGGCTCCGATAGGTGGCAGTGATGGGCACTAATGGGTGGCAGTGATGGGCACTGATGGGTGGCATTAATGGGCACAGATGGGTGGCAATGATAGGCAGCACTGCTAGGTGGCACTGATTGGCACCACTGGTGGGCATTGATAGGTGGCACTTGTGGGCATTGATATGCTGCACTCATGGGCACTGTCAGGTGGCAATGGCAGGTGGCACAGATGTCAGCATGAGGAGAAAAGAAAAACGATTACCGAGCTTTTGTTTACATCATGTGATCATCTGTCATTGGCTGACAGCTGATCACATGGTAAGGGGCCGGGACCGGCCCCTTACTCAGATCGGTGATCACCTGAGTCTCAGTGACTTGGTGGTCACAGTGCAGGAAGCGTGCACAGGGGAGGCCGTCATATGATGGCCTCCCGGAAATTCAGGTCCGCGCTGTGGCCGTCATTCGGCTGTAGCGCGGACGTCAAGAGGTGAAGGAGCACAATACGATGATACTTGAACAAAAAAGAGCTGCATGGTCAAGTTGCCAGAAAGAAGCCTTTACTGTACAAGTTCCACAAAAAAGCCTGGTTACAATATGCCCAACAACACCTTGACATGCCTTATTGGCTTTTTTGTGGCATTGGCACAGTAAAGGCTTCCCTCTGGCAGCTCAACCATGCAGCTCTTTTTTGTTCAAGTATCGTTGAATTGTGCTCCCTAAAAACAACCACACCATCTTTTTGGAGAGCAGCCTGTATTTCTCCTGTTTTTACCTGTGGGATTTTTTTTTCTATCCTGAGCAATTCTTCCGCCAGTTGTGATTGCAATCTTTCTTGGTCTACCTGACCTTGGCTTGGTATCAAAAGAGCCCCTAATTTTCCACTTCTTAATAAGTGATTTAACAGTAATGACTCGCATATTCAAGGCTTTGGATATCTTTTTTATATCCTTTTCGATCTTTGTAAAGTTTCATTACCTTGTTACGCAGGCTTTTTGACTGTTCTTTTCTATCTCCTCATGGCTCAGTGTCTAGTCTGCTTAGTGCATCCATGTGAGAGCTTGAAAACTCATTGACTATTAATACATGGACACTAATTGTGATTTAAAAAGCCACAAATGTGGGAAATTAACCTTTAATTGCCATTTTAACCTGTGTGTGTCACCTTCTGTGTCTGTACCAAGGCCAAACATTCCAGGGTATGTAAACTTTTTATCAGGGCCATTTGGGTGATTTCTGTTATCATTATGATTTAAAAAGGATTCAAAAACTATGTGATAATAAATGGCTTAATGTTATTACTATCCCTAAATAAAAACTTTTGGCATGATCAGTCATATTTTCAATAATAATGCCAACATTTTACAATTTCTGCCAGAGTATGCAAACTTTTGAACACAAATGTATGTGATGGTAAGCAGCCTTTGCAGCAATCTCACACCAGCTCAAAGTGTTTCAGGAAATATGCTAAATGTGGACCATACAAGAGGAATGATAAAGGATTAATAAAGGGAAAAAAGCCTGAAAAAATGTATGAGCCCACCAAATCTATAGATCGGTAAGCTGCAATATATGTATGAAATATAATGTTTGACAAAGAAACCAAAACACGTAAGTTCAGAAATTAAGTTATGTGTAATAAAATGGAATGACACAGGAAAAAGTATTGAACACATGAAAAAAGGGAGGTGCAAAAAGGCATGGAAAGCCAAGACACCAGCTGAAATCTATCAGTAATTAGAAACCAATCCTGCCCCTTGTCAGTGCAAATTAATATAAGCTGGTTCAGTCTCAACTGATGGCCTATAAAAAAGTGTATCATTACCAAGGTGTCACAAGAAAAATCTCATGATAGGTAAAAGCAAAGAGCTCTTTCAAGACCTTAGCAACCTTATTATTGCAAAACATACTGATGGCATTGGTTACAGAAGACATTCTAAACTTCTGAATGTTCCAGTGAGCACTGTTGGGGCCATTATCCGGAAGTGGAAAGAACATAATTTCACCATAAACCGTCCACAGCCAGGTGCTCCTCACAAGATTTCTGACAAAGAAGTGGAGAGTTTCAGAAAGATCTGGAATTAGCAGGTAAAATTGTTTCAAAGAAAACAATATATAATGCACTCAACCATCATGGCCTGTATGCATGCTCATCATGCAAGTTTAAACTTTGCTGCACAACATTTAGACAAGCCTGTGATATACTGGGAAAATATAGTCTGGTCAGATGAGACCAAAATTTGATTCTTTGGATGCCAAAATACACACCATGTTTGAAGGTCAAATGGCACTGCACAACAGTGACGTTTGGAGGTGGGAACATCATGGTGGGGGGCTATTTTTCAGCATACGATACTGGCAAACTTCATAGCATTGAAGGAAGGATGAATGGAAAAATGTACCAAGACATTCTTGATGAAAACCTGCTGCCATCTACCAGGATGATGAAGATGAAACAAGGGTGGACATTTTAACAAGACAATGATCCCAAACACAAAGCCAATGAAACTCTCAATTGGTTTCAAAAGAAAGAAAATAAAGCTGCTAGAATGGCCCAGCCAATCACCTGACTGAAATCCAATAGAAAATGGAAAGAACTAAAGATCAGAGTTCATAGAAGAGGCCCACAGAACCTTCAAGATTTGAAGACTGTGTGGAAGAGTTGGCCAAAATCAAACATGCAACTAGTTTCTCCATACAGGAGGCATCTTGAAACTGTCATTATGAACAAAGGATTTTGTATGAAGTATTAAATAAATTTCAGTTAACATGTTCAATACTTTTTCCCTGTGTCATTCCATTTTATTACACATAAATTATGTTCTGAACCTATTTGTTTTGGTTTCTTTGTATATATGGATTGCATGGGTTGTTACTGACGTGGTGAAAATTTCACGTCAATAGCACCTTTAGAAATATATTTGCCTAGAAAAATGGTGACGTGTTCAATACTTATTTTACCTGCTGTATATATTGTATATATATACATTATATTGTCAAAAGTATTGTTTCACCTGCCTTACACGCACATGAACTGTAATGGCATCCCAGGTTTCAATATTGACTTGGCCCACCCTTTGCCGCTAAAACAGCTTCAACTCTTCTGGGAAGGCTGTCCACAGGGTTTAGGAGTGTGTCAATGGGAATGTTTGACCATTCTTCCAGAAGGGCATTTGTGAGGTAAGGCACTGATGTGGACGAGAAGCTCTGGCTCTCATTCTCCGATCTATTTCTTCCCAAAGGTGTTCTATTGGCTTGAAGTCAGGACTTGCTTTGTGCACTGGTCCAAATCATTTGGTGGAGGGGGGATTATGGTGTGGGGTTGTTTTTCAGGAGTTGGGGTGGTTTCTTAGTTCCAGTGAAGGGAACTCTTAAGGCTTCAGCATACCAAGACATTTTGGACAATTTCATGCTCCCAACTTTGTGGGAATAGTTTGGGGGTGGCCCCTTCCTGTTCCAACATGACTGCGCATTAGTGCACAAAGCAAGGTCCATAAAGACATGGATGAGCAAGTTTGGGGTGGAGGAACTTGGCTGGTCTGCACAAAGTCCTGACCTCAACTCGATAGAACACCTTTGGGATGGGGGAGATGAGGGAGACTGCGAGCCAGAGAGAGAGAGAAAGAGAAATTTCACTGCATTATATTACAACCTATTCTTTAAAGTGTATTACCACTTTTGCAGGCATATTGGGATAACACCTAATTGTATTTTTCCATATTCAAATAGCATAAAATATTTTCAAATGTCAGCTTGAATTTCCCAGATGCTCTATTCTGGACCCTCCAGCAAATAAAAATCTTAGGTAGCTATCTTTGCTTATTAAGGGGGCTTGACAACTGTGTTTGCCATAATTAGCCCTGTTTGTACTGTGCAGGCAGATCTTCATTATCAATTGTAACTAGTGTTAAACACTGTCTGTCCTAACAAAGTGTTAAAGGTGTAAAGGCTGGGCTACTTGCATAGTGGGACAGGCTCACACTAACATTATTTAAAAAAACATGCAGTAAGCCATAATACCTCCTGCTGAGAAATATCTAAAAAGTAAATAAAAAAACAGGTAGATAAATATATAAATAAATATAAATATCAACTCCCGAGAGCACGCATCAGGGAAGTTCTGTGCTGGCCGTGTCCCTTGGACACAGCCAGTCACAGATCGCTGTAAATGGCCAATCACAGCGGCAGTTTACAGCACGATCGGCGTGTCCAATGAGAGATGATCTCATGTGTAAACATATGAGATCATCTCTCATCGCCGGCTCTCCCTCCTCACACAGAGACAGTGTGTGAGGAGGGAGAGATGAACGGCTTAGTCAGAGATGCAGCGGTTAGTGAAAAAAATCTGTCCCCACTGCCATCTGTCCCCACTGCCATCTGTCCCCACTGCCACCTGTCCCCAGTGCCACCTGTCAGTGCCATCTGTCCCCAGTGCCAAGTATAAGTGCCATCTGTCATCAGTGCCACGTATAAGTGCCATCTGTCATCAGTGCCATGTATAAGTGCCATCCGTCATCAGTGCCACATCAGTGCCACATAGTGCCATCTGTCATCAGTGCCACATCAGTGTCACGTGTTATCAGTGCCACATATTAGTACCATCTGTCATCAGTGCCATGTATCAGTGCCATCTGTCATCAGTGCCACCTGTCAGTGTCACGTGCCATCTGTTATCAGTGTCATCAGTGCTATGTATCAGTGCCACGTCAGTGTCACCTGTCATCAGTGCCACGTCAGTGTCACGTGTCATTGTCCTGGTGCTCCAGGGCCTTTAAAAGTGTAATAGGTAGTCAACAAGTTAGATGTGTCATTTATGCTCCTAGAACACCTGATGGCGCTCCCTGCATGTTGGGCCTCTCTATGTAGCCAGGCTGTGAAAAAGTCCCACACATATGGTATCGAGATCTCAGGAGGAGTAGCAGAATTTATTTTGGGGTGTCATTTGTGGTATACACATGCCATGTGAGAGAAATAACCTATTACAATGACAATTTTGTGGAAAAACTAAAAATCTTAATTTTGCAAAGAATTGTGGGAAAAAAATGACAACATCAAAAACCTCACCATGCCTCTTACTAAATACCTTGGAATGTCTACTTTCAAAAAAGGGGTCATTTGGGGGGTATTTGTACTTTCCTGGCTTGTTCGGGTCGCAAGAATTGAGTGCATCAGGTGTGATCAATTTTGTATAATTCGCACCACAGCTTGTAGAGTCTGTAACTTTCACAAAGACCAAATAATATCCACTAATTTGGGTTATTTTTACCAAAGATATGTAGCAGTATAAATTGTGGCCAAAATTTATGAAGAAAAATTTATAATTTGCTAAATTTTATCACAGAAACAAAGAAAAATGCATATTTTTTTCAAAATTTTCTCATTTATAGCGCAAAAAATAAAAAACCCAGAGGTGATCAAATACCACCAAAAGAAAGCTCTATTTGTGGGAAAAAAAGGACAAAAAAATTCATTTGGGTACAGTGTTGCATAATTGAGTAATTGTCATTCAACTTGTGAGAGCACCGAAAGCTGAAAATTGGTCTGGTCACGAGGGGGGGGGGGGGGGGGGGGTAAGTGCCCAGTTGTCAAGTGGTTAAGGGCTATTATCTCTATTTACCAAGTGTTGCACATATATGTGATCTATGTAGAACAGTAGGAGAATAAAGGGAGCCCTGGGGCCTATGTGAGCCACACACTTCGGCAATACCGTGTTGCATTGCAGAGTACCCAACCGACCCGTGTATTCCACATACATACATTTTTGTCCAGACGTCTAATAGTGACATTGGTTTTAATTGTTTTGGTGATGGGACATAGATTGTGATGTGTTGTTTACATGAGTTACTATACTCATTATTTAATTGATACTTTTTTGATATATTAAATACATGCTTTTAAACCTACTCAAATCAGCCTAGTTTTTTGCCTCAATAACCACTTGGTTACTCACTGTAGGAATTTTACTGCCAAAAGGGGGTGTCCGCTTTTCTTTTTTTTTTATATGCTGTATGAATGAGAACACACATCAAATTTATGGTGGGGTTTTATAAATTTTCCCTGTCAGGTCAAGTCATACCACCACGCTGCAGAAAAATAGTACATACTGCGACCAACACAATTTAAAGAGGAGTTCCGCCTGGGGAAAAAAATGAACAGTCACAAATACTGTATTTGCTGACTTTTAATATATGGACACTTACCTGTCCAGGGAGCCCGCGATGTCGACACCCCAGCCGATTTTCGGATCGACTCCCAGGTGCTGCAGCCGCCACTCCTAGTAAGAGAAACCGGCAATAGAGCCTTCACAGCCGGTTCCCTAATGCGCATGTGTGAAGTGCACTGCGCTTTCTAACTGGCCCGGCGGAGGAAGGAGGAGGGGGGCCAAACATCCAAAGAGCGCCGTCTCCAGTAAGTGGGGTAGGGTACATGTCCAAAACAGGTACCTGTTCCCCCCTCCCCCTGAAAGGTGCCAAATGTGGCACCGGAGGGGGGGAGGAAGCATATGTAGCGGTCACACTTTCACAAGTGTGCGCTATATGTGGAAATTTAGTTTTTCCTCAGAACAGTAATGGGGTTCTGAGGGTTAATTGGGCAGGTTAACTTTGGCATCAGTTTGGCTGGGCTGTACTAGGGTTCTGCCTGGTCATGGGTGCAGTGAGGTACACATGACAGGCCTAGAACCAGGCCTGGTTGGACATCTTAGGTATCAGTCTTCCCCGGAGCCAATCAGTGGGTGCGTCTGGCCCCGCTGGGTAGTCTGGGGAAGGGTACTTAAGGTGCTGAAGTCACATGTTCGGGGGTTCGGCCGCAGTCCTTTTTCCTGGTTCTGGACCGGGGTAGCCCCGCGAGGGGTCCCGGGCCTGGGAGCACTAGCCGTCCCGTCTAGCCCCACAGACCCGCTTGGTCTGGGGCAAGGATCCGTCTGTTCCCGAGTCTCGGAGCCGGTTAGCCGAGGCCCAGTAACTGGAGGAGGATTCAAGGCGTCCTGGTGTGCTCTCATTATCGGAGGGGCACCACAGCCCGTATAGGTGACCAGGGGAGGACTCTTCGGAGGAGGGCCAACAAGCTGGCATCTCAAGAGGAGCCTGGTTGCTGAGTTGTATGGACACTAAAGAATCCACACTTCCACAGTACTGCTAAGGAGACAGAGAAAGTTCCAGGTACTGTGGGAAAGGTTCCTATTCACCTTTGGTTGCAAGTTCATTCTGTGTCAGAGACTTTTAACAAGTTTCCGGATCACATTGTCAGCTGCTATACCTCTGGCTAGAGGCATAGCTGACTTTGAAGTACCCAGCTGCGAGTGGCTACTCTCTGGGTTTGATTTAAGACATTTGTGGATGTCAGCAGTTCAGGGTGCCTGAGTTTCTTCGCCCTTGCCCTCTATTCCTATTTGAGACTGTGTTTTGTTGGATGTTACCACTGCAAGAATAAAAACCTTCAAAAGGACTTTTATTGTGTCAGCATCCAAAGTGTTTGGGCACTAACCCTGGGAACCCTGGATATTCATCGACAAGCCAAGCCGAGGTAACCCAGTAAGCCCAAAAGTCAAGGCCGCCCCTCTGAGGGTTAGGGCCCCTACATATATAAGTAGAGGTTCCGCTTTTAGGTGGAACTACGCTTTAATGAAATGCTTCTTGTGACAAATTCAATAAAGTTCTAAGAAAAAAAAAAACTGGATGCCCCAGAATCGGCATATCAGGAATATTCCTCCCAGCGCACACCAACTGATGTGGGTGAGGCCTAAAAGCACAAGGCACTGAGACTAGACAGAGAATAAACAAAATAGAGAATGATGTAGTATGTTAGGGTTTTTGTCTCATCTTCAATTTGATGTTTATTTATTTACGCACAGTTCTTAGTAAGCAGACAACGCATGATAAGATGCGCCTCCATTTATATAAAGTCTGAGCTGTGAGGCAGAACAGATACAGAGTTCTACAAACACAATCAGTGGCAGTGTTTGCATCCTCACACGTTTCATCTGAGGAAAAACAGACAATGCGCATTCTCTGAGCGAGGAGGGGTAAAGTGAATGTGCTAAGGAGGTCTGACTGAGCCTCTGAGTATACATTGCAGCTGTTAGATTATTAGGCTTGAGAAAGTGAAATTCTTTGTACACTGACACACGTTTTTTTTTTTTTTTCTTCACTATGAAGCTCACATATATAGAGAGTTTGTGGTGTGTCCTAACAAGAACTTCCTAGGCAGATCCAAAGTCCTGATGATAATGTTGGAGCCATCCATGTCCTGTAAATCAGGACGTCAGTGCAATGTTTACATGGAATCTAAGTGGAAGCTTCTCTTTGTCACTAATGTTTTCCTGTTGTGCCCTGACCGCTGAATAAGATAAATTTTTTGGCATTCATTTTGGGAGAGAAGAGACAAAGTAAGATCTTTGGCTAAATGAAATCAGCCTGCTAGTTATGTAGTTGCTGTATTGTCTAGCGTTCCGCATCAACTTCTCTGACAGATTTTTCCTGCAATATCCGTCAAGGTCTTTAGTTTAGAAAATCCCTTTTTGTGTCTGGAAAGCCCCAGATAGTGTAAAGAAATATTGCCCAAGTGCATAGCTTTATCGTAAAAACATTTTAACCACTTCAGCCCCGGAAGATTTGGCTACTCAATGACCAGAGCATTTTTTGCGATACGGCACTGCGTCGCTTTAACTGACAATTGCGTGGTCGTGCGGCGCTGTACCCAAACAAAATTTATGGGTTTTTTTTTCCCACCAAATAGAGATTTCTTTTGGTGGTATTTGATTATCTCTGCAGTTTTTATTTTTTTGCGCTATAAACAAAAAAAGAGCGACAATTTTGAAAAAAACACAATATTTTGTTCATTTTGCTATAATAAATATCCCCATTTTTTTCTTAAAAAAGCTAATTTTTTTCTCAGTTTAGGCCGATATGTATTCTTTTACATATTTTTGGTAATAAAAATCACAATAAGCGTATATTGATTGGTTTGCGCAAAAGTTATAGCGTCTACAAAAAAGGGGATACATTTATGGCATTTTTATTATTTTTTATTTTTTTTACTAGTAATGGCAGCGATCTGTGATTTTTATCGTGACTGCAACATTATGGCAGACACATCGGACACTTTTGACACATTTTTGGGACGATTGACAATTATACTGGATCAGTGCTATAAAAATTCACTGATTACTGTATAAATGTCACTGGCAGGGAAGGGGTTAACACTAGGGGGCGAGCAAGGGGTTAACTGTGTTCCCTGACTGTGTGTTCTAACTGTAGGGGGAGGGGACTGATTAGAGGGGGTGACAGAACGTGGTTCCTAGCTATTATGAACTTACGATCTGTCTCTCCTCACAAAACAGAATAGGGTTTTGTGTGTTTACACACACATCTCGTGCCCGCGATCGCTCGTGGCCAGCGGTCATCGCAACCGTCGGCCACGAACATCGGCACCCCCGCAGTATGGCGGCGTGCGCGCACCTGCTGTCCCGCTTGAAGGAGCCGACGTATAGCTATGATAGCTTGCGGGATCGTGCCGACCTACCGCAGTATGATGGCAGCTGGTCAGCAAGCGGTTAAAGTGATTGTAAAGGCTGGAGGTTTTGAGAATGCATTCAGTTAAAAAAAACTTCCATTGTCAGCTGCCCCTCCAGTCCCCCTAAATACTTCTCTGAGCCCGATCTCGGTCCAGCGCTGTCCTCCTCGCAGGACCCAGTGAGAGCAGCGGGAGCCATTGGCTCATGCTGCTGTCAATCAAATCCAATGACGAGGCAGCAGGGAGCAGGGTCGAGAACGCAATGTGATGTGTGTATCAATGGACACGCACAATGAAGCTCGGGATCGAGCCCACACGTGCGCCACCATAGGAAATTGCTTGCACGTACACCACCATAGGAAATTACTTGCACATGCACCACAGTCCCATTAATTTCATTCAGTCACAGCAGAGCTGAAAACAAGCACAAAAAACAAATTAGGCCATGATGCACTATAAAGATTGCTTCCCCATTGAAAACGACACCTATGTCGAAACTAGTCTGGGAGGGTATGCAGTGACGCCACCACGCTACACTAAGGAGGACGGGCTCCTGTACTTGCCGGCCGGCAGTTTGTTTTTAAATCGCTCTTAAAGGAGATTTTATGTAAGTGCAACATCTATTTTTATTCAATAAATTGGTTTAAACGGAATTATGCTATGGGTGGCTTTTTTCCTCTTCTTTTTTAAATGTGATCCCAATGAGCAAACGGAGGTATAAACACCCCTTCACCCCAATTGGTGGAGGCTGTGGATAGGGAGAGAGAGAAGCCAGGGACACCCACATCAGCTTGCAGATTGGTTCCTATTAAAGTTTTTTCATTCTGCGATGGAAGTGTAACATCCCTTAACCCTAACTGGTGGAGGCTGTGAATCGGGAGAGAGAGAAACCAGGGACACCCACACCAGCTTGCTGATTGTTTCATCAAAAAGCTATACATGCTTTACCCTCTGGTAAGCGCATAGGGATTTAGGGTGTCGGGCACTTCACATTTACTGTGTATACAAGTCACCGAGGTGTACAAGTTTGAATCACGTCTGGATGGGCGCAGTATCGTTTTCTTCCATCCACTGCCAGAGGACTTTTCACTTAGTCTGTTTTCCAATTGAGTTATTATTATCATTATATGGACTATAATACCAGATTTGCTTTGTCGCAATTTTATGCTTATGATCCTGCGTCACTTGTGGGTTCTCATCCTAATCAATTGTGTGTGTATACAATTTGACACAGTTTGATAGGGACGCTAGTTTTATAGTGTTCTAACTTAATTTGGCGCTGCTCCTTTGTATAAATATAAAGATTGCTTGCATGGTGCTGGGTGGGGCCACAAAGTGAATATCACTGGAAAAGAAAGCTGTTGAGGCAACCAACATGTATTCAGACTATCCTGCATGTTTCTGACACTGAATTTCTAACCTGTCTGTGGCCCAGTGTGACTAAGCAAGCACGGAAACCAAAGTGGCTAATTTTCTAACTAATTTTCAGCAATTCAGCTAAAAGATATTTATAAGAGAGAAGAAATCCATAGACAGGCAACAAAAATGGTGAAAGGTATAAAGCCTAGTACACATGGGCCGAATGTCAGGCGGCATCAGTCCGTTCAATAGAAACCGGCCGACATGACCACTGTTAGGTAAAGTGAATAACATTGATCTCATTACAATGGCATCTGTTGAAAGTGGGTGGGATATATTAGGCAGTGTGTGAACATGTCGTCCCTGAAGTTGATGTGCTGAAAGCAGAAAATGATATTGATAAGCAGAAAAGCATAAGGATTTGAACAACTTTGACAAGGAGCAAATTGTAATGGCTAGACAACTGGGTCAGAGCTTCTCCAAAACTGCAGCTCTTATATGATGTTCCTGGTCTGCAGTGGTCAAGACCTACCAAAAGTGGTCCAAGGAAGGAAAACTAGCAGAACCAGCTACAGGGTCATGGATAGCCAAGGCTGATGATGCACATGGGGATCAAAGGCTGGCCTGTGTAGTCCAATCCAAAGGAAAGCTACTGTAGCTTAAATTGCTGAAAATGTTAATGCTGGTTCCTATAGAAAAGTGTCAGAACACACAGTGCATCACAATTTGTTGTGTATGGGACTGCATAGCCACAGACTAGTCAAGTTGCCTATGCTCACCCATATCCATAGCCAAAATAGCCTACAATGAGTGTGTGAGCATCAGAACTAGACCACAGGCAATGGAGGAAGGTGGCCTGGTCCAATGAATCACAGTTTATTTTACATCATGTGGATGGCCAGGAACGTGTGCATCACTTACCTAGGGAAGAGATGGAGCCAGAATGCATTATGGGAAGAAGGTAACCTGACAATGGCAGATACATCAGCATACCTTCAGAGGTCTACTGGAGTCCATGCCTCTATGGGTCAGGGTTGTTTTGCCAGCAATAGGGGGACCTATTCAATATTAGGTGGGTAGTTATGTTATAGTGGGTGGTCAAAATGTTATGGCTGATTGGTGTATATCGATTTTATACATATTCAGAAAGGCAAAGAGCAGTGGTAACAACCAAACATATATTTTTATAACTTGATTTTAGTAAACTGAAATCTATCTTGATTGTTTAGTGCACTTTGCTCATCCTTATTACTCTCTACGCTGTCTGTTTATGTCATGTCACAATATGAGGTTACAATGCGGTCATGTTGTCTTAGAATACAACATACCTGACATATATCCATCCAGGCAGGCGCCATTGAATAACTTGGTTGGTTTGGGTGGAAGGTCAAGCACACAAAAGACAAAACAAATGCAGCATAAAATCAAACAGAGCGGACTGGTAAAGTAAAATACTCGAACATGAGACCAGTTGTTTTTACAGCAGATGACACCATTTTACAGCAGATAATGAGAAGTGACATACATTAGTTTATGGAGACAATTCCTAGCCATTCAATTAGACACTGTAGCAGGGACACTGGTGTGCCATATACTTCTCGTCATGTCCTCTTAGCTAAACAAAGTTAAGAACAGGAAATGAAACAGGAAGCTGAACATTCTGTGTTTTTGGGGTTAAGACTTGACATTCCTTTGTAAAGTACCAGAGGTGACCTGGATCATACAGTTCTGTCCACTGACAATGATGTAGTAGATCCAAGTTTATGAAACGTTGAGTGTTTTTAATGAGGGTTTATTTACTAAAGCTGGAGAGTGCAAAATCAGGCTCACTTCTGCATAGAAACCAATCAACTTCCAAGTTTTATAGCCAAAGCTTAATTTAACAAGCTGTGGTTAAAAACTGATTGGCTACCATGCACAGCTGCACCAGATTCTGAGTGCACCGGCTTTAGAAGACCTGCATGCAGAACTGTGTGCTGGGTGACTAGGATATGGAGTGAACTCTGTGACACTAATTAATCACTAATATCTAGAAAGTATGCATTAGGAAGGAAAAGTATAGTGTTTTTGTAAAAATTTACTTATGTTCAGGACTAAAAATAAAAAGATGAGCTTAGCTCAGTCTAAGGAAGCCCTAAGACCCGTTTTCAAATTTTTGCCAGGGCAATCTTATAGGCCCCTTTCACACTGGGGCGTTGGCGATAAAGTGCCGATATTTTTCGGCCACTAGCGGGGGTTTTCTGCCACTAGCGGGGACTAGCTAGCCAGCGAAAAAGTGTTAAAACGATCCGCAAAGCGCCACTGTAGTGGTGCTTTTCCGGCGCTGCCCATTCATTTTGATGGGCAGGAGCGGTGGAGGAGTGGTGTATACACCGCTCCAAAGATGCTGCTTGCAGGAGTTTTTTTACCATCCTGTAACTGCATTGCCTCAGTGTGAAAGCACTCAGGCTTTACACTGAGACTGCAGGGGAGCCGTTTTTCAGGCGCTTTACAGGCTGGATTTTTAGCCCAAAAGCGCCTGAAAAACGCCTCAGTGTGAAAGGTCCCATAGTTATTCTACACAAGGGGAGAGGCGCCTCTGGGTGCAGATATAGGACAAGTTGTATCACACTTTAAAATACAGGCAACTCAAATTTGTGAAGTCATAAGTAAGCATTTGTTTTTCCTGCATGGGGATAGTCCTCAGTGTCGTCAATCCGTTCCTGCTTGATAGGCACTCTGTGCTCGATAAAGACCGCTGGATGGAATGGAGCCGACCGCAGTGGAGTAGACTCAGAACAAGGCTTGAGGCGCAGTGGGTTTGCAGGCGAGGAGGGATGACGTCACTGGAAAGCTTTTCTTGAGCGTGCAGGCTGCGAGTGATGTGCCAGCCACGCTCCTTCTTCAAGCTGATGAATGGGACTGAAATGCTTACGCTATAAAGTATACAGAGGGGCGTGGCCAGAACAAAAGATGCATAGTGATTGGTGGCACATCGTGGTGATTAACCAGTGGCAATTCAAGCACTATGCAGTATCGTAGCATGATAGTGTAGCACTGGTATTTTTGCCTTCTAATGCTATGTAATGCTAAACAATGGATAATGCTATAAATTGGTATTTGGCTCCCTCTAGTGGTATAAATGTGAAAGAGATTTTGATTATTCTCTCATTTCAATAGCATAGGGAAAACCTAACAGGAAGTGACTTAATCGTTTTTTTTCTTGAGAAAGGACTCACCTACCCAGAGTGCCCACTCACTTACCCATGAACACTGAGTGGCTGAACTGCATGCTGGGTAGGATATAAAAGGCCCCGTGCGGCCATCTTCTTTCTCTTTGTTCCTGGGACACGTGGCCTGCCTGCAAGGAGCTGTGGGTGTGTGTGTCCCACAGCAACGATGCCTACATCGCGCGGAACAAACTTGAGACCAGAGAAGTTTACACCACAGCGTGCTGGAGCAGCAGTGTGATTGGATCGAGAAGGATCCAGAGACACCTGATGGAGGTAACTGAGGACTCCTGGTGACCTTGTGAAGCAGAACAGCGTGACGGCGTGGCCGCAGCAAATATACTGAGATCTTGTGGAGCAGTGCAGCCCTGTGGAGCTGACTGGCAGCAGGACGGAGACCATCTGAGCGGAGGCATCCATCCATCCAGAAATGGTGTGGTGAGAGGGCTGTTGCCCAGAAGTTTGTACCGCACTCCACACACTTAGACTGATCGCATAGTGTTGCTGGGACCAGTAGTCCCATGGAACAGTTCAGTTCAATAGAGTTACACGTACATAGACCTCAAGCCTGATTTCATTACCAAGTAACTGCCACTGGAAGTACATTCCCAGGGAAGGAGTTCACAAATACTTTGCACAATTGAAGTTACTGCTTTACATTATTCTACACTGCTTTACTGGTGTAAAATCCTGCAGATTATAAGTACTGCAGTATAAATGGCTAGCTGAAGAAAAGAAGACAAGAGACTATATTCCTTACTGAAAGGCCTTACAGTGTTGTTATTACCTACTAGAGACTGTAGGGGGAATATTGAGTAATTATACTCATACTGTTCAAATACTGTGTAGGACATTACAGATCTTATAGTGTCTGCGCAGTGTGCTGGAAGTGGGAAGGTGCCCAGTGCTGAGGTTGTTGCCTGAGCATTAGTCCCACTTGGAGACATGCCTGCAGGAGCAATTCAGGTAGCTCTCATGTGATAGTCACTTACTTGCTTCATTACTGTGTCAGGATTGTATACCAATTACTGTTCTTGTGTTTGATGTTTGAACCTGTTCTAGTAAACTCATATTTTGGTTTAATACCATCTGTTGTGAGGCTTGTTTATTCTCCAAACAGGTGTAGCAGTGTATACCCAGATGACAACACAGGTAACGTGTATATAATCTGTGATTATTCAACTGTCTTTTATTATTGGGTTTTGCACCAACACTGTTACACAGCTGTGTCAAGCGGGTTGAGACAAATCATTGGGGGTGGAAATAGCAGAGTACAGGCCCAATAAATTACCAGCAGCTCCTTTGGGGGTAAGTGCTACAATAGTGAACAGTGGCGGGGGCACAGTAGATACATGGCCAAATTAAATGTATTGAATAAAGGCAAAATTAAAAAAAAAAGTTAAAAGATATTAAATCATATTAAAGAACAGTGGTATCAATCAAAGACACAAATAAAATACTTAGCAAATGCCAACATTATGAAAAGACAACTTTACAGAAAAAATAACATATATAGCCACCCCAGATGAAGGGTAGTCAGACCAAATACTAATGAATAGGGTGGAAGATCATTAATTGAACAATCAATATCAATCGGCTGAACATCAATGAACTAATCAAATGGGGAAGAGAAGGGGGCAATCATGGGTAGCATAATTATACGGGAAGGAAACACATATATAGATAAACATTATGTGTATGGATAATTAATGTATACTTAAAATTGGATAGGGACCAATCGACCTAAATAAAATAATTATAAAATAAATCAAGAACTAAAAATTGATTATATGTATAATGGTATGATATCGAAGTTGGTGATAGGAGCTAATTAAAAATGATTAGTAATAAAATACAATCTACATATTGTTTAAGGGCCAATATGATGTTTACTTTATTGGTAATGGTGGAAATTAATTAGTCTATTTATTCATATATTGAAAAAATGAATTATCTAGAAATGAGTACGGTAATGTGATTATAAAAAGGGGGGGGGGGGGGGGAATTGGGCACAAAGGCCACAATGTCAGAAAAAACTTGTTGGACTGTACAGATATGGTGACATACTGCATCATAGTGCAGACGACATGTAAAGATCTAACCCTATACATTTAGGTGCAGATTCTGAGTGGTATATATATATATATATATATATATGTATATATATATACGATATCAATATCACATGTCCATATGGAAAAAATCAACAAAATTATCCTTAATGGAAGGAAGGGTTGAGAACTAAGAGCATAACTATACTTATGGGTACCCGCCACCCCCAAAAAAGAGAGTGGAAGACCAACCTAAGGAATATAGTTATATGGTTAATTATGATTAGCCTAAATACAGAAAAAGCACATGAATCTAGATAAGAGCTGCATGATTCTGGCGAAAATGAGAATCACGATTTTTTTGCTTAGGAGATATATCAGAATTCTACCACGACTCTCACGGCGTAACATCATCTTTCACATTAAACAAAAAAATTGGGCTAACATTACTGTTTAGTTTTTATTTTTTATTCATTGAAGTGTATTTTTTCCCAAACAATTGCGTTGGAAAGACCGCTGGGCAAATACAGTGTGACATAAAATATTGCAGCAATTTACATTTTATTCCTGTGACAGATCCTTTTCCTCACTCCGCTGAGTGCTTCCGTCAGTAATACTGCTTCCTCCAATCTGACCATCAGAGAGAGATATTATAGCTGCATCGAATACAAGTCTAGCCGAAAATAGCTTGTAGAATCTTGAACTGATTTATTAGAACCAAAATGACAGTATTTATAATAAAGAGGAAGAGCAGATCCCCCCCTCCTGCTCATATTACTCTAACAATACACCTGTAACAAATTAACATAAACTAATTAACTAATCCCTTTAAGCAGCCAATGTGACTCTGTGCCCATCAGGATTTCACTACAGGTCAGACTTGTTGTCACCGAGCTTCACAAATGTTAGATGCTAATATCATCAACTCCAGCCACCTGTCTGTTGTCTTGTATAATGCAAATGAGGCTAGTCTGTCTTGACACAGATTCTAAAGAGTATTTCACCTATTGTTGTATGTGCTAATTAACCCTGCAATTGAATCTGACTAGCACAGATTATAGTGGGGTTCTCTTTCACCCTGTGCCCCTTAAAATCCAGGGCCCATAATCGGTTGGCAAGAGGCTCGCATTTAGTCCTCTCCAAAAGCCTGTGTCCCAGCTAGGTCTGTCACAATTCCCTAGGGTGTCTGCTAAAATATATATAATGTTTGGGGGTTACAAGTAATTTTCTAGCAAAAAATATTGATTTTAACTTAAGAAACAAGTGTCAGAAAAAGATTTAGACTTTTACACGTTGTTAAAAACTTGGCAGACTGCCTGTATTTTTTTCTTAACACAGAAGTTTATCTAAGAAGGAAGAGTTAGTTACAATGTTTCATGTTAAAAACTTGGCAGACTGCCCGGATGTTTTCTTTTGACAGCTGAGTGAGCAGATAAGTCTCTCCACTTGTTATATGAAAGAATCGGCAAACTCTGCAATAGAGATCATCAGGGGGGTTGAATCGAGATCACGATTTTTTAACGATTAATTGTGCAGCTCTAATCTAGATCTTAATAGATAGTAGTTATATTGGGGTTACATTTAGAGGATGGTGGCTATTTCTATTAGACTTGTGCACAACGGAAAATTTTGTTTAGTTTCACTTAGTTTTCATTTGTAAAATACATAATTTTGTTCTGTTATATTTGTTATGTTACGTTAATTCATTTTTGGATAATTCGTTATTTCTGTAGAGTCTCGATATTCGTTATACCGAATCGATTCGTTTTGTATGTATATCAATTTCATTTGATATTTATGTATGTATATATATTCGTGATAATGATTCGTAGTTTGGAAAGTCATTTGTTTATTGAATTTATTAACACACACAATGACAATATCTCCTCTCCTCTGCTCAAATATAATACAACACACTTCTAACTCAGTTCTCAGGAATGCACTTTGCCAATAATCCAACCTCCAGCACAAAATTAATCAGCTGATTGGACTGTAAGATTTACTCTTAGACTTTTAACGAATGAACAAATTTATTTGTTATATCCGCTATAATTTCTTTCGTATCAGTTGAAATTCGTTATTTTTTCCTTCGGATATTCGGATGCAAATTTTTTCCTTCGGATTACGAAACAAATTGCACACGTCTAATACCCTCATTGATACCTCCAGGTGAAAGCACATCTAGACTATATATCCAGTAGGTCTCTCTGGCACAACGTTTTTTGAATCTTTCGGCTACAGGGAGAGATCTGGAAATTTGTTCTATGATCCATACTTTTAATCCTACAGTCGATTTTAGGTGGGCCTCTGAAAAATGTCTTGTGACACTGTGTGGATCCGTGCCCCCCTCAATAAACCGTCTGTGTTCACTGAATCCTTGTCTCAGGACCACAGGGGCAACTTAGGCTGTAGACAACATAATCCGATGAACAATTGTAGATCTCTTTTAAGGGATAGGTTTTTCCTTTTGTATTAAATGATTTTTGACCATGCTGTACAAATTTGCAGGTCTTGCAAAGTGCTTTCTGGCAATGGTACATGCCCACTATGGGTATGAGTACGGGTGCAGATGGTGAAGCTGTGATAGGTTTGAGTTTACTAGGGGCGATTTTATTTTACAGGTTTGAGGCCCTCTGATATGTAACTCTGGGGTATGAGGGAAGAAGAGTTTTTAAGTGTGGGTCCTGCTGTAGGATATCCCAATGATTTGACAGTATCCTTTCCATCTTTTTATGTTTCGAATGGAAAGTAGTTACAAACCTGGTAGAGCAGTCCTTTGGGGTTTGGCTGGTTTTGTGGGGTGTGCCATGAAGGTAAAGTTCATATGCTTGCTTCACTAGGCTTTCAAGGTACTGCTTATCAAGAAATTTTCTCTTCAGGTTCATGCTAAGCTCAACATAATCAGTGTCTCTAGTACAATTTTGTCTAAGACAACAGAATTGTCCCTTAGGGATATTTTGGATCCATTTGGGATAATGGCAGCTCTTAAAGTGTAGATAAGAGTTGCCAGGCATAGGTTTTACATAATTTTTGGTGTAAATGGTCTGACCATCATGTCTCAATTATAGGTCCAGAAAGGCTAATGTGGTTGGGTCAGTAACTGATGTAAATGACAACCCATATGTGTTGTCATTACAATATTGGACAAATGAGGTGATGAGGTCTGGGGCACCATCTCAGATGATGATAAGGTCATCTATGTACCTCCCGAAGAAGACAATGTTGGCTGAAATGGGATTGTTTTTATGGATGTGGTTGTTTTAAAAAAAAACTGTGGCAAGGTTAGCGTATGAAGGAGCAAAATTTGCCCCCATAGCTGTGCCCTGTTGTTGCAGGTAGTATTCTCCATCAAAGGTAAAATAATTATGCGTGAGGCAGAATTTTTTGGCTTCTACAATGAAAGAGGCCTGGTGGTAGTTGATTAGTGGGTCCATAGCCAGGAAATGTTCCAAGGCCACTATGCCAAAACTGTGGGGAACAGAGGTGTAAAGAGAGCTAACGTCAAGTGAGAGCCCCCCCCGGCCCCCACAAAACCCACTGTCACAGTCCGTATCTACATATCCTGTACAGGAGTGTTGTCACACACATTGTATTATGCCTCTGGCTCTTGTTGATATTTTTTAATTTTTATTTAATCTCAATTTTTTTCTTTGTTTAACTCACATCCTCTCATTATGGATCTCATCTCCATCACAGATAACCATTAATATGCGATTCTGGGTCAACTATATTCTATATTATCACCTATCACTTTTTTAAATGATGCCAAACTCATGGGTAAAACACATCACAGTCTTTGTGGCACATTCAAACAACTAGAAAGAATAACCCACACCATGAATCAACAGTGGTGGGACAAATTCTTCCTACAACAGATAGACACAAAGGTCTCACCCAGAGGCCTCCGAGTCATGAAAGATTGCCCCATTTTTTTTGGATGAGGATGGTACAAAAGAATTGGCCATCAAGTAACGAATCGAAATTTGGCCGAATTTTGCACCTTTCGGACATTCGGATGCATTCGAATATCCGAAGGAAAAAATAATGAATTTCAACTAATACGAAAGAAATTATAGAGGATATAATGAATGAATTCGACATGATTCGTTCATTCATTAAAGATCTATTTAAACAAAAGGTCAAGAGTAAATCTTACAGTCCAATCAGCTGATTAATTTTGTGCTGGAGGTTGGATTACTGGCAAAGTGCATTCCTGACAACTGAGTGAGAAGGATGTTGTATTGTATTTGAGCAGAGGAGAAGAGATATTGTCATTGTGCGTGTTAATAAATTCAAAAAACAAATGACTTTCCAAACTACGAATCATTATCACGAATATATATATACATACATAAATATTGAATCTAATTGATATACATACAAATCGAATATCGACACTCTACAGAAATAACGAATTATCCGAAAATGAATTAACGTAACATAACGAATATAACAGAACGAAATTATGTATTTTACGAATGAAAACGAAACAAAACAAAAAAACAAAACAAAATTCTAGTCTAATAGAAATAGCCACCATCCTCTAAACGTAACGGCAATATGACTCCTATCTATTAAGATCTAGATTCATGTGCTTTTTCTGTATTTAGGCTAATCATAATTAATCATATATCTATATTGCTTAGGTTAGTCTTCCACTCTCTTTTTTGGGGGTGGCGGGTACCCGTAAGTATAGTTATGCTCTTAGTTCCCAACCCTTCCTTCCATTAAGTGTAATTTTTTCAATTTTTGCCTTATGGACATGTGAGTCCTGCGGACTCGATTGCCTCGGGGATACCCGTGATCGTCTCACGGGATGGCTGAACGGGGAGATGCGGAAGTAAACAGCATCTCCCCGTTCTGCCTAGCAACTAGTGACACTGATCTCTGCTCCCTAGGATTGGAGCAGAGATCAGTGTTCACTAAATCACAGCCACGCCCCCCACAGTTAGTAACACGCCCCTAGGAACAATTAACCCCTACACTGCCACCTAGTGGTTAACCCCTTCACTGCCAGTGTGCATTTAAATAGCACTGATTGCTGTATAAATGACAATGGTCCCAAAATTGTGTCAAAAATGTGCTATGTGTCTGCCATAATGTCGCAGTCACAATAAAAATCGCTGATCACCGCCATTACTAGTAAAAAAAAAAAAATTATTAATAAAAATGCTATAAAACTATCCCCTATTTTGTAAACGCTATAACTTCTGCGCAAACCAATCAATAATCACTTATTGCGATTTTTTTTACCAAAAATATGTAGAAGAATACGTATCGGCCTAAACTGAGGAAAAATAATGTTTTTTTATATATTTTTGGGGGATATTTATTATAGCAAAAAATAATGCGTTTTTTTCAAAATTGTCGCTCTTTTTTTGTTTAAAAAATAAAAACCGCAGGGGCGATCAAATACCACCAAAGGAAAGCTCTATTTTTGGGAAAAAAGGACGCCAATTTTGTTTGGGAGCCACGTCGCACGACCGCGCAATTGTCAGTTAAAGCGACGCAGTTCTGAATCGCAAAAAGTGGTCTGGTCTTAAGCCAGCAAAATGGTCCGGTCTGAAAGTGGTTAAAAAGAAAGAACGCATCGGTGAGCTCAGCAACACCAAAAGACCCGGAAGACCATGGAAAACAACTGTGGTGGATGACCGAAGAATTCTTTCCCTGGTGAAGAAAACACCCTTCACAACAGTTGGCCAGATCAAGAACGCTCTCCAGGAAGTAGATGTACAGTGGTGTGAAAAAGTGTTTGCCCCCTTCCTCATTTCCTGTTACTTTGCATGTTTGTCACACTTAAGTGTTTCCGAACATCAAACCAATTTAAACAATAGTCAAGGACAACACAAGTAAACACAAAATGCAATTTGTAAATGAAGGTGTTTATTATTAAAGGTGAAAAAAAATCCAAACCATCATGGCCCTGTGTGAAAAAGTGATTGCCCCCTAAACCTAATAACTGGTTGGGCCACCCTTAGCAGCAACAACTGCAACCAAGCGTTTGCGATAACGTGCAATGAGGCTTTTACAGCGTCCTGGAGGAATTTTGGCCCACTCATCTTTGCAGAATTGTCCTAATTCAGTTACATTAGAGGGTTTTCGAGCATGAACGGCCTTTTTAAGGTCATACCACAACATCTCAATAGGATTCAGGTCAGGACTTTGGCTAGGCCACTCCAAAGTCTTCATTTTGTTTTTCTTCAGCCATTCGGTGGTGGACTTGCTGGTGTGTTTAGGTTCATTGTCCTGCTGCAGAACCCAAGTTCGTTTCAGCTTGAGTACACGAACAGATGGTCGGACATTCTCCTTCAGGATCTCTTGGTAGACAGCAGAATTCATAGTTCCTTTTATCACGGCAAGTCTTCCAGGTCCTGAAGCAGCAAAACAGCCCCAGACCATCACACTACCACCACCATATTTTACTGTTGGTATAATGTTCTTTTTCTGAAATGCAGTGTTCCTTCTATGCCAGATATACTTGGACACACACCTTCCAAAGAGTTCCACTTTTGTCTCATCGGTCCACAGAATGTTGTCCCAAAAGTCTTGGGGATCATCAAGATGTGTTGTGGAGAAATTGAGACGAGCTTTGATGTTCTTTTTGCTCAGCAGTGGTTTTCTCCTTGGAACTCTGCCATGCAGGCCATTTTTGCCCAGTCTTTTCCTGATGGTGGAGGCATGAACGCTGACCTAAACTGAGGCAAGTGAGGCCTGCAGTTCCTTGGACGTTGTTGTGGGGTCTTTTGTGACCTCTTGGATGAGTCGTCGCTGCGCTCTTGGGGTAATTTTGGGCGGCCGGCCACTCCTGGGAAGGTTCACCACTGTTCCATGTCTTCGCCATTTGTGGATAATGGCTCTCACTGTGGTTCGCTGGATTCCCAAAGCTTTGGAAATGGCTTTATAACCCTTTCCAGACTGATAGATCTCAATTACTTTCTTTCTCAATTGTTCCTGAATTTCTTTGGGTCTCGGCATGATGTGTAGCTTTTAAGGATCTTCTGGTGGACCTTACTGTGTCAAGCAGCTCCTATTTAAGTGATGCCTTGATTGTGAACAGGTGTGGCAATAATCAGGCCTGGGTGTGGCTAGAGAAATTGAACTCAGGTGTGGACAACCACAGTTATAGTATGTTTTAACAAGGGGGGCAATCACTTTTTCACACAGGGCCATGATGGTTTGGATTTTTTTTCACCTTTAATAATAAACACCTTCATTTACAAATTGCATTTTGTGTTTACTTGTGTTGTCCTTGACTATTGTTTAAATTGGTTTGATGTTCCAAAACACTTAAGTGTGACAAACATGCAAAGGAACAGAAAATAAGGAAGGGGGCAAACACTTTTTCACACCACTGTATGTGTGTCATAGTCAACAATCAAGAGAAGACTTCACCAGAGTGAATACAGAGGGTTCACCACAAGATGTAAACCATTGGTGAGCTTCAAAAACAGGAAGGCCAGATTAGAGTTTGCCAAACATCTAAAAAAGCCTTCACAGTTCTGGAACAACATCCTGTGGACAGATGAGACCAAGATCAACTTGTACCAGAGTGATGGGAAGAGAAGAGTATGGAGAAGAAAAGGAACTGCTCATGATCCAAAGCATACCACCTCATCAGTGAAGCATGGTGGTGGTAGTGTCATGGCGTGGGCATGTATGGCTGCCAATGGAACTGATAACTGATTCTCTTGTATTTATTGATGATGTGACTGCTGACAAAAGCAGCAGGATGAATTCTGAAGTGTTTCGGACAATATTATCTGCTCATATTCAGCAAAATGCTTCAGAACTCATTCACAGTGTAGATGGACAATGCCCCGAAGCATACTGCGAAAGCAACCAAAGAGTTTAAGGGGAAGAAGTGGAATGTTATGCAATGGCCAAGTCAATCACCTAACCTGAATCCGATTGAGTATGCATTTCACTTGCTGAAGACAAAACTGAAGGAAAAATGCCCCAAGAACAAGCAGGAACTGAAGACAGTTGCAGTAGAGGCCTGGCAGAGCATCACCAGGGATGAAACCCAGTGTCTGGTGATGTCTATGCGTTCCAGACATCAGGCTGTATTTGACTGCAAATGATTTGCAACCAAGTATTAAAAAGTGAAAGTTTGATGGATGATTGTTAATCTGTCCCATTACTTTTGGTCCCTTAAAAAGTGGGAGGCACATATACAAACTGGTTTAATTCCTACACCGTTCACCTCATTTGTATGTAAATACCCTCTCAAATTAAAGCTGAAAGTCTGCAGTTAAAGCCCATCTTGTTCATTTTATTTCAAATCCATTGTGGTGGTGTATAGAGCCAAAAAGATTAGAATTGTGTCGATGTCCCAATATTTATGGACCTGACTGTATGTATACCATTAAACTTGATATGAGATTTGGAATTTTCCACTGTCCCTTAAAATCCTCTCGGACCCCCAAACATAAGCAGTAGGATTATAAGAGAGAGAAGAAGATTCTTATTGTGTAATATATTCTTTATTAAACCCCACGCAATACAAAATAGATGTACACATAAACAGGCCTTCAAAAAGTAGAGCCTGGGAACACTGATGTGCCCTCCCGCCCTATGCGTCTCGTCGTATGTATGCAGCTGTATGTATGTATGTCAGCTTAGGCTCCTGAAAGGTGTGTGGTAGAGACATGTAGACTGAGGCCACTCTGTATGGTTTATTCACCTGGGCTGATCGGGAGTAGTGGCGATCCTTTCCTCTTTACACTTACTAGCCCTCTGAATTGATAATCCATCTACCTAAATACATTTTACATGTGTGGTATTTATTTTGTGAACTGTCTGAATAAATTCCCTGCCTATGTTTTTTATTATAAGCTGTCAACCTCTTGCCACCCATATACTGTAATGCCTATGTGCAGCGGCAACAAGGTGAGCCTTAACGCCAACATACCACACATATGCGTCCATGGGCAGCAGAGCTTTCTGTGCTGAGATCACACTCACTGCACACTGTCAGCTCAGTGACTTATAGACCAGTTTTCTACCTCCCCAGGTGTAAAGACCCTGTTAAAGGGATGCTGGGGTTGGGTGGGAAGGGATAAATGGACAAATATGTTTTTTAAAATTCCATTTCACACTTAAAAGTTTATATGATTTTTGTCATTTTTTTAAATGTATGTACATGTATTATATGACTTTAGTTTTAACACCTCCAGGTGGCTGACAATAGGATCCACTCTCTGTGAGACACAATAACAGCTGAGCCCTTGGGTTTATTTTGTAAAAAAAAAAAAACATGTGATCAATATGATTGGTAATCTGAAACCAATCAGAAAGCTTCCAAACTTTAGGCCAGTGCGGTCTTGGAATCTTGATTATTATTTCCCCAAAGGCCCCCAAATGGAAGCCTCATATTAGACATTGTTATTCTAGCAGAAGACCAATTGCAATGTCTATGTCTAAATTTAAATAGGAAGCTGCCAGGCAATACTCATTTGGGAAAGTACCACTGTGCGATAAGAGCGGAGCAGCATACAGGCCAATGGATAGGAGTTTATTGTTTATCTCTGCTGGAGGTTTGGAATGTGCACTTTATGTCATATCTCGGTGTCACACAAGGAGATAATACAACACTACTGCAACCACAGCTATGCACTGGCCCATTGTGCAGTGTGTGAATGTACATACAATATTTTGAGGGATTAACATTTCAACTGCAAAAGCATAATTTTTGTTTCCTGTACGAAACAAGGCATGACCCAGCCCAATTAATCAGGAATTCTTGGCTAAACTCAGAAGAAAAAGAATGCCTAATGTCTGCTGAAACCGATTTTTGAATTTCCTCCAAGCTTACCATCGGAGCCTCACTGAGGCTTCATCATTCTTACTTACATTGTACAGAGAGAGTAGGAAATGTAATTGTTTAAAGTTGGCATTGCAAGGTGGCTACCTCCTTTTATTACTCATGAACTACAGACACCAGCTTGTAGACTCATTCTTTCAGTTGGTGAGGCCCTATGGTTCCTAAAATTCTCCATACAATGTAAGAATATTCAATAAGCAAAGTGAAACACCTTTGAAAAATCCACAATATCATTTTGGAATAAACTGGAAATTGTGCATTACCAAAGCTTGCCTTTGGAGCAGCGGCAGCCCGTCCATACGCGTGCAGTGGTACCTCTCCCCTAATCCATGCGCCTGGCCCCTAATTTACATGTAGGACGCCGGATGCATGGATTTCAATGTTTTTTTTTTTTTTTAAAAAGCACATGCTTAGAGCCTGAGGCTCTAAATGGCTTCAAAAAAGGGTGGACTTGTCACAATAGCGAATTAATATTTGCTATTGTCTTCCTGATCTTCCTCCCGGACAATCCCAGCTCAGGAAGCAGGTCCTAAGACCCAATTTTCCGACGAGAGGAGCGATCCTATTGGCTGCTGAAGAGGAGGAGGGAGGAGACACAGGGGAAGCTGCGCCGCCATGAAGCAGAGGAAGGAGGAGATGCAGAGGCCCGCTGCCATGGGAAGCCCACGACCTAGATGGGGTTAGTGTGGGGACCGATCAAGGGGGGATGGGAGTTTCTGCAGGAGACCCAACCGACTGCCGGGGGGGGGGGTTGGCGGATATAACACCAGCCGCCACTGCTTTGGAGGCCTATGAGGAGCTGATAAGTGATATCGCTTGAATGAAGTGGCCCATTTGCTTTCCCACTTTGAGCCTTGAAATTTGTTTAGAATGAAACAAATGCTACCGCATAGGGGAAGCAAACTTGCAATGTCCACACGTGTGTTTGTTACTGATGTCTTGCCAAGTTAAAACAAAATACCAGTGGAAGAAATTAACTACACTCTACCAAATCCAGTGCTTTAACTCATTACCTTATGACAGTGGTTCTCCACAAATTGTCTTGACACATTTTTCATGGAAGTTCTTACTCATAGAGCCATATAAGAAAAAATTCTGTACTAAATGCATCAAGCCACTTTGTGGATAACTGCTGTCATATGTTGTGTACAGGACACTAGGGATGGGTCCTGGAGAGTAGATATGTGTCATCGTTGTTTAGGTTGTGGCCCCTTTAAGGGGTACAACAAGTAAAGCAATTTTGAACGCTCAGGGTTGGTCACCTGCAAGAGAGGCCTGTTAAGGGCTGAACAGCCAGCTAGTTGGTGAGGTTGTGTGGAGAGGGACACAATGTGAGATGGCTGTGGGCTGGTTTTGTCTGCTGAGATACTGTTGGGCTGCTGTGACTTTTTTAAGGATCCATGTGGGGGGAGGTGCAGCGTGGTGCGGTGGCAGTAAACACACAGAGTCCAGTTGCAGAAACAGGACTGTATTGAAATTAAGTACAGGAAAGCACAATTGCCTGGCAGGAAGATGCCACCCAAGCGCAATCACAGAATTTTGCAGTGAAGAGTATAGTAGTAGGTCTCGGGCCCACCGACAGTGTCTGTCTCAAGGGATGAAATGCAGCCTGGCCAGTGAGTCTGGATCCACAAGGGGAGGCTTCCAAGAAGAATGGCATGTCCTAGCTCCTTCCCTACTCATCTGAACCTCTCCCTGCCACTAATACTGTCCCTGACAGATGGGCGACCTGTCCCTACACTACCCACACGCAAAATGTGCACCAAGCCTGGCAGACAGGGTTTTTAAATAGACTCTGTCTGACCCAAGGTGGCTGCAAGAGTCACACGGGGCAGCAGCATCCAATCCAATAGCTCCCCCAGTTACTATAGAGGAACTATGTTCCTCTTAAACTAAGGTGACCAGATTTTTTAAATGAAATCCGGGGACATATTTTTTTCTTACTAGTAATGGCAGCAATCGGCGACTCTTTGCCCATCTCCACCGCCGCCGCCCGCCTCACAGCCTGTCAAGTCGTATGCCCCGTACACACGATACGAATATTGTACGACCGATCGTACGGCCGATTTCGCTTAATAGTCGTAGAGATAAAAGTAGAGATCGAAAAGCTAAATAAAGTCACGAAAATTCTCGTACGACAGAAAAAAAAATCGGAAGTGATGTCATGTGTTGTAATGTATTAGTATTGAATTTTCGGACGACAACTATACTGACTAACCGAAAATCGTACGATCGGGAATCGTACGAGGAAAATTATCGTGCATGCCCAATCGAATAAGATCGGATGAACGGTCACGATCGGCTGTCGAAACTAGTGTACACATGATCCAAAAATCGTACGATCCTTCCTCAGATCGGGACTTGAGCCAAGGCAGAAGAACATGCGAGCGGAGCTGAATAAGCATGTACCCGAAACTGAAGAAATAGTCCCACCGCTCCGACCAGAATATGATCATCAGAAAGGGGCACAGATAATGGAAAAAATAAACCCCCATAAGCTAGTAGGAGCTGCAGAGGAGGGAGGGTGCAATTCAGATTTTTTTTTTTTTATTCTGCACAGGCTGTCTTTGAAATTGCCCCAGACCCTGTTCAAATTCCAATCCGGGGACAAAACCGGGGACAGACTTGGTCCGGGGACAGTGTCCTCAATCCGGGGACTGTCCCCGGAAACCGGGGATGTCTGGTCACCCTATCTTAAACTCCAGTTCCAACTGCAGCGGCGTTGCCTACACTTTTCCCCCTTTTGACAGATGCTTTTCTTGGCAACGCAACACAGTAAAGAACAACATGATAACTACAAGTAACATAATTCAAGGCTCAACAAAGAGAAGTACAAGCAACATAATCAGAGTGCTTTGCAGGGAGCTGCCCGTGGTTAGAATGCAAGGAGTGGAGAACTACAGTGTCCCCTGTGGAGTCATGATGCAAGAAATCATCTTCTGGTCATGACTTCTGGCCGCAGGTGGATTGGGGTCAGCTGGGCTCTCCATACCCTCTTCCCCAGGATCGATTCTTCAGACAAGTTTAACAGTGGCCTGCGCATGCATTCCAGTTCTGTTTTCTTCAGCTGTAATGCATTTAATGAACAGAAGGCACACTGATTAACATTACAATTTTATAAATAATTTAATTGCACACATTACCATTTTGTTGTATGCAATATGTTACTATCTTGCTGGGTTTACTTTATGTCATGTTCTCTCTGGGAATGGCTAAGTCATATATATATATATATATATATATTTATTTATTTATTTTTTATTTCAACCAGTTAAAGTCTACTAAAAAGGAAAAGCACAGGGGTTGTGTACCTTTTATGCATGCATTTATTTGGTTCATACCTTAAAAAATAAAATGTTATAAACAGTTTACTTTTCTGCCAGATAAATATAAAATATTGCATATAAATATTTCATTTTTTACCTATTCAGTCAGCAGGTGGAGCTCACGTCTCTTTATCTGTATAATCCTAGCTGTAAAAAAAAAAAGACTTACATAATATTTATAACTTGACTATTTTTTTTTTTTTAAATTGAATACACTGTGGAGTATGACAATTCAAAAAACATTTATTATCACTTTGTGGGCATTGTATTAGGCATAGATAAAGGTAATCAGTAAATAAAAATTAGAAATGTATTTTTATGCATTTTATTTTGGTTTTTGGAATTCTAAAATTTGGTTTTATTCTCAGAATTAAGGGGGCCCGTTCTCACCACAGCACTGCAATGCATTTCTTTGAGTTTTTTTAACTTCCCAGTGTTATTATGTGCTGCAGTACATTGTGATGTGTTATGCCCTGTACACACGACCGGTTTTCCCATCGGAATAAACTCTGAAGGTTTTTCCAACGGAATTCAGATGGAATTCCACTCAAGCTGTCTTGCATACACACGGTCACACAAAATTCCGACCGTCAAGAACGCGGTGACGTACAACACATACGACGGCACTATAAAAAGGAAGTTCAATAGCCACTGCGCCACCCTTTGGGCTCCCTCTGCTAATCCCGTGTTTATCTCGTGTTAGTAGAAGTTTGGTGAGAGACGATTCGCGCTTTTCAGACTCGTGCTTTTCAGATTGTTTTACTGCTGTTTAGTTTGTGATAATTTTTCAATAGTCCAAAAAAAAGGAGATCTTGATGAAATAAAACAAAAAGATGACTATAAAAAAAATATTCTAAACTTTATTATGGAGATAAAAAAATCGCCTAGGTGAGGAGTTAGCAAGAAAAACATTTTTTTTTTTAAATCTGCAATTGTGTAAGAGGGAGGGGGGAGGAGGCAGGAGAGGGGACCTTGTTAGAGTGGGCAAAGATCTGCATCAAGTCACAATTTTCCTTCAGCTTGGGTTCACAGTTGTGCAATGCAGACACTGAATGTGATTCACACAGGAATCGCATTGCATTCCTGTGCACAGCAAATGCAATGTCTGTGCAGTGTGATTTCAGCCATACATTTTGTATGACTGAAATCACATCCGCACCAAAATGGTGCAGAACCCTTTTATTTCCCACCTGAATTGCATCGCATGGGTGTTCCCAATTGCACTGCGTTTTGCTAATCTGTTTCGGCATGTGGTTAAGATAACATTAACACCCGCATTGACACCTGCAGCAAATTGCATGGACGCCGTACGATTGCAGTGGAGTGCGATGTGGGGAAACGCAGCGAAGCTTGTGCGTTTCTCACATCGCATTAGCATTAGCTCTTCCCACTAGAAACTACACTATTTTTATATGGTAATACCATACCAATACAAGAAATAATAACAAGAACCACTAGGTGGTGCCCAAACACTGCTGTACTGCAATTTCTTTACAAGGCTTTTGGCATGTAACTAAAAGCAATCCATCTGCAGGAACCTACCACTACACCACCACCAATTCATTCAAACAATGCAATCCCAAGGGCCACTTAGGGTTCTTCACTAACTTCAGAGTGAGAATAGGACTCACCACCCTAAACAAGAAGTCCACGCCTCAAGGAATGTAGATGTCCTACCTTGCTTGAGATCCAATTGAATTTCTACTTTTAAAGAGGCCCTGTCACTATATATATATATACACACACACACAGTATATGTATATATATATATATATATATATATATATATATATATATGTGTATGTATATATATATATATATATATATATATATATATATATATATATATATATATATATATATTGTGTATGTATTTATTTATTTTTGGTACCTTTGTCAATTTTACATTTAGTTACTTCCTTATTTTAATTACCAGCTTTGGAAAGGTACTAGTCGCTCAGACTATGAACCCTACCTGTCTAGAGCCCCCTGCAAATGAAACGCAAGATTTCTGCAACGAGTTAACAGATTTTTTTATCGACAAAATCGTCAACATTCGGAAAATGTCCCCAAGGGAGATGACGGGGGCCCTGTTGCCAGGGCAGATGAGGTCCCCATCCCCATGGGGAAATGATGGGGGCTCTGTCCCAGGGTGAAAAGGGGGTCCCTGTCCCCAAGTGAGAAGCGGTTCCCTGTCCTCAAGTGAGATAGGGTTCCCGTCCCCAGGAAAGATGGTGGGGGCCCTGCCCCTAAGTGAGAAGGAGTCCCTGACCGCAGGGGAGATGGGGTTCCCATGCCCAGAGAAGATGGTGGGGGCCCTGTCTTCAGAGAATAAGGGGTCCCAGTTGCCAGTGGAGATGATGGGGCCCTGCCCCCAGGGGAGGTGATGGGGGCCTTGTCCCCGGGGGAGGTGATGGGGCCCCTGTCCCCAAGGGAGATGATGGGGTTCACGTTCCCAGGGAAGATGGTGGGGGCCCTGTCCCTAGGGGAGATGATGATGGGGCCCTGCCTGTCCTCAAGGAAGATGGGGTCCCTGTCCCCAGGTGAGATGATGGGGGGGCCCTGTCCCCAAGGGAGATGACGGGGGCCCTGTCCCCAGGGGAGATGATGGGGGGCCCTATCTCCAGGGGAGGTGGGGTATGGGATGGTGTGTGGGGGATATGGGGTCAGCTCACTTACCATATCCAAGCTGCATGGCACTCATCCATGGTTGCCTGGCTGGGCTACCTCCAGCAGCAGCATAGACAGGGCGATCAGCATATCTCCAAGGCGAGAGAGATCTGTGTATGTTGGGGGGAGGAGGTGGGGGCTGGCAGACAAGCCTGCAGTGTCCTCCATCTCTCATAGGGCTGCTGCACATGTGTCCTTAAATTTCCTTAGCGCGGAGGAAGTGTGCAGAGCATCTCCGGAGCACTGCAGAAAGGAATGGATGCAGCCGACTTGGGGGGGGGCGGGACTCTTGCTGGGGAGGACACTGAGCTGGGCGGCACTGCTTTAAGCAGGAGAGAGGAACCCGGAGGAGCTGGCCAAGGACAGGGCATGGAAAACATAGCAGCCAGTGCGATAGAGCAGGGAGCTCTGCTACAGAGCCGGCTCTTCAATTAGGCAAATTAGGAGCCCGTGGGGCCCCTATGAGTAGCGAGGCCTTAGGTGGCTGCCTAATTTGTCTAATTAGAGAGCCGACTCTGGTCCTATGCCATACTGCCAGACCCAATTATTACTCCACTAACCCATATCCTTGATCCCCCCATTAACATGAGACCACACCAATTTTGGAGTAAACATTGGCCCTAGCAGCCTCTTTTATTAACCAATAAAATTTAACTTTTAACACAACCGTAAAAAAACATGTGTCATAAAGCATATTCCTTGCCTAACGTTGGTCTTTGCCGGACACCTCCACCTACCATCAGATTCAAATTGGCACTGCGGTACCTTTAAATATGTTAATAGGCCTCTCGCCAACATGCTGGCTCTGAGACAACCCACTGACCACAGTGCACCCATTAACCAACTTCCAGTTAAACCACTGTTAACTGGAATACCACCATCAGGACCCATACCACTGATGGGTTCCAAACCCATCCTTCCGAGGTGTCTTCCTTCTCCCGCAAAGACCAATACCTGCAACAGCACCCAACGGGGGAAAACCTTACCCTTGGGTGCCCCTCCACACTCTCAACGCTCTCTGCATGCCATCCTGCAGACCAAGAGCCCACATATCGATATCCACATCATTCGGGTGTACCCTGTCCCCTCTCAGGTATCTCCAGGTATCCAATTCCCAATGCCGGATAGCCAAACCCCCATTCCGAACAACAAATCTGCTGATTTCTTTTTTACGCGCCTTATTAATTCTTTCCACCGATCTAGCTAATCGCCAATATATCCGAGCAATCATGTCAGACCACACAACCAGCATATCAGGAAAGGCCATGCAGAGCCACAAGAAATCAAACTTGATGTCTCTCGAGATGTCCAGCATGGACCGTACCCCCAAATCATTGCCACCTACGTGTAAGACTAATACGTCCGGCGGCCCTGTCCCAACGTGCAAATTTGTACACCTCCAACCACCGAATACAGGCTTCACACCTGGAAATGCCCAACTGCCTCCCCTCCGGCCTAACATCACCCCGTTTTGCCCCCCAAAACACATACGAATGGCCCAGTATCCAGACCAATGCTTGCCTTCCATCTGAAAGAGAAGAAAAAACAAAACTCCAAATAACCACATTCTTATCAACACAACTATTACAGTCCCCGAGGCCCCCCCCCCTCAATCTCAATCAACCAACAGGTGGTGCCTGACATAAATCTGGAACCACTGTGATTCCCACCTGCCGATGCGTTTGACTGCATCATCCTCTAACCCACTTCTTGCCGCTTCCTTAGCTGCCCCTATTCTGAAGGAGTGGGATGAGAATTCTTTCTCCTCCAAGCCCAATGCCCGTAAACATTTCCGGAACACTGCAACAAATTGGAATCGTGACAGAGGGGACCCACCAGCATGTATAAAAAATGCCCCCGCCACCACCGGTTGTATAGCCAAAAACTTCTTCACCGCCACCACCGGGCACAACAGAGACCCAGGCAAAGAAAAAATCTGCACCTTCTTACCCTTACCCCCTTGATCCGTTTTCGATTGCCTAATGATGAGGGACACCTCATCCTCGTTGCAGCAGACCTCCCGATCCAACATACCCCCATGCACCGCTTTAGATGGGCTAACCAACTCCCCAATCCTAAACGCTCCAAAAAACGCCAGTGTAAAAGCCACCCTAAATAGCACCGACTCGTAGGCCGATGAACAGAAACCCACCAGTTGGACCAACAACTTCTGTAAAATCTCAAACGACACCGGGCGCCTGGTGTCCCTGCATTTCTGAGAGCGCCTATACCCCTTCAACGCTTGCCTCACCCAGAAATCTTTTGTGAAATCCTGACACCCCCTCAATTTGAATAAGAATGCCAGTCCGGACAATTTCTTATCCAGGACCGACACTGTGACACCGTTTTCCAGGTTTCACAACACAAAATAGAGAACCTGCAGACGTACGTCTGGCCCATCCTGGTCCACATCCAATTGCTGAATCAGAGTTAGCCATTCTTGCCATACCTTGCTGTAAGCCACCCACGTAGCCTCAGTCACTGACCGTCTAATCCATCCGGAGACGACCCCAAGGATATCTTCCAAAGCCAGTCGGGACAAGGAATCCCATGTTGCTCTGCCCCGGCGCCAACTCCCGGAACCTGTCCCACTGAAAGCAAGACAAGGCCTCAGCTATGACATTCTCCACTCCCTGCATAGATAAAAACATTCAGTTGCATACACCGTAACACCAAGTGCTGTAACATGCACACCACCGGTGGTGACGAGGTGGATACCCTGTTGATAACCTGCACCACCCCGAGATTATCCCCATGAAAACGCACTTTCAGGTCCCTGAAAGACTCCCCCCACAACTCCACAGCCAGCACCACCGGAAACAATTCCAGTAGCACCAGGTTGCGAGTGAAACCAGCCTCCTTCCAAGTGTCCGGCCACGGGCTGGCACTCCATTTGCCTTGAAAAAATGCCCCGAATCCTGATGCCCCTGCCGCATCCGTGTAGAGTTCCAGGTCAAAATTACTTACTGGCCCAGACATCCACAAAGCCCATCCTTTAAAGGACTCTAAAAACGAGTGCCACACTCTCAAACCTACGCAGTTGAACCTTGCGCAAACCCAGCAAACCTCGAATCTCCTCCTTGAGGGCCAGCAACTTGCCCTCCAGCAGTCGGTATTCCATTGCTCCAGAGTCCAGGACAAAGCCTAAAAAAATTAGCACCGTGGTAGGCCCCTCCGTATTTTCTGGTGCCAGTGGGATCCCGAACCTGTCTGTGATATGTTCCAACGTGGTCAATAGAACCGCGTAGGTCTTTGAGGCAGCCGAGCCCACACACAGAAAGTCATCCAAATAATGAATGATCAAATTCACCCCTGACACATCCCTAACCACACATTCTACAAAGGAGCTGAACCTTTCGAATAAGGCACAGGAAATCGAACAGCCCATGGGCAGGCAGCAATCTACGTAGAATGTGTTCTCCCAGTAGCATTCCAGTAAATGAAAACTATCGGGTGGACAGGCAGCAGCCGGAATGCCGACTTCACATCTGCCTTCGCCATCAAGGCCCCATGCCCGTAATGGCGTACCCAAAAAACTGCCGCGTTGAAGGAAGTATAACTGACGGTACATTCCTCCGGGTCGATAGCATCATTAACTGACCCCCTTTTGGGAAAGAGAGATGGTGAATTAGCCGGAATTTATTGGACTCTTTCTTCGGCACCACCCCCAACAGGGACAGCACCAAGTTATCTAACGGGGTGGCTGGGAAAGGGCCAACCATGCGTCAGAGTGCTACTTCCTTCCGTAGTTTCTCCCAAAAGACCTCAGAATGTTGCATAGCCGAATGCAAGTTCCGGGACCTGGGAGGAGCCTTTGTCAATGTACATGGAATGTGAAACCCCTCCGAAAACCCCAGTCCCAACACCTGTGTTGACTCTCTGTCCGGGTATCTATCGAGGAAAGGCTGCATCCTTTCCACCCTCACTGGCGTCTTCCCTTTTGTTACCAGCCTGTTTAAAACAGCGGGACATGGGGTGGGCACCTCCGCACCCGGAGCACTCGTGTTTGTACCGCCACACACCCCCAAATTTGCAAAATTTGCAAGTACCCTCATTGTACTGCCAACACACCCCTTTCTTCTTTCCGGCCGATTGTCCTGGGCAAGCTTCCCCTCCCCGAAAAAAAATGATTCGAAGCCCTCGCCGATGTCATGAGCTTCATCCATAGACTAATGTCCTTGTGATCCTACCTCAGCGATGGACGTATTGCTCTGCATTGCCGGAACTGCTCGTCATATCGCAGGCATGCAGTGCCCCCGTAGACTCTTTAGGCTTTACCCATGGCGTCCAAGTAGCAGAACAGCGCCGAGCAGTGCTCTTTTCCCCAATTACACTGGCCATAATGGCGAATGCCTGCAACCAGTTGGGAAATGTCCGAAGTATCAACCTGTACCACCTCTTCTCTTAGTCCTCCTTCTTGGACTCTTATGGCTTCACCCTATCCAGGTTGAACTTCTCTAGGGGCAGCAATGAAAAGATTTCCACATTTCACTCACCTTTCCAAATCCGTTCCCTTATCTCTGGCTTAAATGTGCTCCTAGAGGGCCCTCAAAACACACATAAACTTCACACTTGGCCGAATCGGCCAAGCGGATTGCCTCCTGTTTGCTTGCGTCCTCCTCCGCCGCTCCCGTGTTTTCACCCCCAGCAGCCTTATCCTCAGATGCCACCTGTGTCTGCCCCATCCCCACTACTGCAGGAATCGCCACCCCTAGGACGGGAGCACTCCCCGCCCCGCTGTCCCCCGGAGCCCCCGTCTCCCACGTTTGAGGTACCCAAGCCGTTGCCGGGCTGACCTGGCTTCCCGCCCCAGTCTCAAAACGAGCTACCAAGTCTTTTAACCCCATCAAGAACCCATGTAAGCTGGTATTGGCCCCGGCAGCATTGTGCACGCGGGTCGGACTCACCAGGGGGGGCCCCGCCGATATGGTTGCCAACCCCTCCCCCCTGTACCCGCCATGCCTGCAGCCCCCACATGCTGACCCGCAATAGAAGAAATGTAAATGGACTTACCAGGCTGCCTAGGAAGCCAGCCTGCTCCTTTAGTTACTGCCTCCTCCCCCAGGCAGCAGAGGACCACACGGAGGCCAGGATAGAACGGACATACGTCTCCTCACAGGGGACATCCCACAGGGATTAGGGCATTGAGCATCCATTATTGGGATTTTATCCCATTCAACCGGGACACTAATTCTCGGGGATGAGCCTAATTGCCTAGGACGCACTTCATATAGCTACCCGGCTGGTTTTTGGACATACAGTCCATACATAAGTACAACCTACTAGGATCCATCTTCGTGTGTGCTGCCGCACTTTTTCCTTTGGGGGCGCATTCCCTTTCCTCCGTTGTTTAAATACAACTCACTCGTTCTACGAATATTGACTCATATGTGAGCGACAGGTACTTATCAAACAGAATCACTCTATACTCCTGACGAAGGTTCCCACATTCGGGCAACTAGAAACGCGTTTAGTATTCGGGGGTGACATACCTCCGGGAGAGAATCAGTACCGTATATTTTTTGTATATATTTTTTATGTTAAGTGTTGTCTCCACCATTATATTATTTTTTGTACAAATTTTTCTTGTCATTTGTTTTATACTGTCATGCATATTATGTATTGTGCACCCTGCTATCGGGTATATGTATTACTTCGATATCATTTTATTCAATAATAAATAAATTTCAAACAATTTTTCAGAAAATTCTTGGTGAGAGTGGTGTTCTATTTAAAGTCCCAACCATAGGGGTTCTTTTTTGTCTACTTAAAGGGATGAGATCACCACGTAACTCACTTATCTCACCGGGGGAGCTCGCCTTAATTTTTTCCTCCTCCCTTAAACGCTGGAGAAGCCGCTCCACATCTGCCATATTCAATGCGCTGTCTCTCTCTCCCTGCTAGCTACACTCCGCGCTCTCACTCACAGCCAGCTAATCTTTTTCCCTTCCGCCACTGGACAGCAATGTGGCTTTTGTATTCCTAGAGAAAATACCATACTTGGTGCTAGCACTTCAAATGTTACCCCACCACCACAACCGTGGATAAGTTCTGCCATTCATAATAGGGACTCTCCCTTCCCAATCAGAGCATATATCTGTACGCTTGGCTCAGCATTCACACAAGATAAGCACACCTGCAGCTCAGGCTCAGGGTAGCTGCTGGTGACTGCCAGGCAGCATCACCAAGACCTCCATCTTCTTTCCAGAAGATTCTAGAAAGAGAGAAGGAGATGAGAGGTGGAGCTGCCTGGGGTATTTTAAGGAGCCCTGACCAATCCCCAACCTGGATTGGCAGGGGGCAGGCCTCCTTAAATAGCCAGGGTCACCCCAGCTGGGGAGGAATTGTCGGGTGAAAGAGCTGGAGTGAGAGAGTGTGGAGGCTGTTGGGGCCTTTGAGGGAGCTCCCCAGTCTGGGGGAGGTGACCTTGGGCCTGGGCTCGGGTGCAGTCTGGACCAACTTCAAGAACATGTGAAGAGGTCCTGGACCGGAGGCACAAGAGAGAGCAAAGAGAGGACAGCAGGAGAGAGCACCGCTGAGAGACTCCAGGGAGGACAACTGGTCGCAGCCGGGAGGGCTGGTGAGTGAGGCACAGTCAGGAGGACTGGGGAGGCACGCCTGAGAGGACTGGCTCCCAGCCAGTCCTCTCAGGCGTGCCTCCCCAGTCTGAGATTGGCGCAGAACCAAAAGTGTGGACTGTGGTAGAAGGGGCAGTGGAAGGAGGCAGCTGCAGCCAGGAGGGTTGGCAGGGCCTGAAGATGGGTTCAGCAACTGCATGTAGGACAGCTTGCACCAGAGACTTTCTATTTTGCTACACTATAGGGGCCCGCGGTCCCTGCCTGCAAAGGGAAATTGCTAAGGCCTGGCTGAGTCAGTGTCAGACTTAACCACTTGTGCTAGCTGTACCTGAAGATACGAGAGGAAGAGATGTGCAGGAGGAGAAAGACCTGAAGATTAGAAAGTGATGTGCAGGAGGAGAATTGGAGTGTATATACTGGACTGTATATAGTTGCCCCAAGCAAGTTCTACCAATTCTATTGGACATCTCATATTTCCCTTACCCCATCCAAGTTCAATCCCCTCAATAAAAAAAAAAACAAGGTTCTCTGGCTGTTCGATTTCTCTGAGTGTCTGAGAAGTGAATGCTGGGCTGGGCAAGGTGACGGGTGAACCACAATATCCAGCAGCTCCTACAGGTGTACCGCTACACTTGTAATTCAATGTAAAAAAAAACAAAAAAGCATAAAAAGACTCTTTAAAGTTACTTGGGCAGATGGGTACATTCAGCAACAATGGAAAATATGAAATGACAATGGGAGATGTAAATATTTCTGGCAGGATGTTAGTGTATCCATCAACAATCCTCTATAAAATGTCCCAGGAATGGGACAGCTGTAGGTTGGGGTGCATTGTGGGCTACTAAGGAATATGCCCGAGGCTGGGCAATATTGTGGGAAGTTGGAGGCACTATGGGCTCTGCTGGAGGTTACAGTCTGGGGACACTGTGGAAGGCTGAGGGCTGGAGAACTTTGCAGGTTACTGGGGAAGGGGAACACTCTGGATTGCACTGTGGATGGCTCTGCAGTCAATAATATGATATATAGTGCCTTTAGCAAGTTAGGGCTTACATCTACTTAAGCGATAGCACACAGCATTCCACCAACAGAAATACACATACTGTACTAGGCCAGTAAGAATGAGATTTTGGCAGCCTGAAACATTAATTACGCATGGCAATGTATTAAAGATATTCACCAGTATGATGTGTAGGTGTGCCACCTTGACAGCTTTGCAGCCTTAGACCATGACCTATAAAGGGTTTTGCAAAAATCCAGACATGCCTGTGAATCCAGAAAATGCTTTGATTGTAAAAAAGGTAATGTATTTGACTATAAAAATTCAGTTAATAGATGACTTGAATATTAAACTTACATTGCATAATGTTATGACCTCAGGTAATAGTGACATGTAATCTTATACTATAACTAGAACAGCAAGGCTTTACAAAACACCAGGAAGTTCACACTGAGGTTTGGTTGGGTTTCACATATAGAGGAGGGATGTGGTCTAATGGGAGTGATTTTAAAAGATTGTGAGATGTTTACTGAGGACTGGCTGAGCAGAGGATGTGCCTGTCTGAAACGCACACAGCACAGGAATTTAACGCCACAAAATGAATCGAAACAGGATTTTGTGAATACAAATACTGAACTCAGGGTAGTGTTATTGTTTCTGAAGAATGCAGATTTAACCACGTGAACAAGACTGCACAGCAAGGTACCTGATACACATGTATGCTAGTATACTAAGCCTGGGATTTGATGTGTGCCTTCAATTTTTCTGACCCCAACTTTTACTTTAGTGTGCGCTTTAAATAGTGGTGTGCTATTATAGTTCTATTATAGTGCTATTATTGTATTTATTGTTACGATAAAGTTGATGTTAAAGTCAGTTTGCAAAGGTTATTACAAGGACGTAACTATAAAGCATGGAACCCAATAGCAACATTTTCATGGGGCACTCTGGCTAACTTTCACGGTAACAGGCAGCAGTGTTAATTGTGACAATACATGTCATTGATCTTTACACAAAGTATGCTTAAATCACAGGCAGGCAGCAGGTGAGCTGTCAGCATAGATAGTACACTACTAGGAACCAGTGCTTGGAAAAAAAAATCATAGTTGTAGTGATGCTTTAGAACAAAATTATTAAAGCGGTTCTGCACACATATCTGTAAGTTGCGCTCTATCGTTTCTATGACATTTAAATACTTATAAATGGATGTTTAATTATCGATCTGGTAAGCGTACCTCTTATCTTTTTTTGATCTTCTGTATTCTCCCTGCGGCGGTGGGTGGGCTATATGCGGGGATCCGCATCATATCCTGTTGAATTTGCAGTGTCTCCTGGGATCTCGTGTAATTAATCTCAGGAGTCAGTGCGGAGGTCCGATGCGAAATCTCGCGTTATTTCAATGGCGTGACATCATTACGATTACGCCGCTCGTAGCTGTGAAGCCACTGAGCATGCACGGGAACTGGCAATGAATGCTGGTTCCTCAGAATGAAGGGAATGAGTAAATGATTGCTTGTGGGCTTCAAATGCCCACAAGCAAGATGACATCGGCCGAGAAAAGTTTTTTATACACTCCTTTTCAGATAAAAACGGACGGAGAGAACGGGTAGCGTCAATCCAAGTAAGGAGATTATAAGATAGACATTGTTAAGAATCATTCCCCAAAAAAAAAAGTCAGTGCAGAACCGCTTTAATTCTCATGTACATCTATAAGGTTTTAGTTGAGGAGAAATTCTGAGATATTTGGCTGCATTAGGCATACAGGGTTAAGAGAGCAAAAAATCAAGCCAAATCGTTTGCTAATCCAGTGTATGACGATACACAATAAATGAGCTGATACAATGCAGTTCAATTCAATTGGAATGGTACCCCAATACATGTTGGGATGCATGTGCATTGTAGTTCGGCACAGTATCAACTTTGGCACATACACAATTTTTTGGCAGTGAACCCCATCGTATTGCCACACGCTGTGCTGCACTACAATGCATCTCCATCAGCAAGTGCCCATTCAGAATAGCATCCTATCAACGCAATTTAAAATTTGAAGGTGACAAGACAAAGAAATTCCAAATGCTTAAATGGGCATACAGGTACAGAACAGCAAGAATGGCCAAAGTAGAACTGTTACCATCCAAAAATGCAATGGTACATAGAAGTGAACTACAAACATCCGTATCTATAGTCAGTACCCCTGCGCCTGCCTGGTATGTGACAAAATGATCTAAGTACTGCAGCAGACACCGAAGGAAATGTCAGACCCAAAAAGTATATAAAAGAAGGTAGTGTTGCGCTGTACAATAATTAAATAAAATAAATAAAATATGGAGTGCTGCGTGAATAAATTAATTATGCTGACAAGTGACAATAACCACATACAGATGTGCAATAAGGTGCAAAATGTGCATAGATAGCTTAGTGCAAAGAACATCAATTACTGTAAACACAATCAAGGTAAAACAGTGATTCTTCATAGATAAAATTCCTTAGAAACGATAGTATATAAAAGAATGGTGCTTGATATCACAAGTCATGATAAACGCATGTTAGGTGTGTTTTCTCATATAAAATTCTTCAATAAAATCAGTATTTTTTTATGCATAAAACAGATAACTTCGGTGCATAAAATAAATAAATAAATGATATAATGTATGAAAATTGTTGCTAAAGGATATATTAATAATAAGTGATAAGTCCGTGGAAAAAACCCTATATCTGCTAGGGCTAGAGTGCGAGCTGCGGTGACAAAAAATGTGTCAGTCCCAAGAGATAGTGAGATGTAAAGGTGCTGGTGGTCACTGGTGGTTTGCTCTCCAAAATATTAGTGCATATAGATGGTGGGTGACTTCTGATCTTCCGTATGATTCAGTATAGGTGTCCCCTTACCTTACTGCTGTAAGGTAACAGCATATGTGTATATGGTTCTCGCGGGGGCCTCTGTATCTCACAAATCGGGCAAAGTGGGGAGCTCGATTGTGTAGTATTTCCAACAGTATTTATTTGGCAAAGATTAAAATATTACTCACATTTTTGTAAACATATGACTTGCATGTAAAAAACGAGCAGCGGGCTCGTACTTCACTTCCGGTATCAGCTTACTCCCGACGCGTGTTCGTCACGGTCACGTGACTTCATCAGGGGATAGTAAGCAATACTAGAAGTGTCCTTTTATCTGTGTGTTGATTCCTATGGGCAGGGGCCATTTCCTTGAGATCGCGTGCTCCGGAAGTTCTCCGGCGGACATTTTTTGGGTGATCCTATCGCCGGAAGTGAGCCGGCGGCCATCTTTTTGGCAGTGTCTGATCGTCTGGATGTAAACATCCATTCAGCGGCCATATTTGGTTTAGTTTGGTCGCCGGAACAGTGTCGGCGGCCATTTTTTGGGAAGTTTTGGATTGTTTATAATAGAAACATCAGTTTTTTAGGCGAAAGGCTAGAGACAAGGATATATAATGGTGGCCATTGTTTCGAAGTCCCATCGTAGTTCACATTCGTACTTGAAGGGCTAGCAAGTGGTGGTCTTTATATGGGTTTTACATTAATAATAAATTCATTTATCACTTATAAATAAAGGGTGATAAATATTAAATAAGAGGTTAAAATTTTGGATTAAGTAAATAAACGAAGAATAATTACTACTACCATAGTTAGAAGGTTAAAATCATCTAATGATTTCTAGGGAGATATCCTGATAATGACTTCAATATATTAAATGAGGTAGATTGATAAAAATATAAAATATATTACCGGAAATGAGGTACCTTGCCCATATACAGGGGTGATACACAGATATATGCATGAACAGTATACGCTAAAATATATTAAGATATATTAAACAGTATATACTAAAATATATTAAAATATATTAACCAACTTATAATATATTAAAATATATTAAAATATTAAAAACACAAAAAATTCCATAGACAATTCATAGGGGTGATGAACCGGAGGTTGCAGAGAGGTGCTCAGATGTGATAAAATAAATAATAATTTAAAATAATTTAAAAAAATTGCTAATGAAGCAGTTCAGATCGAATTCTATATTGAATCCCCGTGGTGCAAAAGTATCTAGAGTATATATCCATTTTGATTCTAATTGGCTTAAGGTTCTGACCTTATGTCCTCCCCGCCAATGTTTTTTATAGGCTTCGATCCCCCAAAATTTTAGTTGTGATGGATCTCTGTTATGATGTGTCGCAAAATGTCTGGATACACTATGTTTGTCGAAGCCTTTCTGGATATTCTGTACATGTTCCTTAATTTGAATTCCTAATAATCTCTTTGTGCGGCCTATATATTTAAGGTCGTAATTGTACTCTAAGGCACACACAGCTCCCTCTGTATTACAACAGATAAAATCTTTGATCTCATATTAATTTCCTGTACTGGTCGCAGTGAACTCTTTCTTTTTTTCATTTGGTTGTTTAGTTCTTACACAAGCGAAACATCGTTTGCAGGGAAAGAACCCTTTACCAGTGAAGAAGAATAGGCCCCCTCTGTTTGGAGGGTCTGGAATATTCTTTACGATTTTATCTCGAAGTGTCGGAGCTCTCCTATAAATACATTTTGGAAGTGGAGGGAGTATTTCCTGTAGTTGTTTGTCGGCCAAAAGTATGTTCCAATTACGTTTAATGATTTTTTTCCACTTGTATATGCTGTACATTGTAATCGAGGATAATTGGTACTGAGTCTTTAGGGGCTTCACACTTCAGTTTGTCCTTGATTAAAACTTTGCGATCCATGTCTGCGACTTCTGTGATTTTCTTATTGATTTAATCATTCTCATAGCCTTTCTCCACGAACCTTTGTTTCATATTGCTTGCTTGGGCCTCGAATGTTTCTTTGTGGGTGCAGTTTCTTCTGAGGTGCATTAGTTGGCCTTTTGGTATGTTGTAAAGCCAATTCTTATGTTGGCAGCTTTCCAGGGGTAAGTAGCTGTTTCTATCAACATTCTTAAAATGTTTTGGAGAGGAGTGTATTGTCTTCTTGCAGAATCTCTAGATCTAGGAAGGTGATCTTTTCTTTACTTATTTCCCATGAGAGCTTGATGTTTCTGTCATTTATGTTCAATTCTTCTAGGAAAGTTTGGAGCATCTCCTTATCTCCTTTCCACACTATTATGATATCATCTATCTACCTTCTGTAGGTGTGTAAACTTTCTGGGGTGTTAGAAAAAACTCTCTCCTCTTCCCATCTTGCCATAAAAAGTCCGGCTACGCTTGGGGCAAATTTTGCTCCCATAGCAACTCCTGTTTTCTGAAAGTAGTAATTACGGTTATACCAGAAGAAACTGTTCTTTAAGCAAAAGTCGAGACATTTTACCAGATATTTTCTCTGGCTACATGGAAGTGTTGTGAATCTTCTTAGTCCCCATTTGACAGCCTCACATGCCTGGTGGTTCATGATGATTGTATAAAGTGAGGAGGCGTCAGCCGTAGCCAGCCACCATGGTTGGTTACCTTTAGGGACTTGGTGCAATATTTGTAACATTTGCTTAGTGTCCCTAAGGTATGCTTGGGTCTTCTGTACAGCTCGCTGTAGATAGTGGTCTATATATTGGCCCATTCTTGCTGTGAGTGAATCAATCCCATTTGCTATTGGCCTTGGCGGTGGGTTGGTGCTGTCTTTGTGGATCTTTGGAAGACAGTAAATAATGTGTCCGACAGGCTTCTGGAATGAGATATTTGGCCTCTTTTTTGTTCAGAATATTTATTTTCCTGCCTAGGTGGACGGTCTGCTCCAGTGCTTTTCTACACTTAAAAACTGGGTTACTGGGGAGGCGTTTATATGTCTCTTCATCTTGCAGCATTGAGCTCATACAAGTATTATATTGTTCCTTTGAGAGAATTACGATGCCTCCCCCTTTGTCCGCCGGGCGTATTATGAGGTCCTTTCTTTTGGTTAATTTACGAATTCCACTCTTTATATGTTTAGGTTCTTCTTTCTTCTTAATTATGAGTGCTCTTAGTTCATCCAGGACCACTCTTTTGAACACTTCAATGTGTTTGTTATCTTTCAATGGAGGGTAAAAATGGAGCTGTTCCTTAAAGTGCTGGTGCATAATTTTGTTAGTATCGATCATTTTTGGTTTTCATGGATTACTACTGATGTATTTTTTGATGTTAAGCTTCCGTATGTACTTCTGTATCCCTATATAGGTTTGGAATTTATCCAGGTTTTTTGTGGGGGCATATTTTAATCCTTTGTCGAGTGTTCCAATTTCCTCATGGGAGAGTGGTTGTTCGCTCAAGTTAAAAATTCCTTCACCTTTTATACTCTTTTTCTTTTGGGCTCTCTTGCCTCCTCTGCATCCTCTCTTCTTTCCGGGGTTCTCCTTGGATGTCTTGGTTCTTCAGTGTGTCTTGTTGGGTAATTTTCCCTGCCCCTCTCTAAAAAAGACATTTCATAGTCAGTGTCTGAGTGCCGGTGCCTATCAGATCTATCTTCATCTGGTCTATTATTTAAAGGTGCATAATAGTTGTAGGTGGGAATGGGGCTCCTCTCATACGGTCGATGGGATCCTTGTGGAGGAGGTTGTTGTGGTGGTCCTCGATATTCTCCATCTCTTCTATCGTGTTGGCATTCTGGGGATCGTGCTCTTGGGCCATATGCTTCATACGGGCGGCCCCTGTTATCAGTGGGGGGCCCCTGTTGTCCCGCTGATTACACTGGTATGTCCTGTTGTCACGTTGTTCATATGGGGGTTTGTGCCAGTGATTTTGGCCATTATTTTTCTTGTAATTATTTTTCCAGAAGGGCTTCTTCCAGCCATTCTGTGGGGTCCGCTCTTGTTGCTGGGGTCTTCTATCATTCCGATAGGGTGTGTGTTGGTTTTGGTGGTTGTAATTGCCTTGTCTCTCTTGGTACCCTTGTTGTCTCTGGGTTTCCCTCCTGTTTCTCTCATACGATTCCTGTGGTCTGTGATCCGTGTTATGGTTGTTTTCAGTAATGGTATACTGTGGATGCATTCTCACAGTTTTTTCTGGTGTAGAATATGTAGAGATTGGGTCTGAAAGGTCCAATTGGCTCTGCCATTTAAAGGCATGGTCCGTCTTAAAATCGTTCATATCTCTGCTATATTTATTACTTTTTCTCTGTTGGACTTCTTTGTCTTTTTTGGTAAGATCCTTGTTCAATTGGGTTTAGGGCGACAAATTCAGCTTTGTCCTTATACACGTCGAGCTCCTCTTTTACTTCAGCTATTAGTAGATCTATCATTTTCATTTTTTCCCTTTTTTCTCTCTAATAGAAATGTTAATAATTCTAGACCTTTTGTGTTGAAAAATTTAAACCATTTGTCAATGGATTCCTGATCTGTCATGCCGTCGTTGGGTGTTATGTCCCATCTAAGGCGTCTTGGGACAATGCTATCCTTTAAATACTGTTCGAAGGTTGTTATGTCCCACCACAAACTAACCTTCTTTTCCATATTATGGCCCAATTTCCTCATAAGGCTTTCTACATCACTATTTTTCTTCTTAATGGGGGTGGTTATATTGAATACCTCCTCTAAGTTTAATTGTCTCTTGTCTAGAAATGCGAAAACATCCATGGCGGCAGCAAGGGTTAGTGGGAAGGTGATCAAGGAATGGTTTACGGTCAGTACCCCTGCGCCTGCCTGGTATGTGACAAAATGATAAGTACTGCAGCAGACACTGAAGGAAATGTCAGACCCAAAAAGTATATAAAAGAAGGTAGTGTTGCGCTGTACAATAATTCAATAAAATAAATAAAATATGGAGTGCTACGTGAATAAATTAATTATGCTGACAAGTGACAATAACCACATACAGATGTGCAATAAGGTGAAAAATGTGCATAGATAGCTTAGTGCAAAGAACATCAATTACTGTAAACACAATCAAGGTAAAACAGTGATTCTTCATAGATAAAATTCCTTAGAAACGATAGTATATAAAAGAACGGTGCTTGATATCACAAATCATGATAAACGCATGTTAGGTGCGTTTTCTCATATAAAATTCTTCAATAAAATCTGTATTTTTTATGCATAAAACAGATAACTTTGGTGCATAAAATAAATAAATAAATGATATAATGGATGAAAATTGTTGCTAAAGGATATATAAATAATAAGTGATAAGTCCGTGGAAAAAAACCTATATCTGCTAGGGCTAGAGTGCAAGCTGCGGTGACAAAAAATGTGTCAGTCCCAAGAGATAGTGAGATGTAAAGGTGCTGGTGGTCACTGGTGGTTTGCTCTCCAAAATATTAGTGCATATAGATGGTGGGTGACTTCTGATCTTCCGTGTGATTCAGTATAGGTGTCCATGGGCGTCCGCAGGTAGGGGCAAGGGGGGTCAAGTGCCCCCCCCTGGAATCAGGGATCGGATCTTAAATTCAGCACAGTTGCATCGCTATCGGGCCCGCTACGTTCCTTCACTATTGGCCATAACTGAGGGCCAATCAAAGGAGACTAGAAAAGGAGAGCGTCATGGGACATGTAGTCCCAAAGATTGGCGGCCCCATTTTCCACAGGGAGGGGGCTACAGCTTGATCAAGAGAGAGATTGAGAGACTGCAGCCTGGAAAAAAGCTGAGGGAGAAAGTGCTACAGGACAAAGAACGAGGAGTGTGCTGGGAAAAAGCCAGAGTGAGAGTCACGCTGCCCAGCGCCACCAGAGTGAGAGTCACGCTGCCCAGCGCCACTATAGAGAGCCACGCTACCCAGCGCCACCAGAGAGAGCCACGCTGCCCAGCACCACCAGAGAGAGACTGAGCCACTACCAGGGTACAGACATGCTACACTACTGACCAGAGTCGCCCCGGGGAACCCAGAGTGAGCAATCGTCCAACTGGAGGGATCACTGCTGTAGTTTATCTGGGTCTGGTAAGAGGGCCTGTTGGCCATTATCCATTACTTATTGTAGAGACTGTACTATGTATGCAGTCTCTGACAATGATAATGTGATAATGACATTGTTGAATGTCGCCCCCCCTTGAAAAAAGTTCTGCGGACGCCGATGTAGGTGTCCCCTTACCTTACTGCTGTAAGGTAACAGCATATGTGTATATGGTTCTCGCGGTGGCCTCTGTATCTCCCTGGAAAAAACGTCCCCTGGGTGGGCTCTCTCCGGATCCAAAGTGGTTGTTTAGGTGTCTCCTATTGTGCGTCTCCTATTGGGCGTCCCCTTTAAGGCCTGGTGTCAGTGTATGTACCTCACAAATAGGGCAAAGTGGGGAGCTCGATTGTGTAGTATTTCCAACAGTATTTATTTGGCAAAGATTAAAATATTACTCACATTTTTGTAAACATATGACTTGCATGTAAAAAACGAGCAGCGGGCTCGTACTTCACTTCCGGTATCAGCTTACTCCTGACGCGTATCTATAGATATGGAGTGCTGGAGGCATGCCCTTAATAGATTGAACTATCACAACTAAAGTAAAGGAAGCATAGAGGAATGTGGCCCTCCTTGATAAAAAAATAAAAAATAAAAAAAATAGGAAAACAATAAGATAAATAGAACATAAAAAGAGAAACAAAAGGGAAGGAAAGGAGGAGAAAAAAAAAAACAAAGAAAGGAAAGAGAGAATAAAAAAAATTGGAACAGATAATTGGTCTAGGACTAGCATCACCAACATAAATGTGCTTTGGCAGTATAGTTTTAGCATTCAGTAGATTAAACTTTACTACTGCTCACTGCTGTACTTGAGGTAGCTTTGATACTGTTTTTGCTGAACGCTACAGACTGAAACACTATGCTAATTGCCAAACGCCCGGTGTGATGTATCTCCTCCTCTGTGACTGTGCATGCTTCTATGTTGGGAAGACGATACAAGAATTTTGGCAAAGAGCTTATCGGCATATTACCTCAATGAGGACCTACAATCCAAGTCTTCCCCTTGGTAAACACGTAACTGACATACATGATGGGGTTTTCCCTAGGATCTCCTTCCTAATTCTCAACCATATAGATCCAGGTATACAGGGAGGAAATTGGAACAGTGGTGGCTGGTGAAGTTTTAGGATGGGGGGGGCGATTTTGACCCCTCCCACTTGGTGAAAATTAGCGTGGTTTCAGCGAAATAGTGGGCGTGGCTCTAAGGTGGTGTGGTTAGTGTCTGAGATGAACGAGGGATGGAGGGAGAGAAGGATGGAGGGACAGCAGGCCCAGATCCTACACAACAATAGAAATATGTGTATTCTAGAAAGTTTAAAAATCAGCAGATAAAGATATTCCAAACACCTGGTGTTAGCACTTCAATTATCCTGGCAACATGGTTGTTATGGTGTCAGGATGATTGAAGTGCATTATTACTATAATTACATTGTAATATAAAATGAAATCATTCAACTCACCATAATGAAGAATCAGTGGGAGCCCTGAGCGTGTAACTAGCCACGTCGCATGCCACCAGATGCCATCAGGTGTCCCCAGCGGAGTCCATCCTTACATGCAGCCTGTGTCACACAAAATGCAGCCTGTGTCACACCAAATGGAGCCTGTGTCCTCCAAATGCAGCCTTCTGTGTCCCCCAAATTCAGCCTCCTGTGTTCCCCAAATGCAGCCCCCTGTGTCCCCCATATGCAGCCTCCTGTGTCCCCCAAAGGCAGCCTCCTGTGTCCCCCATATGCAGCCTCCTGTGTTCCCCAAATGCAGCCACCTGTGTTCCCCAAAAGCAGCCACCTGTGTCCCCCAAGTGCAGCCTCCTGTGTCCCCCAAAAGCAGCCTCCTGTTTCCCCCAAATGCAGCCTGTGTCCTCCAAATGCAGCCTCCTGTGTCCCCCAAATTCAGCCTCCTGTGTCCCCCAAATGCAGCCTCCTGTGTCCCCCAAATGCAGCCTTGCCTGTGTCACATCGAACACCCCCGTTTGCTGTGTGGTGTCCTCTCCTGTCCTGCAGTGTCTTCTTCCACAGCAGCGATGGAGAGGTCCGCTTCTCTCATACTTCCTGTTTCTTTTTTCCTGGGCGCAATGCGAGAAAGAAAACAGGAAGTGACATCAAACTGAGATGTCAATCAAACCGCCCGGCCGTAGTAATAGATACTACAAGCGCCAGGTCGAAGCTACTCTGTGATTCGGAAAGTGGCGCAAGGCGGGCTAAATGCCAGAAAATGAAGCGCCACGTCTGCAATCTTGTGATTGCATAAATGTGGCGCAAACCATAAGTGCACTGTGTCTGGCGTCCAAACACAGTGCACTTAAACCTTTTTTTGTATTTTTAAAAAAAAAAAAAATTTGTGACCGCCTGGAGGGCGGGCGGGGGTGGGGGCGGCACCCATGCGCTCGCTTTGGACAGGCCATTACTGGATTGGAACAAGACTTTACTACAGCATGAACAAAGGTGGATCTTCCACCTCACTGCGACCAAACCACCTGGCTTAAACGGATCTATCCCCTTCAGACCCTTTCTGGAGTGTTTTACCTAGGGGGGGTCTGAATAGGAACCAAATGACCCTAATGAACGATCATAATGATCCCAATGGTAAATGACTACTCAAGCCCTCGCAGTTTAACAACTGGTATACAAGCCATTGTATTCTAGTCCTTGGTTTCTGGCATTTGATATTATAATTTTCAATCATATTTCTCACCTCTCCTTCTCCTCTTTCTTTCCACCAACCCTTACCCCAACCCCCACCCCCATTTCTCCATTTCCATTAAGCGGTGCTATAATTCTTTAATACATATTGTATATAACCTGCTATATATTCTCTGTAGATGATCGTATATTTATATGATTCTGTGTTCCTTAATTACTTTTTGTTTTTCTGTGTTTTTTGTTTCTGGCATGTTTGCCTCTCTGCCATCTCCGTCCGGGTCCGGATGATTTGCTGCACCATAGCAACCGCCTGTTATGTCCCTCACTCGGCGCACGGGGGCCGTTCACGTCTTTCATGACGTGTTCGGCATCCCCTTTACTAGAGTTGTGGAGCCAGGCTCACCTGGTTGCCATGACTCCAGACGTGCTGCGGGATATCCCCTCTCTACATCAGGAAACTCCGGTGACTCTGGGAGCGCTCCATATTTGTCAGCCCCTCCACACACTGCTACCAGGATTGGTCAATAGGCGTCCCTCATCCCTATAAAATTGGTACCTGCTCTAATACCATTTCTTGCTGTTCACCTAGGGGTAATAGGACCATACCGGAACCGAGCTTCAACAAAGATAACCTTTTTGGTAACAATTAGCCACGCAGCCTTTTTCTTGGGGGGCACTATGGTTATATACAGATATTTACTGATCGGCACCATTGTATGGGTGCATATTTATGCATGTCTCTGAGTGACTTGATGGTGTGTTTTTTTCTGTCCCCCCTTCATAGGCCCTTTATTTGTGGCAGATGGAGTATAAGTACCCGAAGTTAGTTGTCTCAGACCACTAGTAGGTCCTTCCCTGTTGGTGTACCATTTGGAAATAAGTTAGGTATGTATGATTTGAATAGACATTTATAGAGTCATCTTAGTGTAAATTTTCATTTCTCTGGCTTCAATACTAGATTAATTTTCTCTTTTGTCCCCAGCGATATTTGTCGCTCCGGGTCATATGTGGGATCCCATTGGGGCCGATTTGGAGTGCCCTTTGTGAGTGACTATTTTGAGCCTTGGGTTGCTCTTCTGTGTGCATCTATTTCTCTCTGGACCCAAACTGGTTGGCTTAAAGCGGAGCTGCACCCGCACCAAAAATATTAAAAGTCAGCAGCTACAAATACTGCAGCTGCTGACTTTTAATAAATGGACACTTACCTGTTCCTGGTTCCAGCGGTGTAGGCAGAATGTGACGAGCGACCGTTCGTCTCTCAGCTGCCTTGCTGCCATCCTCAGTCAGGGAATCAGGAAGTGAAGACACAACGTCTTCACTGCCCGGTTCCCTACTGCGCATGCGCGTGTCGCGCTGCGCGTCTCTATTGGTCCCCGCTGTGTCCTGGGAACTGTGTTTCCCAAGACACAACGGGGCATCTCCGGATAGGGGTGGAGCAGTCCGGATAATTTGTCACGGAAGTGGGTGCAGATACCTGTATTATACAGGTATCTGCATCCCCCTCCCCCTGAAAGGTGCCAATTGTGGCACCGGAGGGGGGGAGGAATCCGATAAGCGGAAGTTCCACTTTAGGGTGGAGCTCCGCTTTAAGGCTGCATCATTTCCCAATATTTTAATCTGGATGCAAGATCTTTGATTTTCTATGCAAGTTGTATGGTCAGTTGTTCAACATAAACTGTTTAATTACATTTCTTGATGTTATGCTTGTTCAACAATGCATATATTCTCATACTTGTCTTTTATCAATTGTAGACATATTCACGTCTTATGTTTAACTACCTACCCTTGAAGAAGAGAACCAATATCTCTGACTCAAAACGCATTGGGTTATCTCTGTTGCCCTATCTTTCCCAACAGAGTAGTGGTTGTTTTTATCTGTCCTGTTATCATTGCATAGCTCTGTATCTGCATCTTGCATATCCTGTGTATTGTATATCCTATTTTTTTACTTTTTTCTAATAAAATAATACTTTTTTATAATTACGGTTTTGATCTGTAGAGGAGCAATGCCCTTTAAAGTCGCAGTTAGAGGACAACTCCCCCTGTTTGCAATTTATTCAGTTTAGGGATGTGGGCTAGATATCGATTTTTTTTGACAATAAACACCACTAAGTAAATTTGTTTATGCTGATATAGACGTCAAATGTCATCTTATGCCTAGTCTTTACTGTTAATGCTAAATTCTGTTGTCACCATTGGTAATCCATTTTATGCTTGCCTAGTTACCAGCCACAATTGGTGACAATATATTAGGTTTTCCTTTATTACTTGGTTTGGTGCCTGTTTTCTTTGATATAGCACTAGTATAGGGTACTAAAAAAGTGCACTGTCTCTTTAATAAACAATGAATCGTTCACTAAAGTCCAGCCATAATTTCAAAGTGCTCAAAAAACAAGAAAAATTTGCGAAGTTCAGCAATATATGGACCTTAAGTGCCCCACATGTACAATTGAATATAGTAATAAAAAAATGTGTGAAACAATATTTTACCAAAAAAAATAATGTATGGTAAAAATTAATAAACACCAATGAAAATTCATGTAGATAAAAGTCAATATATATGTGATGGTGATGAAAAGTGCTCAGTGCTCAATAACTTCTCAAAAACCACAGGACACAGCCGATGACCGATTCGAGTACCAGCTCGCTGCCAGTACCATGTGAGCGCCTTCCCTTAAATAAATAAATAACAAATTATAACTTTTTTTTGTGCTGTCACCAGTCCGTGTCCCCAATTACCGATACACCCGTTATATGATAACGCTGTACTGCACTGGTGGCAAAATGATTTTTTTTTTTTAATTTCCTCCTTTTCAAAAAATTCTGACAAAAAATTACAACTTAAAAAAACTCACCATGCTTCTTACTAAATACTGTGGAATGTCTACTTTCCAAAAAGGGTAATTTCGGGGGTATTTGTACTGTCCTGTAGTTTTCAGGGCCTCAGGAAAGGAGATAGGCAGTCAGTACATCAGGATTGATCAATTTTCAGATATATCCCATAGTTTGTGGACTCTATAACTTTCCTACAGACTAAATAATATACGCTGATTTGGGATATTTTC